>OZ010800.1:334758908-335958908 GCA_963932465.1 Maratus speciosus
CTTGTTAAAATTAGGAAAACTAAAGAACTAATCGCTTTTAAAGCATTGTTCAGTACGGTGTTACATTTTTAAAAATACAGCATAAATTTTACTTCATATAAAAATTTCATAAGTGTTGATACCACTGTTTGCAAATAGTAATTTCAGCAAATGTATCTTAAATTATTGCTTAACACTAGAACGGCGGCGAGGGGTCATTTTGACCCTTGCCGAATGAATACATTTCGATTCGAACCAGAATTTTTTTTATAATATAAGATTAATATATGCTGCACAAAAATAACTTAAATAAATAAGTTTAATAGTTCTAAATAAAAATTCTGATGTGAAATATTTTTTATAAAACTTGAGCAAAATTTCCCGCCGTTCTAGTGTTAACGGCCCACTTCAGCTCGCGAAAAGACCCGCTCGCTAATGCTATTCCCATGGAAGAAATTTATAAAGATATCTCGGTCGCATTTCAATATTTTTAGATGATTTTTTTTTCAGTGGCTAGCTGAGATCAATCTGTAAAAAGGTCGTTTTTTACTTTTTCGATTTTCATTGGGGATTTTTTCAAGAAGATGCTTTCATTTTAGGAACCGGTTCTGAAAATGAAAGTGTCCTGATTAAAAATACTTGTAAACGAAATTGAAAAAGTAGAAAAAGTCCTGCATACAGATCGACCTCAGCTAGTCACTACAACAAGAAAAAAAAAAAAAAAAAAAAAAATCATCTAAAAATATTGAAATGCGACCTTTATAAATTTGTTCCATAGGAATAGCATTAGCGAACGGGTTTTTTCGCGTGACTGAAGTAGGGCCTTATAAGACCATTTTTAAACTGTAGCGTTCTCTACCGTTTTGAGTGCGGTTTTTTGACGGTGTGATGAGATAAATATTACTTATTCAATGTAAAAAATTTCATAAGTATTGATACCACTATTTTAGAACAGTAATTTAGCAAATATCTTAAATTGGTGTTTAAGACCGCCGCCCGTTCGACTGATGTATCTACGGATAAGTTGTAGAAAGGAATTCGTTCAGATACACTTTTGTTAAGAATAGATTGCGCTCCCTGGTGGTGAAATGTGGAACTAACAGACCGCGATTTTATTTAAATTATGAAATCTAAGAATGCGATCTGTTTGAAACTTTAAGATAGTTTATAGCACATAATAAAAAGTTTTAAAAATAATGGCGCGAGACATTTCGGGAAGCGGGAGGGCGTTAAATTTTTTTTAAAAACCTCAACGTTTATTACCGTTTTATGTGCGGTTTTTTTTGACGGAGTCCTGATATAAATGCTACTTGTTCAATATAAAAAAAAATCATAAGTCTCGATACCACTATTTTAGAATAGCAATTTCAGCAAATATCTTAAATTGGTGTTTAAAACCGCCATCTCGTCGACTAATGTATCTGCGAATAAGTTGTAGAAAGGAGCTTCGTTCAGATACAGTTTTGTTAAAAATAGAGTGCGCTCCCTGGTAGTGGAATGGTGGAATGTAGAATTAAAAAACGCGATTTTATTTAAATTAGGAAATCTAACACGGCGATCTGTTTGAAACTTTACGATAGTTTACAACACATAATAAAAATGTTTTTAAAAGAATGGCGCGAGATATTTCGTGGGGGGAGGGGGGGGCGCAAATTTTATTTTTTTACCCTTTAGCGTTTTTACCTTTTTATGTGCGGTTTTTAAGGATTTAATAATGATAAATTATATCAATTTGGCTTTATTAATTAAAGAATAAATTGTTTTGAAAGGAATATTAAACGAAACCCTCTGTGCTATCCGTGATCACACTTACCCACTTGTTTAATTATTACTTTCTTTTATCTTTACAAGAAGAAAGTATTGGATTGGTGAAAGATTTCGACTGCCGGTTTTCGATGGATTTATACGTTTTAGAAGGACCTGAACACGATTTGATGGTTTATAGAAAATGTCTGTCTGTATGTGACAAAAATTTTGGGGGCCGCTCTATTTCAAGAACTAATGCTCGGAATTTCACAAAACTTCAGATTCAGTTAGACCTTGATATAAACTGTTGCTGATTAGTTTTTGGTGAATATCGCCCAACAGGTGGCGCTGGTATGCTGCATTTCTCTCGATTTTCGCAACAGCTCTATCTCAAGAGTTAACGCATGGATTTTCACCAAACTTCAGATTCAGTTACAAATTGACTTAAGTTGTTGCTTATTAGGCTTTGGTGTATATCGTCCAACAGGTGGCGCTGCTATGCTGCATTTTTCACGATTTCAGCAATAACTCTATCTCAAGAACTCTATCTAATGTACAGAATTTAATAAAATTTTAGATTCAGTTAGACCTTGATATAAACTGGTGCTTTTTAGTTTTTGGTGTATAACGCCCAACAGGTGGCGCTGTTGTGTTGCATTTTGTACGATTCCGTAATAGCTTTATATCAAGAGCTAATGCACGGATTTTCATCAAATTTCAGATTCAGTTAGACGTTGACGTAAGCTGTTACTGATTAGGTTTTGGCGTAAATCGCACAACAGGAGGTGCTGCAATGTTGAATTCTTCACAATTTTCGCAAAAGCTATATCTCAAATACTAATGCACGTAATTTAATCAAACTTAATATTCTGTTTTTTCCAAAAAAAAAATATGGCCATTTTCCCCCCCATTCTGACCAGAAAATCAGAGTTCTAACTTTTTACGGCTGCTCTTTCATCTTCACCTAACACTTCATTTATAATGGCTGTTTCATAACAATGGAAGCATTAATCAATCAATATTTGACAAAGCCAAGAGCGGATCCAGCTCACCATTTAGAGGGGGGCCATGGATTTCCTTTTTTGCGTGGGAGGGGATCACATCTCGTTATGAGAATTTTTTATATTGAAAGCTATTCCGAAATCCAAACTAAAATACCTTTCTGATAATTTCGCTAAGTCATTTTCATTCGTAAATACAAAAAATTCGCATTAATAATGGTAAAAATATAAAAATTACCGATTGTGTTCAGATACCAATAAATTAAAGAGTTTCCAATTTTCTTATAAAGGCAAAGATTCAGTCAGAAAATGTTGTCAGAGTTAGCATTTTTAGCCAAGTTTTACGAGTTGGCAGTCACAGAAATGTCGTCGCAAGGAAACAATTGGCTGTCACTTCCGGAAATTCAGTTTAAAAGTCTAACAATTGTCAACGATTAAATATGGCAAAAACTTCTATTAAATTTTAGAGGTAACTAAACCGTGCACATTGGCAGCTATATGATTCTTTGGTGTCATGAAAATGGCAGGTGTAGCCTCTTCTGCTCAAAGTATTAAATAGTTTTTTTCAATCGAACTTATACCTTTGGAATCGATCATTTTCTTCTGATGGACTGATCGCTTGCATTATTATGAAACAGTTATTATAAATGAAGTGTTAGGTGAAGATGAAAAAGCAGCCGTATAGTTAGAACTCTGATTTTCTGGTCAGAATGGGAAAAAAAACTATGGCCATTTTTACCCCCATTCTGACCAGAAAATCAGACTTCTAACATTTTACGGCTGCTCTTTCATCTTCACCTAGCACTTCATTTATATTGTCTGTTTCATAATAATGGAAGCCATCAGTCCATCAGGATGCAAAAAAGGCTAGTTTCGACCCTGCACTACATGAAAATAACTTTGTTATTGGAATGAACAGCAACCAAACAGATAAGGCCGCTTCCTATTTAAATGACAAATTTATTCCAGAAACAGGGCCGTGCGAGGCGGGGGACGAAGGGGGCACTCACCCCGGGCGCGAAAATTGAGGGGGCGCCAAATTTATACTACAAACATAGTTTTTTCTTCGTTTTTTGTTTAAAACATTGTATATTTATATATATGGGAACTTTTTTCCCAACAAAAGCACGTTCATTTTTGTGTCAAAGTTATTTCAGTGTCCCTTACCCAACACTCAAATACAAATTTATGAATACAGACTTCTTTCTCTTCAAACTTTGTTTTAGGTCTTTGTCTTAGTCTCTTTCGTTAACATTCTCTTTTCTGAGTCTGTAATATTTCTGTGTTTGTGACAAAAACATATACTCCCAAAATAGCATGGGGTTTCCTTCTGGGAATACAAAAGGGTTATAAACTGCTATACTGTACTGTTAGATGCATTTTTTCTACACCCATTTCCCAGATTCCCATTGCCAAAATATACATGCAATTTTCTCTTATCTTATTTAGTTGTTTGGAGCTTCTGAATTAAAATTAAACATAAAGTTCCAAAATAAACGCGAAAGATGTATTCCATAGAATTCATTTCTGTTTTTGCACCTTTCAATTTTGTGATATATGTCACAAAGAAAAAGTGTGTGTGTGTGTGTGTGGGGGGGGGGGGGGGATTTGTAAGAAGAGGCGCTAGTTATTTCTAAATATTTTAGAGGCCCAAATGCGTCTTTAAAAATATGGTCCAAAGGAAAGACAGCAAAAACAACAGAAAAACCAGCCAAACTTTCGGAAAAATCAGGGTTTTTAATGCCTGTTTTGTGTTAGCGGAGTCAGTTAAAGGCTGTAAAATGATGCAAATCGATTTTTGTTATGTTCATTATAAAAATTTAGCACCCCTGGGCGACCACCCAGATTACTACCCCTTAAGCAGGTAACCTTAAGCCCCAGAGCAGGGCCGAAACTAGCTTTTTTTGCACCCGGGGCAAATATGGATTTTGGCGCTCCCTCCCCTCCTCTGCAAAGTAAATTTACAAAGAGAATTTTACTAAGTTTCTAATAGCCGACTATTTTATAATTTAAAATATGTAATACTGAACTGCGTAATCAGCTTTGTCAAATATTGATTCATTAAAACCTTCAAAATGGAAAAGAAATTAACAGAAAAAAATACGCTTTATACAGGATCCTTATCCCATATCATCGTTAGATCCTTCTATGCTTTAGCATAGCCAGAAGGGACGATTTTAACAATAACATGTTCTACACATAGGCGTCAGAAAAAACGACCACAAAATCTTCATTTGACGCCCCTCCATTCTGGCGCCCGGGCCACATGCCCCCAGTGTTGAATTCAGACACTTTTCTCCGGGAGGGATTTCTGTGGCTCCGGGGGGGACATTATAGAGTTCCGGGGGGGAAATTGCACTTTTTGACCATTGAAAACCCAAAATCTCAAATCTTCCGGGGGGGACATCTAATTGCTCCGGGGGGGAATGTCCCCCCCGGGCTACCCCCTGAAATCAACACTGCATGCCCCCCTTAGTTTCGGCCCTGGTCCAGTATGCTACCCCCGACATTGCATTATAATTATTCGCATTAAATCTTAATTCATATTAATGAGGTTTTAATATATGCCATGTAAATTAATGTTAAACTTAATCTCATTAAAAAAGAAGTTCCAGTAATTAGATTCGCTGAATTTTCAAAGAAAAGAAAACATTAAACAAATCTTTACTTAATCATTATAAAATACAGATATTATCGCCTATCGCTATATCTTACGGAGATTAAAGATCGCAGAAATTACATATACAAATTAAAATTATTTTTTAAACACTCCGTTTCGATTATCAATAATAAATTTATCCTTTTATACAAAAACTTTTCCTTTATTAAGTATCTATCACATTTATTATATTTTTTTTTTTTTCCAATTTAATGGAAAAACAGGAGTATTGAATTTCGTTACAAAAGAACAAATGAATAACAATTTTAAACTCATAAAATATGAAATGAAAAGGATGCATAATCGCAAAAGAAAATTAAATGTATCACGGCATGTGGCATCGTTCTAAGTTAAAATAGCATAATTAAAAAATTCGAAGTGTTAATTTGCTTTTAATCATAACAGAAAATTTTAAAACAGCAGTCAAGTAACTTTGGATAGTTACACAATCAAAACTTATTACACAAGAAGGTGGCAACAGAAGGTAATTAAAAGTAAACAATGAATTTAGATTCGTTTGTTAAAATAAAAATTACAAGTTTAAAGTATTAAAATACGTGCAACTATGATTATGGGAAAATTCTACATTGTATAGTCATTTGAAATAGTTGTTGTTATTACACAGACGAAATGCATGATGGTATGGCAACCCTTTCAAAACACACCTGTTTGAAAACTGATAAAGAGAAAACTTGTATGCATGTCACCGGTATGTCAAACAGAGTTCTTTGTGGATCTTAATATCATTATACACAATGAAAATTCGATGAAAACCTCCCTTGTATTTTAAGAAATGAAGAAAATATGCACTCACCGACCGCCGAACGCCAAAACTGACAGCAGAGGAAAACCCAGCCGAAAAGCGACGCCAAAGCGAGGCGTAGAAAAAAAAAAAATTCTCCGGGAAAGACGAAAGCGGAAAAAGAAAAAGAATAAAATCAAAAAAAGGAAACAACCCAAACAGGATATGGAAAAGACATGGGAGGCAACGCTGATCCTCTGACGTCATGCATGTACAGGCAGCTGTTTCAGTTAGAGGCGCCTGCTCCAGAAAAAGAAGGAAAAAATTATTCCTAGCCGGTTTTTTCCCAGTCGTTTTTAGGCCAGCCCATTTTGTGGTCGCACAAGGAACATGCTTCGCGGATTGCACAACCCAGGAGCTCAGTCGTTACGAGGAAAAAGTGACGGTGAATCATTTTTCTCTTCCCTGAAAAGAAAAAAAAAATAATTTCCCTTTCCCTACTCTTAATTGCAACTGAAACGTGGATCAGATGAACGTTCTAAGATCAGCCAGTTGAATGAAAACTGCAATTCAGAATTCTGCACGGTAATAAGTGTTATATAAAACTATATAAATGTAAAATGAATGAATTTCACAAAAGGAAAAAAAAATGTGTATGAAGAGAAAAAAGTATTCTTTTAAAGTTTTACAAAAAAAAAAGGTGGGGTGGGGGCGGAAATGCTATATGAAAATGCATGAATAGGAAAAGAAAATCTGTTTTAAAAACTAACGTTCCGCAGTGCATCTTCGAGAAGTCCGGCCCGTCAAAGTTTCACTTTGGATGAAAATTATTACTTAATCTTGAGTATAACAGAAATCTCAGATAAATTGAAAGGAAAAGATTACTGTTGAAAAGTACATTATAATTATTTTATAGACTTCTGTTAGTCTGTATATCCTCAACTCGAAAACAATGTGAGTATTCGGTCTTATGGGAAGAGGGGCGAAGACCAAGTAAATATTAACACTTTATATCCCAAATTAAGAATTCATGAAAATTTCATCTTCTAAAGCATTTTTCGTGAATTTTTGAAAGTACATTATAAGATTTACACAATCATTTAATAAATTTTAGAAGGATTTTGCCGTTTAAAATCAATTAATTAGATTTTAATTTATAGGGATTTTGTGCAATATTTATAAATCCACTCAAATCTTTTATTTAAAATATATTTTTTAGTATTTTGTAGAATAAGGAAATGTACAAATATAATGTACTTACTCACAATAAATCCACTCAAATCTTTTATTTAAAATATATTTTTTAGTATTTTGTAGAATCAGGAAATGTACAAATATAATGTACTTACTCACAATAGAAATATTTCCGAACTGAACCTCCCCCCCCCAATCTTTCAACGTCAAAAAAGCTGAAAAGATGCAAAGGCAAAAGAAATCATCCTTTTAAAAATATTTTTGTTTTGTGCAACCAATAATGCTTTTGGAACAAGATAAAGTAAAGTATCTATAACTCATTCTAAACTGTATTAATATTAATCGGTGTATTAAATGAATTTTATTACAGGTTATTTTAATGGTACTTTAAAGTACCGTCGGGGCATAAAGGGTTAAAAGGGGTTTGTAACAACTAAGAAATTAAAAGTCGCTGAACTAGACGTTTACTGTCACATTTCGTTTACAGTTCAGCACACAGATCAGAAAAGCATTGATGACATTTATAACAAAGAATAATTAATAATAAAACATGCGTACTTTACAATAAATTTAAAAGTTGTGGTACTTACTTATTAAAGTTCCACTATTATCAAACATGAATATATTCGATAAGTTTACTTGATAAATATAAATCGATTGGAAAAGTTAGAAAAATTGTGTGAATTAACTAAAAGGAACATCAAGAATTTCAATTAATTATCCAACATTTTAAACCGAATTTTTAATTTTCCGATAAACATTAAATATTACTAGGGGATCATACCCGGGCTTCCCGGGTAAAAGAATATATGGTGAAAACATTTTTTTATTGAAAAGTAATAAATTTTTTATGTGCAATAATTTTTTTAGATTGACCACTTTCATTAAAAAAACCTTTTTCATATGGAAAATACGAATTATACAATCAAATAAACTTTTGAAATTTATCAAAAGTGATATTTTCTTATTAGCCGCATGCTAAGAGTTATTTGCCAAGATTTTGCTACTTATAGCATCCTTTTATATTCTGATAATTTCAGAGCTTATACATGTCTGATAAATTTGTGTTTTATTTATTTATTCATAGGGCAATTTTTTTTTTTTTAATGGATATTAGCCGTAAGAAAATGATGAAGTCTTTATTTTGTTTTAAGAGCAAACGGATTAATCTTTCGTAATCGAGCTCCGCGCGATATAGATAAATTAAAAAATATTTCATGCTTTAAAATTGTTTTTAAAACCATAGACAATCAGTAAACTGAGATGAACTTTTCAAACAAACTCCATTTGAAAAAAAATCGTATTTGGTGATCTAAAAATTTAAATTGTACGATTACAAATATGTTAGATTTGTGTTTTTTCAATATTATTCTTTTATTTGTGTATAAAAGAAGTATTAATTTCGTTAATTTGTCTTTCACAAATATGTTAGATTGGTGTTTTTTTTAATATTATTATTTTATTTGTTTATAAAGAAGTACTAATTTCGTTATGCAAAAATAGTCGGAAACAAATGCTGAAAAATGTTTGTTGCTTTATGTGCAAAATGTTTATTATTACGTATTGAAACCGGCATGTGATAAGATAGCTAAAAAAAAAAAAAAAAAAAAAAAAAAAAAAAAAACATACTCAGGGCTTGAAATTCAATTTTTCCTAGGAGGGGAGTCTCCCTATCAACATTTATAATGGAGGGGAGTTGAACTATTTGGGGGCGGGGGGAGAAAAAAAATCTAAAACACACTGTTATTTTACGTGCTATTTAAAGATTTACATTAATCATTTTGTCATGCCTGTATTAATACAGACATGACAAAATACCATTGAAGCAATTTAAATCAACAACTCAGAATAATTATGCAAAATGTTTTTTTTTATTTAAAAAAGTAAGAAGTTAAGCTTTTATATAGTCTATGTTTCAACTTTCAACCAAATATCATGGATCCTTAACAATGGGGTTGTTAAATGAGGTCGAGGGAAGAATATCGTGAAATTCGTCGATTGGCCGCAGTATAAAATCGCGAAATTCATCGATCAGACACGGGATAAAACTGAATTTCGTCAGTCTGTCGCAAAAAGTAACCCTAAAATTCGCAGATGTTTTTGAGTGGAAAAAAAAAAATCAGAAATTCACAGCAAATTTTCTGAAAGGTTACAGCAGGGGATGGGAAGGGATTGGGGAATTTTCTCCAGGCGCTAATTATTTTTGTTGCAGGTCGAGTAAACTTTTTTTTTTTTTTTTTGGTTCGGTTTGATTTCAGGCTGAGTGTAGATTCTTGTAAATTGCATTCGGGTTAAAACCAATTTTTCAAAAGTTAGTTGAGTATATTATTTCAGATTAAAAACTATAACTATAATAATAAATATAGATATTTCTGTGTGTGTGCTGTTTTCTAAAGAGGCCGTAGCGTTTTTATCGCGACCCTTTGATGAAATTCCCATTTTTTTTTTTTTTTTTTTTTTGTGAAGCTCTTTGACGAAATTCGCGTTTTATCCACGATCTTTTGACAAAATTCGCGTCTTTTTTCGCGATTCTTTGACGAAATTTGCGTTTTTTCAAGATCTTTTTATGAAATTCGCGTTTTTTCAAGATCTTTTTATGAAATTCGCGTTTTTTTCGTGATCCTTTGACGAAGTGCCCGTTTTTTTCGCGATCCTTTGTCGAAATTCGCATTTTTTCCCGCAATCTTTTGAAGAAACGCGCGATTTTTCCGCGATCCTTTGACAAAATTCGCATTTTTTTCGCGATCCTTTGATGCAATTCACGTTTTTTTTCAGCGACCCTTTGACTAAATTCGCGTTTATTCCGCGATCCTTTGACAAAATTTGCTTTTTTTTCTCGATCCTTCGCCGAAACTCACGTTTTTTCCGCCTTCCTTTGCCGAAATTCACGATTTTTTTGTTATACTTTGATGTAATTTGCGTTTTTTCGCGATCCTTTCATGAATTTCGAATTTTTTTTCACTGACGAAATTCACGCTTTTCTGCGATCCTTTGAAAAAAATTGCGTTTTATTCGCAATCCTTTGCGACGAAATCGGCATTTTTTTCCTGGAACGATTAACGAAATTGATTTTTTCGGCGATCATTTGTCGAAATTCGTGATATTTTCTGTTGAACTGATGACCGATTTTTAAAAATTTTCGAAACCTAATGCTTTAAATTTCGGAACAGAATCATCTCTGAATTCGCCAATCGGTCGCGGACACTTGTCAACCGATCTCGTGAAGAAAATAATGAAATTTGTCTATCGGTTGCGTGAAAAATTCGTGAATTTCAACGATCTTTCGCAGTAAAAAAACCGCAAAGTGTATCAATCGGTCGCACGAAAATATCAGGAAATTCGCAAGGCGTTCGCAGGAGTTGATCGTAATTTCAAAATGAAAAATTTTCAAGAAAATGGTGAGATTTTTTGGACGGGAGCCTCCCGCCCACGATATTCTTTTGGGCGGGATTTCAAAATTTTGGGTGCGAATCCCGCCATCCCGCCCTGAAATTCAAGCTCTGAAAATTATTTTAGAAAATATAATACATCAGTCGATGAATACAGTTTTTAAACAAATTGCATTTGAAAGTAAATTTTTTTTCCCTGTTCGACGAAAATTGAAAATGTACGATGGTCAGAAGATTAAAAAATTGCAGTAGCGAAAATTTCAAGGCCGAAATTTGATCGTGAATGGTTGCCATTCGTAAAATGACGTCAGTGTTACGCATAGATACGTTTGTTCTTTATAATATAGATACTTAATCAGTAAAATATAATAAAGATCAGTTATTAGGATGTGGTTATCAATTGAGGCTCTTATGCTTGGATTTCCGGAATGAAAACAGCAATCTTCACCATCTCATAATTTGCATGCGCACTTCTCATATCCATATTCACCATTTTTAAAAAAATTGTATTTTGTTTGATCATTTAAAAATCCTTTTAACTCAAAACTTGTAGTCACGATTGTCAGCAACATCTTTTACGGGAACAGACGCACTCGAGATTCTAATCTCAATTCCGGAGAGTAAAAATTTCCGTCATTTATATTTTTTAGATGCATTTGAGTTAAAATGTTTAGTTTTATCTAAGAAAATGATCGTATTTTAAATATGACTTCATCTTCACTTAAATAAGCATTTCGCCTAGTGTCTGAAACTTGGTATCAGTACACGTGCAGAAGAAAAAACAATATAGAAAATTTATGAGGGAAAATGCGTGTTTTCAAAAGCAGTAAGTCATTTTCCGTTATTATGCCCCTAATATAATATTCTGCTCATAATGGGATTTTGCGCCACTAAACCATATACAACAATTTTTATCAACAATTTTGAATTTTAATCAGAAAATAGCATGAATAAAGTTAAAAATACCTCATTATTTCTCTCTTGTCTGCAATAATGAAAGCTATATAATTTTCATCATTTTGAAGAAATTTCATAAAATGCTTTTAAAATTAAAATATAAAAGTGGGATATTAAAAAAAAAAAAAAAAGATAGTGCGATCACATCTACAAAAAAAGAGCTTTCAGTTTAAAAATATATATATATTAGTAAAATTGGTTCAGCAGAAAGATCACGGCAAATGGCTAAAACACACATTGTGTTTTAAATATATAGATTATATAAAATATTAGGAAAAATTAAATTAAGCAAATTATGTTATTTTGATAAAATTATGGTAGAATGTCCTAAAGAATAGCATTAAAATTTTATTATTCGAGAGAATTTTCGACAAACTTCAGGAACACGATATTATTTTAAACCACGAATTATTTGTTTGCTAGTCTAACTCGGCGAAGCAAATCCATCCAGGCGAAAATCATCCATTTCTGTAATATAAATCGCTATTATTTGCATGTCACCCCTCTTTTATAAAGACACTCTAAATTTTCGTAAAACATTGCGTTTTATCAGTATGTGATTTCGATTATATTATTTTTAAAAGTGAAGCATTTCCACCTGTGAAGAATTTCAAAGTAGCTGGGCTGTGAAAATGACGCACTTCTACAAAACATAATTCACGTTTAAGAATTAAAATACACGCTTTTTTATAAAATGACGTCATTTGCATCCGCTAAAGCAATCCACTTTTATAATCCAATCTTAAACTTCGTCAGGGGCGTAGCCACAGATATCTTTTCGGGGGGGGGGGGGGGGACAATTCGAAAATTTCCCAACTTGAAACTAATTGCTCTGATTTTCGACTAAAATGATATGCACAACGTGTGTAACAGACTTGTATAAAACCAAAAACTTTCTGCGCACACAAATATTGGGTCAAAAATTTTCTGCAAATTAATTTGATGTTTAATAAAATAACATGTTATATTATTTTGACGACATGAATTAAAAACAGTAGCTTTAAAATAATTATCATTTTACGTTAAAAATAAATTGATATTAATTACATAATAATTGTTTTGGTAAAAAAAACAAAGCTAAAAATCCATGATAAGAAATGGTGAATTCTTATCACTTCTTTTGTCAATGCATTTAGAAGCAGCCCAATCCATAATATTGTGACCTCTTCACACAAAATGCCAGTCACTCTGTTAACAGAAATAATGTGGCATTGCTGCTGAAACAACTGAATCGCATTTTATAGGGAGAGGTCCATTCGTAGGTATCATCATTAAAGAATCGAATGAGTTTTTACCGCGCCCCTTTGACGAAATTCTCGATTTTTCCGCGATAATTTGACAAAATTCTCGTTTTTCCCGCGATCATTTGACAAAATTCACGTTTTATCGCGATCCTTTGACGAAATTCCCGTTTTTTCTGTGATCATTTAACGAATTTCCCATTTTTTCTGCGATCTTTAGACGAAATTTGCGTTTTTTCGCGATCGTTTGACGAAAATCGCGGTTTTTTTCGCGATCTTTTGACGAAAATCGCGGTTTTTCCTCGATCCTTTGACGAAATTCGCGTGTTTTTTGCGACCCTTTTACAAATTTCACGTGTTTTTCGCGATCTTTTAATAAAATTCGCGTTTTTTCCGCTATGCTTTTACGAAATTCGTTTTTTTCCTGCGCTCTTTTGACGAAATTTGCGTTTTTTCTGAGATTCTTTGAAGAAATTCGCTTTTTCGTGATTCTTTGGCGGAATTCGCGCTTTTCCCGTAGCCCTTTGACGAAATTAGTGTTTATTCGCGATTCTTTGACGAAATTAGTTTTTTCCGCTATTCTTTTAAGAAATTTGCGGTCTTTTTTTTCGCGAACCTTTGACAAAATTCGGTCTTTTTCCGCTGCGCTTTTACAAAATTCATTTTTTTTCCCTGCGCTCCTTTGACGAAATTTGCGTTTTTTCTGTGATTCTTTGACGAAATTATCTTTTTTTTCACGATCTTTGAAGAGATTCGCGTTTTTTCCGCGGTCCTTTGACGAAATTCGCGTTTTTTTTTCGCGATGCTTTGACGAAATTTGTGATTTTTTCTGCGAACGATTGACGAAATTGGTTTTTGTTCGTCGATTATTTGCTGAAATTCGCAAAATTTTTTAGTGATATTTTTTTAGAGTCTGAATTTTCGGACTGATGGCCGATTTTTTTTACATTTTCGGAACCGAATTCCTTAATTTTTCGGAAAATTCGGATTAGAATCACACATAGCAAACAATAAATAAATGGCACATAAAATTAGGGAATATTTTTAATTTTTCGGTATTTATTTTTTTTTTTAAGTTACAAAAACAAAGTTTCCCCCCCCCCCCCTAAAATATTTTCTGCAAAGTTCCGAATTTTGCGGAAAATTTTTTGCGCACGGCGTGCGTCTATATTATACAACTCTGGTGTGTAATAATTATAATGATACTTTTGCTTAAAAAATTCCTTTACAAAGAAAAATTCTGAAACTGAAAACAAAAATTCTAATTATGGGTTTGTTTACTAAAAATATAAATACGCTTTTTACTTTCTTCTATCTTTACAAGAAGAAAGTATTGGATTCGTGAAAAAATTCGACTTCCGGTTTTAGACTGATTTATACGTTTTAGTAAGTCCTGAATACGATTCGACTGTTTTTAGAAAATATCTGTCTGATATATCTGAAAATATCTGTCTGATCTATGTGATACAAATTTTGTGGACGCTCTAACATAAGAACTAATGCACGAAATTTAATAAAACTTTAGAGATTCACTTATACAATCGAACCTCGTTAACGCGAACACTCAAGAGGGAGCTTTTTTTGTTCATATTAAAAGTAGTTCGTGTTATCAGAACTTAACTACATTACATACAACTGGACGAAGCAATCGGAAACAGTTCGTGTTAACGAGGTTTGACTGTACTTTGATAAAAATTGGTGCTGATTTGTTTTTGGAGTAAATCGTCCAACAGGTGGCACTGCTAAGCGGTATTTTTCACGATTTACATGATTTTAGCGATAATTATATCTCAAAAACTATTGCACGGAATTTGATCAAACGTCATATTCTGTTAAACCTTAACATAATTTGATGCAGATTAGCTTTTTATGTATATCATATAGCAGGTGGCACTGCTATGCAGCATTTTTCACGATTTTGAGATAGCTGTATCTAAAAAACTAATGCACGGAATTTAGTCAAACTTCATATTCCACATAAGTTGCCACATAAATAAAATAGATCCTTATTAGGCTTGGGTCTATACTGTCCAAAGCTATCGCTTTTGTGCACTTTGAGTAAGGAATTTTGGTTGCAGACATCTAAGAGGCTGGGTGCCAAAATTCAATGATTTGTTTGAAAAATGCTATGCTTATATCTCCTTTTTAAATGCACACTTCAACAAATCTATATCTTTAGAGTTTGTTATTATAGGCAAAGAATTGTAATTTAATTTTGGCACTGTGATTGCAAATTTTGAGGCATTAACATGTATGGAGTAGAAGAAAATTTTGGGATTGGCACATCCGACTAGTTTTCACTTAATATTAATTCTTGTGGTCTTCAAAGAAGCCCATCTGCTAATAACATCGCTTAATTTAATAAAATTCCCTATTTCACTTTCATATTTTAAAAGCATTAGGCTGTCAAGTCTATCATCCCTCATTGTAACTTGCAATATATATTTTAAAATTTTTTATTTGACTAAAGATTCTTTCATTAGATGCAACGCCATAAAGATAAGCTGCTGGGAATGTTAAGGTACGAGTATATAGTTTGACGGCGTGACCCAAATAGTCTTTGAATTTCATGGCATGAGTAAAAGGTTTGTTAAGTGAGTTGGGATTTGGTTTATTTCTATTTGACTCTGAAAGTCATGTGCATCGGGTTTCTCATATCCAGGTGGAAACATTATTAACTTTTCCCTTGCACAATTGTAATTTAAATATGGAATGCATTGCTGCAATGTTCTCTTGATATAGGGAACATTGTCATTCAAGCCCATTACTAAATTCCGAAATTTTCTTGTATTTCTTATAATTCTTTACTGTAAAACTTCTGTATCAATGTCCATTGCTGTGCTATTATTTTTACCTATTGCCTTTGGTGAAACTGTTTTCCTACGGTGCTTTCGGAACTCAGCTTCTCCAGTCACATCCTAATATTCATAATTGTTTGTGAGCTTGTCTGTAAGGAAATCTTTATTTCTTCAAAATTTTATTCAAGTGCAACGTGTCAGTGTTACAGTGCATGTCGATTTCTTCTTCAGTTGATGAACTGCTTTCATGGTCATATTTCTGCTCCAAAGTAAAATCGTCCATTTTTTATCTTTTTCATCCTCGAATGGATTTTTAGGTGCTCCAAAATCTTGCACGGAAACTCTTTTCCTATTATGAAGGGTTTCTTCGTGCTGAGATTTATAGTAACTTTTTAGAACAGCTTTAAACACAGAACACTGGACTTTTGGTTTAAAATTTTATAAACACATATAAATATAAACGAACAGGACCGCACACAATTTATTTCCGCACACAAATAAAGGTAAAATGTGACAAATTTATCTAAATAAACGACTTCTTATATCCGCATTTGCTCGTATAACGCTTTTTACTTGACAGCGAATGGTTAACTAATTTTTGCGGCAAAAAAATCACGAGAATGAGTAAAATATTGTCCAAAAATCGCAAAATTAGTCAAAAAAGTTGTGAAAACTCATCAAATCTTCTTGATCATAGCTGTGTTATAACTATTGACTACATTCCTTTCTGTTGTGCTACTAATTTCCAAAAGAAGCTGCAATCCCTTTGGATTAAAATAGCTGGATTCTTTTTTGGGAGGAGAAGGGGAGGTAGGGTGAAATTTTTGAGAAAGGAACAAAGTTTTGGAGGAAATAAAGGAACTGGTTAAGGAACTGAATAGTCAGTTATTGATGAACAGGAGTAGAGAAATTTAGGTCTGGTACAATATTTTTGTAGAACTGAAAAATACAATGATAGATTGAGTGTGGCTGATTTCTTTTTGTATTTCTTTTGATAATTTAACTTGTTTACTGTTGCAGTACTCAAAATAATCACCAAAACAATAAAAAATTCGTAATTTTTTTACTATTACTTTTAAAAAAGAAAATGTCACAAAAATCTAGAATTTCCCAACTCTAAGCTCAAATTTCCCAACTTCACATATATTGGGGTGGGGGAGGTCCCCCCCATACCCCCCCATGGCGACGCCCCTGAACTTCGTCTATAGAAAAGTGTGCATATGACGTCATTATCAAGGAATAACAGACAATATTCTTGACATAGCCCATATTTTAATTTCAATTTTTTTTCAGGTTTTATGAGAAAATGGCAACAAAAAAGTACAGTATCTCCTATTTTTGACTATTTTCAGTTTACTTTCAATGACTTTCAATAGAAATGAGGTACTTTTGTTGCCACTATAAGAAAAATGGTATTAAAAACTACAAAAAAATTAATATCTCAAAAATAAATTGAGATACAACTTTCAAACAAATTGCATTTAAAAGAGCATTTTTTTCCTTATACGACGGTGTAAAAATTTAAAATGTGCGATGTTTAGAAGTTTAAAAATTTACAGTAGAGAAAATTGCAAAACAAAAATTTTATTTCAAATTTCAAAGTGTTGCCATTCACAAAATGACGTATGCGTTACGCACAGATATGTTTGTCCTTTATAATATAGATAGTAATATTATCTTTGAATATAACTGATTTCATACAGACGTATGTTTTGACGACTCAAAAATTCAGAAATAGAATTTATAGTTTTAATAAAATTTATGCAACAGTTATCATAGTAAAATAGTTTAACTTCAGTGAATAAACTTAACATATTGTTGATAAGAAAGAAAAAAAAAAAAAAATTGGTCAAATCGCAATAACGTACATAGTTTGGTTTTTTTTTTTTTTTTTTTTTTTTTTTTTTTTTTTTTTTTATAGGTATCCATCTTTATCTATATATATAATATTTTTGAAGTTATTGCAATTATACTTAATAAGGAATGATTTTTTTTAAATAAGAGTCCATCTTTATGTATTCATATTTTTTGAATTACAAACTATCCATTTGCATACATTTCACTTAGTTTGGATACAATGACACAAAGAAACCATTTACATAAATCTTACTTACAATTTTGAATAGCATGACACAAAAGAAAATCAATTTATTGAAATAAATACATTTCAATGCATGGTACAGATTCAATGAAAGTGATATATTTAACAGTGAATTGGAAAATTAAAAGTATTGTGAAGATGTGAAAATATATTTTAACCAAATCAAAGATAATTTAAATTGAATTTTAAAACAAACCTTTTAAAGCCACATCAAGAAATTTTATATCATATCTTTTAAAACTCATATTTTGAATTTATGAGAGATGTAGATGATAAAGCAACACCAAATAACGTTTTATACAGCTTTTCATGCTGAACATAACTTTTCCACATGCGATTATAAATAAAACAAAAATAAAATGATGAAATAAGTAATACAAATATATGTATATTAAGAAATGCCATAACGTCACTCAAAATTTGATATCATTATTTTTAAGTTCCATATTTAAAATTCTTAGAGCATAAGATAAAGTGCTGTGTCACAAACTTTTAACCCGTTAAGGGTTTTTAAATTTTGATTATTATTACACATTTTTTTCACATGGATTTAATTTTTAAAAAATTCCTTTTTTTTTTTTTTTTTTTTTTGCCATTTTAAAGGCGTATTTTATTTTTTTGCGCAGCGGTAATTTTTAAAATATCTTTTTTTCCCCAGACACAAAAGATGTAGAATTTCAATCTAGAACCAATATTTTTTTTGTTTACTGTTGCCATCTACTGGCCATTTTTGAAATAATAGGGCAACTTTTTTCATTTTATCATTAGAAGAATTATTCAGGAATTGAAAAGTTTTCTTTTCTTTTTTATTTCGAATTTTAATAAATATTAACATCCCTTTTTTGGTGCCATCTAGTGAGTGTTTGGAAAGTTAAACAATTAAAATGGATTTTTTGGATATTTTTTTGGATTATTATCTGAATTATTTGAGTATTTTAAATATGTTTTAAACAATTTTTTGCTTTTAAAAATTTTTGTATTTATTTATACCTGTGCTAAATTTTCGAAATTGTTGAATTTAAAAACATTCGGACTTTTTCATTTTATTTAAATAGTTTTTCTTGAATATTTTTAATTTGATTTAAAAATATTTTTCTAATTATTTTAAAATTAAATGTAATGGTGCTGCCATTTATGTAAGGATTTAATAATGTTAACAATTTTGAGTTATTAAATTAAGGATAAAGTGTTTTAAAAGAGATATTAAATGAAACCCTCTGTGCGAACTGCGATCACACTTACCACTTGTTTTTCTTTTTTCAGTACTAGGGGGCTCGGCCCCCTACGAGCTATGCTCGCCAACCCCCGTCCAGACACCGCAGACTCTAAATGCACGCTAATTTGATCGGCTTTAAAAAGATTTCGAAAGATTGAATTATAATTTAAAAAACAGTGGCGATCTCCCTATAAACGAATTTCTATTCATTTCTCTTTGATTGGGGGAATTTTAACGCCAAATCCGCTGCGGTACTACTTGATTATCCTGTCGACCAATTTCGCCAAATTATATAAATCGCCTAACCACTCGCCAAATTATACAAATTGATATAATTTTTATTTTAAATAACGAAAGAACAAATAAATTCGTACAACATTAATAAAAACACAAATAAAACGTCGAAATAAAAATAGCTTGATGACGTATACACGTGTAACAACATTTCAAAATAAGCTAATATAAAAGGAATTAAGTAAAGAGAGTCTTTGTCTCCTGGTATTTTTTAACAAAGCGAAAGGAAAGTTCTTTTAAATGAGGCATTTTAAATTAATTCTCAAAATATCAAATAAATGTTTAGCGTAATTTCTAAATTTAAACTTTTTTGCAATATTATTTTGTGTTCATTTTATGTAATAACTATAATGTGACGTAACTATGACGTAATTTCTCCTAAGACTTCTAACGCATGTTAATGAATTTATTATTTTACAATATCCTTTCTCTTTTAAAATTCATGTGTATACATTTTATGACGTAATTTTTAATAAGTTCCTGCTTTTTATACGTAATTATTTAATTCTAATTTGAAAGGTTTTTTTCTGTTTATAATAGTCACGTGTAAATAAATTTTTAATTTGAAGCAAACATTATTGCTTGCGCTTTTTATACAGTTGGCAACAGTTTAAATTAGTACAATTTTCTGAAATCTGTAAAAAATATCTCTAGAAATGCTGAAAATTTGAATTTAAAATAGAAATAAAACCTGAAAAAATGAGTCAAAGTAAAAAAATTAATGCAATCTGCACTCCAGCAAATTCTAACGTATAAAATGATCTAAAAATGATTACACTGCCATGTATAGTTTTTGCTGCTATAAAACTTTTTTAGTGGAACGATTTTGTCCAACTTTAGCATTAAATATCTCGTAAAATAATTCTTCGATTTGAAAACTGTCTGCATCAGCGTGTTTATCAAACATTTCTGTATAAAACCACCGATTTTCATATTTTTGTATGGATTATTTTTGTTAATATTAACGAAGAAAGGCCTCCGGTCACAAAAAAATCAAAACCGGCGGCGGCGGCGGCGGCGGTGACAGCGGTAGTTACTTTTTTTTAGAATAGAGAGATATATTTTTTTTCTGTGAGCATGGACCAGGGGTGGATCCAGCTAATCGTTTTTTTTTTGGGGGGGGGGGGGGGCGATCCCGAGTGACATGTAATCAACGTACTCATAACTTCTGTTGCTCAAATCATTCCTTGCAGTTAATTATTAAATGAATATGAAATAATTAATGTGATTTGAAAATATTACAGACTCTTGATTATCCGACATCCGATTAACCGAAACACTCGGTTATCCAACACTCTTATTATATAATCCCGCCCTCTCCTCAAAATATGATTTATTGTTACTTATTAGGTCGTAAAATTAAAAACGTTATAACAGAATATATTTATTAAATGTCTTATTATTTTTCTTTTTCTTTTTACCCTTCTACTAGGGCAATTATGTATCTTATTTTTTGTTCTTTTAGTTATAGTGAACAACGTTAATAACACAAGCCTGCGATGATTGTGTTTTTTAACTTTTGATAATTGATTTTGATGTATTTTTTAGCACTGAATCCGAAAATGACCTTCATTTTTAACCGTCACGTCACGATTTTCGGAAATCGTAAATTTCAAAGTTAAAAAGTAAGAAATAGCGAAATCCCACAAAGCAATTTGTGAAAAATGCCTTAACAAAAGAAGGTAAATGTTTTAAATGCATCTGCGACAGATTTCCCAGCCTTATCATATCAACCACCAAAATAAAAGAGGATACCGAGATGAACGCCATAGAGATGATTAAAAGAAAAGCGAGAAACAGAGCATGAGCGGTTGAAAGAAACTTCCACGCATGGAATAAAATTATAAAGATTTTAAATACACAATATTTTACATGTTTAACTGTAAAAATCCGAAGTATAAGCAAAAAAATGAATAAATTATTATGAAAAAAAGTTACGTCTATTTTATAGTAGCAGATTTTCGCAATATTTCGACTTTTTAAAAATTTCCGATTTGTGAAGTGATGGTATGGTAAAAAATGAAGGTCATCTTTGGATTCAGCACTAATAAATACATAAGAACCAATTATCGAAAGCTGAAAAAGATAACCATCACATTAATTTTTTAATATCAGATTTCTGAAAGAGGATAATCTCTGAAAAAGGATCCCCTTCAGAAATCTGAAGGGGCCTTAACATCCTTGAAAGTCAAAATGTGTCATCTAAGTGGTGTGTATACCTCTTCACAGGCGCGGATCCAAGGAAGGGGGGAGATCGCCCCGTCGACAATGTCGCCGAAAAAAATCATTTTCATCAATCGTTCACAGGTAAAAAAAAACGCGAATTTCGTCAAAGGATCGCGCAAAAAACGCGAATTTCCTCAACGGGATCGCACAAAAACACGAATTTCGTCAAAGAAGCGCGAAAAAACACGAATTTCGTCAAAAAATAGAGCACTTCATCAAAGGACCACGGAAAAAACTCGAATTTCGTCAAAGGACCACGCAAAAAACGCGAATTTAGTAAAAGGATTGCAGAAAAAAACACGAATTTCGTCAAAGGGTCTCAGAAAAAAACGCGAATTTCGTCAAAGAATCGCAGAAACAACGCGAATTTCGTCAAAGGATGGCAGAAAAAACGCGAATTTCGTCAAAGAATCGCAGAAAAAACGCAAATTATGCCAAAGGATCGCAAAAAATGCAACCATCACATCCATTTTTTAATATCAGATTTCTGAAAGAGGATAATCTCTGAAAAAGGATCCCCTTCAGAAATCTGAAGGGGCCTTAACATCCTTGAAAGTTAAAATGTGTCATCTAAGTGGTGTGTATACCTCTTCACAGGCGTGAATCCAAGGAACGGGGGAGATCGCCCCGTCGACAATGTCGCCGAAAAAAATCATTTTCATCAATCGTTCACACGTCAAAAAAAACGCAAATTTCGTCAAAGGATCGCGCAAAAAACACGAATTTCGTCAAAGGATCGCTCAAAAAACGCGAATTTCCTCAACGGATCGCACAAAAACGCGAATTTCCTCAACGGATCGCACAAAAACGTGAATTTCGTCAAAGAAGCGCGATAAAAAAAATTTCGTCAAAAAATAGAGCATTTCATCAAAGGACAACAGAAAAAACGCGAATTTCGTCAAAGGACCACGAAAAAAAACGTGAATTTAGTAAACGGATTGCAGAAAAAAACACGAATTTCGTCAAAGGGTCTCAGAAAAAAACGCGAATTTCGTCAAAGGATCGCAGAAAAAACGCGAATTTCGTCAAAGGATGGCAGAAAAACGCGAATTTCGTCAAAGAATCGCAGAAAAAACGCGAATTTTGCCAAAGGATCGCAAAAAATACGAATTTCGCCAAAGGATCGCAGAAAAAAACGCTTATGTCGCCAAAGGATAGCAGGAAAAAACGCTAATTTTGCCAAACAATTACGGGGGAAAACGCTAATTTCGCGAAAGAATTGCGCAAAAATTGCGAATTTTGTCAACGGATCTCGGAAAAAATGCGAATTTCGGCAAAGAATCGCTAAAAAATACGCGAATTTCGTCAAAGGGCCGCGGAAAAAGCGCACAATTAGCACCATGAGGAGATTGCCCAAGGCCCCCATCGACGGGGGTGGCTCTATCGGGGCGGTCGCTCCCCTCAAGATATAAATCCAACGCTTTTAACGGCAGTTTTCGCGGAACAGACAGACAAGCAAACGAAAACCAAACACTTTTCGGGTGTCAATGGTAAACTTCACTGACGTTCCGGAAATTAGTGAACAAAATAGGATTATGACCTGTCAAAAGGCATATGGCGCTATAATTTTTGACACTATGGGTTGAGGTGGGAGACGATGCCACTTCGTGTACCTTTTGTTGAATCTCTACAACAGAAATTGACAACGTTATGCGGATTCCTTCAAAGTGTTGAAACTTTTCGCTCTTTCAAAGAAGCTGCAATTCTAATTTCTGTATAACGAAATTTTTGAGGATTGCTTTATTGTTTGAGAAAAGAATGGGATTCATTGCAATTTCCAAAGAAAGAAAGAAACAAGAAAAAGAAAGGTCCTTTGAAAAATTCAAGCATCTTAATGTTTTCTGAAGAAAGACACCAATGTGTAAAAATTGTACTGTTATTGCTACCCACATTGGTAAATTTCAAGGGGTATTTGACGAATGAATAAAAAAGGATTATGTCCTGATCCTAGTCAGTTAGAAGCTAAAATGCTTACAGTGTGTTGATTTCTTAAAAACCAACTTGGTAAATTTGTTCTTCCCTTCTTTGCCCCGATCGAACCGCTCCCCCCCCCCCCCGCGTGTATGCGGGCTTAGGGCAATCTCCTACCGGTGCTAATTGTGCGTTTTTTCCGCGGCCCTTTGACGAAATTCGCGTTTTTTCAGCGATTCTTTGGCGAAATTCGCATATTTTTTTCACAATTCTTTGAAGAAATTCGCATTTTTTCAGAGGTCTGTTGACGAAATTACCGTTTTTTGCGCGATTCTTTCGCGAAATTAGCGTTTTTTCCTCAATTCTTTGGCAAAATTCGCTTTTCTTTGCGATTCTTTGTCGAAATTCGCGTTTTTTCTGCGATCCTTTCACGAAATTTGCGTTCTTTTGTGGTCCTTTGACAAAATACGGAATTTTTTGATGAAATTCGCATTTTTCCGCGCTTCTTTGACGAAATTCGCGTTTTTTCGCAATCCTTTGACGAAATTTGCGTTTTTTCGCCATCCTTTGACGAAATTCGCATTTCTTTTGCGATCCTTTGACCTGCGAACGCTTGACGAAATTGTTTTTTTCGGCGATTATTTATCGAAATTCGCGATAATCAGTGGATTTATATAATTTTGGGCCGCGTCGGGGGCGGTCGCCCCCCCCCCCTCCCGTGGATCCGCGCCTGGCATGGACATCGGTTTTCTTATAATTCTAGATGTGCGTGCGCGAACGGGGCAGGGCAGGCCCTTCTTGATATATCAAGATTCAAGAAGGCCTTGGGCAGGGGCACCCAAGGCTCCCTTTTCCCTTGCTAATCGCAGGTGGTACTATCTTTTTCCTTCGAAATTCCTTTTCACGAGTACGACATATTTTTCTGCTTCTTTCTAGACTTTAGACCACGAAAGCAAAGTGAAAAAGAGTTTTCACCCAGTCGAGAATTTACATTACTTTCTCATGGGATTGCAGAAACAAACAAAGAGAAAGAATGCTGTTTAAAAAAATCTCCCGTAAACAAGAGACTTCAAAGTGGTATTTTAAATGCAACTTTTTGATTTACTATTACTAATACAAACTGTAGTAAATGTATTAATTCTAAAAACGATGATGACAAAGTAATTTTTTTTTAAAGAAAAGGGAAGGAACTTGGGTCTCTTTAAAGTTTTCTTTTGCCACAATTCTTTTAATTTATGTTTTTAGTGTTCTGAACTTAACTGACTTAATGAACTAATTCTGCTTTTATTTGTTTTGTTCCTATTTATTTATTTTTATTTATTTATTTATTTATTTTTGTGTGTGTGTGTGTGTGTGGATTTCTATTTTTTTTTTTTTTTAACAATTCTGCTTGTGTGCGGCTGAAGGAATTTCGTCAATGCCGGTAAATCTGTGTTTACTTCCTTAGAGAGCAATCCTGCTATCTATTAAGAAATATCTCAACTAATAACGCGCTAAGTCATAAAAGATTTTTTTTTTTAAATTAAGGTACAAATTGTAATGATTTAAAAAAAAATTAAGATATGCATTTTAATGATTTATGATGTGTTTAACCTGCAATCAGAAATTAGTTGTTTACGTGGAATTGCATGTCATCCATAAACAATGCTACTTCACATCTCATAATATTCTCCATATATTAGAAATAATTAACAAATAAAGAATATATAATGTGTACAGTTTTCATATATTAAATGATTGCTTATTTACACAAAAAAATATTTTAAACCAGAAAAAAATCCTACTTGTACGTTTAATACACTGATTAACACTGGATAAACATTTATATCTCTCTATTCTAAAAAAAAAAGTAACTACCGCTGTCACCGCCGCCGCCGGTTTTGATTTTTTTGTGACCGGAGGCCTTTCTTCGTTAATATTAACAAAAATAATGCATACAAAAATATGAAAATCGGTGGTTTCATACAGAAATGTTTGATAAACACGCTGATGCAGACAGTTTTCAAATCGAAGAATTATTTTAAGAGTTATTTAATGCTAAAGTTGGACAAAATCGTTCCACTAAAAATGTTTTATAGCAGCAAAAAGTATACATGGCAGTGTAATCATTTTTAGATCATTTTATACGTTAGAATTTGCCGGAGTGCAGATTGCATTAATTTTTTTATTTTGACTCATTTTTTCAGGTTTTATTTCTATTTTAAATTCAAATTTTCAGCATTTCTAGAGATATTTTTTACAGATTTCAGAAAATTGTACTAATTTAAACTGTTGCCAACTGTATAAAAAGCGCAAGCAATAATGTTTGCTTCAAATTAAAAATTTATTTACACGTGACTATTATAAGCAGGAAAAAAACTTTCAAATTAGAATTAAATAATTACGTATAAAAAGCAGGAACTTATTAAAAATTACGTCATATTTACGTCACATTATAGTTATTACATAAAATGAACACAAAATAATATTGCAAAAAAGTTTAAATTTAGAAATTGCGCTAGACATTTATTTGATATTTTGAGAATTAATTTAAAATGTCTCATTTAAAAGAACTTTCTTTTCGCTTTGTTAAAAAATACCAGGAGACAAAGACTCTCTTTACTTAATTCCTTTTATATTAGCTTATTTTGAAATGTTGTTACACGTGTATACGTCATCAAGTTATTTTTATTTCGACGTTTTATTTTTGTTTTTATTAATGTTGTACGAATTTATTTGTTCTTTCGTTATTTAAAATAAAAATTATATCAATTTGTATAATTTGGCGAGTGGTTTGGCGATTTATATAATTTGGCGAAATTGGTCGACAGGATAATCAAGTAGTACCGCAGCGGATTTGGCGTTAAAATTCCCCAATCAAAGAGAAATGAATAGAAATTCGTTTATAGGGAGATCGCCACTGTTTTTTAAATTATAATTCAATCTTTCGAAATCTTTTTAAAGCCGATCAAATTAGCGTGCATTTAGAGTCTGCGGTGTCTGGACGGGGTTGGCGAGCGTAGCTCGTAGGGGGCCGAGCCCCCTAGTTACAATTAAAAAGCAAAGTTACTATTATTTTTTAAAGGCAGAGTCGGCTTTCACGCCTCCTCCTCCTCACCAAGCCCCTCTCAATATTGTCCACAAACTTTTAAAGATGGAATCATGAGGAAATATATATCTGCCATAAGAAAATTTCTGTTACTTGGCATTAAAAATATATAAATGAAGTAAATCATTCTTTAGATAATACTGTTAATATTGATCGTTTAAAACAGCTCTTAACCCCTTAAGCATCACGACGTACATCATGAACTCTTCTACACTGCTCAAAACAATTAAAGGATATTTGAAGTTTTATATAAAATAAAGATATAAACGAAATTTTTTTTGCCGAAAATAGAAGAAGAGAATCACAAATGCAAATTTTTCTGGTTTTCAAACTGTGGAGTATGCAAATTTTGAGTTCGACGTCAAAAACGTCGCTTCAGCGGCAGCGAATGAAATTTGACTTTCAACTGGATAAAAGAGAATGAAGACAAGGATGATCGGCATTCAGTGATTGCTTTGTTTCGATGAGTACGATGTCTCAGCGAAGTCATTTGACAGATTCAGAAGCTTTGAGAATTGTTGGTAGGTTAGAAGGGGGCCAAACTCAAGCCGAAGTAGCGCAAGCCATTGGAGTGTCACAAAGTGTCATTTCCAGGATCTGGAACCGTTTTTTGGAGAGTGGATGTGCAGGCCGAAGACCAGGGCAAGGTCGTAGACGGGCAACAACGCCCAATGAAGATCGGTATTTAGCGTTAACAGCTCGGAGACACCGAACCATGAACGCTACTCTTCTCCAACAACACCTTCGCTCGGCTACAGGCACCACGATTTCAACTCAGACTGTCCGAAACCGGCTCCATGCTGTAGGTCTGTATGCTCGCCGACCGATGGTATGTGTTAGATTAACATCAAGGCATCGTCGCGACCGCAGGGAGTGGGCAACCAAGCATGTCAACTGGAAGAGAAATGAATGGAGCAATATTCTGTTTTCTGACGAGTCCCGTTTTTCTGTGCATCCGGATAATAGGCGTATTTTCATCTGGAGGGACCGTGGCAGTAGGAATAATCCTGCGTTCGTGCACGAAAGTGTCAGATTTGGCGGTGGAGGAGTGTTGGTGTATGGTGGCATCTCCATTGACGGGCGCACTGACCTCTACATCATTCAAGATGGAGCTCTGACTGGCCGCCGATATAGGGATGAGATCCTCAGACCTATTGTAGTCCCTTACGCTGCAGCAATCGGAGATAACTTCATTTTAATGGACGATAACTGCAGGCCAGATCGTGCAAACCTGGTGGAGGATTTCCTTTTCGAGGAAGGAATCGTTCGAATGGAATGGCCAGCGTGTTCGCCAGACATGAATCCAATCGAGCACGTTTGGGACGCTCTAGGAAGACGAGTTTCTGGCCGCCAACAACCCCCACAAACTCTCCAAGAACTGGAAAGAGCTCTTCTGGAAGAGTGGGGCAGAATACCCCAACTCGTCATTAATAGCCTCATTGAGTCCATGCCTCAAAGGTGTTCAACGTTGCTGGCCGCCCGTGGAAACCATACCCCCTACTGAAAATGATTTTCTTTGAAGAAAACACCTTTTCTTATTCTTTTTTTCTCATATGCACAAATTGTGTTTTTTTCCTTTAGTACACAAATGCGCAATAAAATGCATTTTTTTCTGCCAAACATGTGTAATTTATTCTCATATAACCTACTATGTCTGTCGACCATGTATCAATCAGCTAAACAGTTTACCAGATACAAAATCCACCTAAAACTGCAATATCCTTTAATTGTTTTGAGCAGTGTATTTGAAATACCAGCAGGTATGTGCGTACGTCCTCATTTTAAGTGTACCTCTGATAGATAGTGATTTTATAGAATAATTCACATGTAATTAAACATAATGACAAACTAGTTTTGACGAAATTTGATTTTCTTGGTATTCAGCATATTATCATTAAATTGAATATGGTGCTTAACCCTTTGAGTTCCGATGGTATGAAATTTCTTCCCACTTAATTTTAATCTCCAAATGTCACATTGGCACAGGAATTTTCAACCAAATTTATTTGAAAATAGATTAATGCATTTTTTCGTGCATATTATAAGCCGAATCTTTTGATTATAAAATACTGGTGCCAATGTGACGTTTGGGCTTGTGGGTTTAATACACTGCTTCTAAATAAAAATTTACATTACAATTAAAAGGCAAAGTTACTATTTACTTTCAGACAGTTTTCAATCCCCCCCCCCCCCCCCCCCAATTTGTCCATAAACTTTTAAAGATGAAATTAAATAGAAATATTTATCTTCCTTAACAAAATTTATGTTACTTGGGATTAAAATATATTTATATGGGAGATTCCCAAAAGGTGGGATCATTAAACGTTAACTATATGTAATTTTTAAAATTTTCAAATTTAAGGCCAATTTTTTTTTTTTTTTTTTTAATTTTGTCTATAAATATAATATATAAATATTTTTAATAGTATGTCTACAAAATTATACACAAACATTAAAAGACAGCAACTATTCTGGAAAATTAATTAATAAAGCATGTAATTAGCAGTTGTGTACGTTGCAAATTTTGGACATTTTTTCGCACGTACGTTACAGATTTTGGGCGTTGATCTTAGTATTTAAAAAATTCTTAAGACTAAGAATGTAGTAAATGTG
Organism: Maratus speciosus; assembly: GCA_963932465.1. Taxonomy (NCBI): domain Eukaryota; kingdom Metazoa; phylum Arthropoda; class Arachnida; order Araneae; family Salticidae; genus Maratus; species Maratus speciosus. The sequence continues at coordinate 334,788,064 of OZ010800.1, forward strand.
TCTGTATACATATATATATGTATAATTAACTTTTTGTTATCCAGTAATAATAATAATAATAAAATCAAATGCTTTGTTACGTACATTACTTTCGGACATAACAAAATACAGAAAAATTCTTTATAGAAAAGTCCTTCTATCTTCGAAAAAGCAATAAATCAGCCTGCCATCTCTTAACGAAATTATCAAAAAATCATCCGTTTCTTTTATGCATTCGTTGTTTACCATTAGAATCAACTGGAAAAAAAGTTAAAACTCTTTTTCTTGGTGGTACATGGAGCGGTTAACGTTATGAATGTCCGAAATTGGCCTCTTTAGCATAAAATAATAAAATTTTAAGATATTTATACAAAGCTTTTACAATAAATTATGTCATTTTCTGTCTCTGAAGAGAATTAAAAACTCAGTGTAAAAAAAAAAAAAAGAAAAAAAGTCAATGATAATTAAAGTTATGTTTGAAAGGCTTAAATTTATGACTTGTGTCCAGTGCCCACCTTTTGAGAATCGCCCATATAAAGTATTTATACTTATATAAATGAAGTAAATCAATCATTAGATAATACTGTTCATACTGATCTTTTAAATCCCTTTTGTAGATATATTAGGGGGATTATCAGTTAGAAAAATTACTCTAAGAATAGATGTACCATATCTATAACAAAATTAAATAATAATAAAAAAGGGTGTTTGATTCTTTGGAATCTGAATGAAAGTAGTATATTTAGATAAATGAATTTATATAAAATTTTTATGCATGGATAAAACACTAAAGAATCCTGTCATATTTTTCAGCAAGAAAAATAAGGCTTGAGAATTGTTTTAATTTTGCATTTAGCAACAGAAGCAGAAAATTAAAAAATGGATAAAGGAAAATTTTGAAATTCATTGGTTATGAAAGGATGGATTAAATCTGAAATGCTAAGAATACTATTAGGCGAATTTATAAATAACAAGCATCATGATTTATATATATACATTGTATATATATATATACATTGTATATATATATATATATATATATATATACATTGTATATATATATATATATAACCATTAATTAAACATTACCGACCATCATCAAAAACCGTAATATTGTGAATGAAACGACAATAAAAATGGATGCCACAAACCTATAATATAGAACTGTATGTATAAAATAAAGTGCCTCATACTTAATTACAAGAATTAATATGGAAGAAAAAAAGAAGAATATGGATACCGAAAAAATTGAAAATCTTACATATTAAATTACGTTTTCAAGAGTACAGAATTCAATGATATAAGCAAATCGGTTGTTTTCAGTGAGAAAAAAAGCTAAAAGCTGAAATTTTTTTTCTCCTGTACTCAAACAACCAATATGACCAAGAGAATAGTTTCAAGATGAAAACAGAACATTATCAAATGGCATGAAATGGAAAAAACAATACAACCCTTTAAATATTTAATTTATAACATAAAAAATAGAAATATTACACAACATACCGAATAAAATCCCAGTTGATTTTCAAAATATCCTCCCGCACATGGTATCCAAAAGCATGATAAGATTAAGGTGAATGAAACAGTTAAGTTAACACAGAAATTAAAACCTATGGATTCAGTTAATTCATTTTGAAATACCGTGTTGGGTTGATTTTGGGTTGATTTTTGACGGAAAATTATCTACACGAGGGATATAGGCCCTAGGGGGAGTGCCTTCCGTGGAGGTCTTTCTAAGGGAACCTAATCCGTATTAACGCATGGAAATCCACGGTTCGAAGAAAACCACGAAAACTCCGAACGATTAGACCGACGGGCGCGATTGGGCTTTGAAATACCGTGATAAATTCAATTAATATAATATAAATATAAAATAATTACATTATTTAAAATACCTAAAAACACTTTTAAATTGTTTAATTTCTATTTTACAATACTGCCAATAATCAGCGTTCAATACCACCTGGTGTAAAAAATTAAAATTATTACTCAATAGAAGCATTAAAAATTTATATATATATATATATATATATATCCGGCTTCATTCATGCATTTGATCTATTGTATATTTATGATACGGCTTTTTCTGGCTCAACATTATTTAGCTGGATAATTGTATCTTTTGTCTTTAATAGGATATTTTATCAAAATTTGGTTGATTTTCATATATTTTATGTGGATTTATCACCCGCAATGTGCCAGTGAATTAGTGGAATTTAGCATGATTCTGTATTACTAGTTACAGGCTCCATCTTTATTCCGTATAATGTCAGTGTTATGAATTGTAGCTAAATTTATTAATTTAATTTTAGTAATTGGAAATCGATGATGATTTGTAATTATATAATGGTTATATATATATATATATATATATATATATATATATATATTGCTTTTATTAAAAAAATTGTCTTTTAATGCTTTTAATTTTTTACACCAGGGGGTATTGAACGCTGAATATTGGCAATATTGTAAAATAGAAATTAAACAATTTAAAAGTGTTTTTAGGTATTTTAAATAATGTAATTATTTTCTATTAATATTACATTAATTGAATTTATCACGGTATTTCAAAATGAATTAAATGAATCCATAGGTTTTAATTTCTGTGTTAACTTAACTGTTTAATTCACCTTAATCTTATCGTGCTTCTGGATACCATGTGCGGGAGGATATTTTGAAAACAACTGGAATTTTATTCGGTATGTTGTGTAATATTTCTATTTTTTATGCTATAAATTAAGTATTTAAAAGGTTGTATTCTTTTTTTCCATTTCATACTATTTGATATTGTTCTGTTTTCATCTTGAAACTATTCTCTTGGTCATATTGGTTGTTTGAGTACAGGAGAAAAAAAATTTCAGCTTTTGGCTTTTTTTTCTCACAGAAAACTACCGCTTTGCTTATATCATTGAATTCTGTACTCTTGAAAACGTAATTCAATATATAAGTTTTTCAATTATTTTTTTCGGTGTCCATGTTCTTCTTTTTTTCTTCCATATTAATTCTTGTAATTAAGTATAAGGCGCTTTATTTTGTGCATACATTTGTATATTATAGGTTTGTGGTATCCATTTTTATTGTCATTTCATTCACAGTATTGCGGTTTTTGATGATGGTCGGTAATGTTTAATTAATGGTTATATATATATATATATAACACAATCCACTTAAAATCATTTATATTTCATACTGACACAATACATCACAGAAGCATGTTGAAATAAAGGCATTTATAAATACAATTAGTAGTTAGTGCAAAATTAGTTTTATCAATAGGTGTCAACCAAAGCTACTTGAACGCTCAAACAACAGTCTTCGTTTCATAGAGATAATCGAAATAGGTGTGGAAAAAATCAATTGTGAGGCGTTTTCAACCTAAAAGTTGTGTTTTTTAGAAATATTTTGTAAGCTTTTTTCAGATAAATTATACCATCGAAATTTAAGTAAGTAGGATTAAAGTAATGCAGAAATATCGAGCTTTCATTCCAGGCATAAAGATTGTACAGTAAGTTAGGCTTAACAGAACAATGTGCTATTCTTTAGAAAAGGTCTACACAGGGAGGCTTGACCCAGTCAATGTGAGGGAGGGTTGACTAGATGCCCAAGGTTCCCTTAATTAAGTGGTTTTGGAATTCTTTTTATTATACACTGTGCATAAGGAAAAGTTAATGGTTATATATATAAAAGAATGTAAATTTATTCTTTAAAACTACAGTAAAATGATGTGATGGAAAAGAAAATGTTCAAAACTGACTAAAGAAAGATGTGAAAAATTGCCAGAAAATGGGAAAGTTGATAGGAAATTTTTCCATTTAAATATTATTTACAATAGGTAAATAGAAACAGTGGGAAAGACTAGAAAGTACTAAAAAGAATGAAAGCAGCAGTCTTAACCATTTCAGGGGCAGTGGTATGTTTATAAAACCACTTAATTTTAATTCCGAAACGTCACAATGACACCAGAATTTTGTTAAAATCTTTTCCATTTAATATGTATGTGAACTATAGCCTTTTTCTTATTTCCAAATAAATTTGTTCGTAAATTCCGGTGCCAGTCATTTATTTCAACATTTTAGTACTGAAAGTACTTTGCCCCTTAAAGTTTTAAATCATGTTAATGATAAGTTACGTGCTCATGCGACGGCAAAAGAACATAGCATCGATCAAAAAGCTTTAGGAGGGTATACAAACAACAGTAGACAAATTTCACCAGGTTGAATACAGTGAGATGAAGCCAAACTATGTGACAACTGGAGTTGTCTAGTCGAGTGTCTCAAAAAATAGGACAAGGAGACATAAAAGTGGGACAGTGGCTCCTGCACTTGGACATAATAACATGAAACACTATGAAAACGGAACCTATCTCTAATAAAATACTGCCTTAAATGTTAAAATTTCATTTTCCCTGCTGTGCAATTATACCTGCTCAGACACAATCATGTTTAAAACAAAAATTTTCTCTTCTGACTTGCGATTGTGTCTCAACAGGTTTGTATAAGCATCATATTTAAATATATATATATATATAATAATTAAAGCATGTAGCATAAAGCTGTTTTGCTTTTCTTAAACTGATTTTATTTCTCTTCACAAATATTGCAATATAAACCAAAGTGGATCAAGCCTCCCATATGTGGGGAGCCTTGACTCATTATTTTTTCATGATTAAAATCAATCATTTTTCAAATGTCTTATATGTTACACTTATGTAGCAATTTTATTTTGATAACTGATTGTATAACGAATAAAATAATACATAAAACTTTATTCTATGTTCAATATTTAAAAAATGAAAAATCATTTTGTAAAAAGTGGTTCAACCTTCCCTAGTCTCGCCTACTCATAACAGTGGTGTAGTCGTAAAAAAACCAGAGGGTGTACGCTTTCATAGCATGCATGGTCACGGTGATGTCGTTGTGACGTCACTGTGGTCACGTCACATCTGTGACCAAAATGCCACCACTCAGTGATGTCACATTGTGACTGAGATGTGAACTTCTTAGAAAACTTAAAAAAATTACAAAAAATATTCAAAACATGTTATTTATGTAAAATTATATTTTCTGGTGATTAAAAAAAAATTGTGACGTCACTGTTATGACACTGCATCTAATGTACGTCACGTCACATATGTTACGAAAAAAATCACCATATTGTAAGTCACAGTGTGACAAAAATATGAACATCAAAAATCTTTGAAAATGAACAGAAATATTACATGCCCGAGTTACAGCGACATAAGGAATGAAAAGATATTAGTGGATATGAAATAGTAAATTCGGACACGAAAAGAGGGGGGGGGGGGGGGCAGAAAAAGGAAAATGCACGGTAGAAGTATCAACAAACTAGATTTTCATGCTATATTTTATTAATTTGTTATTTAAGACAGTGAAAGTATACTTTTTTATGATTTCAATTTTATCTACCATTGCAATTTAATCCTTCACTGATTGCTATTATTATAAAAGTGTTTCTCGGAAAAATGGTACGTATTGGAGCAATTTGGATAACATATTTAGAATTAGGAATATTAAATCTGTACACTTTATATATTTAGTTTGCAGGGAGGAAGTTGTTTTATTTTATTTTATTTTATTTATTTATTATTATTATTATTTTTTTTTTTTTTTTTTTTTTTTTTGTCGACTAGTGGTATTCGAAACCCTTCTGTGGTTTCAAACTAAAATTTTCTATTACAGTTAAGTCTGTATCTTTTAATGAGCACGTAGAAAGAATACTCAGTGTTTAGTCATATATGCATTTCTTGCTTTAGAATTTGCATTCAAGTCATATTTTTCCTGTTAGTGTTTAACTATTTTAAATAACTATTTTTTAAAAAATTCTACTTTTTTCAGACTTTTTAAATAAAATTAGTATTTTCCGAAAAAATATGTATACAAATTTTATACAAAACCCATGATATAATTATTCGTATTTCAAATTCGTGTTTTAGAGTTATGACTTTAAAAAAAGTTATTTTACAAATTGTTTTATTCTACAGAAAGTGAATATGAAAAAAATGACAGATTGACAAAGAAAATTTTTTTATCCTGTATACTCTCTTTTCATTTATTAAGAAGATACGTATTTATTTATTACGTGTAAAACAAACTTTACTTTAAAAAAAAGAAAGAAAAAAGGCAGGTGTTTCATTCAAATAGAAAATTTTCATTACAGATACTCTTAAATAAGATAAAATTATTGCGCAGTTAAACTCTCTGTTGTGTACAAAAAAAAAAAAAAAAAAATTATAATAATACAGTAGGAGCACCTGCTTGGTCAATATCGTCTGCGCTCGATTAAACCGCAGAATAAAATAAGGATCAGAGAACTACTGACGCGGGAAGTTAGTTTTTTAAGCTAACAGAAATATGCCTGACAATTTAGGATAAAATAAGGATATTATTAAAATATTTATGGAACTTAAAAGGTATGTCTTATTTAATTTAATTTTTTGGTTCCTGTTTGATAGATTATTATCATGAGTTAAATAGTTGTATGTTATATACAATGAGACTGAGCTGGGATTCTTTTCAGAAGCAATGTGGCGATGGAAAGATTTTTGAGAAATTGTTAAATGCATTTAATTCATCTATTATAGTTTGTTGTTGTTTAATAGTACAATTATAAATACTAATTATTTAGTGTTTTTCAAATTGTTATAATTATTTTTTTAATTGTATTTAAGCATTTTTTTTGCTGTTTGTGATTTTAATCAAACATTTAATTGTAGACATTCAGAATCAGTTATTAAATTTTCTTTGATTGTAAACTCATTTTCTACGTTTTCGATACATTTATTTTATTGGCATTAAAAAATAAAATATAATATTTAAGCACTGAAATAAAGTGTTTTTCATGCCCGATAAAGTTGAAAAGTGTTTATGACTTCGGTTTGTCTGGCCGTCTGTCCGCACTCTAACTCGCGTAAATATACTCGGATTGACCTGAAATTTTTGGATGTTATTGACGTTTACCATAGCAAGGTCCCTATCTGTAATGAAGTTTGTAGCATGTTTAGTTCATTTACAGGGACAGTCAATTGTTTTCCATTACATTACGGCCTGTGGGAAAAAAATCGTTTCAAATGATTTTTAATGATTTTACACGCTTTCAAACAGAATAAAATTGATATGCATTTATGAAGCGCACTAAAATGTGCATTCCGTAGAATATGCGATGCAAAAGAATAGTTATTTTTCATTTACAGGGCTAAAAAAAGGGAATTCCAATACATAATGATATAGGGGTGGAGGGAATTGTTTGCGGCGTACTTTATTCATGTTAATCTATTTGATATGCAATGAAATTGATATACGTCGTTGAGGTTTACATACTATGAATTATTTCATGTATAATACGAAGTGTATATAGCATTTACAGGGACACACAAAATATTTCAGATGCTATATTGTATCCGAAGTACTGTTCATTAGCGATGATTGCTGGAAATGCATTTTTAATTATGATTCACTACATTTATGCATAGCATATGGTGTATATATATATGCTATAATTCATATACAGAACTATACAAAAGTATTCGTAAGGGTTACTGGGTATTGCTTAAAGGTGGTTTTTAAATAAGTTATGCATTTTTACGCTGCACTGTATTTAATTTACTAAGAAATGTTTGTAGTATATAGATAAAATGATATACAGGGTCACGCAAAGAATTGGATACGTTGCCGTCTATAAATTATAATTTCTGGAAATGTGATTTCAGCAGTTTTAAGAGTGTTTTCGTTTGAATTAAATTTTAACTAAATAGTGGCGTGTAATAAAGGTTCTAGGTAAACTACGGGGTTGTACAAAATTATTTAAGTGTGTTTCCATATATTAGTATAAATTGCTGAAAGAGAATTTCAACTTGTTATGCGTTTCCTTGATAAACTAAATTTTTCTATTATATAGTATATATATATATCAATCTACAGATCAAATACAGGACTGTTTAAAAGAATTAGAAAACACATTTGGCTGTGTATGGTAACTGCGTAAATCAGTTTTTCAAATGTTTTACGCGTTTTCATGTTTACTTAGTTATCCTATTTACGTTATTTCCCCCGATGTCTTGTTAAAACATTTAGGAAGAGTTGGAAAGTGTTTTATAATCTATTCTTAACGCATGATATATCTTACTTGTTGTTTCTGTTTCCCAGATCAGTCTTTTTCTATAAAACATACCAAATCTAATTAGCTCATATTCACAAAATACAATACTATATACGGGAATAAAAAATTTAAATAAATAGGGCTTATCCTGTCGTTCTATAAATAACAGTTGTATTAATGTCCGTAAGACTCCATGTTCGTATTTAATAAAGCAATGACAAATCACATCACATTAAAAAGCTTACACATTCTTAATATTAAGCTTGAATTCAAGATCAAGCTTAGAACTTATTAAAAAAAAGATGTCAGTTGATAAGCATTGTTTTTTAAATGGAAAATTAAAAATATTTTAGAAGAATAGGACTGAAAAATAGCGATATCTTGCTAAAAAGTACGGTAAAAAGATAAGATTTTATATTTCAAACAAAACTTTACTTTAAAATTATCGTAGTGTTTATGACAAGAATCATCACAGTATTAATACTTGGAAATTTTTCCAGAGAGAAACATTTGCCTTGCATACAATATTTCAAATGAAAATCAAATTTCAAATAAATTGCTTAAAAGGCACAAAGGCCAACATAGTGGAAAATATCCACGCCGGGACTCGATCCCGGGTCATCAGTAAGCGCACTGACATTCTACCGACTAAACCACATGGAACGATACCCAGCCTGGAAAATTTCTCCCTATTACATGTTGGCAAGGCTACAAACGCAGCACAAGATGGAATATTTATCGTGAGCCACCGACATGGTGTAAACACGAAACTTAATTAAATCCACCATCGATTGAAACTATTTTAATAACTGGAAATTTTTCCAGAGAGAAACATTCGCCTTGCATACAGTATTTCAAATGAAAATCAAATTTCAAATTAATAGCTTAAAAGGCAATTTTAATTTGAAATTTGATTTTCATTTGAAATACTGTTTGCAAGGCAAATGTTTCTCTCTGGAAAAATTTCCAATTATTAATATAGTTTCAATCGATGCTGGATTTAATTAAGTTTCGTGTTTGCCCCATGTCGGTGGCTCACTATAAATATTCCATCTTGTGCTGCGTTTGTAGCCTTTCCAACATGTAATAGTGAGAAATTTTCCAGGCTGGGTATCGTTCCATGTGGTTTAGTCGGTAGAATGTCAGTGCGCTATACTGATGGCCCGGGTTCCAGTTCCAGCAAGGAATCTTTTTCACTAGCTCGCCTTTGTGCCTTTTAAGCAATTAATTTGAAATTTGATTTTCATTTGAAATCATCACAGAGTTTATGACAAGTTCGTCACAAATGACACATATTTCACAAATTGGTCACAGTGTGACTTCAAAGCATTGTCACTTTTGTCACAGGTTCGTCACAAAGTTAATGCTAAAATAGTCACAAATGACACACTTTTCACAAATTTGTCACACCGTGACTTCACGGAGTGGTCACAATGTCACGTCACAAACGACCTCTAAAACGGCCATAACGACCTCTCATTTTAGTCACTATGACGTCACATCCAATTCACGTGACGTCACATCGACGGTCACAAAATCACAGTGTGACTTCACAACGACGTCGCCGTGACGTCACCATGCCTTACGGGCGCTAAAGTCAGGAACGTTATGCCTAGCGTATACGCTATAGCTTTATTTGAGAAACAGAGGATATACGGTGCTTCTTAAAAAAATTCAGAAGGTATACGGCGTATACCCGCCACTACATCCCTGCTCATAAAATTTTTAAACATTATGCCCCAAAGCATTCTGCTTTTCAAATTATTAGATCAGCCCGAGCCTAGCTTTAAAACAGCTAGAATGGTGGCACTCATAATCGCGATAACATGAAAACCGCGAAGAATCATTCGAAACCGATTTGTACAAATTCCGCACCCTATCTGTTCTGTACTTATGTAGCTAGAAGCCAGTAAGCTAAGTCACTTTTGGAAGATCTCTGCATCAGATAATTTTATTCTCAATAAACGAGAAAAATCTTCCTCGAAAGCGCACGTACTTGTAAAAACTTTTAAATGGCCGGCGAAATATCTTTAAAAACACACTTTTATTCCATAGCACAACATAAAACACAAACATTTACCGCTAGTGACGAAATTCGTTCAGCCTATCAGAGGGCAGTATGGACCACAGATTATATATATCATGAGATATATATAATCTGTGGTATGGACTTTACTCACGAATGGCAACAACCCAACAACCCCGCCTCTGAGGGAATATACCTATATTAGAAAAGACTTTATTGAACGAAAGGGAAGTAGAGTTAAAATGTTCTTCGAGCCTGTTGGTGTTTTTCTTCTATTTACCCGCGGCTGACGTCACATGAGTAAAGGCCATTGCCCCTGGTCGCTTTGTCAATGTGCATATATGAAATAATTGTCCGGGCACCCAGGGTACACCCCTATATTCAATGATTCTCCGTTATTCCCCCTATATGAAAATAGGGGGTGTTGACCCAGGGCACCTTCCCTGGCTATGCGCAGCGCAAGCGATCACAGAAGATCGCCACGGGCTTTACCCAAGAGTGGCAACACCAACAACCACGCCTCTGTGGGTATACCCACCGAAAAAGACTTTAATTGGACGACGGAAAAGCAGCACATACTGGTGTTTGCTTCTATAAACCCGCAGCTCACGTGGCATGGGTTAAGTTCATAATAATTCAATTTTCCGTAATCTTGTTAAAACGGAATCAGGCTGTATTTAGAGCATGCGGTGTCTGGACGAGGGTTGCCAAGCGTAGCTTGTAGGGACAGAGCCTGCTAGTAATCTATATAAAAATATGTAATTTACATCAGAATTCTTTTAGTCGAGTAAGTTTAATCATTTTTTTTTTCACGCAGCATTTTTTTTATTATTATTTTTTAGAATTGAAATTCGATTTTTCAAAGGAAAAATATATAAAATATTTCGAAATTTTAATTTTGTTATTTTTGTATGCATTAAAAGTTCTCAAAAATGATTCAGATGTTTATTAAATATTAAAATACTAAGCAAAATGTCAAGTCTTCTTGCTATAACTAATAGCATTTTAGTAATTAACAACATTTTTCATTCAAATTGGCTGTATCAATTCGCTTCTTTTATTAGGCAAATTTTGTAACTGTCACAGCGTCAACATGCATTAACTTATAATATAAAAGTGAGAACTACTAAAAGAACAAAAGAAATGTCTGATAAAAACGTGATGATGCAGTTTTAATTAAGCGAGGTTCACACTCACGCTGAAACTTTTGAGATACGGATAAATAGCAGTATCGGCCTAAAATACTATAGCAGCATTTTTTTTTTAAAGGATCCTTCACTTCTTTAAGAAAACAGAAAGCACTTCGATTTTTTGATATATCAGTAAGAACTAAGAACATACGTAAAATTTATGTATTTACGAATTAAAATAACCTTATGAATGAATAAAAAATTTGCCATTTTGATTTTAGAAGTAAGCTAAATTATAACTGGGGTCGGGAGGTGGGGGAGGGCGGATCGTCTCAGTTTTCTTGTCAATCTCAACCTCTACTTCTTCATTTATTTGGCTCATCGGACGCCACTGTTAACGGGGTCCTGTGCTTTTTGCACCCTTAACAGTTAAAGTAACAATCACTTTAACAGGGCTCTGTTCACTTTACGACCATAAATATTAAAAATGCAATCAGTATAAAGGTAGATATGTGTACCCCGCGTCCATAACTCATTAATATGACAATAAGCATTTAAATCGTAAATCTCTACTTCTAAAAAAAGATTTGCTGCAGGTTGGTCCGATTCATCAAACAGTGTGGGCTCCTAGCCTATACACAGAACCAACATGAAAACAAAGAGACTTGTTTTGTGTAATAGATTCTGCAAGAAATTTAAAATTCTGAAAGAATAAATTAATCATCTAATCTTCCGAAAGCGTGTCCAAAGCCAAGATTGGTGTCAGACATGTGCGATGATGGTAAGAATGTACAGATGGGTGACAAAATAATACGAACACCCATGAAAAAGGTATGGTCGATTTCAAACTAGCGGAACGCGCATGTCACTTTGCACTCAATTCTGCCACCTAGTGGTCATGAAAGGTAAGGTATCAGTCGCTCAACATCAGTCATAGGTGTTGCATGCGCTTACCATACGCTATGGAAAACTCAATAATGACTGACCTGTCAGAGTTCGAAAAAGGAATGATTGTTGGAATGCGGTATGCTGGTTGCTCCATGACGGAAACAGGCAATTATTTGGGGTGTACAAGGAGTACTGTGTCAGGCGTTATGACAGCGTACACGAAGTGCGGTAAAGTGTCGTCTGCGAAGTACAACAGTGGACGGAAAAGAAAGCTTTCTGAGAGGGATAAAAGAGAGTTGACCCACATAGCGGGCTGAAGGTGCAGGCAATCTTTATCTCAGACAGCGTCAGAGATAAATAGTCATCTCCAGAATCCCATTTCAGCAAGAACTGTCCAAAGGAACTTCATGCTTCGAACATTTATGGAAGAGTTGCAATTCGTTAGCCATTGGTGACATAGGTTTTCGTATTATTTTGTCACCCATCTGTAGTTTCAAGATTATGAGAATGACAAAAATGACTGAAATTCACAAATTAACTGTAGACCCAATTACGGAAGAATATTTTATTCTTGATGACCCAAAATCTTCAATACCCCCTTTCTCCACCGTACGGAATGAATTTTCGAAATCGCTGAATAACGTGTTTAACCATTTGTTTAGTAGATTTATTATGCTGAATTTGACGCTTCTGAGATATAGCAAAAATTTCAAACCAAGCGAACATCCAATATCCCTCTTAACCTCCATAGGAATTGCATTGAATTTCGAAAAAACCTTTCTTATAGTGGGTCTCTATTATATGTTGTGTATGAATGCCCAAGATTTCAAATTTCTAGATTCAATGGTTTTGTAACATTATGGAGTTTCTCGAGAAGATGGGTGTTACACTTCTAGATCATGAATAAGAATAAAGTTCATGCAGAGGATTTCGATATTTCGGAAAGGGAAGCGCCCCTCCCCCCACATACACACCCTCTGAATTCATCACTGTATAACAATACATTCAATGATCTTAAAAATTTAATGCTAACCAGACTTTTAAATCAATTTTTAAGCCGGTAAAGAAAAATATAACAGTGGAATTCGATAACATGGAGTGTTACGTCGTTAGCGAAATGCTTTCACGGTTCAAGCATTATTACATAAATGCTCATTATTATAAGCTTCTAAAGGGAAAACTTTTTCAAAAGCGAACGCAAATTCCAGAAACGGAAGACTGATTCTTTTCCTGAGTACGATTTCTTCTTCCCGTTTACTTTCACCATCAATTGAAATGTTTCTTCCTTTACTTAAGTTAAATCTATTTTTGATACAGTTTTCATCAAAACAAAACAAGTATTTTTTTAAATTAGTTAAATCAACAATAAATTAACATCAATTAAAATATATTACCAGATTTTCAAGGTATTTGCTGTACATCAAAGTCCTGCACGGTTAGGGATGTTCTCAACTTTCTTTTTTCGGGTCGGGGTGACTTTTATCTTCTTTCTTAGGGTCAGATTCACTTTAGAATGTTTCTTGATCAGATTAAGGTTTTTAGAAGTCGAGTTGTCGGGCTTTTCACAAAAAGTTTGATGAATGTTTCAGATGAAAAATAAATACGTATGAATGAATATACATTCAATTAACTGCATTAGAAATAAAATGTTAAATAAGAAATAAACCATAGATTATTCTTTCTTTATGGTAGAGTTACCAACCACTTTTTCTTCTCTCGGAAAATGGAAATATTATCAATATTTCGTTTTCGATTCTCACAAAAACATGTAAACATGGCTCGCAGCGTTCCTAAAATTTTCGCATTTTGCTACCAGTATTTAAAGTAAAACTTCTTCGTGTTACATTCCTTTAACATTTATAATAGAAATATACGATAAAGATTATCTTTTTAAAATAGTGGTAGCAAGGATGAAAATTTTAGGAACACTGCGAACCCTGTGTAAACATGTATCGTATTTGTGATAGTTTATGTTCGGAGGTGTCTACTATTTAATCTTCGGGAAGACCTAAGTTGTCAATGGTGATTATACTCAGCAAGCCTTTTTACCGACTCTGGCGTTGTAGGATTTCCATACTGGGAGATATAGCGATGAGTTTGGCGTGCAGAAAATCCTTTTTCGGATTTAATTTATATTATTTGTTTACTGCTGAAGTATATTCTTGGATCGCCAGGCTATTTATCGTTGTTTGGAGGAATAAATCCCGCGAGTTGAATTTACCAATTAATTTGTTTTTTTCCCGTTCTACGCAGATTTTTTTTTTATATTCCTGAAAGAATTCCGGTTGATGATAGACATCCAAAATACATTTAGAATAAAATTATTTAAAAAAAAACAAACGAAAAATCTCCTTTAGGCACGCCGGCTGGGGAGGGGCCAGGAAGGGCCACCGCCTCTCTCTGGATTTTGAAAATTAATTTTGAACAAAACTTTCTTTATTTCTGATTGTTAAAAATGAAAGATAAAAAACTGCCTACCCTTCCTCAACCCCTACCGTGGCAAAGAATTTTTAATTCTTTTTTTTAAATTATTTTTTTACATTCATGCGTTTTTAATTTATCCAAAAGGGATCAGAAAACCTGTGGCGGGATTTTTTTTTTTTCTTTTTTTGAATTGTCAATTTTATTAAATGTTGGTAGAAATCTATTTTTGAATATTTTATATTTCTTAATTGTTGTATTATTTTATTGCTTCTGAGTATGTTTAAAAATTGTCTTAAATAGAGAATTCTGTCTTTTTTTTTTTTTTTTTTTTTTTTTAATTTAGCTTATTTCATACTTAGATTCTGCAGCGGGCGAATGTAGACCATGGACCTCAACCTCAGCCATCCAACAACAACAACAAATATTTAAAAATGTGTAAATGCAAACGAGATATTAGAAAAGAACCTTCCCATTTGGTTTAACATTAACTCACGTGTAAGGCTCCTGTCCCTACAGGCGAAGACACTCGCGAACTAATGCTAACCCTATGGGGAGGTTGGTTTCTAATATCTCGTTTGCACCTCGGAATTTTTAAATATTTTTTTTTTTTTTGCATTGGATAGCTGAGGTCGATCTCTACATCGGTCTTTTTTACTTTTCGATTTTGGTTGCAGATATTTTTTAAGTTACTTTCACTTTTGTAACCGGTTCCGAAAATGAAAGTGTCATTCTAAAAAAATATCTGCAACCAAAATCGAAAAAAGTAAAAAAAGGACAGATGTAGAGATAAACCTCAGCTATCCAATGCAAAGAAAAAGAAAAAAGAAAAAAAAATTAAAAATGTCGAAACAAGTTTTTAAAAGGAAGAAGTCCTTAATCAGAAATTTGTATTCGGGTATGGGTTAAGGGACGGTGAAACTTTGAAACGAAAAATGTATGTACTTTCATTTTGAAAAAAACATTCTCGATATGTATATATATAATTTCTTGTAACAATCAAAATAAGATGTTTGTGTTGGTAGTCGCGCCTCTCAATCTCCGCGCCTGGGACGATTGCCCCCCTACACCCCCTCCCCCTATACCGCACGGGCCTGATTGATTTATGTCAAGTTAAATTATAATTTTACTTATCAAATCAAATTAACTTACATTTATGCATACAGCTGTAGAATACATTATGAATGACTGGTGAATTTTTTCTTGTTTTTTGTGTCTAAAATACTGTTAAAATATTGAATCTATACTATTATTTAAAAGAAATTAATTTAACTAGAAAGAGAACTACTACTAGAAAAGAATTAAGAAATTTTTTTTGCGGAAGGATAGAAATTATATCGTGAATGTACTTAAGAAAAGCCACATAAATAAAAAGATTACTTTTTAATTTACACAAAAAAGAAAATTCTCGTTATTTTACATATTCTTTCCATGTGCTTCATATTTACTTGAGATGAAATTGTCTAATCCACCAAAATTTTCTGTCCAACGCGATTGTCCAGTAAATTAAAGAAATAAAAATACATTCTTAGATAACAATTGCTTGTAATTAATTTACCGGAAACTATGAAAAACTGTTCGATTTCAAATCCCTTCAAATATCATGCCTGCAAGTATCCTGTTTTTACGTTTAGAAACAAGCCCTAAAATAGAAAGTTTCCGGTTCTTGGGCGGGGAAAAATAGTTTTATGACAACAGTCTTAATAAAGAGCTTCTTTTATTCGTTTTAATTTGCAAAAGAAATTTTTCTTTGTTATTTTAAATGTCTCAGCCATATGTTGGGTATATACTTGTGGTGAAATTTTCCGAAAAATTCGAATCCACCGAAATTTTTTCTCTATATTTAATAGTTTAAAAAAAGAAATTTTTGATTGAACATCAAAAATCTACTATCTCTGATAATAAGAGGAGGCAATATCTATTGACCATCACCCCGCAGATCTCTGTTGGGGGTCTAAGGTTACTAGTCATTTGCTTGCACCGCGCCAAATTCTCGCCAGAATCCTTACTTGCGAATAAATACATTTCCTTGATTATTATTAGATATTTATCATAAAAATGAATATATGTTAAGCTCAATCGATTTTGATTAATGAGTCAATCATTTTTCATATGAAAATGTGGAAAAAAAGAGATTTAATATGCCATTTCTTTCAGATTCAGTACATAACTATTTATTGTCGCGGACTTGCACTCCTCTCTAGTATAATCTCCATTGACAACTAAGGTCTTCCCCAAGTATAGAGATAAGTAGCTTACGAATGTATAAGTGTTAGGAATTGAAAGTGTTCGCTAAATAGATTAGCCCACTATTCGGGAGTATCTGTTATGGAGGTTTTATTGTATGCAATGCTGACCCGCCCGGGCCCGTGATAATAAATGACCTTAAACAGAGGCGTCGCGATGGGGGGTTATGGGGGGGGAGCCTCGCCCTCCAATATATGTGAACTTGGTAAATTTGAGTTTAGAGTTGGAAAATTGTAAATTTTAAAGTTTTTTTTTTTTTTTTTTTTTAATAATAGTAAAACGAGTAATATAAAAATTTTGTTTTTAAAGTCAATTCCTACTTAGGTCATCAAAGAAAAATTTAATATAATCCCTTAAGCTAATATTAGTTTTTGTTGCATTAAAATATCTCAATTTGTTGATTTTCTATAAGCAAGTAGGTTTACAATGGAACTCTATGGGAATTTGGCGAAATATTACAGATATCGCCAAGTTGGCGTCACTTTTGGCGACTCATTTTGGCCGCCAAATTTGGCGATATATCGCCAAGTTGGCGACAAACTTGGCTGTATTTGGCGACAGAACAGGGTCCCTCGTATGGTAACCCCTTATAGAAAATACTTTAATTGATCTTCAACAACCAATGACCGCCATTTTGTTTCCCATGCAAAACTAAAATTAATTAATTAAAATTTAATTAATTGATTAATATTTGAAAAAAACTGTATTAACATCAATTGTCATCCAGTACAAGTTTAAAAACATTTATTTCAACTTGATAGGATGAATAATGAGTAGGGTGGAGCGAAAAAAATTAATTTTTTAAAATCAAAAACGGGTAGGTTTCAAAAGTTGCCTTTATACTAGTACATCATCTGCGTGCAATATTACCGCTGAAAAAAATTGGCTTGAGTCTGCGCTTTTGATCCAAAATTCGAAATTTTGGGTAAAATTTGACATTTTTTCAAAAAAATTAAAAAAATTCTATAGAGATGGTTATTAGTTAAAAGTGTTATTTAAACCTTTATTATTAATGCCTTAACATATTTAAACGGTAAAACGATATCTTTGTTCTGTATAACTGGAACAAAACTGACAACTTTTGGTGTAAAAAAGGCATTACCACTCTGATGTGTCATACAACCAATTGTTGTTTAAAATACAGCTCTTACCTTGTTGCATCCAAAACTACCCAGAAGGTACCACGGGGAGGTGACTGCATTTCATTGCACAACAGTGCATAGCTCGACCACCCTACCATCTGAACTCAGTGTTTTATTTATACATTGAATTGTGATTTTTTAATCAAAGACTGGCATGAGTTTTCTATGTATCAACCTAGTACATCTCTTCTTTGGATGCTGCTGCTGTAATCTCCTTTACGTATTTTTCTACTGTTTGTGTAAGAGAAGACAAACAGTGTAATGCATTGTGGATGATATTAAAGTAATCTATTCAGCCGTTTATTATCTTCACCATGATTGCACCCGATAAATGCATATTGATTAGAGGTTCTGTTAACACAACACTTTTCCAATGAATTAGATTTATATAATTATCCACTTCAAAGTTGAGCGTCGATAATTCAGATTTGCGTATGCCATCATTTACTCTCATTTTTTAACTATTATGTACTCAGCAGCTAGCAGTTTAATATGATGGCAATCGTCAGAGAGCATTGAAATAAGAATTTCCTCTGCGTATGCAAAGCGACCATTGTCCTAAGTAACCTTTTTTTAGTATTTGTTTTATTCAGTTTTGTGTGTTGTTTAGTAGCCGAGTAATTTCCCGCGAATTTTTAGATCCCTTCTTTAGCTGTGGATTATATTTGATTGTAAACTATCCTGGGCCCGAACTTGGATAACATAGTACTTTTTGAGTGAACGTACAGACTTTGATGGGCGGTGAGTGCCCATCGAAGGTGCATAAATATGTTAGTCGTTGTCATCCATTCTGCGAGGGATATGTTTAAAATGAATCATTACAATGGATCATATGCCACCTCCAAGTCCAGTGAATTTCCTCTGCATCATTTATTAAACAAGATCGTTGGCAAAAATTAGATTCTAACCCACAGGAATTCGCCGGACCAATAGGAAAATCTTTGTCCACGTGCTTATTCCCTTCTTATTTCAATTTTTGAAGCCATAGACAGTAATTTTCAAACATTATTTCCCCAATTCGAGAAAAGGGTACTCGGCACATACCAGAAATACCTGCTAGACATTTGCAAAGCTGTTTCATCAAGATATTGCTCAGAAGAACTAGCGAATAGGAACCCAAGAAACTTGTGCTACGCAAGATGGCTCACAAAGACGCATCAAATTATTCGCCTTCATATAAGCAATGATTGATCCTCAGAGTCTGGCTCACTCACAAAGTATGTAATCCAAGTTTATGCCGCAGGATGGTTTACACCAAATATAATCCACATCTAAAAAATTGATCTAAAAACTTATGGAAAATTACTCAGCTACTAAACATCACAGAAAACGGCAAAAAAAAAAAAAAAAAAAAAAAAAAAAAAATACTAAAGAAATTTATTTAGGACAATGGTAGCTTTTCACATCGAGAGCAAATTCTTATTGCAATTTTGATGACGATCGCCATCACATTAAACAATAAGCTTATCAGCATATAAAAAATGTAAGAAGTAGAGTAAATGATGGCATACTCAAAGATGAAACACCTAAATGTTGTAAAATGTTGTCGGAACAGAACTCCCAATCACTATGCAGTAACTGCATGCAATTTTGGTGAAGATACTAGAGGGCTGAATAGATTCCATTAATTACAGTGCATTATTCTGCTTACCTTATCATACACAAGCAGTAGAAATATACGTGAAGGAGTGTCACAGCAGCATCAACCAACGTCTGTGGATACAGAGAAGAGATGGACTAGGTTGATACATAGAAAATTTATGCGTCTTTGATAAAAAAAATCGCAATTCTATATATAAATAAAACATTGTGCTCAGATGGAAGGGTGGTCGAGCTATACACTGTTGTGTTATGAAATGCAGCCACCTCCACGTCAAACTCCTGGGTAGATTTGAAAGCAACTACGTATTCCAAACAACAATTAGTTGTATGACACAACAGAGTGGAAACGCCCTTTTTTACAAAAAGTTGTCAGTTTTGCTCCCGTTATACAGAACAAAGATATCGTTTTATCGTTTAAATATGTTAAGTCATTAATAATAAAGGTTTAAATAACACTTTTAAATAATAGCCAGCTCTATAGAAAATTTTTAATTTTTTTGAAAAAATGTCAAATTTTACCCAAAATTTCGACTTTTGGACCAAAAGCGCAGACTCAAGCCATTTTTTTTCAGCGGTAATATTGCACGCAGATGATGTACTTGTATAAAGGCAACTTTTGGTGCCTACCCGTTTTTTATTTTAAAAAATTCATTTTTTTCGCTCCACCCTAATAATGAGTATTTTATTAACGATTGAAAATTTGAACAAGATAAATATATAAATAAACTAGGGGGCTCTGCCCCCTACGAGCTACGCTCGCCAACCCCCGTTCAGGCACACCAAAATCCAAAAAGCACGCTAATTTGATCGGCTTAAAAAATATTGAATTAAAATTTAAAAAAAAACAGTAGCGATCTCTCTGTAAACGGGTTTCCATTCGTTTTCCTTGGATTGGGGATTTTTAAGACCAAATCTGCTGCTATTAAGAGATACAATGGCTGTTTTCGTATTTAATTAAAAAAATTAGTTAAACATTTGAAAATAAGCTAATGTAAAATGAATTAAGTAAACAGTGTCATTGTCTCCCGGTATTTTTTAACAGCGCTATAAGATAGTTCTCTTAAATAATTAATTTTAAATGTATCGTTTCAAATCTGACGTAATTTACACCAAAGTTTAATTTCTCTTATTAATATTCACGTAAAAATACTTTTGTTGTAAGAAGGAAATATTATTTGCGCTGTCTTCGAATTCACGATAATAGTTGAAAAGATTATCTCAAAATATCTCGCGCAAATGTATTTTTCAATTTAAATTGTTTTGCTATATTTTTTGCCATTTTAAATATGACGTAATTTCCTCAAATTACAAGTTTTAACGAAATAATAATGATTTTTTTTTTTTTTTTTTTTTTAAGATTTTGGTTTTCTTTTAAAATTCAAGTGCAAATATGGTTCGGCACAAATGCCATATACAATTTTTTTCTGACGCCAATTTCATATACGCAACGGCTACTTAGCTGGTGCTAAAGTGTCGTTATTTTGCTTGATATGGTAACCCGGATGTTGCTGTTTTTGCTATTAATGTTTCGCCAAATTGGCGTCGGAAAAAAATTGCGCCAATATGCGCGTATATGACATCTGTGCCTATGGTTCTTATGACGTAATTTTCCTGCTTTTAACATGTAATTATTTAATTCTAATTTTCTGTTTGTAATAGTCACGTGTAAATAAATTTTTAATTTGAAGTAAACATTATTGTTTGCGCTGTTCATACAACTGGCAACAGTTTAAATTAATAACATTTTCTAAAATTTGTAAAAAATATCTCTCGAAATGCTGAAAATTTGAATTTAAAATTGAAATAAAACCTCAAAAAATGAGTCAAATAAGAAAAATAAATGCAATCTGCACACCAGGAACTTATAACGTATAAAATGATCTAAAAATGATTAAATTCTCATGTATAGTTTTTGCTCCAATAAAACTTTTTTAATGGAACGATTTTGTCCAACTTTAGCATTAAATATCTCTTAAAATAATTCTTCGATTTGAAAACTGTCTGCATCAGCGTGTTTATCAAACATTTCTCTATAATACCACCGATTTTCATATTAGGTAGATTTCGTAAGAAATACTACCTATTGCAGTCGTTACCATGGTGCGACTTTTGAAAAATTCCTTCATAACTTTTCATTATAGGACCCCAGGAACCCAAAACCACCCCCACCTAAAAAGTTATATATATATATATATATATATGTATGTATGTATGTACTAAATTTTGTCCGCACGATAAAAGTCGCAATTATGCTCGGATCGTCTTCAAACTCGCCAACAACTTTGAGATGACTAATATCTCGGCGGGGATTGAAAATGGGCAAAATCGGCCCAAGGGAATGGAACTGGGGAGGGTTCAAAATTTTGAATACCGTCTTAACATGATTCTGATAAAACCAGCTCTTACACAACAATGACAGGAAAAAATAAATATTTTTCGTTATAGCAGTTGCCAACAATAAAAAAAAAAGCAATAAAATTAATTCTCACCACAACAATTGCTTTTCTATTGCAAGATCTTCGCGTGTAAAAATAAATTAAATAAACAGTTTGACGAATTGAAAACAA
Source organism: Maratus speciosus (assembly GCA_963932465.1). Taxonomy (NCBI): domain Eukaryota; kingdom Metazoa; phylum Arthropoda; class Arachnida; order Araneae; family Salticidae; genus Maratus; species Maratus speciosus. The sequence goes on from OZ010800.1 coordinate 334,810,184, forward strand.
ATAGAATATTACGTCATAAGTTTTTTGGAGCAAGATTTCCGCATGAAAACTCAAAATGAAATAAATAGTATGACGAATTAAAAACAAAACAAAACAAAAATATTGCGTCATATTGGAAATAAAATGGACTTCAGCAGGTGAATATGTAACATTAGGTGATTTTGAAGAAACGTATTAAAACATGATAAAAACCCGACTATGGAAATATTAACTTATTTTAACAGTTTGAGGTTCTCTGAATTTGCTTTAGCTATTTTTTAAACCTATTCCATATACATACTGTGTGTATTCGTGTATATTAGAATTTTCACAAAATATTTAGCTCCCTAGAGCTCATTCTTAGTGAAGGAACTGGGTTTATCTCTAATCTTGTTGGTGAATTTATTACTTAATTTCGAAATCTACCTCCGCCTGTAGGCCCGAGCCGGCAGGGATTTTTTTTTTTTTTTTTGCATGCAACAGTTTTTTTAATATTAACGATCAAAGGCCATGCTTAAGCATTGAAATTGGATGCGATCTACCCGGAATATCTACGCAGATTTTCATTGGTCCATTTCCACATCAAAATTTTTTTTATATATAGAAAGATAAATAAATATAGGGAGAGTGTGAGCTAATAGTAGGAATTGAAAAACATGAAATTTTTATTGTTTTTCTAACTGCCTTTCTGAGTTCTGTAACAGTAAACAAGTTAAATTATCAAAATAAGTACAAAAAGCAGATAGACTCAATTTGTCATTGTGTTTTTCTGTGCTACGAAAATATCAATATCATCCTATCCCAGGGTCGGCGAACCTATGGCACGCGTGCCAGAAGTGGCACGCAAAAGAACATTTTTGGCAAGCCGTTGATTGATGTTTTAAATCAAGATACAGTGACATTCATTGCACACAATTTACCGATACAGATGTGTTGAGATTGTTTACATTCGATATTGAAGAATTTAAATTGCAGATTATTAAATTCCAATCTAGTTGAATGTGGGCTGAAAATTTTATCAAACAAAGAAAAGATATGGAAAATATCGAAAAGATTATTAACAAATATAAGTAAAAATGCTGATGATAAAATTAGAGCAACTTGGAATTTAATTCCAGAGTTTTTTTTAAAGAAACTTGTATTTGCATTTAAAAAACTTTTCCTCCAATCTACGACTGCGTATAATTATTTTCACAAGTGATAATATTAACCCATTACATGCTGATGGTACGTTTTCGCACCATTAAAAATAAATTTTAAATTAACTATCAAGATATCACTATTTTTCGATATAAAAAATTGTCTTGATTAATTACAAAAAGTTCGAACATTAAATAAAGCAAAGATTATCGTTTAATATTTGTAGTGGCAAACATAAAAAAGTTGAAGACGCCTATCTTACACCTTCAGCAGTTAATGGGTTAAAACTAAAATATAAACAACTTGAGAGATAAAAACAGTTCAGCTTGCATTCTGTTAAAAGAACTTAAGTATGAACCTCAATATTTCCCCCCAACATGCAACAATAAAAATCGCATTTAATGGCATTAATTTTTTTATTATTGTTTTTTAAAATATATTTATTTCTATAAATATTACAATGTAATACTACATGTATGTTGCCCGTATTTTTAAAATCCCAATAAATAATTTTCGTATTATTTTAAGTTTTGATTTTCTTTTCCATTAAATTCGCTTGATGGATGGCACGTCATGGCTACGAATTTTAATTTTGGGGGAAAGTTGGCACGCGGATGAAAAAAGGTTCGCCAACCCTGTCCTATCCAGACTCGAATTTCTCTACTGTTGTCCATCAGCAGTGTCTCTAATCTATTCCTTTTATTTCTTTCAAATCTTTGTTCCTTTCTCAAAATAACATGACGGTATTTTTATATGAAGTGCGTTTATAACTCGTATGTAATAAAAGACGAAAAAATTGCAAACCTTAAACTAATGTTGGTTTTCTCTAAATGTATGCAGTTTTTCTAGGTTTACATTTACTGTATTGTTTGAAATTGCTTCCTTAACTATTCATTTAGCAATTAGGAATCTTATTACTTTTATGGAAAATGATTCCAAGATAGAAAAATAGAAATGAATCTAGTTTTGATTTTAATTACTTAAATGAAAGAGGTGTACTTAAACTTACATTAAACAAACCAATAATTATAATTTTTATGCTTTTAGTTTCAGTATTTTTCTTTGGTAAGGATTTTTTTACGTATAAGTATCATTATCATAAACACACATTGCACATATAATTTGAAAATAAAGCAATTTGTTTCAAGTTGGTAAATTTTTGAATTATAAGTTGGGGTATTTTTTTAATTCTCTTCCCTCCCCCCCCCCCCCCCCGCCCAAAAAAATATTTGTAGCTACGCCCCTGACCTTAAATAAAGCAAATTTGTATGATTTTATATCTGTAACCCGATTTTGTATGAATTTATATTTTTACTAGGGGATCTGCCCCCTTCAAGCTACGCTCGCCAACCCCCGTTCAGACACCGCAGAATCTAAAAACAAGCTAATCTGATCGGTTTTTAAAATATTATAGAAGATTGAATTATATTGAAAAAAGCTGTGCAGATCTCCCTGTAAACGGGTTTCCATTCAATTTCCTTTGATTTAAAAAAATTAAGGCCGAATCAGTTGCTGTTAAGACATCCAATGATTGTTTTTGTGTTTGATTAAAGAGGATCAGTTAAACGTTTGAAAAGAAGCTAAAATAAAATGAATTAAGTGCACAGAGTCTTTGTCTCCCGGTATTTTAAAACAATTTCTATAACAATAGCCTAAGTCATGTGACTATCATCAACAGTTCCGGGCGAACCACTTCGCTTTTTATATTCCTGGTGCCATTTTGGTACTTTAATGTTAGCCAGGTACAGGTGATAAGTCGCCAAATATTATTCTATCGCCATCATTTCATCTATATTATAATAGTCCAAGTCATGTAACTGCCATAAATAAATACGCTCTGATCCCTTCGCTTTTCATATGAAAGTTTGGCCCAGATATCATATACGGCCCCATATTGGCGCGATTTTTTTCCGACGCTAATTTGGGGAAACATCAACAGCATAAACAACAACATCCGGCTTATCAAATCAAGCAAAATAACGATACTATGGCGCCAGTTAAGTACCCGTTGCGTATATGACATTGGCGTCAGAAAAAAATCGCGCCAATATGGGTCCGTATACGATACCTGTACCGAAAGTTTTCCCTTTTGATTAAAAAATCAAATTTCTTTTTCGAATAAAACTACATAAAAGTTTCCATGGTCGCAAAGAATTCTTGGTACTGTTACGCTAGCCGGGTATTTATGGATGAAATTTTAATTTCGTTATGGAATATATATATAAACAAATACTGATCTATTTATAGTATTTTAAGACGGTGTAAAAATTGAAATTGTCCGATGTTTAGAAGTTAATAAATTTGCAAATAAGCGAAATTTATTTTACAGGTTGCATTGTCAATATGACGTCAGCGTTACACACGGGTATGTTTTTGCTGTATAAGATATACAAGCGGGGATGACCAAGCATAGTTCGGTCAAAATTAGCTTTATGTTCAATTCGATAGAATATTTTTACTTTATCATTCTCAAAGTGGTCTATAAAGCATGTTATATTATAACAGTATTACTTACAAAAACAATTAATATGAAAAGTATGCAGTACATGCTTCTAAATTTTACACTATTTACACATTTACAACGAAAGGACATCACTCCAAATTACATTTTTAGCTGAACTCTGATTGGTTTAACAGTATATATATCGAGTCCTATTAAGATTTTCTAAAAAATTCTTTCACATTCTGAATGCTTATTTTTTCGACAAAAATAGCCAAATTTGGCGACATTCTTTCGTTTGGCGCCGAGTATGTGTTTTGGCATTCGTAATCTTGAAAGTCAATATTTCGGCAAATTCGCTGTTTCGTGACCCTGACCCGTAGCGACCCGAAATAACGCACTAATCAAATCTGCTCGAACATGTGACTTAGCTCAAGGGTCTGGTAATCAAAAACGGTAGGATACAAAATTAAGTCAAAATCATTTAAGCCGTTTTTTAGATAAAATTAGCTTGATCCGCAGTGACCCCAAAATGACCCACTAACCTAATTTTCTTGAAGATGTGACCCAGCCCAGTCGTCTTCTCGAGCCCGAAAGCGATCTAATACAAAATTCAATCAAAATCGTTTGAGCCTGTTTTAGATAAAATTAACTTGACCCATAGTGACCCAAATATGACCCACTAATCGAAATTTCTCGAACATGTGATCCAGCCCAATAGTCTTCTCGTGCCCCAAAACGGTTGGATATAAAATTTAGTTAAAATAGTTTGATCCGTCTTTTAGGTATAATTAACTTGACCCTGATCCATTATTACCCAAAATGGCCCACTAATCGAATTTTCTCGAACATGCGATCTAACCCAATGGTCTTTTCGATCCCGAAAATGATAGAATACAAAATTTAATCAAAATCTTTAGAGCCGTTTTCTAGAGAAAATTAGCTTGGCCCTTAGTGACCAAAAATGATCCACTAATCGAAATTTCTCGAACATGTGACCTAGCCCAATGATCTTCTCGTGCTCTGAAACGGTAGAATATAAAATTTTGTCAAAATAGTTTGAGTCGTTTTTTAGATACAATTAGCTTGAGCCTGACCCATTGTGACCCAAAATCACCCACTAATCGAATGTTCTTGAACATGCGACCTAGCCCAATGGTATTCTTGTGGCCGAAAATAGTAAAATTCAAAATTTCGTCAAAATCGTTAGAGCCGTTTTCTAGATAAAATTAGCTTGATCCAAAAATGACCCACTAATCGCATTTTCTCGAACATGTGACTTAGCCCAATGGTCTTCTCGTAATCCAAAAATTTCGTCAAAATCGTTAGAGCCGTTTTTTAGATAAAATGGGTTTGACCAATAGTGACCCAAATATGGCTCACTAATCGAAATTCCTTGAACATGTGACCTACTCCAACAGTCTTCTCGTGCCCCAAAACGGTTGGATAAAAAATTTAATTAAAATCGTTTGAGCCGTTTTTTAGATATAATTAGCTTGACCTTGGCCCATTATGACCCACTAATCGAATTTTCTCGAACATGTGACCTAGCGCAATGGTCTTCTCGTGCCCGGAAATGGTAAAATACAAAATTTAGTTAAAATCGTTAGAGACGTTTTTAAGACAAAATTTATACACACACACAATTTTTGCTCGTAATTTAGTATAAGATACATATATTTGTTCATAGGCAGTTTCTCTTTGTGGTAATAAGAAAGAAAAGATAATTATTTGTAAATGAAAACAAGAAAGAAAAATCATGCGTTAAGCACAGATTATGAAACACTTTCCAACACTTCCTGAAATCTTTAACAAAATTTCGTTATTCAGGGAAATAAGCTAAATAAGCTAACTAAGAAAACATTTTAGAAAACAGATAAAACATTTAAAAATCTGATTTCAGCAGTTACCTTCTATTAGCCAAATATGTATTCCAATTCTTTTGAACACCCCTGTATTTGATCTGTAGGTTGATATATATACTATATGATGGAAAATCGGTTCAAATTTCTTTTTCAGCAATTTATACTTACAGATGGAAACATACTTAAATACTTTTTTTCAGCCCTGTAGTTTACCTAGTATCCTTATTACACGCCAGTATTTAGCTAAAATTTAATTCAAACTAAAACACTCTTAAAACTACTAAAATCACATTCCCAGAAATTATCATCCATAGACGGCCGTGTATCCAATTCTTTTCTTGGCCCTATATATCAGTTTATCTATATTCTACAATCATTTCTTATTGTAAACTAAATGTCTTTCAGCGTAAAAATGCATAGCACATTTAAAAACCACTTTTAAGCAATTTACGCTCATACTCAGTAACCTTTACGAATTCTTTTGTGTAGCCCTGCATATCAACTATAGTATTTTTACACACCATTATAGTATGCATAAATATAGTGAAACTTAAAAGCGTATATCATAATTACAAATGCATTTCCTGCGATCACCGCTATTATTCAGTACTTCGAATAGAACATACTATCTGAAATATTTTGCGTGGCCCTGTAAGTGCTACGCACTTCGTATTATACATGAAATAACTTATAATAAGCCTCACCGACGTATAACAATTTCATTATATATGAAATAGTTTAACATAATTAAAATAAGCCGCAAACAATTTCCCCGTATACCATTATGTAACGGAAAACTTTTGTGTGGCCCTGTAAATGAATAATAAATATTCTTTGCACCGCATATTCTACAGAATACATATTTTAGTGCACTTCATAACTGCATATCAGTTTTATTATGTTTGAAAGGGTGTAACGTCATTAAAATTCATTTGGAACGATTTTTTACCATTAGCCGTAATGTACCGGAAAAGTTTTGACTGTCCTTGTAAATAAACTAAACATGCTACAAACTTCATTTGAAATAGGGTTCTAGCTAGGGTAAAGGTAAATAACATCCAAAAATTTCAAGGCAATCCGAGTATATTTACGAGATTTCGAGCGCGTCCAAACGGCCAGACAAACCGAAATCATAAACACTTTTCAACTTTGTTGGAAGTGTTAAAAAGATAGGGACTTTTAACGTTATGTCTATGGCATTTATTTTTTACCTGAAATTATTCCTCGGGGACATGATTTATGTTTTTGTTTTTTTACGAAAACCACGAAATTGAAAAACTGTTGAATCAGATGATCATAGGTCAAACAGTTTGGACTTTTAAAATTGCACAGAAACGACAAGAGTCGCCGCTAGTAGACATATTTGCCGGTTCTATGCCAGCGGTGGGAGCGGTGTGACCTCTGTGCTCCTGTGAAGGTCATGCGGCGGCGTAGGTCATTGGGTCAAGGTCATGCAGCACGACGGTGGAGGGTGTCCTCTAAGAGAAGGTTATGCGGCGTCGTCTTACAAGACAATGTTTACTTTTGAAAAATTAATGTGTAATTAAGAACTTTTAATTGGGGGACTTTAACTTTTTTTCAGGGCCATTTTTGAAGATTGAAATTTAGGAGATTTTTTTTTTCACCGTTCTACAGTTAAAGGGTATATTTTTGAGTTCGATATTTTTACTAATGATAATTAAGAAATTTTAATTGGGGGACTTTAAATTTTTTCGGGGTAATTTTTGAAGATTGAATTTTTGGGAGATGGATTTTTTTTTTCTCACTGTTCTACAGTTTGAGGGTATATTTTTGAGTTCGACATTTATACTAATGATAATTAAGAAATTTTAACCCCTTCCTGCATATTGTGACATATATGGCACATACTGAATTTAGTGTGGTTCTGCAGTTGTTTTTAATCGCAGAAGTTCCATTCTTCTTTGTTTAATACGTCAATGGATGAGGCATGTTATGCCAATAGGTGCTGCCTCCTTTCGAACGGATTTTGGCACCAGAAAAGAGGCGAACGGTGAGAATTTATAGTTGTTACTTTGTGTTGCTCGATAGTGAATATTTTTGTTGTTTTTGTGTGGAAAAATGAAGAAGAATGGACTGAAATAAATACAGCTGTGTTTGTAAGTATCCTCTGAATAATATATCATGATGGTAACACATTGTAGAAATGCTAGCGTATATAGTACATAAAAATCGGTACGTGCCACATATGTCACACCATGCATTGACGGGTTGTATTTTTCCATAGTGGTTGAAATATGTATTTGTTTATTCACCATCAAAAATGCAAAGTGTCACTTTGTCTGAACAATGACCGAAATTGCTTTGCCAAGTTCCACATTGAGTGAAGGTTCCAGGGCCAGAACTAAGGAGGGCCAGAGGGTGTACGTGCCCCGTGGGCCAGGACGAAGGGATGCCAAATGAAGGTTTTGTTTGTCGATTTTTCTCACATCTATGTTTAGCACGGTTTGTTAAAATCATCCTGTCTGGAGTATGCCAAAGCATAGAAGAATCTAAAGATAATAGGGCATAAGGATCCTGTATAAAGCGGAATTTGTTTTCGATTCTTGTCGATTCCGTTTTCAAGATTTTAATGAATCAATATTTTGCAAAGCAGATTGTTCAGTGTTACATATTTTATTATTATATATTTTAAAATAAGTCGACTATTAGAAAATTAGTGGAATTCTCTTTGTAAATATATTTTTGCGGAGGATGGGGGGGGGGGGCGCCAAAATCTATATTTGCACCGTGCAAAAAAGGCTAGTTTCGGCCTGGGTCATTGAGTGACTGTAGTTTTCAAAAGCATTGTGTCAGTTACTGCAGACTGTAGTTCTCGGCCAAAAATATGTATCAGTTACTGTAGCCTGTAGTTTTAAACCAAACATGTATCAGGTACTGTAGAATGTAGCTTTTCAATAAACGAAACATGTAGCAATTTCTGAATCTTCATTTTTCAATAAACGATACACGTATCAATTACTGTAGGCTGAAACACACATACACAAATAGATTTCATATGCTCTTTCTCTATATATTTTGAAGTTTTAAGAGTTGCATGCAAGTTTTAATGCTGATTTCACTACTATGGAAAAGTAGTCGCTAATGCATGGTGTGACATATATGGCACGAACTTAAATCGGCCTTAAATTAAGGTGGATTTGAAAATTTCGAATTTTGAGGGATTTTTGATCATGTTACATTAATATTTAGCAAACTTAAAAATTTTTCTGCATGCAGGAAGGGGTTAATTGGGGGACTTTTAGTTTTAAAGGGTAATTTTTGAGATAGAATGTTTAGGGGGCATTGATTTTTTTCCGTTGTACTACAGTACGAGGGGTTATTTTACTTCTGAAAAATTAATTTAGAAATTTTAATTGGGAGACTTTAATTTTATTAGGGAGTAATTTTAGGATATATATATATATATATATATATATATATATTCGAGGACATTAATTTTTTTAGCGCATTTCAGTTTTCGGTGTTATTTTTACTTGTAAAAAATGAATTAATGGGAAAAAATAATTTAGAAATTTTAATGAGGAGACTTAAAATTTTTAGGGGCGCAATTTTGCGTTAGAGGTAAAATCTTTTGGTGTTAATTTTTAATTGGGAGACTTTTAAATATTTTTTTAACGCGAATTTTTAGATGACATATGGAATTTTAAACATAAATTTGATGAGAGGACTTTACGCGATTAAATTCAATTTAGTGACGTATGGGCACGAATTTTTAGTATTAATTAAAAATATCAATGAGGCCACATGTGAATTTTTGTCATTTAGCGTTAGAATTTATTCCTGCGAATTTTTAAATAGTACTAGTGATTTTCTAATAATTCCGTGGTAAACTTTAGAATTTTTTTTTTACTGAATCTGTGTTCGATCGGTGGGTATTTTTTCTCGGTTCTAGGCATAAATAGAAATTGGTAAGATATTTATAAGGATCTCGGTTATGGTACACGATTTTTTATGCAATTTTTAGGTATGTATGTATCGGTTAAATACTTCTAGCTTTTGTTAATCCATTTGAAAATAATGTATATTTTGAAAAAAAAAAACATTAAATGCCCTTCATAAAGGTGCCAGGAAATTTACTCCCCCCCCCCCCCTTTTTCTCCCTAAATGAAATTGTATACACTGTTAATAATGAATATATATATATATATTTGAAAAATACAGGGTCACCTATTAAATTAGTTTGTTTGAATTTAGAATCACCAATGTCCCTTAACCTAAAATTTTATTGACGCATGTTTTCAAAAATTTATATATTTTAAACCATGGAATTTTAAATTATCTAGATATATTTTAAAAACTAGAAAATTGATTTTTTAAACGAAGTGCTTTATATTTTTAAACATTTATATTAAAATACTTTGAATTTTCTATTCTCAGTAAGATTTCGGAAAAAAAACGCACTTTATGCAAATTTTCGTTAATATTTTGAAAAAAATAATTGCGCTTTACAGAATTAAACTTTTAAATATCTTATTTATATATTTAAACACTATTTAATATTACATATATTTTAAAAACATTTACCAAAAAGAAAACAAACTTACTTTAATCCCCGATCCAAACTGCTTATTTTCTGATTCATTTTAAAATTCATTTTTGCTCTCAAATGCATCAAACTTGGAAATTCTCTTATTTAGAAACTATATAATGTGCGGTGCTTCTTAATTTTTTGATAAATGCAGAAAATACTGTAAAAAACGATGTCAAAGTTGGCGTTTTGAACCGAATTTTCCGAAGCGGGCGATCTGGGAATGAAAAAAATGGTCATACTGAGAAAATAATTGTTTAAAAATCAAATTCTAATTAATTGAGCTGAAAATGAAATAACACATCATGTTAAACATGTCTTCAGAAATCACCCGGCAAGTTTCATGTTTTTACTTTTAAAAATGAGTCTGAAAATGTCTCAGAAAATTTCGAGCTGTTGAGGGTGGAAAAATATTTTTTCGAATACACCCTTAACATCGCAGAGCCTTCAAAAAACGCGTGTTTCTGCATGAAAATTTCCACTGTTCTGAATTGCGTTATCTTGCGTGCACCCATGAGTGATTCACTTTATCTAGATAAGTAGATAAGGGTTTTCCACCAAAACAGTGAGTGAAACGATATTTGATTTTAATTAAAATTAGCTAATAAGAATCGCAAATTAATGTGTAGCGTAACTTAAACAATGTTTTTTTTTCAAAGATATATTTCAATTAGAAACACTATTAAAGATTGACTAATGTTCAACATTAAATAATTCAACATTAATTTAGGATTGCCTCACTCATAACAAATAAATTGAATGAATAATTAAGATTTAATATAGCGTCCCAATTTTTGAATGATTTTATTAATATAGAATTTAAATTTATATCAAATTGGGGTGTCATTTTTTTCTCAGAGATTTATTTTAAATAAAATTGGAATTTTTATTTATTAATAGTTTATTAGCAATATAATGAATGTGTCACATTTATTTAGGATTTAACCATCATATAATTTAAACTACAGTACCGGACCTCAAATCCGGACTTGTCGGGACCGCGGCCGTTCCGGATTTCGGAATTTTCCGGATTTTAGGTCCTCAACCAAAACAATAAATAAACAGATACAGTACATGCTTTTGGCAAAATTTTACATGCCACGAAGCAATCTATACCGCGAATTGCCATGTTAGGCTTAGTGTAAATAAAGCCAAAAATACAAATTACAAAAAGTAATTCAAAATAAAAATAAGTTTAAAAAAAAATACTATTACTGCATATTCTTAGAAATATTAAAGCATTTTTTAGAAAATGAAAATGCGTTGTTGCTCGCGAGTTAGGCCTAGGAATCTATATCGCGGATTGCCATATGAGGTATAAGTAAACAAACATAAACATAAATTTAAAAAAAAATAATTTATAATAAGGATAAGAATTTTTTTAATAAGGATAAGAATTTTTTTAATCCTGCACATCACATTATCAGAGTTGTATGATATAGACGCACGCCGTGCACGGAAAATTTTCTGCAAAGTTCAGAACTTTGCGGAAAATTTCTTAGAAAAAAAAAAAAAAGTAAATTTTGTTCTTCAATACCGAAAAATTAAAAATGTTCCCCAATTTTATGTACGATTTATTTATTGTTTGACAGGGGTGAATTTGTTCCGAATTTTCCGAAAATTTAAGGCATTCGGTCCCGAAAATTAAAACAAATCGGCCGTCAGTCTGAAAATTCAGATATAAAAATATCACTGATATATATTGCGGATTTCAACAAAATGGTCGCCAAAAATAAACCAATTCCGTCAATCATTCGCAGAAAAAATACCCACTTTTGTCAAAACATCGCGGAAAAACGCGAATTTCATTAAAGGACCGCGGAGAAAACGCGAATTTCTTTAAAGAATCATGGGAAAAAAAATATTCTTTTATCAAAGAATCGCAGAAAAAATGCAAATTACGCCAAAGAAGCACAGGATAAAAAACGAATTTCGTAAAAGCATAGCGGAAAAAGCGCGAATTTCGTAAAAGCATAGCGGAAAAAGCAAGAATTTTGTCAAAGGTTAGTGAAAAAAAAAACGCAAATTTTGTAAAAGAATCGTGGAAAAAAACTAATTTCGTTAAAGGATCGCGAAAGAAACATTTCGTAAAAGGGTCGCGGAAAAAGCGCGCGCTTCGTCAAAGAATCGCGAAAGAAACACACGAATTTCCTCAAAAGGCCACAGAATAAACGCGAATATCGTTAAAGGATCGCGAAAAAAACAAATTTTATCCAAAAATACGTAAAAAAAAAAAAATTCGCAAAAGCATAGCGGAAAAAGCACGAATTTTGTCAAAAAACCGCGAAAAAAATTAATTTTGTTAAAGGATCGCGAAAAACGTAAATTTCGTCAAAAGATCATGAAAAAATCGTGAATTTCGTCAAAAGATAACGAAAAAAGCGTGAATTTCGTCAAAAGATCGCGAAAAATGCAAATTTCGTCAAAGGATAAGAGAAAAAAAAGCGCAAATTTCGTCAAAGAATCGCGAAAAAACCCGCAAATGTCGTGGAAAATCGGAAATTTCACTAAATGATCGTGAAAAAAATGAGAATTTCGTCAAAGTTCCGCAATAAAATATCATCTGTCTCTTTAATGATGATACCTATGAATGGACCTCTCCTTACAAAATGTGATTCAATTGTTTCAGAAGCAATGTCCATTATTGCATTTTGTGAGAAGAAATCAAAATATTAAGGACTGGGCTGTTTCTAAATGCATTGACAAAATAACTGATAAGAATTCACCCCTTCTTATCATGGATTTTTAGCTTTATAATTTTTTAGCCAACATAATTATTCTTAATTAATATTAATGCATTTTAAATTTAATTAAATTATTTATTATATTTAATTATAATATTTTCGTAATTATTTTGAAACTACTGTTTAAAATTCATACCATCAAAGTAGCATAACACGTTTTTTTATTAAACATTAAATTAATTTGCAGAAAATTTTTGATTCAATATTTATGTGCGCAGAAAGTTTTTGGTTTTATACAAGTCTGCACATTATTAGGAACTTAAAAACATTTTTTAGAAAATGAAAATACATCGTTGTTTGCGAGAACTGAATTAGGCTAATTGACGAATTTCTTTCAAATTTTCAGCAAGTTACAATAATAGTGAATTAGCTTGTGCAACAAATTTTTATTAAATTATGATAAGTTATTAGAAAACTAGAGTACCTCTAAAAGAAAAGGCCACTAGATGAAAAGAAAGTAAAGAAAAACGACATATCTATCCGCTGTTTGTTTTGCTTATTCAACATGTTTATTTAACTGCGTGAAGTGGAAAGTCAACGTTATCAGAATGTGATCATTAGCTTTCGATGGACAGCTTGTTTTGTTATGGAGAAAGGAACTTAGCATAGATTTTTTTTTTCTCTTTGAGTTAAAGAAAAGAATTTTTTGGTACGGTGCTTACAAACAGAATTTTTTCGAAAAATGAAATTTGTTGAACATATTAAAAGTGGGGAGAGGGTGTTGTAAAATATTTTTAAATATAAATATTATAAATATATTCTACAAACCTTTTTAAAAATAATTCTTTCTTGTGGTTTGGTTATTTATTTATTCTTTTTACATTTTCTATATAAATGAAGAAAAGGGTTTCTTTTTAAAATAAATTTAAAATGTGTGCACACACTAACTACGATAATTCTGTTAGAAAATTTGGATTAAAACTAATGAATGAAAAACATTGCAATAAAATAAAATTACTGAGTCTAGTTTGGCTCGGCACTGTGTTACGCGCGCACGTAGCGCCATCTATGGAAGTTTTTACGAAATATTTATTCGAGATCATCGCGGAATTTCAGTTTTCTTTTTTCCATTCCGGATTTTGGGTCGTCCGGATTTTAGGATTCCGGATTTGAGGTCCGGTACTGTATTATAAAATTAGACCTTTTAAAGCTGATACTTTTTAAATTTATTCATTAACCGTGGGAATACTTCAAACACGTCACGGATGAGTCATCACGAATAACTGAGGTTTCACTTGTACTCGTAAACATGAGGTTAAGCGGCAGGTTTTAATAAATATATTCAGGTATATAAATAGTAATGTTAGTGATACTCTTTGAAATTTATTTCCTATTTGAAATAATCATTCTGTGCAGTGAACTTTGAAATTTTGAGGAATTCTTTTCAAATTAATTAAGAAACATACAAGTTATTATTAGGCAATATTTTCAATCACTGCAAACTTTAAACATGATTATTCATCACACATATCTGAGTTTACACTTGTACTCGTAAACATGAAGTTAAGCGGTAGGTTTTAATAAATATATTAAGGTATAAAAATAGTAATATTAGTGATACTCTTTGAAATTTATTTCCTATTTGAAATAATTATTCTGCACAGTTAACTTTGCATTTTGAGGAATTCTTTTCAAATTTATTAAGAAACACACACGTTATTATTAGGTAATATTTCAAATCACTGAGAACTTAATATTATTTACACACATAAGTGTCATTATGTTCTTACATGTAATCAAGCGGAAGGTTTTGATAAATATATTATTAATATCGAGGTATTTGAATAGTAATGCTAACCAGAATTTGAAAAAAAATTGTAAAACTAATTTTCCTATTAACTAACTTGCATAACTTGCTACAAACATGATTTTCTTTTGAACACACTAGAATGGGATTGAACTTTTCAAGACATATTTATCTTACATATTTAAATTTAGATATTTAAACTACTTTCTAAATTCTTGATTAAATTTCAGAAATGTATATGCTTCTAAATGTACAAGAGAAATAAGTATTCACAAAAAAAATTATACTTGCCTTTCTCGAATTATGGAGAAGACAAGTTCTTATCTAATGATACTTCAAATAACTAGCAAGTTTTGAGATTTTTTGAGAATGAAATCTTTTTTTTCAAGTAAAATCTTTTTAAAAATTTAACCTGATAAAATAAATTGTTTCTTAAAAATATTTGTATTAATTTTTTTTGTATTAGAATGAAAACTATTCTTCAAAGAAAATCTATTTCAAAACTCTTCTTGAAAAGTAAACTTTTATATTAATAAAGACTTGTCTTAATTTTTTTTTCTTTTTTTTTACATCAACATTTAAAATTGATATTCTTGGAAATTGTACCTGAATACAAATTGACTTCTCACATAGAATAAGACTTGTGCTAAATTTTTAACTATAAATATATATTTCTCACTTAAAAGTTAACTTCTTTCACTGAAAAAGTCATATACTTGGAAATTACACCTACAAATTTTTCTCACATGGAAAAAGACTTAAGTAATTGTATTAGAATAAAAACTTATCATATGAAAATTTAACTTGCGTAAAATTTGTAAATTGTATCAGAAAAAGAAACTTATCATATGAAAATTTAACCTGTGTCAATTTTTTTAAAACAACATTTAAAAAACAGAAAGATAAATTACAGATAGATTTATTAAGCAGAAGTGTTACATGTCAAAAAAAGTATTTATATGATTTATATATGTGTTAAAATCCATACATACAAAAAAAACGTGTGTGTAAACCCACATAGACATTTTTCCGCGAGGTAGTTCACAAATTCTTGTACATTGAAATTCAGTAAGGCGTTTTCACTGCATAAATTAAATTGTTGACATATAGAATATTTTCTGCATTCATGAAAGTTTTCATATGAATATCCCATTGTACAGGAATTACAGTCAAATTTGCGACGCACAGATTCTTTTAATTCACGAATGAAACATGAACAGAAATGTAGTTTAGATTCTCCTATATCCAGATGTGAATGTTCACAGTCTTTTGCACGATTTAAAGGAACGACTTTCATAAGTTTGGTTTGTATGAGGTTATCATTAACCTCATCGCAAATGTTTTTTAAATTTAAAAATTGTTCTTTTGATAAGTGCACACACTTAGGTTTTAATGAATAATCAGAGTTACTTGACTTGATCAATTCTTGAAGCATATAAGAGCGTTCATTCATGTAGAGTGCGAGAATCTCGTTATTAGAGACGAAACTGTCTTTTTTAGAATAGAAATGAAAGTTATTCATTTAATTTGAGAAGAGTCGAACGTTTCACAGGATAATGTCACACTTTCTTCAGTTGGGAAGATTTCACCGTAAGCCCCTTCAAAATATTTGGTTATGTGAACTTTTAAATCGCAGTTCTGTTCCATCACTACTTCGAAAACTGTACAATCTCCAATGCAGCGGAAGAAAGTACAATATGATCTGGATTGACTAAACAGGCGTGTAAATCACTCGTTTTGAGGAAACTTGCAATCAGGATTATCCGCTAAGTAAAACAGACCTTTTTCATTAGCATCACATGGAAAACTTGTATTCATGGTTAAGCTAACGAGTCGCAGAGACAAAACAACACACACGGGAAGGGTATAATCCAAACCAGAGACCAAGTTAAACTAGGTATGTTCAAACATGGAATGACGTGCACCCTCGCGTGCCGATAAATACTATCCCTTATCACCCTATCAGTATATGAGCTCATAGATAAGATTGGAGAACTTCCGTGATATTTTCACCGTAATTTCACCGCTAGCATAGTTAATATCACTTTCAGAAAGCGCTAATCACTTCCAGATAACGAACGAACTTGCCATTTCAGTAAGATCTTGCATGACTGACTTGCACTCTGTTCTACATATACATATCTTTGAGCGTGTGTGTGTATTTGTTAGTGTGGAAAAAATTTAAATGGTAAATAAATTAAAAGCTAATAATAAATTATTTTAAACTTTGTATAAAATGTTTCAAGACACAGTATAAAAGATTTGAACAAATTAATAAAAATGCTTTGAAAAACCTTTCAAATTATTAAAAAAATGGTTTATTAATATTTTAAAGTCAACAAATTTTAATACATGCATTTGAGCTATGTTTTGAAAAATAATTCGTAAGTTTAAAAATGATTTCTTATTTAATTACAAATTAAACAAATATTTATGTTTTTCATGCATATGTTAACATAACAAATGTTTTAAATATTTCGATGCTATTTCCAAGTTAATCAATTTATACTTTTATGAATATGCATATATATATGTTTGTAAATTTTAAGGATTCATGTTTTAACTGACTAGTGAATACATTCCACCTTTCAATTATTTATCCTAGCTATCGTTTCTTTAACAATAAACCAACCAACCAACTGCTTTCCAAACGACTATTTGTTCATCATAACAACCCAAAACCTTTTTCTGCACATGCGCGAACATTTTTATAAACTAGAGTCCACATTTTCAATCGAATAAGCAATGTATGAATGCAAGCACATTATGAAAAATAGTGATTATTTAATTAAAGTTTTTTTTTTATGTTATATGTTATGATATGAATATTTTGAAATAATAAGAGTAAAAACAATTATCTGAAAAAGACTAACTGTGAATTTAAACATGTTTTTTAATAGTAGCAAACTTTTTTGGATATATTTCAAAAAACTATGTTGAGAGATATTTAAACATGTTGATTATCATATAAAACCTACGAAAATTAATAAGACACTAAAGAGAAAACATTAGTTTTGTTAATTTTCCAAATTAGCTAGTAATGTCATGTTAGCTAGTTTAGTAATGCCATGTTAGTTAACTAGTTTAATGATGTCAAATACTAATGTAGATTTCTGATAAATTAATTATTTAAAACTATGTTCATTATTAAGATATTCGGTAAAGTACAAGTACTATATATTCACGTAAATGGCAAGAGCTTCTCTAATAACTTCTAACTATGTACTAAATAAGTTTTCAGTCTAAAATTATTAAACAGAAGAAAAGCTCTAATTCAAGTTATGACATAACCTATTTGTTTATTCGATTGAAAATGTGGACTCTAGTTTATTAAAATGTTTGCGCATGTGCAGATAAAAGGTTTTGGGTTGTTATGATAAACAAATAGTCGTTTGAAAAGCAGTTGATTGGTTGGTTTATTGTGTAAAGAAACTATAGCTAGGATAAATAATTGAAAGGTGGAATGTATTCACTAGTCAGTTAAAACATGAAACATTAAAATTTACAAACATATATATATGCATATTCATAAAAGGGTACTTTTTGGTTAGCCGTGCGCCAGTGTTATATATACATATATATGTTTAATACATATATATTTACATATATGTATGTGTGTATATGTATATATGTATGTATATTTACATATATGTATGTATATAAATATGTATATTGTATATATAACACTGGCGCCCGGCTAACCGAAAAGTACCCATAAAAGTATAAATTGACTAACTTGGAAAAAGCATAGAAATATTTAAAACATTTGTTATGTTAACATATGTATGAAAAAGATAAATATTTATTTAATTTGTAATTAAATAAGAAATCATTTTTAAACTTACGAATTATTTTTCGAAACATAGCTCAAATGCATGTATTAAAATTTGTTGACTTTAAATTATTAATAAAACATTTTTTTAATAATTTGAAAGGTTTTTTTCAAAGCATTTTTATCAATTTGTTCAAATCTTTTATACTGTGTCTTGAAACATTTTATACAAAGTTTAAAATAATTTATTATTAGCTTTTAATTTATTTACCATTTAAATTTTTTCCACACTAACAAATACACACACACACACGCTCAAAGATATGTATATGTAGAACAGATTGAATGGGTCATGCAAGATCTTATTGAAAATGGCAAGTTCGTTCGTTATCTGGAAGTGATTATCGCTTTCTGAAAGTGATATTCTTATTTATATAGTGGACTCTATGCTAGCGGTGAAATCACGGTGAAAATATCGCGGAAGTTCTCCAATCTTATCTATGAACTGATATACTGATAGGGTGTTAAGGGATAGTATTTATCGACTCACGCGAGGGTGCACGTCATTCTATGCTTGAACCTACCTAGTTTAACTTCGTCTCACGTTTGGATTATACCCTTCCCGTGTGTGTTGTTTTGTCTCTGCGACTCGTTAGCTTAACCAAGAATACAAGTTTTCCATGTGATGCTAATGAAAAAGGTCTGTTTTACTTAGCGGATAATCCTGATTGCAAGTTTCCTCAAAACGAGTGGTTTACACGCCTGTTTAGTCAATCCGGTTCATATTGTAGGGGAGACCGGGACGCAAATTCACAAACACTCAACGTCCCAGCGTTCTTAACGCCAACCTCTGTTGCCAAGCACTTTGGCGAGAAAATGAACTTCGACGCGCATGCGTGTGTTCTTATGCAAATATGTTTGCAAAAATATGAAGCTACTTTAATTTATCCATTCAACTGCGTATTTCTTGTTTGTGGAATACTTGCAAGAATACGAGTGCGAAATACTAAATCATTACTTTACCTTCTGAATAATTGTAATAGATATGCATGCATTATATATTGTGAACAAGTCAAATATTTAATTTTATTCATCTGCTCTATAACTTTGTATTTTTTCCCCTCCCAAGCTAAAGTATTTATTTCTGTAGTGGTACGTAGTATGTGCTGCCATCTAGTGCAAACATAAGTACTAAATACATTACAATAACAAGTCCTTATTTCATACTCTGAATAATTGTGATATGTATATGTATATTGTGAATAAGCGAAATGTTTATTCTTATAGATCTGTTCTATAATATAAATAAGTAATATAAATATAAGTTATATTTATATATTATCGTAGTTACTTAGTTACCATACCGTAGTTACCATAATTATTTTAGTTTCTTGTTGCGTCTATGCTCAGATAAGTGCTTTTTTGCTGATTGATAATAAGTTAAAAATAGCTAGCAGGGGGTGATTCAGGCAAAATTTGGGGCCTATTATTGACACTTTCAAAAAATATCAATTTAATAAAACAGTCCCCTTCACCAAATTATTTTTAATAAAAATAGGCCCTTCACAAAATTCTTCTTAATAAAATAGGCCCCTTCACAAAGCTCATTTCATAAAAACATACCCTTCATTAATTATTTGTTATTTTGTCAGATTTTAAAATGTGCATTTTGTCAACAAAACAAGTTCACTAGAAATCAAAACTTTACAGGATGACTTAAAGCCGTTATTATTAATTATTACTTTGTTCAGGTTTGAGTAACTGTGTTTCATCTTTCGTTGTAAAATTTATTTTTCACAAAAATATAAATAATTCACATAAATAACTTTTGCTTTTCACAAAATGTCCCCCCCCCCCCCCACACACACACAAAGTTTTTGATTAGTAAATAAATAGTAAATAATAATTTAGTTTTTATTATTTTTTCCATAACTTTTCCATGCATGCTTCATAATCAAGCCACTTAGGAAGCAGAAAAATTGCATTTTCTTTTCAAAGTAATAGAAAACTTGGAATTTTATATACTAATGGCATTTACAAAATTGCATTTATTTCAAAGATTTTAGGATATTTTATCCATTTCTCCTTTTTATTAATTTTTTCCATATTTATCCATCAATGGAATATTCAATTAATTTTCTTCTCTGTACGGCTTTCAACTTTATTTAAAACAAATCAAAAATTTTACTTAATTAGGATGAATTTCAAAAAGTAAAAACCTAAACATGATCATTACTTTATTATTGAATTTGTGAGATTATTGCAGTGCTGTATTCATTTAGAATGTGAATCCTTACTTTGTTGCGATAATCTTATTCTAACAGCATCAATATTCGACTTAGTATAATCAATTTGTATAGGCTGAATTAATCTGCGAAAGCTAAAAAAAACTCTTTGAACTTTGTAAGCGTATCCAAAACATCCATATAAAGCGGAAATAAATATTCGCACATACATGCAAATTTCGAACTACGATAGTAAAAATAGACTGCAGCATGCATGCATGCCCGTCAAAGCTCATTTTCTCGCCAAAGCGCTTGTCAACAGAGGTTGGCGTCAAGAGCGCTGGGACGTTGAGTGTTTGTGAATTTGCGACTGGGACTAGTAGGCGCAGTTTTTAGTTATTGATTTTTATTAATTTTTTGTTTAAGTTTTTTATGAAACTTTGACGGTACTTTTAAAGAACAGGCATTGGGCTATAAATACCCGGAGTTTTGAGTTTGTAACTTTTGTAGTTTATGTTTAGCGGAAGCCTAAAGTAAAAGGAAAATTGTGCGCCAACCTACCCCGTCACGGGGCAAGTTGCCTATACCTATTGGGTAAGTTGGCACACTCTTTATAAAAATTTAAATGAAACTCAAATAAGACACGCAGTTAAGAGAAATCAATTTCATTATTACCAGTAAGTTTAAACAAAGGCGTTATCGCCGTGCAATGTAAATTCTAAATTATACAGAAATAAAAATAATGAATAAACATTAACAATGAGTAACTTCTATCCTATTCGATATCATCATCAGAGTTACAGTTGTCACAAATAAAAAATCGAGTGTCTTCGTTTGGGCAAGCCTCGTGTGCCCAAAATCTTGCATTACAACCACTTTTCTCGGTGTTTGTTGTGTTTCAAGCCACCAGCACACACCAGACACCGAGCCAACTTGCCCAGTGTTCAATGCGCCTTCTAGCCCCATAATAAATTTCTTCAAAAAGAGACACGTAACCATCTAAACATAAATAATCCAAGTAAATAACATATGGGGTAGGTACAGTTAATGATACACTAACGCTCGTATTCACGAGTAACTTCGACCGAGGGTTAAACCGCGGGTTCAGTAAGGGTAGCGGTCGTTGCAGCAACTGGGAACCTGAAAAATTGAGCATGCGTATCAGCTCTGGATTTTTGCCTGAGTGAAGAACCAGATCGAAAATAAACACCGTTTTAAAAAAAGATATACATATTTTTTAATTATTGATTTAAGTTAGGTCTTTTTTATTAGTAATAATAATAACGACTAAACAAAGTCATTTCATAAATTTAAGAGTATTCTTATAATTAATAAATAAGCAAAAAATCTTATCAGGTTTGTTTTCATGGTTGTTTACATCTGTTGGCAGAAAATCTCTCTTTCTGAAGCCTAAAAAAAGTGACAAGGCTCATATTCTCGAAAAATACCGAATTTTGCTTCGTGTTTTCACTTAATTCTTATGTAAAATAATCATATATCTTTTTGCTGTTGTTTTTAAGAAAATATAACGGCACAGATTTCATATACTCACCTCGTTGGCGAGATTTTTTTCTGACGCCAATGTCATATACGCAACTTAACTGGCGCCAAAGTGCCGTTATTTTGCTTGATATGGTAACAGGTTGTTGTTTATTTATTGATAAATTGTTTATTTACCTTTATTTTCTTTTTAAAATTATATAAACTGTTTTGTTCTATAGTTATTAATTAAAATTTTTTTATTTATTGTTATTCCCTTTTTAAAAATATATATGTAACTGGTATTCGAAAACGAGGTTTTCGCCAAATTGGATTAAAAAAAAAATCGCGCCGTTGTAGTGCGTATATGGCATCTGTGCCACAATAATATCTACAAATGAGTATTGTTTTTATTTAACAAAAATATAAAATTACATAAGTTATCAGAACTTTTACATAATGGTAAAAGAAGTTATTTTAAGCATTTCATTTTTGTAGTTTATATTTTTGTAATTTTTAATATTTCTTGAATTTTCTTTTTTAAAACGCTGATAAAATCACTTTAGTTTTAAAAGTAACCCCCACACTGGTTTGTTTATCTCGTAGTTTCAGATTGGCAATCATTTACAAAAATGGCATTTTGGCGCGTTTTGAAAAAAATTGCCAATTCAATCTGCAGACATATAACGATTTGGCGAGACGATAAATAGATTTTTGTTATGACCAGTTTGTTGTTACCAGATCGTGGCTTTGACGAGGTTTGTCCATTTTAGGGATTGCTTCATAGCGAGTTTCGTGTGTCCAGTGATGTTTTTTTCGGTTTCATGGGCGCGGAGCGCTCATACGCGCGTTACTGACCGCGGCATTGACGAGTTTCGAGCATTTTAGAGATTGCTGTACAGCAAGTTCTGTGTGTCCAGTGATTTTTTTTTCGGTTTCATGGGCGCGGAGCACTCATACGCGCGTTACTGACCGCGGCATTGACGACTTTCGTGCATTTTAGAGATTGCTGCACAGCGAGTTTCGTGTGTCCAATGATGTTTTCTTCGGTTTCATCGGCACGGAGCGCTCATACGCGCGTTACTGACCGCGGCATTGACGAGTTTCGTGCATTTTAGAGATTGCTGTACAGCGAGTTTCGTGTGTCCAGTGATGTTTTTTTCGGTTTATGGGCGCGGAGCGCTCATACGTGCGTTACTGACCGCGGCATTGACGAGTTTCGTGCATTTTAGGGATTGCTGCACAGCGAGTTTCGAGTGTCCAGTGATGTTTTTTTCGGTTTCATACGCGCGTTACTGACCGCGGCATTGACGAGTTTCGTGCATTTTAGAGATTGCTGTACAGCGAGTTTCGTGTGTCCAATGATGTTTTTTTCGGTTTATGGGCGCGGAGCGCTCATACGCGCGTTACTGACCGCGGCATTGGCGAGTTTCGTGCATTTTAGTGATTGCTGCACAGCGAGTTTCGAGTGTCCAGTGATGTTTTTTTCGGTTTCATACGCGCGTTACTGACCGTGGCATTGACGATTTTTGAGATTGCTGCACAGCGAGTTTCGTGTATCCAGTAATGTTTTTTTTTGTAAAATAATCATATCTCTTTCTGTTGTTGTTTTTATGAAGAAAAAAAACCTATGAATGAGTCTAATTTTTTATTGTTTTTATTTAATATAAATATAAAACTGCATAAGTTGTCGCAACTTTAGAATTTAGAAAATGTTTCATTTTCATAGTCTTTAATCTGTTGTTATCCTTCTTCAATGGAGTCAACTACTAAAACATTCATTATTGTATAGCTAGATTTCCTTTCTTTTTAAAACAGTGTTTATTTTCGATCTGGTTCTTCACTCAGGCAAAAATCAAAAGCTGATGCGCATGCTCAAATTTTCAGGTTCCCAGTTGCTGCAACGACCGCTACCCATAACCCCAGTTTGGTATTTTCAACCCGGAGTTGAAAACTCGTATTCACCGTTTACTTCGGATGAAAAGTTACCCAACTCAGAGTTTCTCGACCTAGGTTGAATGAAGTAATGTTAGAAGATTCTTTTTCAAAATAAATTTTCGCATAGAACTTGATTTGTGCCAAAACTAATGAAACTTGATTTGAATAAAATCTAAAATTTTATTTCAACAGCAATTATGATGATATTATGATGATTTAATAGCCAATTAGTAATTAATTAAGTAATTTCTAATAATAAAAATATTAAAATGGAGAAAAAAGGAAAAAAATTAAGAAAGTAGCCTGTTGTACTTTATATATACTATTTCTTTTATTAGTACTAGGGGATCGTACCCGGGCTTCCCGGGTTAAAGAATATAGGTGAAAACATTTTTTTTAATTGAAAACTAATAATTTTTTTATATGCAATAAATTTTTTAGATTGACCACTTACATTAAAAAAGCATTTTTCATATGGAAAATACGAATTACACAATCAAATAAATTTTTGAAATTTATCAAAAGCGATATTTTCTTATTAGCCGCATGCTAAGAGTTATTTGACAAGATTTTCCTACTTATGGCATTCTTTTTTATTCTGATAATTTCAGAGCTTATACATGTCTGGTATATTTGTGTTTTATTTATATTATTATATTTATTTATTCATAGGGAAGTTTTTCTAATGGAAATTAGCCGTAAGAAAATTATGAACTCTTTATTTTGTTTTAAGGGCAAACGGATTAATCTTTCGTAATCGAGCTCGCGCGATATAGATAAATTAAAAAATATTTCATGCCTTAAAATTGTTTTTAAAACCATAGACAATCAGTAAAATGAGATGAACTTTGCAAACAAATTCCATTTGAAAAAATTGGTGATCTAATATTTTAAATTGTACGATTACAAATATGTTAGATTTGTGTTTTTTCAATATTATTCTTTGATTTCTTTATAAAAGAAGTATTAATTTCGTTAATTTGTCTTTCACAAATATGTTAGATTGGTGGGGTTTTTTTAATAATATTATTTTATTTGTTTATAAAGGAAGTATTAATTTCGTTATTCAAAAATGGTCAAAAACAAATGCTGAAAAATGTTTGTTGCTTTATGTGCAAACTGTTTATTATTATTATGTATTGAAACCGGCACGTGATAAGATAAACTTAAAAAAAAATAATCATGCTTAAAAATTATTTTAGAAAATATAATACATCAGTCAATGAATACAGTTTTTAAACAAATTGCATTTGAAAGTAAGTTTTTTTCCTTATGCGACGAAAATTGAAAATGTACGATGATCAGAAGATCGAAAAATTGCAGTAGCGAAAATTTCAAGACCGAAATTTGATCATGAAGTGTTGCCATTCGCAAAATTACGTCAGCGTTACGCACAGATACGTTTGTTCTTTATAATATAGATACATAATCAGTAAAATATAATAAAAGTCAGTTAATAGGATGTGGTTATCAATTGAGCCTCTTATGCTTAGATTTCCGGAATGAAAACAGCAATTTTCACCTTCTCAAAATTTGTATACGCACTTCTCATATTCATATTCATCAATTAAAAAAAATTGTATTTTGTTAAATCATTTAAAAATCATTTTAACTCAAAACTTGAAGTCACGATTGTCAGCTACATCTTTTAGGTGAACAGACGCACTCTTTATTCGAGATTCTAATCTCAATTTTGGAAAGTAAAAATTTCCGTAATTTATGTTTTTTAGACGCATTTGTGTTAAAAGGCTTAGTTTTATCTAAGAAAATGATTGTTTTCCTTTAAATATGACTTAATTTTCACTTAAATAAGCATTTCGCCAAGTGTCTGAAACTTAGTATCAGTACACACGCAGAAGGAAAAACGATATAGAAAATTTATGAGGAAAAATGCGTGTTTTCAAAAGCAGTATGTCATTTTCCGTTATTATGCCCCTAATATAATATTCTGCTCCTAATGGGATTTTGCGCCACTAAACCCTATACAACAATTTTTATCAACAATTTTGAATTTTAATCAGAAAATAGCATGAATAAAGTTAAAAATACCTCATTATTTTTCTCTTGTCTGCAACAATGAAAGCTATCTAATTTTCATGATTTTAAAATTAAAACATAGAAGTGGGGATATTAAAAACAGTAGTAGTGCGAGTGTACAGTAATAGTGCGATCACATCTACAAAGGAAGAGCTTTCAGTTTAAAATATATATATATTTTAGTAAAATTGGTTCAGCAGAAAGATCAGGGCAGATTACTACAAAACACACTTGTGTTCTTGTGTTACCGAAGTAGCATTAAAAAAAGGGGGGGGGTATTTTTTAAAACGCAGGAATTTAAATCTTTAATTGAAATAAAATATGGAGCGACTCCACCCAACTTTCCGAACGCTTTATAGAATACTTTGCATTCAGATACCATTTAATCCAAAAGTAACTGGGAAAATATGTAACGCAACATATGCAACTAAAATACTAATACAAACTAAAATACAATCTAACTAATTCTTCTAAAATACATAAATTATGGAACTAATCTTCTGTAATCAGATTTACAGTTAAAGTTGGCGTCAAACATGTGCAATCCTGGTAACAATTAGTTTCAAGAGTATGAGAATTACAACTCTTTTTGTCCCCCCAAAAGAGACTATTTTGATATATTTTACCATATTTTAAAAAGCATTTTCTGTTTGATTTTTTTAAAAATGTAGTTAGTTTTTTTTTTCTTTTTGAACAAAATTAATGTATAAATCACTCTTATTTAGTAAAATATCCCCCCCACCCCTTACAGTATAATTTTACTGTAAGTAAAAAAATAAATAAATACTCAGTTAAGTTATGTTCTGGTGAAACATACTTGTTGTATCAATATAAGATGAGCTTGAGCATTAAAAATAATCGAATGATGGAGATATAAAAGAAAATAAGTTATAGCCGAAAAAATGATTGGAAAAAGTGTCTAGATCAGAGATCTGCACGGGCCGGGCCGGGTCTTACTTTTTTTCTGAAGGATCGGGCCGGGCCTAACTTATTTTTTTCTGTTCAGAGCCGGGACTGGTTTCATTCCTAGTCTTCACGGTCCAAAATTTTCAGTCCTAGTTTTGACACAGCCCGTATGAAAGTCATTGTCTCGGCGCGGCCTGGACCGTTCAAAGGTCAGTAAAATTAGGCCTGGCCCCAAAATTTTTGTAAAAAATGCATACATTTTTAAATTGCCATTATTCTATAACTAAACATTAAAATTTATTCTTTTTAAAGAATGGTAGATTTCTACGCTTATTAAAATATAGCTAAATTAAAATATAGTAAAACGTGTGAAAAAGAACCTACCTATGACGGAAACCTGTTTTGAACTGAAAAACGTGTTGATCCATGCAAAATTAATATACTAATACGTAAGAAAAGAATATATAATACATTTACACTTGCTAAGAAGAGAACTTGTCTACGCATTTTTTTTTTCTTTTCTATGCAATTTCGTCAAAAGATTTTACTGTATAGCATTTTTCAGATTTTTAACACTTCAATATATGGAATATAGATTAACAATATTAATGATAACTGAAATATTTACATACAAGAAATAGAGATTCATTAAAAAAAATAAATATCGCAGTCTGCGGCACTTCTATAAAAATGAAGATTATAAACATAAGAAAAAAAAAGTTAAAATAAATATTTTTGGTCAGAACTTCTCGTACGAGACAAATTTTTTACCAAATTTACGTAAAAATCAATGTCTTGAAGAAATTCACTCGGCCGAGATTTTAACATTTTTCCGAGCCGGGCCTGGAAATTTCGGCCCGTGCAGACTTCTAGTTTAGATTACAAAATGAGTCGGCCGATTTCTTCGAAAATGGATACAGTTTTTATGACAGTATAGCCTGTAACATGTTCACCAATCGGTAGCTGAATGGAAAGCATGATTTTAGGCGTTATCGTGTTTACACTCTCTCTCTCGCACATAGCGACATCATCGAAAAAACACCAAAACCGAACTTATGGGGATCTAACGTGAGAAAATTCTAATAAACAAGTAAACACAACCCACATAGATGCATATCTGTGGGAAGTAATTTCAAACACTAAAGCTGCGACCGCACCATCCTTCTAACTGTTAGCAGTGTCGGCTTCGTTTTTTGTGGCGACGCGGTGTCTTTGATTTTTAACGACTTTAGCAGGAAAGGGAATGATGTCCGGCAAAAGAGGAACCTTTCCTTCAAGTAGAGTCGAGCTCCTTATCTCCTGACCCATTGTTGATTCCCCTCATTCTTTTGTGAATAAACCGCAGATGGCTCCAGTACAAAAGCTTTTCCAAGAAAACTGGAGAAGTAGGCAAAATACGCGTGCGTACGCAGCCTTAGGCTGCGTACGCACTATCTAGTTTCTTGCGGTCAACCTTCGGCGTGTTTGATCCAGGGAGTCTGAGCATTTGATGTTATAATGGGTTTTGCAGGAGAAGGATAGGGAGTTGCCTGACGAAACTAGACGCTCAACTGTGATGACAGTTTTATGACTAGTGTTTGGGGAGATAATTGCCCAGAAAACTTACACTCCTTTTGTCAATTCGGTATACTTTGGAAGTTGTCTCCTTTCCAATCCACTTAAAAAGGTTGCAATTTATTTGGCGATGTAAAATAAGCAGAAAATATGTTTACATTTTCGCCAAGTGCGAAATGGTAGCGTCTTTTTGATCTTTCAATGAAAAAAAAAGTGATACATAAAAAAAGAAAAGAAAAAAAGAGAAAAGCGATATAACAATTAGCCAGATTGTTTGATTTTTTCAAAACAGTGCATTATTTATTTTTCATCGCATTAATTAAGTTTCTTATTTGCAAAGCAAGCAATATAAACATTTATTTTAATTATTAACGATTATTAATATTTCGTAAAATTTACACCATAATTTTATTAGTATATTCTACATGGATATAGTTTAGGAATTTCTTTTCATATGTAATTTTACTGTTTGCGATTGCTAAGCGATTAAAATTGACAATTTTTGTTATAGGTTTAATATTTAACTTTGTAGAAAAGTCTACCCCCCCCCCCCCCTCCAGAACTTTCTATTATTTTTAAATATATGCTTTCATAAATTTCTTAAGGGGGTTCTCAAATTCCCTTGTCAACAATGCGAAATTTTCTGAGACATTTTCCGATTCTTTTTTTAAACGTAAATGTAGAAAACAAGCAGTTGAAGCGATTTGAAATCGAATAGCGTTTTCCTATTTTAAAATAAATAAATTACGTGTAGAGTTTAAAACGATTGTGGCCACGTGATGACAAGTTTTTTTTTCCTTCCTGTCACACCTGGAAATTCGGTCCAACTCGAACAGTATTTTCAAAAAGATCTCCTGTCTTTACCAAAAAATGGAAAACGTCTTTCGATTACATTATTTCATAATCACAACACCTGCACATTTCAGGCGTTTCCGAACAAAAATGAATTTAAAAATCTGTCAAAAAATAATCAGTATTTTTCCTTAATCGGTATTTTTAATAAAGGATTTTTTAAGTAGTACGTTTTTATGAGCATAAATTTTAGAAACTGTTTTTTAAGAGAAAGTTTGATTAAAATTTTGTTATTAAATTAGTGTATTCAGTAATTATAAATTTTTACACGTTTTTTAGGTTTTCTTGTTTTGTGTGTGTGTGCGAGTTCTATATTTAAATTACAGTGGACTCTCTCTATCTGAACACTCTCTAATGTGAACACCCCGGTATTATGAACACATTCCGACGAAACGCCATAGACTTAACAAGAGATGAACTCTTTGTAATCTGAACACCCCGCTATTATGAACGATACTTTTGGTCCCCATTCTACCCCACCTCTCTATAAACTGAACGTGTGTTTGTAGTCGGAATCCGGGGAATTCCCCTATCATGGGAATTCGGAAAAAATAATTGCAGAAGAATAAAAAGGGTCAACGAACTTGTCGAAAGAAAGACTTACCGCCTAGTTGTGTGCCATTTTTACGGGTGCGAAGCTCAAACCACTTGTGATCGCAAAAAAGTGAAAAACCACGATACTTCAAAAATGTGAATCATCGCATGATTGCATGTGCACTACAAATCGAATTGAAAAGCCTGGATGACAGACACAATTTTCTCCCAATGGTTGGAGTGCATTAACGAGATGATGAAGAAACAAGGATTAAAATTTCTTCTGTTTGTGGATAATGCCAGATCACATACAAACATGCAGCTGAGCAACGTGAGTCCGAAGTTCCTGCTAACGAACTGTACAACCACTTGATCAAGGAGTAATCAAGACCTTTATAGCTCACTACCGAATCCATTTTCTGAAGAAAATGTCCCTGATGATGGAGGAGGCAAATTCGGCAACCTAACTGACGAAAATCAACGTCATGGATGATGTACATTGGATATCAACGGCTTGGAAAGTAACCCCTACACCATCTACAGATGCTTCTGGGAAGCTGGATTCCCATGTGAGAATCAGCAATCAAGAATAGAGGACCAAGAAGCAACAGCGGTGAGTGACTTTTGGTCAATTCTTTAGGAGCTTCATACTGAAATTGAACCTGCAGCTTATCTCGAAACCTACTTCCAGAATAGACTTCCAGTTCGCGATAACAACACCGTTGAAGAGGAAGAGGATAGTGAAGAAGACATAGAACCATAATTGACCATACGATTACTTTCAAACAATATGGCTAAGGAATTCAAGACCTGTTGAAGTATGCGCCTGAACATCATCCGGAAGCCTTTCATCTTCTTTAACTACTAGATAACATCTGCACTGCGCAAGCATACACATTGAAAAAACAGACCAAAATTACTCACTTTTTTAAGTAATGTACCGATTATGTTTTCAAGTAATGTTCTATATATGCAATTGTATTTTTTAAAAACATTTTTTAATAAAATAAACGAACAAGATGGTAGGGTACACGTCCAACTGAATTTAGTTTGACATTGCACTAGCCGCCAAATCTACATCCATGTTCAAAATTTAAAAAAATTGCATATTTTTTCGAATTTTATGAAAAATACCGAAAGAAAGGTGAAACTATTGATTCCAAACAGCGATGTAACTCTTTAGTGTGGAATACGTAAGCATACACGCGTGTATTGGCGGAGAAAGTAGAGATACAGGCTTTATAATTGAGCATGGCAATTTTCGCGTTTTGCTCACTCGCACATTTCACCGAATATCTTTTGTGCAACATTCCACGAAATTCAAAAGCAAACAGAAAGAATGAGTAACCACCAACGTTTGGATGGTGTAATGAGGAGGTGAATAGCGGGGAGGATGGAAACAGGGTAGTCTCAAGTGCAAATTCCTAGTGATTACAATGTAATACCCAGTGTCGTGTCGACCTTTTGGAAACAGTTTAAGGATACTGGATCCTTAGAGAGAAAGCTTAGGCAAGGTCGTCCAAGAGCCACGTCGTCTAATGAAGATGATTATTTGTCCATTACAGGAGTCCAACATCTTCTCAGCTCTCTCATGACCTTTATGCGGCCGCATGAAACCGAGTTTCAAGAGTTACTGTTTGCAGAAAGCTACATGACAGAGGGCTATTTACAATAGGACCTGCTGTTTGCGTCCTGCTTACTTCTGCACACAAGAGAACCCGTTTAGCTTGGTCTAGAGATCTTCGACTTTAGACCAGGTATCAATGAGGAACGTTTTATTCACTGATGAGTCTCGGTTAAGCCTAAACACTAATTCTCGACGTATTTTCACCTGGATAAAACCAGGGATCCTTTGAACGTACGAGAAAAAGACTACTGTGGCAGGGGAGGTTTGATGGTCTAGCCAAGTATCATGCCTGATGGGCGCACACCACTACCTTCGCTTGGCAAAGGTTCTGTGACTGGTGTGAGGTTTTGGGATTATATATACTGAACCTCTTATGCTCGGCTTTTAAAGAATGCAGTTGGCTCTGATTTCATTTTATTGGACTACAACGCGCACTCAGATAGATCTCATCCAGTCGATGAATTTCTGGAAGCTGAGGATATTTGCTTGATGAATTGACCCGTCAGATCTTCAGACCTAAACCCTATAGAGTATGTCTAGAATGCTCAGGGGAGGATAACTGGAACTCGCTTTCCACCTCTCAGAACTACCAAGAGTCTGAAAACAGCGTTGTTGGAGGAGCGAGACTAACTGCCACAGATTCTCATACACTGCCTGATTTCCAGTATGAATTTGTTATGAGAGCTGTATAACTGTAAGAGAGGACCATACTCCCTATTAACCCATTTTCTAGGTCAATATTGTAAGCTCTGTTTTATATCTTCTAACGCTGATGAATCTTACGCACGATCATGCGGGTGTATTATAACTGTTGAATGTTCGTTTTTTTTCATTATATTAACCTATGTACATACCTAATTTAATTAAAATTTATCCAGTAGTTCTGGAGATAATTGACCAAATCTGAAAATTCTCTTAATTTTAAACATGAGTGTGAATTCAGCACCTCCATCTCAATAACTGGCATGGCTAACCAGGCTAAGTATTCTATACAGTCTTTAAACTCAATACATAGAAGTCGTTTTCAAACTCCCTCTATACTGAACACCCCCATAATCTGAACATTTTTGGTCGGTCCGATGAGTGTTCAGAATAGGGAGAGTCCACTGTATATTGCTGTAATGAAAATATCCTATTCCTAATGTCAAAAGTAAATTATTTTCTCTTTTTTGTAAAAAAAAGAGTAATTATCCCCCCCCCCCCCACACACACACACAACCATTAACTTTTTTTTTCTTCCAATGTAAATGACACAAACAACAACAGCAAAAGAAAAAAAAAAAACAGCATTGTCGGATATTCCGAGACATTTTTTCATAATTTTATTTGTTCTTTGCATCGAACAGCCAGACAAATTTTCATCATGATTTTTGAAAAACGAATAATAATACCATAAGATTTTATATTCAGCTATATTTTGTTTGGGTCCGGTAGAGGTCTGCACGGGCCCGGGCTTGGCCCGAGGCCCGTACCCGGCCCGGCGGAATGAAGGCGAATTTCCAAACGGGCCGGGCCGGGCCGGCAGAATTAGGACAATTTTTTCAACGGGCCGGGCCGACAGACAAGATAAACGGGCCGGGCCGGCAAAAAAATTAATCGGGCCTATCGGCCCGGTATAAGAATTTAAGCGGAGCAGATAAAATACGAGCCATTTTCAATGAATATAATTTTCTCGAGAAGTATAAATGTGCGTCACGAGCCGATGCGAGTTTAACAATATCAATACAGAAATGTAACGTGTCCATCGTAGAGATCGGCATCGTACGGTTACAAGATGTCTGATTCCGAGTTTAATTTTTTTCTCAGCAGACTCGTGCCGGGAAGGAAGTGGTCTTAATCGATCTCAGGATGTGTAGAACAGTCATTTTGTTTTGTAATATTAATAGTGATAATGAACTTCTCTTAACAGTATCTTTGGAAATATACCTTAAGGTGGTTCTCATATTCACTGCTCAACAATGCAAAGCTTTCTGACACATGTTTCTGACAAAAACTTTAACTATAAAGGCATAAAATTGACAGGCCTGCCTATTGAAGGCATTTGGAAACGAATAGCTTTTTCCATATTTAATAAATTACTTATAGAGATAACAGCGATTCCTGTCACGTGACTGTACGTTTTTCTCCTTTCCTGTGCTATCGCTTCCGGAAATTCGATTCAAAACGCTAACTTTGATAGTATTTTCTGAAAGATATATTGCTTTTATCTATGAAAAAAAACGACATTTACATAGCTTTTGAATAAGAATACCTGCCAATCTTACACGTTTCCGAAAAGAAAAGACTTCATAAATGTGTCGATATGTAACTCCTTTGGATTTGAGAAAAGTCTTAAAAATGAGAGAAATATTTTCACAAATCTACTTTTTATTATACAGC
Source organism: Maratus speciosus (assembly GCA_963932465.1). Taxonomy (NCBI): domain Eukaryota; kingdom Metazoa; phylum Arthropoda; class Arachnida; order Araneae; family Salticidae; genus Maratus; species Maratus speciosus. The sequence continues at coordinate 334,843,951 of OZ010800.1, forward strand.
TTCAAATGTTATCTTGTTTTTAATCCTTTATTCTGAACTACATTAATCTTTTAATGAATCCTTATTTCCATTTTGAAATGTCTGTAGACACGATGACTGTAAGTAATCGTTAATGTTTACTATTGTGCGTTTTCTGTTTTGCGAACATCATAGTAATGTAAATTATACTGTAAAATGTTCCCATAAATATGTATGTAGTATTCATTAAAAGAATCTTAATTGTATGTTGAGAAAAAACGATTTTTTTTTTTTTTTTGTAGAAATTGTATCGGGCCGGGCCCGTTTTCACTGATTTTTGTACGGGCCGGGCCGGGCTCGGGCCGAACTTCCAATTTTTACAACGGGCCGGGCCGGGCTCGGGCCGAACTTCCAATTTTTACACCGGGCCGGGCCGGACTCGGGCCGAACTTCCAATTTTTACAACGGGCCGGGCCGGGCTCGGGCCGAACTTCCAATTTTTACATCGGGCCGGGCCGGGCCAAGATAACTTTCGTACGGGCCGGGCCGGGCCCGGGCCTGGAAATTCCGGCCCGTGCAGACCTCTAGGGTCCGGATGGCACAGGAGAAAAAAAAAAAAAAGATTTAAAAACTGATGGAATATAAAAAATTAATATTGACTACACTCATATGAGCAAAGCTTTAGAAGCAAAAATCTTTGAATTTTATAATGAATGCATATGAATAACTGAACTTTCTATACCAGTATTTTACAATCTTTTTTGGATAAAGTGTTTTACAAGCCTTTAGAAATCAGTTTGAAAGGAATACTACTGTTATTGATGGGATTCAGAAAGAAATATTTCATCTGAATCTGAAGCTTTTTCACGGTCAGTGATAGAAAAATAAAGAAGCCGTGGGATATCCTTTGTCGATCCTCGCTTTCTCTTTAAAGTCATTTTCCAGAATTACTAGAAAATAGAACTTGTGTCTTTCTGTCATAGTTTTACAAAGGATAAAAATTGTGGCTTTTGTAGATTTCTGCGAGTGGTTGAATATAAATATGTATATTAAAACAGGTTATTATTTTTTTTTTATACAACAATCACAAAACGTCGTCATAAAAGAATATTTAAGATTAATATTTACTTCTATGTAAGAATATATTTTTAAACGACAAGATTTATCTTGAAACAATTTTAAAATGTTATTAACAATTTTTTACTGTATATACCTTTTATATCGGCTCTATAAAAAGAGTTTGAAATGGGGGTCAAGCTCGATTCTTTACTAGCCTTCGGTATACGGCCTCAAAGTGGAAATTTTATATTTATTCATGTAATACCACCGCCCCGCCGAGCTCCGCTGACCTTCCCAACGTGTGTATTCCGCGTAAAGATAGCACTTCTTCTTTAAACACAGATTATTAAGTTTATTTACAAGGAACATGAAGACATTACAAGACGACACAAATGATGATACAATTATTTACAATGAATGAATGATACAAAGATGGTTCAAAAGATGCACGACACTTTTAGGTAGCTTTCTTTACAAAAAAGCTACCTATTGCAGCCGTTCGGAGGAAAGCGATTTCAAAAAATTTTGGTATATTTTCATCGATCATGACCCCCAGACCCCGAAACCACCCTCCGTTCAAAATTGATATATATATATATATATATATATATATCTGACCTATGTCACACTGTAACTCCCGTAATTATGAACCGATTTCGATGTAATTCAGTGTGTACATAGTACATACCAATGTCTCGACCGAGTTCGTTGGCCAGCTTCATCCGCCGTTTTGTTTAAAAATGGCGGCCATTTAAAAATTTTAAAAAAATTTAAAACTTGAAATGTGGTACCAAAAAATTAAAAATGGAAAAGTATTTTTTTCTTATGTATTTGACCTTTATACAAAGATTCCGGAGCAGTTTTTGTTTCGTCTATATCTTAAAAAATGGCTGAGTTATAGCATTTTGAATTTCTAGCGTGGCTGACATTTTGAAACGTCCTGAATTTTGTCACGCGATAAAAGGCGTATTTATGAACCGATTTGGATGTAATTCGGTGTGTACATAGTACATACCAATCTCTCGACCGAGTTCGTTGGCCAGCTTCATCCGCCATTTTGTTTCAAAATGGCGGCCATTTAAAAAATTTTTAAAAATTTAAAATTTGAAATGTGGTACCAAAAAATTGAAAATGGAAAAATATTTTTTTCTTATGTATTTGACCTTTATACAAAGATTTAGGAGCAGTTTTTGTTTCGTCTATATCTTAAAAAATGGCTGAGTTATAGCATTTTGAATTTCTAGCGTGGCTGACATTTTGAAGCGTCCTGAATTTTGTCACGCGATAAAAGGCGTATTTATGAACCGATTTGGATGTAACTTCGTTTATACATAGTACATACCAATGTCTCGACCGGGTTCGTTGGCCAGCTTCACCCGCCATCTTGTTTAACAATGGCGGCCATTTAAATTTTTAAGAAAAATTTAAATTTGAAATGTGGTACCAAAAATTGAAAATTGAAAAAATATTTTCTTCTTATGTGTTTGACCTTGATAAAAAGATTCGGGAGCAGTTTTTGTTTCGTCTATATCTTAAGAAATGGCTGAGTTATAGCATTTTGAATTTCTAGCGTGGCTGACATTTTGAAACGTCGTGATTTTTCTCACGTAATAACAGGCGTATTTATGGACCGACCTGGATGTACCTTGGTGTGTACATAGTACATACAAATATCTCGACCGAGTTCGTTGGCCAGCTTCATCCGCCATCTTGTTTCAAAATGGCGGCCATTTAAAAAAATTAAAAAATAAAAAAATTTAAATGAGATACCAAAAAATTGGAAAATGAAAAAGATTTTTTTTGTATGTGTTTGACCTTAATACAAAGATTCCGGAACAGTTTTTCTTTCGTCTATATCTAAAAAAAAAATGGCTGAGTAATAGCATTTTGAATTTCTCTTGTGGCTGACATTTTAAAACGACCTGATTTTTGCCACGCGATAACAGGCGTATGAACCTATTTGGATGTAACTTGGTCTGTACATAGTACATACCAATGTCTCGACCGAGTTCGTTGGTCAGCTTCATTCGCCATCTTGTTTCAAAAGGGTTGCCATTTAAAAGAAATTAAATTTAAAATTCAAAATGAGGTATTAAAAAATTGGAAAATGAAAAAGATTTTTTTTATGTGTTTGGCCTTGATACAAAGATTCCGGAGCAGTTTTTGTTTCTGAAAATTTGTTCTTTTGTTGATATCTTAAAAAATGGTTGATTTATAGCACTTTGAATTTCTAGCATGGCTAACATTTTGAAACGATCTTGTATTTGTCACGCGATAACACACGTATTCGCCTATTTCGATGTAAGAAGGCATGTGGATAGTATACATCAACACCTCGACCAAGTTCGCTGGCCAGATTCATCAGCCATCTTGCTTCAAAATGGCGGCCATTAAATTAAAAAATATATATTTTTTTAAAGTGAGGAGCAAAAAAATTAGAAATTGAAAAAGGTTTCTTTCTTAAGTATTTGATCTTGATATAAGGATTCAGGAGCATTTTTTGTTTGTCTTTACCTTAAAAAATGGCTCAGATATAGCAGTTTCAATTTCTATTGTGGGTGACATTTTGAAAAATCTGATTTTTTGCATGCGACAGCACTCCTATACATTAACCGATTCCGATGTGAGTGAGCATGTGCACAGCAATTACTAAGGTCTCGACCAAGTTCACTGGTTAGCCTCATCCACCATGTTGTTTTAAAATGACAGGTACTTTAAGAAATTGCCGAATTTGGCAGCCAAATATAAGTTACTTTAAAGAAAAACAGCTTGGATAAAGCTGACTAATTTCGCGAAATTCTCATTCATTATATTGATAAAAATTAGTATTGAATCTCCTATATCCGGTTTCCACTAAATTGAGCTTCGTGTGTTTGCATGATATAAGTTGGCTTTTTTAAAATAAGGATTATGAAAGCTACCTCTTCCTCCCGGCACTGGCCGGAAGGACTTTTATATTTCACTCCACAAGCTACACTTCAACATATTTCTAAATTACTTCACCAACTCAAATTACAATACTTCCGTTTTTATTACAATCTTTCGAATTCTCATAACAAATAGCCGCGCACCCTCACATGTCGGCTTACACCACACTCTACCTTCCACACACTGAATAATCAGTCTCTCCCCCTCTCTCTCTGCGCGCGCTCACGCATCACGTGACGTACGAAAAGAAAAATTATCTAGACGCCTCCAGACATCACACCCCCCACCCAAGATTGAAAATGGAGGACGGGGTCCCTCACTTTCTATCTGAAATTTAGTCTGGAGAAGACATGATACTTATTTTTTTTAAAAACAAATTACCCAAATGAAAATACAAATTAATAAATACATATAAAAAAAGTATACAAACTACATGTCTGAAGTATCTGGGTACACTGCCTAAAACTCGTTTTACCTACTAATACAAAACAGAATTAATACTTAATAATAACAATAATAAATGCAATAACAAATAAAACATATGTAAAAGGAAACAAAATCTGTAGTAATACCCTAAATCAATCTTTTAAAGTCTCCAGTCTAGACAGTGCGTCTGTATTTATCAACTTGGCACCAGGTCGATGCGATATCTGAATGTCATATTTTTGCAATGCTAATGCCCATCGTTGCAGTTTGGAAGATTGGGGTGCATTTTTGGTGATGAAAGTTAGTGGGTTGTGATCGGTGATAAGTTCCACAGGTGATCCAAAAATCCACGTTTCGAACTTCTTGAGACTCCAGATGACCGCATAGGCCTCCCTTTCGATCGTCGGCCAAGCCTGTTGAGTTTTGGTGAGCTTTTGACTGGCATAGCTCACTGGGTACAGTACTCCGTCTTTTTGCTGCGATAAACACGCGCTGATGCCGACTGCAGATGCGTCGCACTCGATGACAAATGGTACTCCTATAACGGGAGTATGTAGACTATGTGCTTCGATAAGACCTCTTTTCAACTCATTAAACGCCCGATCATGGTCTTCTGACCAACACAACTGTTCTGGGCTCTTCTTCTTCGTCAGTTCAGTTAGAGGATATGCTACTTCAGCATATTTAGGAATGTAATCTCTATAATAATTACAAAGACCGAGAATACTTTTCAACTGTTTCTTCGTTTGAGGCACTGCTAGCCTTCGAATAGCCTCCACTTTTCCGGGGTCGGTCCGATGGCTGCCGGATCCGATGATATGTCCTAAGTACTTGATCTGCGGTTTTGCGAATTGACATTTTTTCAAGTTGACTGAAAATCTTAAGTCTGATAACTTAGAAAATATCTTTTCCAGATGCATCAGGTGTTCAGAAAATGTTTCAGAAAAGACGGTTATGTCGTCTATATATGCTAAGGCGAACTCCTTGTAATCGGACAGTGCTCTGTTCATTTCTCGTTGAAAAGTCGCAGCTGCGTTTTTGAGCCCGAAGGCAATTGCTTTAAAGCGATACTGAGCCCTGTGAGTTTTGAAACATGCTAAATTTTGACTCTCTTCTTCTAGCGGTATGGCCCAATACCCTTTGAGTAAGTCTGTCGTAGTTATCACATTGGCTCTGCCAATTCTGAACAACAAATCGGTGCCATTTTCCATTGGGAAATCATCAGTCACTGTAACAGCATTAAGCACTCGAAAATCTACGCATAGGCGCAAGGCCACATCCTTCTTCATTACACACACTACTGGGTGTGGCGCCTTTGCCTCACTTTCTTCAATCAGACCTAGTTCCAATAACTCCTCAATTTGTTTATCTACTTGAGGTTTCAAGGCCTCTGGGATTCTGTAAACATACGGCTTTTTCTTTTCTGCGTCACTTATTCTTATTTTATGCTCTCCTACCTTAGCTATTTGCACTTTTCTAGAAAATAATTCTTTATATTTATACAATAAATCTAACATTTTTTCTTTCTCCACCTTTCCTAAATGAAAGAAAATAAGTTAAAACTGGTGTGAATGAATAAGAACAAAAAAAACTTCTTAAAATACCATCAAAAATTATTAAATGCGCTACATCCATTTTTTCTCCGTTATGCATTTCTAATTGTCATACGATAAAAAATTCTTATGATTTTGTTAGTAAATTAAAAAATATTAACCCATCTAATTGTTCTATGCTTTATCTTGATGTCAAATCTTTATTTACGAATGTTCCGATTGAAGGTGCTCTTTCTTGCTTAGAAAAAAGATTACGTGAATTTCATTTCTCTGATATTGAAGTCCAAGATTTTGTTAATTTAACTAAAATTTGCATCACTCAAACTACTTTTGAATTTGATAATAAATTTTTCAAACAATCAGATGGCTTAAGTATGGGTAATCCTTTATCTCCAATTCTTTGTGACATTTATATGCATTATTTTGAAGAAAAATTATTAAATCTGGTTAATTTTAAATGTTGGATGCGTTATGTCGATGATACTTTTGTTTTAGTTGATAATCCTTTTGATATTTCTACCATTCTTCATACTGTCAATTCTATCGACCCACATATTCAGTTTACTTTTGAATTAGAAAATTGTAATAAACTTCCTTTCCTTGATGTTTTAGTTACCAAATGTGATTCTTCTTTCAAAACTTGCGTTTATAGAAAACCTTTTTCTGTTTCTAACCCACCTCATGCTCTCTCAAATCATCCTGTAAACCAAAAAATCGGTTTTTTTTTACACGTATGTAAATCGTGTTCTCAAAATTTGTTCCGATTCTTTATCCCTTAAGGAAGAACTTAATTACTTAAAACTGTTGCTGTCAAAAGAGGTTTTAATCCTTCTGTTATCAATAATGCTGTGAAGAAATTGAATAGACCATCTAATAAATCTACTCTTTCCAAATCTGTCAAAAGCAAACCTGATAATTTGGTTGTCCTCCCCTTTTATCCTCCTTTATGTTTCAAGTTAGCTAAAGTTTTACGTCGTTTCAATTTTAACATTATCTTTAAATCTGTCAATAAATTCATATTCCCCTCCACTAAATCTCCTGTTCCTGATCTTCGTAAATGGGGAATTTATAAAGTTCCTTGTAATGGTTGTGATTTATCTTATATTGGTCAAACTAAAAGAAATCTCGAAATCTGCTTAAAAGATCAATCAAGAATTTTCTAAATCTTCTATTGCCAAGCACTCTTGGGATTCTGGCCATAGTTTTAATTTTCAAAATGCTAAAAATATCTCTAATGCCAATAGTATCTCTGAATCGGACTTCCTTGAAAATCTTGCTATTTATCTTAATCGTGATGTCATTGTTAATGATAAATCTGATTCCACAATGCTCTCTGCAGCTTGGACAAACCTTTTCAGTACTACCATTTATTTTTGTATTAATTAATATTAGTCTGTTTTTTATATTTTATTTATTTATTTTCATGTGTTCCCATTTTTAATTATTTGTATTTTCCCCCTCCCAATTTTTGCCCCTCCTACTCTGTGTTCTTTTGTTTTGATTATACTCTTTTGTGATTGGCTGTTGTCTTCTACTTTCCTATTGACTGTTCATTTCTAACTTCCTATTGGCTGTTTCTTCAGCTTGTTTCCTTTCCCTTATCTCTCATTTCAGACTTCCTGCTGCTTTCATAGTAGAAGGACGTCTTCTTTGCGCCTGACGAAGAAAGACTCAGATCTTTCGAAAGGCCTAGCGCATTTAATAATTTTTGATGGTGTTTTAAGAGGTTTTTTTTTTGTTCTTCCCTAAATGACTTAGATCAACTTCCTCAATATTGAACAGGTCGGAGTTATCTTTCGTACTAGTGGTGGGATGGACCTCCCCTAATTCTTCCTCATTTCGAAGATCACCCCCACCGCCTGTACCCTAGGAGTAAATTTTCTGATCTTATTTAAGTGGACATTCCTAACATTCCCATTCATTAATTTCACTTTGTAAGAATCAGGGTTACAACATGCCACTATTTCGGCTGACCCTGTCCACCTCGCGTAAAGTTTGTTCATAGAGTCTGGGATTAATAAATATACCTGGTCCCCCGGTCTAAATTCCTTGTAAATTGCTCTTCGATTAGCGTACTTCGCATACGAGCTTTGCTTAACCTCCGATACTATTGCCGCTTGTTCTGCCGCCCTTTCTAAATTAATTTTTAACTCCTGGAGATATTCGGTCGCGCTCTTTCCTAGATTTATAGGTAGTGGGATTTCGCCTGCCCATGTAGATTTTAATACCGCCAGTGGCCCCCTGGCCTCTCTTCCGTACATTAATTTGAATGGCGATACGCCCGTAGTGCTATTCGGAATTTCTCTGTACGCAAATAATAGATAGGGGATGTGTTTATCCCAATTTTTAGGGTCGCTACGAATTATATGGTGCAACATACGTTTCAATACCTGATTATATCGTTCAACAAGTCCCAAGCTCTATGGGTGCCCCGGCGTAGCAAACCTAGGAGCCGCCCCCAGCCTAGCATGAAACTCTTGTATTAACCCTGATACAAAATTTCTGCCCTGATCACTCGCTATTACGCGGGGTATTCCTGTCCGCATAAATATCTCTAACAATGCATCGCACGTAGCTTTAGCCGTAATTGTCCGTAACGGAACTGCCTCGGACCATCGCGAATGTTGGTCTACCAAAGTAAGTACATATTGATGCCTACGCGCTGAAGGAGGTTCAATTTTCCCAATTATGTCAATATTTACAACGTCGAACGGAAGTTCCGGTCTCTCAATTGGGACAATGGGTATCTGATCGCTAGCCCTCTCCCTGCTCCGTAGTTGGCAATCCTTACACGACGCACAATATTCTTCCACATCCCGCGACATACTTGGCCAAAAAAATGAATAACGAATTCTCTCTTTTGTTTTTTTCATGCCGAGATGATTAGCGAAAATCGATTCGTGTGCAATTTTTAAAATTTCCCCCCTCCTCACCTTTGGTACCACTAATTGCATAACTTGATTTCCCGAAACTCTTTCTCTATGATAAAGCAAATTATTTACCATAACAAACCCGTTTTTCTCTTTTTCTGCATCTTTGAAAGCTCCCTGTAACGATTCGCAACTTTTCTGTTGTGCCCTGTAAATACTCGCATCTGATTGATGACCCACATTTAAATCTTCGCTATTATTTTTCTTTTCAATACAGCTAATCATTAACTCTTTTTCTGCGGTTTCATTTTGACTTAATAAACATAAATTCTCATCATTGATACTTTTTGCTCCATTTCACTACCCCCTGCTTTTTGATATTTAATTTCTTCCCCCCTTTCCGACTGCATCTCCTCCGTAGGCACCGACACATCACATAATCTATTTTCTTCCCCTCCACTCTGAGCTGATCGTAATAACTCATAAATCGTAGGCGTGATAATACATGACCCATATAATTTATCTGTTGCTGCGAACAAAACATCTACGCTATTAACTACACTATTTGACACTCCGGAATCTAAAGCTATGGGTAAAGTTATAAGGTCAGCGGTTATTTTTTCTCCAAAAGCAGATATCAACTGAATTTTTGAATTTTCATTATTTCTAAATGAATCCGGTATTTGATTTGAATTAACGACTGGAATTTCGACCGCATTATCGATCAATGTATTCACTTTCCGCCCCCCTAACCAGACATCCTGATATTGCAAGGCTTGCGTATTTATTACCTCATTTCCAGAACCTAACGCTGTCACTTTAGCAACTAACTTTTCATCATGTTTATTTTTCTCAATACCCGATTCCTTTCTCGTTTGATTTCGAAAATTCCCCATTTTATTTTTATCTTTATTATTCGGACAGAAACGTAAATGAATTGTTTGTTTACATAGCCTATAAATGTCATTAGATTTCCTATCCCGAGAAAGAACATTATTTCTGATATGAGGTGGTATATATTTCCCACGATTCACACTTCCGGTTTCATCATAGTTGCGAAAGGATTTTATAGGTCTATCATATAATTCCGAAAAAGTTCTACCTTTTGAAGTAAACCAATTATCGCATAATTCCGCGATTTCTCGTGGTTTTAACCAGTCATCCATTTACTTTAATTTAACATAACTCCGCGTTTCTGAATCTAATGAACTCAATAATCTATCGGTAACAATTAATTCATTAAGCGTATCGAAATCATTTACTTTTCTAAGCTGACAATAAAAATCTCAATTAGCTCGGATTCTGCTTGCAAATTGTAAATGGTTTTCATTTTTCATTCTTTTTGCCGTAAGGAAATTTTCTAGACAAGCTTCCGGGGTAGGTTGAAATTCTTTTAAAATTAAAGCCTTAACCTTCGGATAACTCTTCATTTCATTTGTATTAACATAAACTAATAAATGTGCCGCACGTTCACTCACTAAATTTAGTAAAATTTCAACTTTTAACTCCTCCGAAACATTTTTCATTTCGAATGCCTTTTCGAGCGAACTAAAAAATAAATTCCACGCTTCCGGTTTAGTCGGGACTAGCATACTCAGAGTTCCAACACTTTTAATTAAAGATTCTAACGAATTAGTATGGGATTTTTGTACATCCCCCCCCCCCCCCGAATCCAAATTCTTACCCAGATAGCATGAACATTGGCAGCAAGTTTGATTTTTTCTGACATTATCATGCCGTGACAAATTTGAATTAAGAAATTCGCAGCAAATTTACAGCAAGGTATACCATCCCCTACTTGCATGAGTAGTTTGTTGTGAAACTGATGGCAAGATTGTCTTTAATTCACGAAAGTGACGAAAGCAAAATATCCCTCTGTTGAGAGAATAGGCAATCAGCACATACGCAGAAATTGCAGAAATTTTATTCGGTTGGTACCGCTTTTTCTAAACGCTATGCTTATCAAATACCAAAAAAGGCTCGTATTGAATAGTACAAATATTACCTTAACATGTTTATGGTGATGAAAACGATGCTTACTCCATCTGAAGGCGTGTTCGCATCAATAGACCTGACCAGGTCTATGGACCCCTCCAAAGGGGTTAAACTTATAGTATAACAGTCGTAAACAGATAGTTGGGCGTGGAAAGATTACTACTTTGCAGTAAGTTTGCAGCATCTTTGATTACTCCTTTGCCGTTAATTTGCAATAAATTTGAAACACTATGAATTTAACTTGCACGACAAGTTAGCTGCAAGTTCAAAGTGTGGTGACTTCGGCGTTTGCATAATCTTGCTTCAGTCTTGTTATGAACTTTCAGTCTTGTCATGCTGAGCTTGCTGTAAATTTGCAGGTTTTCAAAGCAAGATTGCTGCAAATTTTCTGAAAATTAAAAATGCTATCTGGGTATCCTCATTTTGGATCTTCGCCATTTCTAATTGGGCTTTTATTACTTCTAATTTTGTTCTCTCTAATTCTAGAGCAGTGTTCTGTTCCGATTTGACATTTTCTTTTTCGATTTTGGTGCAACTCGGCTTCACGTTTTTCTTTTTCTATTCTATCTTATACCGTGGTAATTAAAAATTCTTTTACAAATTCAGCATCCTTAGCAAATTGGTCGCTTCCCTCAATGAGTGCTTTCAAATCTACAATTCTATGCTCAAATTTTACTTTTAAACCTAATTCGGTTGCGACCACAACTAAATCTTCTTTTTTCAGCCCTTTAATGCTAAACATTTTTCTTTTTCAATTTCAAACACTTTTATAATAAATTCTACTTATAACCGATACTATCATCTTAAATAAATAAATCAAGCAATAAATGTCATACTATAAATACCATATTTCTTCTTATATGCTTAAATCAAACTCATAAATAATAAATTATTTACTTTCCTTTCGTCTACTTATAAATATATAAACTCTTAATAATAAATTGCATTCTATTTATCTACTCAAAATATCTTCAAACAAAAATACGTAAACATGCATCTTACTTTTTATAAGAGCTCTCGTTCTTCGTAAGAGAGCGTATAATACCGCCGCCGAGCTCCGCTGACCTGCCCAACGTGTGTATTCCTCGTAAAGATAGCACTTCTTCTTTAAACACAGATTATTAAGTTTATTTACAATGAACATGAAGACATTACAAGACGACACAAATGATGACACAATTATTACAATGAATGAATGGTTTCAAAAGATGCACGACACTTATATTTCACTCCACAAGCTACACTTCAACATATTTCTAAATTACTTCACCAACTCAAATTACAATACTTCCGTTTTTATTACAATCTTTCGAATTCTCATAACAAATAGCCGCGCACCCTCACAGCCGGCTTACACCACACTCTACTCTACCTGAATAATCAGTTTCTACCCCTCTCTCTCTGCGCGCGCTCACGCATCACGTGACGTACGAAAAGAAAAATTATCTAGACGCCTCCAGACATCACAATTCACAAAATGAAATAGGGGGAAAAATCCTATTTGAGAATAACACGGCTAATTAGCGACATATTTTCTTCAAAATTCATTATCAATAATCATTTTATACTTCTACGAAAATAGGTACAGTCGTGGGAAAAAAAAAAGTAAGCACCCCCTACTATAACTCCTCGACAAATTATCGTAGAAGAAAGTTACTGGTACCGAACGATTGGAAATAAAGTCTACTTTTAAACGATATAGATAAAATTTGCTTAAGGGGCCGTCTACATATTAAAACGAACCGTAACTTTGTTTTTTTCAATAGCAGTACACAATTCTGAAAGCATAAATGAACTCTACACCCTTCAATTAGCCTAAAAACAAATTTTTATGCAATTCGTACCACAAGTTTCTGAGAAATTAATTATTTTAAACCGAGAGTATTTTAAGGACTGTATCCAAATTGAAGTTCGGAACTCGATTGTTAACCCAGAGAGCCCTCATCTTGATCGAGGCACCTTAAGAAGTCAATGAAGCCTGCTAGATTACACGACAGCAAAAGAAATTTCAAAATATCTAGTCACTCCTATTATTGACGGTCCCTTAAACCATCATTTTGCCGTTTTTTAAGCATAATTTGAAAACTACTTGGAAGAAAAATGTGAAATTTTGGATTTTCATAAAGCAGGACTTAATAAATCTAATTCCATCAAAAAAATTGTAGGTGCTATTCATAATTTTTTCGAGTATTAATTTCATAAATCATAATTCATATCATAAAGTTATAAAAAATTTCAGCGTATCTATGTTTGGGTATATTAGTATTATTGCTACACAAAAAATTAGCACATTCGGAGCATAATTTCTGGAGATATAAATAAAAATATGAAAATGTGATTTAACATTAGAAGCACTCAATTTTGAATGTTTATAATTCAAAAACTTGTCGTTCAAACGACTTGAAATTCGGTGTCTAGGCATAGTTTGAACCGAAGATTTGAAATATCTCGTTAAAATTGAGTATTGTCATTGAAAAAAATGAAGTTTGAATTCGTTTTAATATGCAGATGGCCCCCTAAGCAAATTTTATATACATCATTTAAAAGTAGACTTTATTTCCAATCGTTCGGTAGCAGTAACTTTCCTCTACGATAATTTGTTGAGGAGTTAGTAGGGGGTGTTTACTTTTTTTTTTCCACGACTGTACCTCCAGCCATAGGTACCATTGCTGAATGCCCTCAAATCGAAATTTGTGTGCAATGAACGGCGAAGGGATCAGACGGTATTTGTTTAGGGCAGTTGATGACTTGAACTATTATAATATAGATGAAATGATGGCGATAGAATAATATTTGGCGACTTATCACTTGTGCCTGGCTAACATTAAAGTACCAAAATGGCACCTAGAGTATAAAAAGCGAAGTCGTCCGCCTGGAACTGTTGATGATAGTCAAATGACTTAGGCTATTGTTATAGAGAAATACCGGGAGACAAAGACTCTGTATACTTAATTTATTTTATTTTAGCTTCTTTTCAAATGTTTAACTGATCCACTTTAATCAAAAACGTAAACAACCTTTGGATGTCTTAACAGCAACTGATTCGCCCTTAAATTTTTGCAATCAAAGGGAATTGAATTGAAACCCGTTTACAGGGAGATCTTCGCAGCTTTTAGGTAGCTTTCTTTACAAAAAAGCTACCTATTGCAGCCGTTCGGAGGAAAGCGATTTCAAAAAATTTTGGTATATTTTCATCGATCATGACCCCCAGACCCCGAAACCACCCTCCGTTCAAAATTGATATATATATCTGACCTATGTCACACTGTAACTACCGTAATTATGAACCGATTTCGATGTAATTCGGTGTGTACATAGTACATACCAATGTCTCGACCGAGTTCGTTGGCCAGCTTCATCCGCCGTTTTGTTTCAAAATGGCGGCCATTTAAAAAATTTAAAAAAAAATTAAAACTTGAAATGTGGTACCAAAAAATTAAAAATGTAAAAATATTTTTTTCTTATGTATTTGACCTTTATACAAAGATTCCGGAGCAGTTTTTGTTTCGTCTATATCTTACAAAATGGCTGAGTTATAGCATTTTGAATTTCTAGCGTGGCTGACATTTTGAAACGTCCTGAATTTTGTCACGCGATAAAAGGCGTATTTATGAACCGATTTGGATGTAATTCGGTGTGTACATAGTATATACCAATCTCTCGACCGAGTTCGTTGGCCAGCTTCATCCGCCATTTTGTTTCAAAATGGCGGCCATTTAAAATTTTTTTAAAAATTTAAAATTTGAAATGTGGTACCAAAAAATTGAAAATGGAAAAATATTTTTTTCTTATGTATTTGACCTTTATACAAAGATTTCGGAGCAGTTTTTGTTTCGTCTATATCTTAAAAAATGGCTGAGTTATAGCATTTTGAATTTCTAGCGTGGCTGACATTTTGAAACGTCCTGAATTTTGTCACGCGATAAAAGGCGTATTTATGAACCGATTTGGATGTAACTTTGTTTATACATAGTACATACCAATGTCTCGACCGGGTTTGTTGGCCAGCTTCACCCGCCATCTTGTTTAAAAATGGCGGCCATTTAAATTTTTAAGAAAAATTTAAATTTGAAATGTGGTACCAAAAATTGAAAAAATATTTTCTTCTTATGTGTTTGACATTGATAAGAAGATTCGGGAGCAGTTTTTGTTTCGTCTATATCTTAAGAAATGGCTGAGTTATAGCATTTTGAATTTCTAGCGTGTCTGACATTTTGAAACGTCCCGATTTTTCTCACGTAATAACAGGCGTATTTATGAACCGACTTGGATGTACCTTGGTGTGTACATAGTACATACAAATATCTCGACCGCGTTCGTTGGCCAGCTTCATCCGCCATCTTGTTTCAAAATGGCGGCCATTTAAAAAAATTAAAAAATAAAAAAAATTTAAATGAGATACCAAAAAATTGGAAAATGAAAAAGATTTTTTTTGTATGTGTTTGACCTTAATACAAAGATTCCGGAACAGTTTTTCTTTCGTCTATATCTAAAAAAAAATGGCTGAGTAATAGCATTTTGAATTTCTCTTGTGGCTGACATTTTAAAACGACCTGATTTTTGTCACGCGATAACAGGCGTATTTGTGAACCTATTTGGATGTAACTTGGTCTGTACATAGTACATACCAATGTCTCGACCGAGTTCGTTGGCCAGTTTCATTCGCCATCTTGTTTCAAAAGGGTTGCCATTTAAAAAAAATTAAATTTAAAATTCAAAATGAGGTATTAAAAATTTGGAAAATTAAAAAGATTTTTTTTATGTGTTTGGCCTTGATACAAAGATTCCGGAGCAGTTTTTGTTTCTGAAAATTTGTTCTTTTGTTGATATCTTAAAAAATGGTTGATTTATACCACTTTGAATTTCTAGCATGGCTAACATTTTGAAACGATCTCGTATTTGTCACGCGATAACACACGTATTCGCCTATTTCTATGTAAGAAGGCATGTGGATAGTATACATCAACACCTTGACCAAGTTCGCTGGCCAGATTCATCAGCCATCTTGTTTCAAAATGGCGGCCATTAAATTAAAAAATATATATATATTTAAAGTGAGGTGCAAAAAAATTTGAAATTGAAAAAGGTTTCTTTCTTAAGTATTTGATCTTGATATAAGGATTCAGGAGCATTTTTTGTTTGTCTTTACCTTAAAAAATGGCTCAGATATAGCAGTTTCAATTTCTATTGTGGGTGACATTTTGAAAAATCTGATTTTTTGCATGCGACAGCACTCCTATATATTAACCGATTCCGATGTGAGTGAGCATGTGCACAGCAATTACTAAGGTCTCGACCAAGTTCACTGCTTAGCCTCATCCACCATGTTGTCTTAAAATGACAGGCACTTTAAGAAATTGCCGAATTTGGCAGCCAAATATAAGTTACTTTAAAGAAAAGCAGCTTGGATAAAGCTGACTAATTTCGCGAAATTCTTATTCATTATATTGATAAAAATTAGTATTGAATCTCCTATATTCGGTTTCCACTAAATTGAGCTTCGTGTGTTTGCATGATATAAGTTGGCTTTTTTAAAATAAGGATTATGAAAGCTACCTCTTCCTCCCGGCACTGGCCGGAAGGACTTTTTTCAGTATAATTCAATCTTCTCTAATATTTTTAAAACCTATCAGATTAGCGTGTTTTTATATTCTGCGGTGTCTGAACGGGGGTTGGCGAGCGTAGCTTGCAGGGGGCAGACCCCCCTAGTTTATGTATATTGTTTTACTAGATTTATTTAGTGTTACATCTCCTATACTTCAAATTACATTTAAAAAGTGAAACCATTGACTATTCTACAACCCGGAACTTAGTTTGAGATTGCTTCAACAAGTAAGGGATAAAAGGAGTGAAAAACACTATTAGGCTCTGTATTCAAAAACAAAATATTATGCAAGTACAGTTAATAGCAAATTAGAAGATAACAGTATTGATGTAGAAGTAGAATTATATTTCAAGGAAGAAAGAACTTCAAAGAAAAAAGTAGTCTGGTACAAAAACACCTGAGCTCGCTCCGAAATTAAATCAAGTTCCGCCTTTCTTTCGAATGAAATAAAAAGCTTTATTTATCAATTGATTTTTAGCGGATTTTTTCACTTCTAACGAACGCATCGGAATAATTTTTAGAATTTCTGAAAGTAGATTTTTTTCTGCGTGTATCTGTGTGATTTTCGAGTTTTTCGGCCCGATAATTTCTGACATTTGACGCGATTTACAATTTGCAAAGCCCCCAGTTCACTTTATTGATACGGTCTTGCATCTGGATGCCCTGCTATAGAGGTCTGCACGGGCCCGGGCTTGGCCCGAGGCCCGTACCCGGCCCGTCCCGCGGGCCGGGCCGGGCCGGCGGAATGAAGGCGAATTTTCAAACGGGCCGGGCCGGGCCGGGCCGACAGACAAAATAAGCGGGCCGGGCCGGGCCGGCAAAATAATTAATCGGGGCTAACGGCCCGATATAAGAATTTAAGCGAAGCTGATAAAATACGAGCCGTTTTCAATGAATATGATTTTTTCGAGAAGAATAAATGTGTGTCACGAGCCGATGCGAGCTTAACAACATCAATACAGAAATGTAACACGTCCATCGTAGAGACCGGCATCGTACAGTTACAAAATATCTGATTCCGAGTTTAATTTTTTTTTTCAGAGGACTCGTGCCGGGACGGAAGTGATCTTAATCGATCTCAGGATGTGTAGAACAGTCATTGTGTTTTGTAGTATTAATAGTGATAATGAACTTCTCTTAACAGTATCTTTGGAAATATACCTTAAGGTGGTTCTCATATTCACTGCTCAACAATGCGAAGCTTTCAGACACATTTTCTGACAAAATGTTTAACTATAAAGGCATAAAATTGACAGGCCTGCCTATTGAAGGCATTTGGAAACGAATAGCTTTTTCCGTATTTGATAAATTACTTACAGAGATAACAGAGATTCATGTCACGTGACTGTACGTTTTTCTCCTTTCCTGTGCTATCGCTTCCGGAAATTCGATTCAAAACGCTAACTTTGACAGTATTTTCAGAAAGATATATTGCTTTTATCTATGAAAAAAAAAAAAACACATTTACATAGCTTCTGAATTAGAATACCTGCCAATCTTACGCGTTTCCGAAAAGAAAAGAATTCATAAATGTGTCGAAATGTAGCTCCTTTGGATTTGAGAAAAGCCTTAAAAATGAGAGAAATATTTTCACAAATCTACTTTTTATTATACAGCTTCAAAAGTTATCATGTTTTTAATCCTTTATTCTGAAGTACATTAATCTTTTAATGAATCCTTATTTCCATTTTGAAATGTCTGTAGACACGATGACTAAAACACTGTAAGTAACCGTTAATATTTACTATTGTGTGTTTTCTGTTTTGCGAACATCATAGTAATGTAAAATATACTGTAAAATGTTTCCATAAATATGTATGTAGTATTCATTAAAAGAATCTTAATTGTATGTTGAGAAAAAATGGATTTCTTTTTTTGTTTTTTGTAGAAATTGTGTCGGGTCGGGCCGGGCCGGGCCGGGCTCGGGCCGAACTTCCAATTTTTTCTCCGGGCCGGGCCGGGCTCGGGCCGATCTTCCAATTTTTACTCCGGGCCGGGCCGGGCCGGGCCAAGATAGCTTTCGTTCGGGCCGGGCCGGGCCCGGGCCTGGAAATTCCGGCCCGTGCAGACCTCTACCCTGCTATTGTGGCAACCGCAACTCGGAGGAGAATTCGAAATAATCTTTGCTTCTGACAGCACATCAACGGTTTGATTAAAATCAAAGCTTTTGTTGAATTGTGAACATTTGCCATTCTTTTAATTGGGGTTTTAAATTAACAACGTGCGTTAATTAAGACTTTTTCAAAATTTTATGATTTTGGCAATTTCAGGGGTATTCAGCTCTATGTAAAAAAAAAAAAAAAAAAAAAAAAAAAAAAAAATCAAGTCTGTAACTTAAATAGTTTGCGAGTAGGAGCGCTGTGACGGACGGACAGAGACTATAGGGGTTTCGCGAGATGAACGAAACCTTATAAAGAAAATTAGGGACAACACGACCCGCAGGACTCTATTCAACGATCCCGAGGTGTCCGCTGTTCATAGGTTTTACTATATTTGAATATTAAAGAATATAGATTTGTCCATTTTTCTATATAAAAGATAAAATTGGTATTAGAAACATAACTGTAGAGTTATCAAAATTGTTTTAAGACATAATTTACTTTCCTTTTATTTCTGTTTCGGGTCCTGTGCGGAGGCATATATGTCGGATTCGGGTTGGGTTGCGGGTCGCCGAAAATTATTTAGTGGTGTTTGGGTCGGGTTGACTTAAAATGGAATTTTCTGGTTCGGGTCGGATGTGTTCAGAACTCTAACTGCAATCCATTTTCTCTAAAATAAATTGAACTTATTATGGAAATATACTTGTCAAAGTACCCTTAACCCCTTCGGGACAATGGGTGCATCTATACACCTTGAAAAGATGCGTACAGTAATTGTTTTTGAGTACAATAGTAACAAAGAAAAGTAATACAATGCCTTATTTAATTAGGGCAGTTCAGTTCCGCGATTAAATATTTAAAGGTTTTTTTAAAAAGCGGTACCATGTGTGTGTTGTTTATGACGACCGATTATCTACACTACGGATATAGGCCCGATGGGTAAGTACTTTCCGTGGGGGTCTTTCTAAGGGAACCTAACCCGTATTTAAGCAAAGTTCGAAGAAAACCAGGGAAAACTCCGAAAGATTAGGCCGACAGGCGCGATTGTCTTCGAACTCGGCACCTCCCGCCTACCAGCTTTGGGAGCAGGCAGAACCTTTCTGCCACTGGCGGGAAAAAAAGTGGTACCAATCAAGTAAAATTTGTGTATGTGATGCTGGTCCTGAAAAGGTTAAATGACATATTACATCAATGGCCGGAAATCCAATAGAATAAATAACAATAATAAACAAAAGTAACATACAAATTAAAAAAGTATAAAAAACTTACCAAAAACCCAGCATTTGGTTGGATACATTGTTGAAGAGTGGACAAGTTGATAAGGAACTCGATCAAAAATTGAAGACTTGACGAGGAGAGCAGTTTTTCTAATGTTGAAGGATATGTTCACTCATACTCTGTTTCAGCAAGGTCAATGATCAACTTCAGATTATTTTCTAGATTGACCCGTTAAAAGATGAAATTTCAATAGCGCAAAAAGTAAACGCTTTGTTAAGAAAGGTCATAAACTTTTTATTCACTGTAAAAAAAAAAGTCTCCCAAATTGACAGAAAAAAAAAAAAAAAAACTGTCAATTTTGGCAACAGTGGAAAACCGTTCAATTTACAGAAAATACCTGTCATTTTTTACAGAAAAGTTTTTTTTTTCTTTTATTTTGTAAAAATTACAAAATCCATATTTTTTAGAGAAAATAATTGTTTTTTTTTTAAACAGTTTTTTAAAGTAAAAAATAGTTTTTTTTTTTCTGAAAAAAGCACAGTTTTATTTTACAGTGTTCTAATGCATTTATCAAGTTCTTACTTGGATACTTCTTTTAAATAGTCTTGCGCAAATATTTTTTTCATAATTAAAGATATATTTGAAACAATATCTGATAAAATGTCAATAGAACTTTCTTAACTTACGTTCGCGTTGGCTTAACAGAAATTTTTTAAAGCATTCTTGAAGATAAAGAAATTTATAATTGATTTGTAGAAAATTATTCGGATATAAATGTATAATATATGGAATAATTTATAAAAACTATTTACTCAATATAAAAATATGTCCACAAAAAATACAAAAGTTAAGAAAAAACCCTAATGTAAAATTAACACAGATCAAAATTTAGTTTTACATCTATACAAATCATAATATATCATTTTTAAAGCTGCAGGAAAAGACTATGACTTTGGATAAAGAAATAGTTTGTACAAACAGAAATTTCAATAAATGCTGTTATAAATATTTTAATAATTAAATTTGTTATACGTAAATTATATTGCAAAAATACAAATCGTTCTACATTTTCAGCAAATAGGGCATTTCTTTCCTTATTGTAAATTGGATATCTGAGATAGTCCGATTGCCATGAAATGGATATATGTTATTGGGGTTTAGTATGGCATGTTCGGTATTGTAAAGGAAGTGTGTAGCATATTTGGTTCATTTACGGGGCCGCTCAAAAGAATTCCGTTACATTACGGTACATGGGGGGGAAAATCGCTTGCCGTGTGTTTTAACGACATTACAGTACTTAAAACTTATTGAAATTGATATACATCCCTACAAAGTTCCTACTATAGAATATGGTGTGAATAGAACTTATCGTTTATTCACAGGAACACACAAAAGTATTTGGATATAGAAGAAAATGAGCAATAATTGAACTATTGAAGCATATGAAAAATAATTGCTGGAGTGCGTTTTCAATTTCGGTATACGTTTTTAAATTTAACTATTTTTTAAATATCACTTGGTGTGCATAAATTCTAGATCATATGCAAGGTCGAACAAAAGTTATGAACAACATAAGATTATTGGCTGAAATTGCTGAGCGGAAATTTTAAACTGTGCTATTGCGTTTAACTGAGCTAACTTTTAGCATATTATGTAGTATGTATACATATCTGTAGATCATATACAGGGCTGCAAAAAAATCGTACATTTTAACGACTATTCATGGTAATAGCAGAAATCGTGTTTTCAAATGCATTATGCGTTTTCCAAATTGTTCATTAAGACGTCATCTTCCACCTTTGTAAATTGTGAAGTTTTGTTATAGTATTCTGAATGTGCTGAAAAGTGTTTTATAATCTATGCTATATGCATTTTTTTTTTTTTGGGGGGGGGGGGGGGTAAATATCGTGTTTTTAAAACTGTGCTAATTATTATACAGGGTGTCTCTTATCGTTTACCAATAATAATTTCTAAACCGTTAGTTTTAGAGGTATAGTTCCAGTTGCAAAAATGTTTCAAATTTTGTTCTGCATCACATAAAAATCGATTTACATTACAATAATTACTTTTTAAATAGATAAGAAATTACAAATTCTATACAATGCCAGGGTCCTATAAGTTTTATTTAGAAAAATGTTTTTGCATGTTCTAACAAGCAAAAATTTATTCCTGTCTGGTCAAAACTTACCGAGTTATGACACTTAGAATTTCATTAATTTTTAATGTTTTAATCACCACAATTGGAAAAACACGTTTTTAGTGTCAGAAAACACCAAAAATGCATGAAATTCAAAGTATCACAACTAGGTAAATTTTTGTCTTGCAAAAATTAAGTTTTTAACCACAAACTAATTTTGATTCATCCCAATAGCATTTATAATTACGTCAAAAATTATTCCAAACATTTTGTTTAAAAGGCCTTCTAATTAAAACATCCGTTGATCGCATACAGTGATTAGTTATATGTTATAAAAATAACAGGTTGTTAAAACCTGTTACCTGTACAAAATCTGGAACGATGTAACCTGTTAACCAAAAGTAACTATATTTCCCATCTCTATTGTTTACTAATCTTTTTTTTTTTTTTAAGTACATATAAAAATATATTTAACAATGCAGAAACAATTTTAAAAATGCATTAAAGATTCTAAATAATAATCTCTCTATTCTAAAAAAAAGTAACTACCGCTGTCACCGCCGCCGGTTTTGATTTTTTTGTGACCGGAGGCCTTTCTTCGTTAATATTAACAAAAATAATGCATACAAAAATATGAAAATCGGTGGTTTTATACAGAAATGTTTGATAAACACCCTGATGCAGACAGTTTTCAAATCGAAAAATTATTTTAAGAGTTATTTAATGCTAAAGTTGGACAAAATCGTTCCACTAAAAAAGTTTTATAGCAGCAAAAACTATACATGGCAGTGTAATCATTTTTAGATCATTTTATGCGTTAGAAATTGCCGGAGTGCAGATTGCATTAATTTTTTTATTTTGACTCATTTTTTCAGGTTTTATTTCTATTTTAAATTCAAATTTTCAGCATTTCTAGAGATATTTTTTACAGATTTCAGAAAATTGTACTAATTTAAACTGTTGCCAACTGTATAAAAGCGCAAGCAATAATGTTTGCTTCAAATTAAAAATTTATTTACACGTGACTATTATAAACAGGAAAAAAACTTTCAAATTAGAATTAAATAATTACGTATAAAAAGCAGGAACTTATTAAAAATTACGTCATAAAAAGTATACACGTGAATTTTAAAAGAGAAAGGATATTGTAAAATAATAAATTCATTAACATGCGTTAGAAGTCTTAGGAGAAATTACGTCATATTTACGTCACATTATAGTTATTACATAAAATGAACACAAAATAATATTGCAAAAATGTTTAAATTTAGAAACTGCGCTAGACATTTATTTGATATTTTGAGAATTAATTTAAAATGTCTCATTTAAAAGAACTTTCTTTTCGCTTTGTTAAAAAATACCAGGAGACAAAGACTCTGTTTACTTAATTCCTTTTATATTAGCTTATTTTGAAATGTTGTTACACGTGTAAACGTCATCAAGTTATTTTTATTTCGACGTTTTATTTGTGTTTTTATTAATGTTGTACGAATTTATTTGTTCTTTCGTTATTTAAAATAAAAATTATATCAATTTGTATAATTTGGCGAGTGCTTTGGCGATTTATATAATTTGGCGAAATTGGTCGACAGGATAATCAAGTAGTACCGCAGCGGATTTGGCGTTAAAATTCATCAATCAAAGAGAAATGAATAGAAATTCGTTTATAGGGAGATCGCCACTGTTTTTTAAATTGTAATTCAATCTTTCGAAATCTTTTTAAAGCCGATCAAATTAGCGTGCATTTAGAGTCTGCGGTGTCTGGACGGGGGTTGGCGATCGTAGCTCGTAGGGGGCCGAGCCCCCTAGTATAAGAAAAAATTACAATAAGCACAATAAGTTATATATTGTGCATAAGTTATAATTGTAATACTAATATGTTTTAATGATTGCACGAACTGGAACGATATTTACCACAATTTCATGAACCGGAACAACATTTGACATAATTTCACGAACTGGAATATTGCTCTGGTACATTTGCGTCTGTATTCTCTCCGGTACATTTTGACATTTCGAGCCCCGACTGTAGTTTAATATTTGTCATTTACAAAATTAATTGGTTACACGCATAATTATGTATACAATAAAATACTCTTTCATAATATGTATGTAGGTAGTTACTTTCAGTTTAATATTAAAAGTATTTATTTACTCAAAATTTTGATGGTAAAATTTCAAATTATTTAATCATATGAAAAATTGATTTAGTAAATAAAAAAGCAATTGGTAGAGTAATAGTGGGGGCCCTTGTGTGATGTCAGGCTTCCTCTACTTCTAAGACTTAAGCGGGCCCTGGCTAAACTGACGCCATTATACGCCACACATATGAAACTAGCTGGATGTGCTAATCACAAAACTTTCATCCCTCTCATACACGTCGATACTCGTACTTCAAAATTCGCTAGCACAGTGCCAAAATTAAATGGCATACTGCCCATCATGAGGATTCTAAAGATAAGAAATTCTGTGCATTAGTTCTTGAGATATGACTGTCGCTAAAATCGTGTAAATCATGCAAAATGCAGCATAGCAGCGCCACCTGTTGGTGGTTTACACCAAAACCTAATCAGTAACAACTTGTGCAAACGTCTAACTGAATCTAAAGCTTGATGAAAACCGCTGGATTAGTTTTTGAGAGAGATCTATTGCAAAAATCGTGAAAGATCGATCCAGCGTAGCAACGCTATCTATTGGTCGAGTGACACGAAATCTAATCAGCAATAACTTGTGTCAACCTCTAACTGAATCTGAAGTTTGATGAAAATTCGTGCATTAGTTCTTGAGATAGCGCTATTGCGGAAATCGTAAAAAATGCGGCATAGCAACGCCACCTGTCGGGCGATTCACACGAAAACGTAAGCAGCACCCATTCATATCAAAGACTAAATGAATCTGAAGTTTTGTGAAAATCCGTGCATTAGTTCTTGAGATATAGCTATTGCGGAAATTGTGAAAAATGCAGCACAGTAGCGCCACCTGTTGGGCCACCAAAAAACTAATCAGCACCAGCTTATATCAAGATCTAACTGAATCTAAAGTTTTGTGAAATTCCGTGCGGGAGTTCTTGAGATAGAGCGCCCACAAAATTTTTGTCACAAGTGACAGACAGACATTTTCTAAAAACCATCAAATCGAGTTCAAGACCAGGGGTGTAGTGGAGGGTATACGTAAGTATGCCTTCTGGATTGTTTTAATAAGCACCGTATACCCTCTGTTTCTCAAGAAAGCTATAGCATATACACTCTAGGGCAGGGACGGCGAAACTATGGCACGCGGGAGATTATTTTCGGCACGGCATAGACTCATGTTCTAAATTAAGATATTACAGAGCTCCCGTGTAAAGCAAGATAATTAACAAAATGGAACTTTTGATACAGTCAATTTTCAAATTTTGTGAAGAAAATACACACAAAAGTATTACAATTGTTTCCTTCTAAACAGCTGATTTGTTAAGAATGGAACTTCTGTTAACTTAAGTACAATATTTTTCCCTGATAGACTTTATTTTAGGACTTACACTGCGTAAAAAAAGTAGGACACTAGATTTTTTTCTAAGAAAAGCACAACTAATTAAGTTAGCGCAAAATTCTTTATATGCGTAACATTTTACAACTAAATGAATATAAAATCATAGTAATAAAAAATAAATTACGAAGAGAATTTGATTTTCATAAGATAGTTTCTGTTACTTACATGAAACTCTGTAAAAAAAGTAGAAGGACACATAAGTATTTTATATGAAAATTAAAGAATTAGTAAGAAGTTTTCTTTCCATTTGCCTTTATCACTTGAAATACTCTGTTTGTCATTGAATCACTAAGTGCTTATATTTCACTTTGGCGAAAATTGTTCCAAACTTCATTAAGTGCATTCCGAAGCTCAACAACACATTAATACTGTTTTCTTTCATTGTATATGAGACGAACTAATGTCGCCCATACGTTTTCAAATATGTTCTGGTCAGAGTGTTTAGCTGGCCATTACAAAACATGAACCTTATTTGTGTGGAAACAATTTTTAACACTAATAGCTATGTGAATCGTTGTTCCATCTTGTTGAAACATCCAATCTTCTCCACCTAAATCTGTACCATAAGGAAGAAGTTTAGATTCCAACAATCTGATGTAATCTTCATGGTTCTGTCTACCATTCAAAAAGACCATAGTAGGAGAGCTGTTGAACATTTTTGAGTAGGTATTTGAGGCACTCTGAAAATTTGTGCAACACTTCTTTTGTAATGCCTGAATACAAAATCAAATGTCTGGCTGAAGGATCGTGGCCCAAAAACTGTGCCAGACAAAAAATGGCACTTGACACGTGTCTGGCACAGTTTTTGTGCCGACTAAAGTGTCTGTCATTTTCAAAATATTTTTTTCTAAGCATAAATATTATTCTGCCTCAATCTCAGCGTGCCTCAAATACCTTTTTTGGGTAGTCAAAAAATGGCACTTGACACGTGTCTGGCACAGTTTTTGGGCCGACTAAAGTGTCTGTCGTTTTCAAAATATTTTTTTCTAAGTATAAATATTATTCTGTCTCAATCTCAGCGTGCCTCAAATACCTTTTTTGGGTAGTCAAAAAAAAAAAAATGGCACTTGACACGTGTCTGGCACAGTTTTTGGGCCACGATCCATCCGCCAGACATTCGATTTTGTATTCAGCCATTACAAAAGAAGTGTTGGACAAACTTTCAGGGTGCCTCAAATACCTTCCCTAAAATGTTTAACAGCTCTTGGATTACCAGACTCGTTCTTCCATAATATCCGACTGCTAATCAGACCACCATATGTCGAATAGAATAAAATTCTTCCTCATTCTTGATACAAAGCCAACAGAACTGGTATCTACCAGGACCATATAAACTGAACTTTTTTCTCATCTGATTAAATGATAGAAGTCCATTCCGTACTGGAAGACACGTTGTCTCTTGCCCAAGGTATAGCGGTTAGCTACATGCATTTTTGTGCACTTGGATGGTGTTGTCCCTTCTTAAAAATGAAGACTTAGGACATTTTTATATAGTTATACACAGTTTGACGTGACACATGTGTTAGTCCTGCTTGTATTCGGACCTTTGAAATTGTAGAATTTTTCTTTTTCTACTCTCGGATAGTGTCTCTTTCATCACGAGGAGTCAGTGTTTTAAGTCTTCGTGTCTTTATTTTTAGTACCGCGATCCTCTGGATTTCTAAGATAGTTTGATATTGAAGTTTTACTAACATTAAGCAATCTCTCTGATGCTTTTTACCCTTTTTAGGTGCGTTCGCAATTATATAAATACGTAGCACCTATAGTCGTCGTTCAGTCCGTCCGTCTGTCCGCATGTAACAGAGCAAAAACTACCCAACCGAATGGTCTGAAATTTCAAATATCCGATTGTTGCAAAATTTTGTCGAGCCATTTCAAATTTTATGAAAATCGGATGTATAGTTTAATTACAGGGACAGTCAAAAGTTTTTCTTTACATTACGGCCAATGGGAAAAATTACTGCAAGTGCATTTTAATGATATTACAGCCTTCCGAATGATCTGAAATTTTAAATATATAACTGTTGCAAAATTTTGTCGAGCTCTTTCAAATTTTAGGAAAATCGGATGTATAGTTTAATTACAGGGACAGTCAAAAGTTTTTCCTTACATTACGGCCAATGGGAAAAATTATTGCAAGTGCATTTTAATGATATTAGAGCCTTCCGAATGATCTGAAATTTTAAAGATATAACTGTTGCAAAATTTTGTCGAGCCCTTTCAAATTTTAGGAAAATCGGATTCATAGTTTAATTACAGGGACAGTCAAAAGTTTTTCTTTACATTACGGCCAATGGGAAAAATTATTGCAAGTGCATTTTAATGATATTACAGCCTTCCGAATGGTCTGAAATTTTAAAGATATAATTGTTGCAAAATTTTGTTGAGCTATTTCAAATTTTAGGAAAATCGGATGTATAGTTTAATTACAGGGACAGTCAAAAGTGTTCCGTTACATTACGGGGAATGGGAAAAAAATATTGGAAGTGCATTTTAATGATGTATCAGACTATGCGCTTTATGAAGTGCAAAAAATTATACATTCAGTACAATATGGGGTGCAAAAAATAATTATAAAACTAGTTACAGTACGAACGCACCTCATTTGCCACGTTTGACGAGCAATTTCCAACTTGTTTTAAATGCTATGGCTTGGCCTTTTTGAAAATTATTTAAAGATATTCCTTTAGGCATTCAAAAATAAAAATAAAAATAAAAATGAAGAAATATATATTTTTTTGACAAAAACAATAAAATAGTAATGATTATTTACCTTATCTATGTGGGAATGAGTTCAGTCAGGAGACGGCAAAAGGAAACTAATAGATTCAAACACTTAGAAATTTAATTAAAAAATCCTCTGGACTATTACTAAAAAATACAAATATTCATCTTGGCTATAAGATATACAGGGACACGACATTTAAACATTAGTTGATAAAGATTCAATCACGGGTCTACTGAGATCCCGTTAAATAAAATAAAAGCGGGCAACGCCTTATCAAAAGTTCAGCCAGGAGAGAGCACCTCTCTCTCTCCAACGCAGAAGCGCATCTCTCTAAATTCCAGTGCCCAGCCTTTCGTTTTCGCTGAGCTCACCAACTTCTCATGCGAACTGGATTTTGAGTTTTCCCAACATCTGGTCTGGGGTATTGTTTCGCCACTACACTCGTCCGTCCTGACCACCCTGTGTCCACACAGGTCACCCAGCATATAGGCTGAACTGGTACCGTCCGACTTTCATGGATCTTGAAAAATACTGGAAAAACACACAAAAAACAAACAACATGACAAATAATTGCAATATCAAACTACGTATATAGACGAACACAGTCTTTCCATCAAAAAAATAAAAAAAACACCGTTTCAGTTCTTTTTGCTAAATATAGTCCAAAAAACAATGTGCGGGTGAATCCATCGCGTGGATGCAGTCCTGTGAGCAGTTTTTTTTTCTTGTATAAAATAGTCATAAAAAATGTTCGGATGACAGCACTGTCAAGCTTGATAAACACAGTAAAAAAAAAAAAAAAGATGAGACGATGCAAAAAACACATAAAAATATCAACTTGAACTAGCACTATATTTTTTCTCTTTAGGTTGAAGAAGCCCATGGCTTCATGTGATCAGCTGCAGTAGAGGTCACTCTTGGACTCTCTTGAAATCCCATTTTTTCGACATCGTATCGATCATTGCGCTTAACTTTGATCACTTTGTATGGACCAAGGAATTTCGGTCGTAGCTTCGTACCGACCCCGAATTGGGTTCGTTGGATTGCAACTAAATCACCAATTCTATAACATTTCGCTTTTTTGCGTTTACGGTTGAAAGTCTTGCGATTTTTCTCCTGAATTTTTAATATATGTTGTTTCGCGATATTTCTGCTATTCTGTCTTTCCTCGACAAATGCGTTTTCATGTTCCTCATCAAGAATTTGTTTTATTCTTAAATCTTCCCTATTTCTAATTTTTACTCCCGTTAAAAGCTCAAAGGGTGTGTATTGAGTGCTTCGGGAAATCGTACTATTCATTATTCGCTGAACAGTCGGTACATATTTATACCACTTCGACGGATCGTCGATACTTAATTTAGCAAGGATTGATATGAGAGTCTCCTGTTGTCGTTCTACCTGTCCGTTTCCTCTGGGTATTCCCATTGTAATTAGAACATGCTCAATATTTTCATCTTCGAGATACTTTTTAAACTCACTAGAAGTGAAGGCAGCACCTCGGTCGCTGATTATTCGCTCTGGGTTCCCGAATGTAGCTTGTTGAATTTTTAATTTGGAGATTGTCTCCTTTGCAGATATCGTCTTAACCCTACCCCTCGGGATTGCACTAACACTCTAAAGCGAAAGCTGAGTTCCCGCGGTGGTCATCGCTGTCGTCTTAACTGGATAAAACCACACAAATTTTGTAAAAGCTTCTACTACAGAGAATATAAAATTGTAGTTCTTGTTGGTCGAGGGCATTGGGCCTAAGTGGTCGACGTGATAAGTTTGGAGAGGGGAATCACGTTTAGGAATGGGATTTAGCAATCCTTCACCTTTCCCTCGCTTCCGGTTGTATAGGATGCATTCTACACAATTTCCTATAACACTTTCAATTTGTTTTCGAAGATTAGGGATATAATAATCCTGCTTTATTATCGCTTCGGTCTTGGCTACAGCGTAATGTCCTTTATTATGAATTTCGCGAATAATTTTTTCCTGCATAATTTCCGGTACCATAATTAATTCTCTACCGTCTTCATATTTATACACAATATTTTTCCTAACAAAATAATCTTTACTTTCATTTTTCTCAACTAGTGTTTTGATAGTTTTAATGTAATCGTCTTCGTTTTGTGCTTTGGTTAATTTTGTTGTAATTTCATCACGCGAACGTGTTGTGACTAATACGGTGTTACGACTCAACGTGTTTCACTTGACTTCCGGGCCTGTGGACAATTTGATAATCGAATTCTTGCAGAAATAATGCCCACCTTGCTACTTTTGGCGTAAGATCTTTCTTCTCTAATGTTTTTTGAAAGGCGGAACAGTCAGTTACTATTTTAAATTTATTCCCTAACAGGTATGTCTGGAATTTCTTTAATGCTTCAATAACAGCAAGCGCTTCAAGCTCGTAACTACCATATTTGGCTTGCGCGGATGTTGTTTTCTTACTCATGAAATGAACGGGGTGTAAGTTTCCATGATCGTCCTTTTGTAACAAGACTGCCTCAAAACCTAAGCTGCTAGCATCCGTGTGTAATTCTGTCTCTGCCCCTTGTCTAAATATGTGCAACACCGGTTTATCAGACAATTTATTTTTCAATGTTTGGAAAGCTTCTTTTTGACTCGCTCCAAAATTAAATTCGTTCTCCGTTTTCAGGAGATCACTTAAGGGTTTAGCGATTCTAGCATAATTCGCTATATATTTTCTAAAATATCCAGTTAACCCTAGGAAACTCTGGAGTTGTTTCTTATTTTGTGGCTCAGGGAATTTTTCAGCAGCTAATGTTTTGTGTTTCTGAAGGGCGAATTGTTCCGTTTTCCACTATGTATCCTAAAAATTCGATCCTTCTTTTCAAAAACTGGCATTTAGAAATATTGAATTCGAGACCATACTCTGATACTACCTGAAACACGCGTTTCAGTTTAGAAAGCGCCTCTTCTTCAGTCTTCGCAGGGACGATTATATCGTCTAAGTACACGGAAATCGTTTTATCTCTTATTAACTCTCTGAGGCATGCATATATGTAGCGTTGGAAAACTGAGGAGCTGAGCTTAAGCCGAAAGGCATTACATTATACTCGAACTGGGAATTATTTGTAACAAACGAAGTAAATTGTTTACTGTCCTCATCGACTTCTACGTGGAAAAAACCGTTCTTTAAGTCTAATGTGCTAAAAACTTTATTTTGTCCGATATCGTCTAAAATAGAGGTGCACAACCTTTTTTAGAGACGGGCCACTTACAAAAATGTCTGGGTTGTCAGGGGCCACATCAGTAACTCGGACAGAATTTTATTTCGGGGAGGAGGTGATCTGTGACCTACAGTCAGATAAAAAATATGGTTTCAGAGGGGAGGGGGATAGGTTAGCCCCCCCCCCCTAGGTTCCCTTACCCAGTCAACATATCCAATTCAGTTGGCAAGTATATATCATTTGTTTACGTTTGTATATATAATACAGATATAGCAAGGATTGTTTTCAAGGAGTGACAGAATTACTTGTCATTATTTGGGGGAGTAATTTTTTTTATTATAAGTGCTATAAAACAAACATAGGCATGAAAGTGGATAGTGCAGAAAAAAAATGAACTTTATGAATGAAGAGGAGAAAAGGAGCCAATCAACGAAATTTGAGATTTTTCCAAGCCTGGTCGATGTAATTCACGATTTTCACGCGCCCGATCAAAAAACTTTGCGATTTTTACGCACCTGATCGACTAAATTCGCAATTTTTCAGCACCCGATCGACAAAATTCGCTATTTTCCGGCGCCCGATAGACGAAATTTTTCGATTTTTCAGCGCCTGATTCACACAATTCGCGATTTTTCGTGCCCGACCAAAGAAATACGCGATTTTGGCTGACTTTGACGAAATTTGCAATTTTTTGTCGCGAGAAATTAACAAAATTCGCCTTTTTTTCCTCTCGATCAACTGACGAAACTCACGATTTTTCCGCTGCCGATCAATGAAATGTGCAATTTTTCCGCGCATCATCGACAAAATTCGTGATTTTTCCGTGCCCGATCAACGAAATTTGCGATTTTTACTCAACTGATAGACAAAATTCGCGATTTTTTCGTCTCCGACCTACGAAAGTCGCGATTTTTCGGAGCCCGGTCGACAAAACTCGCGTTTTTCCGTGCCTGATCGTCGAATTTGCGAGTTTTCAAAGCTCGGTCAACGAAACTCGAGATTCTTAACTGGCTCTGACGAAATTTGCAATTTTTTCATGCAGAAAAATGACGGAATTCGCGTTTTTTTCTCGCTATAAACAGACGAAACACGCGTTTTTTTCTCGCTATAAACAGACGAAACACGCGATTTTTCCGCAGCCGATCAACGAAATTTGAGATTTTTCCGCTCTTAATCGACAAAATTCGCGATTTTTCCGTGCACGGCCAACGAAATTCGCGACTTTTCTGAGCTCAATCGACAAAACTCAAGATTTTTCCATGGCCGATCGGCGAAATTTGCGGTGTTTACGCGCCTGATCTACAAAATTCGCAATTTTCGGAAGCCGATCGACAAATTGCGTGATTCCCCTCCCCCCCCGCCTGATTGACAAAATTTGCTATTTTCCGCACTCACTCGACAAAATTCGCGATTTTTTCGTACACGACCAACGAAATCCGCTTTTTTTCGGAGTCCGATTGAAAAAACTCGCGGTTTTTATGTGCCCGATCTATGAAATTCGAGATTTTTCCGTCCCTGATCGACGAAATTGGTGATTCTTCTGCGCCCGATCAACAAAAATCGCAATTCTTAACTGACTGACGGAATTTGCATTTTTTTTCGAGGCAAATTGAGAATATTCGCGTTTCTTTCTCGCGATAAACTGACGAAACACAATTTTTCCGTTAACGATCAACGAAATTTTCAATTTTTCCGCACATCATCAACGAAATTGTTGATTTTCCGCGCCTGATCGACAAAATTCGCGATTTTTTTTTGCGCCTGACGAACGAAATTCGCGAATTTTCGAAGCCCGATTGATATAACTCGAGATTTTTTGGAGCCGGATCGTCAAAATTCGCGATTTTTCCGTGCCCGATCGACGAATTTGCAATTTTTACGAGCCTGATCAACGAAATTTGCGATTTTTCCACGCCTGATCGACAAAATTCGCGATTCTTAAATGGCTAACGAAATTTAAAAAATTTCCCGTGGCAAATTGACAAAATTCACGATTTTTTACAGCGACCTATGGAGAGAAATTGAATTTTTTTTCAGTTATAAATTGATGAGATTCGCGGGCCACACGCTAACCCATCGCGGGCCACAGGTTGTGCATCCCTGGTTTAAAATATCATCTATTACCGGAAGGGGGTAATTATCCCTAATTATCTTTCGGTTAAGCTTTCTATAATCAACGCACAATCTGTAATTGCCATTTTTCTTTTTGGCTAAAACAATAGGCGCGGCGTAACTCGAACAACTTTCTCGTATAATGCCTTTATCAAGCCATTGCTGGATTTGTTTATGAACAAACGTTTGTTCTGCAAATGCTAATCGCCTGGGTCGGTGCGTAATCGGTATTTCATCGCTCAATATTATTTTAACTTTCAAGTTAGCACTTTTTATTTTCTCAGGCTTGTAATTCTCAACTCAGTTAATTAATTATTTTTTTAAACCGCAGTCAGTTATGTGGGTAAAATCAATTTCGTTTATATTAACCGAATTTACAATTTCTGCTAAGTAAACAGATTCATACTTAGGAGTGTCAGTTAAACATTCTTCAATCATGGGAGTGTCGATTGAATTTGACCGCAAGCCTGGGATGGTCATGGGAATGTTTACAACATCCGACTGCAAGACTGATTTGACCATGGGAATGTTTACAACATCTGAAGGCGTGTCTAACTTCGGAATTTTTAAGGAAACCGCAGTTATCATATTAACCCCTTGGGGACGAGCGACACGTATACGTGCCGGAAATAGGCCTAAGGATCCTCGTTTATCCTCACCAGTAAAATTTTACTGTAAAATTTGCCTTATTTAATCCGAGCATTTTCCCGATTTGAATAGGCACAAACTTCTGCTTTTTAAAACCAGTAGCAAAGTAATAAACATTTCGTAAAAGGCTCCCGTCGCGAAGGGGTTAACAGTATAATTTTTCTCCTTATTTCGCTTACTCATAACTTTAAGGCCATTACCAGATATTTCAAAATTTAATTTACTTAAACAATTATTTCCGAGGATCATTTCGTATTGTAAATCATTTAAAACGTAAATATCACAATTCATACTAACATTATCAATTGAAATGTCGGTATTGAAAAAACCCTTCAGACTCGCTCCTTTTCCGCTAATTCCTGTCAGTTTTGCATCATTTTCATTTAATTTAGGGCATCCTAAACTCTTATAGATGTCATCATTAACCATTGTTACGTCAGATCCAGACTCTACCACACAGCTGACCTTTTCCCCCCATAATTTCAATAATTTTGAGGATTTTATCTGATGGGCAGGAATTGTTATTCGTAGTGTTCACTGATTTATTATAATTGAAGTTACTTTGCTCAGCCCTGTGCTCGGTTTCTTTGCCTCTAAAATAAGTTGGCCCTTCTTTTCTTCGGGGACATTGATTTGATTTATGGGAGGCGTATTCATTACAATAAAAGCATCTAATTTTGAAAGGGTTAGCGTTATTCCTCGTGTTAAGATAATTTTTTTCATATTTGCAACTCTGCGGAATGTTATTTCTGTTAAAACTTTTGTTTTCAACATTTTGAGTAAAACGCTTTTTAACATCGTTATTCGGACTTCTCGGTTCGGAGTTCTTCCTGATAATATTGCGAGCCGCTTCATAATCATCAAGTTTACTTATAAAATCTTAGACCTTCGTAAACTTAGGCAAGTCATCAATGAAATGCTCCCTTATTTCAGATGGTAATCTTTTCCTTATTTGGTCAATAACCAAAATGTTTTTTAAATCATCAAAGGACGAAATGTGAAGACCTTTCAGCCATTGTTCCAAAAAATTAGTAATTTCAAATGAAAAATCTCGCCACGAGGCCGAACTTTTCTTTCTATGGGAAAAGAATTTCTGTCGAAATTGTTCTGCACTCAGTTTGAATCTCTTCAGTAATAACTGTTTAACGTAATCGTAATCATTGGAGAGTTCCTCCTTTTCGCGACCTATTATATTAACTATTTCCAATGGTAACAGACCTAGCAAATAAGTTACCCAATTTTCTTTTTCTACACCCAGACTTTTGATTTGGCGTTCAAACAGTGTAAGGTAAATACTAATTTCCTCGTGATTGTCATACTTTGTAATTAATTTCAAAACATCGGGGCTTTTAATCCCGCTATTTAATGTCGGTTCTGTTTTATTTTTAGCATCGATTTCTAGTTCAAGTTTTTTTAACTCAAATTCGCGTTTACTCTCTTCCTCTAATTGTATTTTTTTTTGTCAGACTCCTCCCTTTCAGCAACAATTCCGGCTAGAAGATTTTTTACAACATCTTCATTATAATCGCTCGATTTAATGATAATTTCTGAGAGTTGGGGCTTAGTAGAGCTTTCGGGTGCTTCTAGCCCTAGTTCCCGTACTACCGCTAGCAGATCAATTTTTTTGGCACGTACTAAATGCGCCATTATCTTTATTTCAATCTAATATCAATTATTTCTTACAACATAAACATATAAAATAAATCTTCACTTACTTTTACGGGAAAAATCCTTTCTTCAAAATATAAAACACAATGATAAAAAAATGGCTCGTGCGATCTTGTACCACCACCGGTACATTCGCTGCATGTAAAATGATAAGCATGAAAAGTATGAAAAACTCAAGTAGAAACCTGTTGTCATGTGTCTCCAATGTTACAAAATGTTACTTATGTATTTTAATTAATTTTGCTGCTTCGATCCACTAAATTTGTTGGCATGCCGTGAT
Source organism: Maratus speciosus (assembly GCA_963932465.1). Lineage (NCBI taxonomy): Eukaryota > Metazoa > Arthropoda > Arachnida > Araneae > Salticidae > Maratus > Maratus speciosus. The sequence goes on from OZ010800.1 coordinate 334,879,942, forward strand.
CATTTAAAATATTTTGGGGGGAAAAATTGGCACGCGGATGCGAAAAGGTTCGCCGACCCTGCTCTAGGGTATACGCTCTGCCTTGAGCGTATACCCTCTGCTTTGAGCGTATACTCTCTGTGATTTTTACGACTACACCAGTGTTCAGGACCTTCTAAAACGTATAAATCCATCGAAAACCAGAAGTCGAAATTTTTCACGAATCCAATACTTTCTTCTTGTAAAGATAGAAGAAAGTAAAAATGAAAAGAAACTGTGAAGACAGCACAATTTTTTTAATCAAAAGAAAATAAGGTACATCTAGAAAATAGGAAACATTTTGCATTAATCAATGAGTTGTTACACCAAGCAAAAATCATTTTTGATAAGACAGATTTTAGGTATCAAAATGAGTTATGAATGAGCTATTTACCGGGTGTCCCAAAAAGGACTGACTGATTTTAAAATTCAATAACTTCCAAACGGTGACAGATATTTAAAAAATTCTTGCAGGAGGATTATGCATAAGGTCAAAAGTTTTATTACAGTGATTTTCGATTTTAGTTCGAATTACAAACAATAGATGGCGCTGTAAGCAATAGTCGCTAAATACAGGCTCGATTTTTGGTCCTTTCCGTTGTTCCATGCAGGAAAAGGAGATGGAAATGTATTATCCGGGCCACGAAGTACCAAAAATAGAGCCTGAATTTAGCCTCTATTGATCGCAGCGCCATCTATTGTTTGTAATTCGAACTAAAATCGAAAATCACTGTAAAAAAACTTTTGACCTTATGCATAACCCTCCTGCAAGAATTTTTTTAAATATCTGTCCGCGTTTGGAAGTTATTGAATTTTAAAATCAGTCAGTCCTGTTTGGGACACCCGGTATGAGCTGTGGAAGAATGGCCTTTTGATGCATTCGTATATTTAAAATGTCTTCTCGGGAAATTCATATTTTTAACTAATTTTTTTTCTGTGTACTCTTCTTAAAGGATGTCTCTTTTTTCTTAGTTCTCAAAATATTTCTAAAATCTACGCTGAATTTAATATTTTATGTGTTAAAAGCGGGCGAACTGTGAGTAAGATTTTAACACTTCCTATAAAATGAAGTCTATACTTTAGAAATATTTTGAGAACTAAGAAAAAAAGAGACATTTTTTAGGAAGTGTACACAAAAGATAGAAGTTAAAAATATTAATTTCCCGATAGGTATTTTAAATATACGAATGCATCAAATGCCCATACATCTTTACATTAGTGAGGGGAAATCGGACTTCAATCCTATTCTGCTGATGACCGGATCAATTGAGCTTCAATGTTGAATTCAGACATTTTCCCACTGGAGGGATATTTTAATTTCTAGGCTATTAATTATTCGAAGAGTTTTACGTGTGTGTGTGGAGGGGGGGGGGGGGGGGGTCAGCTGAAATCGAGAATTCAAGTTTATATTCTGCTTAAAATGCCACCCTGACGGTATTTCTCTTAAAATAATGTACATAAAATTAGCAGATATTTTTAACACCTTGGTGACAAGCGTCGTGTACAGATGACGCATAAAATGCTGAGAATACTTGATTATTCTTACCAGTAATTTTTATTTGAAAATTTTGTCTTATGTAACCCAAAGCAATTTTGCGAGTGAATTAGGCAAAAATTTCTACTTTTAAATGCCGATGATAAAAGATTAAAAATTCTGTAAAGGATGCTCGTCGCGAAGGGGTTAATAAACACTACTCCACCTCCTTCATTAACTTAAGGTGTCCCCAGAGGAAATCTCCTTTAATTTCGCCCCCTTCCCCCTTTCTTTCGAAGCTCATTACTTGGTAAGATTGTTGAATTTTTTCAGAAAAATAACTTTAAACAAATAGTTACAACTAAAAATATTTTCGGAATACAAGTTTGTCTCCTCCCTCCCTTTTCCGTACTCTTTTTACCCCTAAACAGTAAATAAATATATTTTCCCACAGTAATTAAATAGGCTTTTCCACAGGTAATAGGTCAGAAAATGAAAAACAAGGAGGCTTAATATTACACATTAATAAACAAGTTAAAATACATAATAGTAAAAATTCTACTAGTTTGAGATTTTTTCTTAATCGGCCACTGCTCCAAAAGAATTGAAAAAATATTAGATAGAAGAGGGAAAATCTTGCTGCAGCCAATATCAAAGAGAGAATAAATAATCTGCTTCTACACAGCTATAATTTTCAAAGATCCTGAAATCAACAACTCCATAGCGAGATTCGCGGACCCAAAATATCTGGTAGCAGGAAATTTTCTCAGTATTTCGGTATTACAGGAAACTGACACAGGAAAGTTAATTTTAAACTGGAAATCCGGAAACATGCAAACATAATGCTACTTCCTTACAATGAGATTTCCTTTATGAAAAACTCACTGCTTCACCATTACTTTAAGTTAGATATTCCGGCGATTAAAACAACTGTTGAAATATTAATTTCGTTTCTATAAACCAAATTTTTTAATTATTTCATTTATACGCATAACGTTTTCGGATATCACCTTGAATTTTTTGTTATCTTCTAACTTACGTGATATAACGAGGGGCTACTGTTTTATTTTCAGAATAGAAGCTACCCCTTCTGTTCTCAAAAAAATTATTTTTAACAATTTATGAAAACTGAAGAAGTAGGAGGTTACTAAAGTTTTAATTTTAGTATTGCCAAAATTACCTAATAGTTATTACTATTTTTTACAGGTAACGCAATGGTTATTAATTAGTAATATGTACAAGATTTTTTCTTTTAATGTTTGTTCTTTGTTCCAAAAAAACATAAGCCGAAAAGAAAATGACGCTCTTGCAAAACGTGTTATCTAATACTAGGAAAACATTGCTAGAAAAGATAAAGCAACGATGGTTAACTATTTTCAAAATGAACAAAAACAATATTGTATTACAAAACAATAATCTTTGAATTACCTGTAGAAAAGCAACAAATATTAGACATAATTAATTTGGTAATAATAAAATTAAAATTTTAATAACCCTACTTCTTGCTCAAAACTTATTGCAATAATTTTATCACCTGTCTAAATTTCTCTCCAAATGTGCCGAGATCGGAATTTTAAAGTTATTTTAAATCCATGTATAACGCGCTTAAATATGCCATATAAAACGAACTACCCCAGTCCATAGTACAAGGTAAAACAAAACAAAAATACTCCGAATTTGCGATATTCATTTTACTGATATAAAAGATACAATACCTGAGCTGGAAATAATGGAATAAAAATGTTTGTCCATTTCTATTTATGTATTCATTTTCATTCTGTCCGAGCTCCAACTCTGGTAAATATACTCGGATTGCCATAGATATATGTTATTAAGGTTTACTGTAGTATCTTCGTTGTTGAAAATGAAGTGAGTTGCATTTATAGTTCGTTTACAAGAATACACAAAATAATTCTCTTACATAATGGTCTACGAGGGAAAAATCGTTTGCAGCATATTTTAATGATGTTACACTATTTAGAACATACTAAAACTGACATACATTACTAATGTGCACGAAAAGATGTTTACTGTAGAACAAGATGTGCATAACATTTATCGTTCATTTACAGGGGCACACAAAAAATTAGGTTACAATACTTTCAATAAGAGACAATTGTTGGTCGTGTTTTAAGTATTAGTACGAGTTTTAAGTAGTAATACGTGTTTCTAAATTTAAGTGAAATTTTGCATATTATGTGGTATGTTTAAATTCTATAGGTCATATACTGGACTGCACAAAAAATTCGCAAGCATTACTGTCTGTGGGCGGGAATTGCTTCAGGGAGATTTTAATTTTAATTGTGTTATACATTTTTCAGCTGAACTATTAGTACAAAGAGACGTTTGTAGAATATAAGTAAATTAATTTACAGAGCTACGTATAAGAACTGGATACATTGCCTCCTATATGAATGGTAATTGCTGGAAGTGCGGTTTTACTTTCTTCTATCTTTACAAGAACAAAGTAATGGTTTTGTGAAAATTTTCGAATTCCGGTTTTCGACGGATTTACACATTTTAGGGGTTAGAGATTCCAAAAAATCTGCTTTTACAAAATGTCTGTCTGTGAGTCTGTATGTGACACAAATTTTGTGGGCGCTCTATCTCAAGAACTAATGCACGGAATTTAATAAAAATTTATATTCAGTTAGTCCCTAATACAAAAAGATGCTGATTAGTTTTTGGTGTAAATCGCTCAACTGGGGGCGCTGCTATGCTACATTTTTCACGATTTCTGTAATAGCTCTATCTCGAGAACTAATTCACGGATTTTCATCAAACTTCCGATTCAGTTAGTCTTTGATATGGATTGGTGCTGATTACATTTTGGTGTAAATCGCCTAACAGGTGGCGCTGTTATGCCGCATTTTGCAGGATTTACGTGATTTCCGCAATAGCTCTATCTCAAAAGCTAATGCAAGGATTTTCATCAAACTTCAGATTCATTCGTCTGTGATACGAATTGGTGCTGATTAGATGTTGGTGTAAATCGTCCAACAGATGGCGCTGTTGTACTGCCATTTTCACGATTCCCGCAATAGCTCTATATCTCAAGAACTAATGCACGAATTTCCCCCAAACTTCATATTCAGTTAGACGTTGACATAAGTTAATGATGACGAGGTTCTGGTGTAAATCGCCCAATAGGTGGCGCTGCTACGCTGCATTTACACGATTTCAGCGATAGTCATATCTCAAGAACTAATGCACGGAATTTCATCTTTTTAGAATCCTCATGGTGAGCATAGATTGCCATTTAATTTCAGCACTGTGATAGCAAATTTTGAAGTATTAACCTGTATGATAGGGGTGCACAACATTTTTTAAGAGAAGGGCCACTTACAAAAATACCTGGCTTGTCGAGGGCCATGTCAGTAAAACGGAGATTACTCTATTTTGGGGAGGTGATCTGTGGCCTATAATCAGATAGAAAATATGGTTTCAGAGGGGCAACAAAAATCATCAACAAAATTCGCTTTTTTCCGCGCCTAATCGACGAAATTCGCTATTTTTCGCGCCCGATGGACGAAATTATCGATTGCTACACGTCTGATTGACAAAATTCGCGACTTTTTTCGAGCCCGACCTGCGAAATTCGCGATTTTTCTGAGCCCGATCGACAAGACTCGCGATTTTTCCGTGCCCGATCAACGAGATTTGCGTTTTTTCCGCATCTGATCGACAAAATTCGCATTTTTTTCGTGCCACACCAACGAAATCCGCGATTCTTCTTATCCCTATCGACAAAACTTGCGATTTTTCCGAACCCAATCGACAAAATTCGCTATTTTTCCGAACCCAGCCGACAAAATTCTCGATTTTTCCGAGCCCGATCGACAAGACTCGCGATTTTTTTCGTGCCCGATCGACGAAATTTGCGAATCTTAACTGCCTCTGACAAAATTTGCAAATTTTTTCCGCGCCAAATTGACTGTTTTTTCTCGCGACTGACAAAACTCACGATTTTTTCGCAGCCAATCAATAAAATTTTCAATTTTTCCGCGCACCATCAATCAAATTAATGTTTTTTTCCGTGCCTGACGAACGAAATTCGCGATTTTTTCTAGTCCGATCAACGCAAAATCTCGCGATCGGCGTTCGTGGTCGATCGGCGAAAATTTGCGATTTTTAACGCCTGATCGACAAAATTCACGAAATTTTCAATTTCCTCCCCGGAAAATTGACGAAATTCACGATTTTTACCTGCGACCTATGGACAAAAATTGCAGTTTTTCCAGTTATAAATTAACGAAACTCCGGACCACACGCTAACCCATCGCAGGCCACAGGTTGTGCATCCCTAGAAGAAAGTTTTGGGATTGGTAGATCCGACTCCGAATTAAATGTCATCTTAATATGAGGTGTTTGTAAAAATCCATAGATTAATATACAAGGTTTTATAAAATAATTCAAGTGGGGTAGATCGGGGTTAGTTGGCCCGCTTTTTCTTCAACTATGTTTTAAAAAATTACAATTCAACATTTTAAACTTCTTTTTATGTTACCACTATCAGTGTACTTTCAGGAAGAAATCACAATAGTAAAGCTTGAAAATATTAACTATAAGTATTAGTTTAGAAGCTCAAGTTGACACCAAGTCGCATGGGCCAACCTGTCCCGATTGCGGGGTAAGTTGGCCCACGTCACTTTTTAGTGTTCTGATAATGTAGAAGTTTAAGAAATGATCAAAATTTTACCAAATCTTAATTTGTATTTGTTGCGAACGAAAACACAATATAGCCTCCTAAATTAAAATAAAAAATTTCAATATTAAAACTGTGAGTTATTCAAATTATTAACTTCGACCAAAAATTGCTTTAAAAATTGATTTTAATATCTCATAAAAAATGTCTTTAGTACATTACGGAACAGTAATAAATTTTAATAAATGCATGCTAGGTGTTAAAACACCGTAAATCTTAGAGTAGAGTAATTTAAGAAATCATTCATCCTTAATTAGGTGGTTTATTATAATAAATTGTATCAAGGCCTCTGTACACCTGTTAAGTGCAATAATTCTTTTCTTTGTTGGCCAAGCCAACAGGGATTTTTCTATAATTATAAAAGTTATAAATGTTTTTGTACAATAGGAGAAGCTGATTTAATTAGGGGAGGAGGTGAACAACATTATAACTTCATTTTTTAAAAAGATTGATTGGAATAATCAGGAATTCAATTAATAAAATAACTCTTTACTATTAATTAATAAATTAATTAAAATAATAATAAATGTTTATTAAAATAATTCATTAAAACTATCAAAATTCCAGTACCCCAGAGCCAAATTCCTACGGGGAATATTGGCCGGCGGGCCAACATGCCCCGTTCCAAATGGGCCAATTAACCCCATATCGCCATTTTTGTTTTTCATGACTGTAAGGAATTATTCTGAAAATATTTCAATAAAAAATCATGCCCTACAATAACTACGAACAATTATTTTTCTGAATCCATCTATATATAAAAAAAAGTTTTGATTTGGAAATGGACCAATGAAAATCTGCGTAGATATTCCCAGCACATCGGCATCCAGTTTGAATGCTTAAGCATAGCTTTTCTTCGTTAGTATTAAAAAAACTTTTGCATACAAAAATATGAAAATCGGTAGTATTATAGAGAAACATTTGATAAACACGCTGATGCAGGCAGTTTTCAAACCGAAGAATTATTTTAAGAGATATTTAATGCCAAAGTTGGACAAAATCGTTCCATTAAAAAGTTTTATAGAAGCAAAAACTGTACATAGGAAATTAATCAATTTTAGATCATTTTATGTGTCAGAATTTCCCGGTGTGCAGATTGCATTTAGTTTCTTAATTTGACTGATTTTTTGAGGTTTTATTTCTAATTTAAATTCAAATTTTCAACATTTCGAGAAATATTTTTTAGATATTTTAGAAAACTAGGGGGCTCGGCCCCCTACGAGCTACGCTCGCCAACCCCCGTTCAGACACTGCAGTCTCTAAAAGCACGCTAATTTGATCGGCTTTAAAAAGATTTTGGAAGATTGAATTATAATTAAAAAAACAAAGGCGATTTCCCTATAAACGGGTTTCCATTCATTTCTCTTTGATTGGAGAATTTTACGGAAAAATCAGCTGTTGTTAAAAGATACAATGGCATTTCAAAATCATCTAATATAAAATGAATTAAGTAAACAGAGTCTTTGTCTACCGGTATTTTTTAACAAAGCGAAAAGAAAGTCCTTTAAAATAAGACATTTTAAATATATCGTTTTTAATCTGACGTAATTTTCACCAAACTTTTCTTTCCCTTTTTAATATTCACGTGAAAATACTTTTATTAGAAATGAAATATTATTTGCGCTGTCCAAAAAAAAAAAAAAAAAAAAAAAAAAAGTTGAAAAGTTCATCTCAAAATATCAAGTAAATGTCTAGTGCTATTTTTAAATTTAAACTGTTTTGCAATATTATTTTTTGTTCATTTTACGTAATAAGTGTAATGTGAAGTAAATGTGATGTAATTTCTCCTATTTAAAACTTCTAACGCATGTTAATGAATTTATTATTTTACAATATCCTTTCTCTGTTAAAATTCACGTGTAATTATAGATGAAGTAATTTTCAATAAGTTCCTGCTTTTTATACGTAATTATTTAATTCTAATTTGAAAGTTTTTTTTCTGTTTATAACAGTCACGTGTAAATAAATTTTTAATTTGAAGCAAACATTATTGTTTCCGTGTTTATACAGTTGGCAACAGGTTAAATTAGTACAATTTTCTGAAATAAGTAAAAAATATCTCTCGAAATGCTGAAAATTTGAATTTAAAATAGAAATGAAACCTCGAAAAATGAGTCAAATTAAAAAAATAAATTAATTCTGCACACCGGGAAATTATAACGTATAAAATGATCTAAAAATTATTAAATTCCGATGTATAGTTTTTGCTCCTATAAAACTTTTTTAGTGGAATGATTTTGTCCAACTTTAGCATTAAATATCTCTTAAAATAATTCTTCGATATGAAAACTGTCTGCATCAGCGTGTTTATCAAACATTTCTGTTTAATACTACCAATTTTCATATTTTTGTATGCATTATTTTTCTTAATATTAACGAAGAAAGACCCCCGGTCACAAAAAATTCAAAACTGGCGGCGGTGACAGCGGTAGTTACTTTTTTTTTAGAATAGAGAGATATTTTAGAAACATCCTAATTTCAGAAAACTAATAATTGTCTGAGCGAAGCGAAGGCTAATACTCAGCGACACATACAGCTAGGATGGATATTAACGTCATGTCCTACTAAATAAAAAGCCTAATAAAAACCTTTCGTCAAGCATAACTCAAAAAATATTTGTCGGATTTCGTTTCTGATTGCACCAGAAGGTACAGTCGTGGAAAAAAAAAGTAAACACCCCTACTAACTTCTCAACAAATTATCGTAGAAGAAACTTACTGGTACCGAACGATTGGAAATAAAGTCTACTTTTAAATGATGTATATAAAATTTGCTTAGGGGGCCATCTACATATTAAAACGAATCCAAACTTCATTTTTTTCAATGACAATACCCAATTTTAACGAGATATTTCAAATCTTCGGTTCAAACTATGCCTAGACACCGAATTTCAAGTCATTTGAATGATAAGTTTTTGAATTATAAACATTCAAAATTTAGTGCTTCTAATGTTAAATTAAATTTTCATATTTTTGTTTATATCTACAGAAATTACGCTCCTAATGTGCTAATTTTTTGTGTAGCAATAATACTAATATACCCAAACATAAATACGCTGAATTTGCAATTTTTATTACTTTATGCTATGAATTATGATTTATGAAATTAACACTCGAAAAAATTATGAATTGCAACCTACAATTTTTTTATGGAATTAGATTTATTAAGTCCTGCTTTATGGAAATCCAAAATTTCACATTTTTCTTCCAAGTAGTTTTCAAATTATGCTTAGAAAACGGCAAAATGATGGTTTAAGGGACCGTCAATAATAGGAATGACTAGATATTTTGAAATTTCTTTTGCTGTCGTGTAATCTAGCAGGCTTCATCGACTTCTTAAGGTGCCTTGATCAAGATGAGGGCTCTTTCGGTTGACAATCAAGTTCCGAACTTCAATTTGGATACAGCCCTTAAAATACGCTCGTTTTAAAATAATTAATTTCTCATAAACTTATGGTACGAATTGCATAAAAATTTGTTTTTAGGCTAATTGAAGGGTGTAGAGTTCATTTATGCTGTCAGAATTGAGCACTGCTATTGAAAAAAAAACAAAGTTACGGTTCGTTTTAATATGTAGATGGCCCCCTAAGCAAATGTTTTCTATATCATTTAAAAGTATACTTTATTTCCAATCGTTCGGTACCAGTAACTTTCTTCTACGATAATTTGTTGAGGAGTTAGTAGGGGGTGTTTACTTTTTTTTTTTTTTTTTTCCACGACTGTACCTATGAGGGTCGCCTACTAAATGCGGAACAGATGTCATATTCGCCCCATATTGGCGCGATTTTTTTCTGTTGCCAATATCATATAGGCAACAGGTACTTAATTTGCGTCAAAGTGCCGTTATTTTGTTTGATGTGGTAACCCGGATTATGTTGTTTATGCTGTTGATGTTTTTGCCAAATTGGCAACCGAAAAAAATCGCGCCAATATGGGGTGAATATGACATCTGTACCCTAAATGCACCTACTATGAAAAATAAGTTCCAAACCGTTTAAAAATTATCTATAAAAAACTGATAAAAAAGTACAATTTATCTGCATACGTCAGAGAAATTTGGTGTGCGTCACTTTCACCGGTTGATGTTTTCGTAGACAACTGGTTTGAACACATGGAGCAAATAAAAAAAAAATACGCACGCAGTAATATTGAAGTGCCATAAAACATATTTAAATTTAATCAAACAGGAAAATAAATCTGTTTGTTTTTCCATTTAAAAGAAAAAAAAAAAAAAGGCATATAAAAACTTTGATTTGAGATTTTGCGATAATCTCTCAATAGCATTTTTAAATCGCCAAAAGCATATTTTATATTTAGCGTGTGAAAATTAGAAACAATTATATGATGTGTAATAAAATATTTTGCTTTATAGCAACATTTCTTCTTATTTTCTTTCTTTATTTTTTTTTACATGCTTTCTTTTAACTTACAATACATATTTGTCCGTGGCACTCAAATCTTGTGATTCATTTTTCACCCACTTCCTCTTGGCATAGAGTTTTGAAATTTGGAATATATATGTATTCCTGGGGGCAATATATGAATTGGATATTGATTTTTTTTTAATTCTATCCTCAAGGGGGCAACGTTGGAGGGGGGTGAATTACTTAATGGTTACGTTTGATTTTCTATAGAGAAATCTGCATTAGCTTCAACAATGAGTATTTGTTGAAAAGTACTAATGACAGGGTTACCACGATATCGACAAACTTTGGTCAACGTGGCGAAATATCGCCAAAAAAGTTTCTATATATGGACAAAAAAGTTTCTATATATGAAGCCAACTTGGAGATAGCTGGCTAACTTGGCAAAATTCCCATTTAAATCCATTTATCTTCCATAATTGAACTCACCGAATTAAATTTTAACTCCGTGCATTTAAGGGGTTTTTTAAGACTTTTCTAATGTTTCGTGCATTTAAAAAACATATATATTTTCCGTACTTCTTAGTTATCCCGTCGACCAATTTCGCCAAATAATATAAATCGCCAAACCACTCGCCAAATTATACACATTGACATAATTTTTATTTTAAATAAGAAAAGAACAAATAAATTAGTAAAACATTAATAAAAATACAAATAAAACGTCGAATTAATGGTTTTATTGGACATTATTGGCATTTAATCTTACAATTAATTAATTAATGGCAACCATTATTGGCATTTAATCTTACAATTAATTAATGGCAACCATTATTGGCATTTAATCTTACAATTTGGCGACAGTAATTTGGTCGACGGGATAACTAAGAAGTACCTAATAGAACTAAGAAGTATGAAAACGATCACTAAATCACTTGTAAAAAAAAGTAATATTTGTTATTGTTAATTATAACAATATTAAACTGTGTAAAAAGATGTATTATACATTTAAAAAAATCTAACTAAATGTTAAATAACTTCAAAACATTATAATATTTAGTAGCTATTCAAATATTTTAATGTTGTGGGGAAAAAATCTGATTTAAATTTCGAAAATACAATTTTTGTAATCTATTTATAAATTGTGTGTGAGTTTGCTGTATACATTGCTACAATTTTTGATCAATTTGATATACATACGCTTTAGAACCTGTGTAAAATTACTGGCTGCTTTATGAATTTATCAAACTATTATTTATCACCTTTTTTTCAACCACTTTTTCAAAAATGTAGATTGTGTTCTTAATTAAACAGTTAATTGTTTAATAATTACAAAATTTAATCTGTATCATCAATTTGAAATTAAATGCAATTTATCAATAACTTAAAAATATAAGCAGTATTAGGTAGATTTCGTAAGAAATACTACCTATTGCAGTCGTTACCATGGTGCGACTTTTGAAAAATTCCATCATAACTTTCCATTATAGGACCCCAGGAACCCAAAACCACCCCCACCTAAAAAGTTTATATATATGTATGTATGTACTAAATTTTGTCCGCACGATAAAAGTCGCAATTATGCACGGATCGTCTTCAAACTCGCCAACAACTTTGAGATGGCTAATATCTCGGCGGGGATTGAAAATGGGCAAAATCGGCCCAAGGGAATGGGAATGGGGAGGGTTCAAAATTTTGAATACCGTCTTAACAAGATTCTGATAAAACCAGCTGTTTCCTCCGTATATCATAATTTGTGAGAGGGCGCTACAAGCGCTTTGGACTGGAAGGGGCGCGGGCGAGGATTCCCCGCCAGTTTTGTTGTTGTTGTTCTCCATGTAAGTTACGACGTAAGCGCAATGTATCAACCATTGCCAGTCTCCTTTGAATTTTATGTAAATAATTAAATGTTGTGTTGTGTTTTAGAAGCGTGGACTATCTATCCATTGACCACAGTACAGTCACATTCCTATAAAAGTGAGCTATCGAATACAAAGTTTTTTGGTCCGTCGAGCCGGAGCGCTCATTTAGAACACTGTGAAGAATCAAGCCCTTGGATATTTCGGATTATTTATTTACAGAATTTAGAGTACAATGTCTGTTGCTACTCCAGCGATTTCAGGAACTGTGGTTCTTAATCGGAAACGAGGAAATATACGCGGCCAGGTAACCAGAATATCGAATGCATTGAAATCGAAACTTGGCCCTAAAGAATTGGATTTGAAATTAAATTCTCTTCAAACGTTGAAAAAGAAGACTGATGAATTAAGAAACGAAGCATACTCTATTATAGCCGACGAGGATTTAGAGGAGTTTGAAAATTCCTTGACTGAAATCGAAGAACAGTTAGAAGCTATCGAAGTAAGCCTTCTTGATTTAATAAAACCTAGTATTTCTAGTGTTGAAAGTCAAAATAATAGTAATGATAGAGGCATTTCTAATGAGGCAAAAATCAAATTGCCGTCAATTAATCTACCCCAATTTTCGGGGCGATATACAGAGTGGATGAATTTTAAGTTACAATTCACCACTTTAATAGATAGTAACGTTGAGTTAAATGATGCGCAAAAGCTGTATTATTTACAATCATCCTTAACCGGGCCTGTGAAACAATTACAAAATATTGACGATTCTTATACTTCCTTATTCGAAGCTTTAAAAAAACGATTTGAAAACAAAAGATTATTGGTAAATAGTCATATTTCAGAATTATTGAGTAATAACAAAATAAAAATTGAAAACGCGAAAGAAATACGCAATTTGGTAGATAATTTATTGAGCCATTTGAGAGCTTTAAAACAATTAGAACTTGAACAAAACACTTTATCAGAATCCATTTTAATGTATTTTGTTTTACAAAGAATCGATGATGAATCAAGAAAAGCTTTTGAAATGTCTCTTGATTCTAACGAGTTACCTGAGTGGAATAATTTTATTGATTTTTTACTGAAAAGAGCTCAAGCTTTAGAAAATGTACAAAAAAACAATATCGCTACGAAACCTAGGTTTGAAATTGCCTCTAAGCAAAAATCTTTCGTTTTACAAGGTGACAAACTTAATTGCGCAATTTGTAAACAACCCCATTTGATTTTTCGATGTCAAAAGTATTTAGCTTCACCGGTTCAGGAAAGATTAAATCAAATACGAAAATTACGATTATGTTATAATTGCTTATCTCCTCATACCCTTAACCGATGTAATAAATTAAATAATAAATGCAAGGTTTGTTACTCAGATCACCATACCACACTTCATGGAGCTAACCTTTCGAAATCTTGTTATGAAAATAAACAAAGTAATCATATCATGAATTCATCTCCGATTAAAAATGAAGAAAAAATAAATACTAATTCTGTGGAAATTATTTCAAATGCGAAGACCTTGAGCTGTCAAAATAATTATAACCAGACAGTGTCCGGCGCCAGCTATAATGCGTTGATTTCAACAGCGACAGTTTATTTGAGGGGAAGAAATGATTTTTTTTTTCCTTTTGTTGCTATTTTAGATACAGCTAGTAATATATCTTTAATTACCTTTTCTGCAGCAGAATTATTAGGATTAGATAAATATAAAGTAAGGTCAGTTGTTTCCGGATTAAATGATGCAATCTGTAAAATTAAAAACAGAATACATGTCGAAATTTCAAACAAAGATCGAACATTTAAAAAATTCTGTAACATGTTTTTGGTTCCTAAAATAACTGATTTAAATCCTATGAGTGGCGTAGATATTTCTAATCTGAAACTACCACGTAATTTGGTTTATGCTAACCCAAAGTTTTTTGAACCACAGCGAATTCAGGTGCTATTGGGGGCAGATGTTTATTATGATTTGTTATTAACTGGTCAAATGAAAATTCCTGAGACTTCTATAATTTTACAAAACTCTTATTTAGGCTGGATTGCAGGTGGAGTTATACATGATGAAAACGAAAATAACGAAACTAAATATAATTGTTATTTATTAGAAAATCAAGATGAATTAGATTTGAAGGTGTTCTGGGATTTAGAGACAATAGGAATTAGGGATGACCCAGTTAATGTAAAAAATGAAGATATTTTAGAGAAATTTCGGGAAAAGGTGCGGTTTATAAATAACAGATATGAAATCTGTCTCCCATGGAAACGGGATTTGGAAGAACTAAACAATAATTACCAGATAGCCCAAACACGGCTCGCTACTCTCGTAAAAAGAATGAAACGTGATACAAGTTTATATGAAAATTATCATAAAATTTTAGACGAATATTTAGAGATGAAAATTATTGAAATTGTTCCTGAGTCAGAAGAAAATTCTAACAACCCGATTTTTTATTTACCTCACCATACGGTATTTAAACAAGACAGTGTATACACAAAATGTCGCATTGTTTTTGATGCGAGTTCGCATGAAGCAGGTGAGTTGTCCTTGAATGACTGTTTGGATGCAGGCAGTAACCTAAATCCGAACATTTTCCATTTGTTGATTTTTTTTAGATTAAATAAAATTGCTGTTTTGGCCGACATAGAAAAGGCCTTTTTACAAATTTCTATCAACGAAAAAGATAGAGACGTTTTAAGATTCTTGTTTATAGATGACAATCCTGTCAACGGTGATGAATTTAAAGTTATTATGTACAGATTCTTACGCCTAACATTTGGTTTGAACTCAAGCCCATTTTTACTATCAGCCACTATAAAACAACATCTTAGTAAATTTAAGAAGGAATATCCGGTGACAACCGAAATACTCGATAGTTGTATTTATGTTGATGATCTCATTGCCGGTAGCGACACGGTACAAGATGCACTGAACATTTCACAACAATCACACAGAATTATGAAGGAAGCTAGTATGACTTTTCGAAAATGGATATCGAACAACGAAGTAGTAATGGAATCGTGGGAGAAGAACGGGTTTAGTACTTTACCTCAGCCCTTTGAGGAAAATAAACCACATAAGGTATTAGGACTGTTATGGCAACCTAAACAGGACATGTTGATGATCGATATTGATAATTTAGTAGAATTTTTGTGCAAGGCAAAAAATACGAAGAGGTTCGTTCTGCAAGTAGCAGGTAGAATTTTTGACCCCTTGGGTCTCATATCGCCATTTACAATACGAATTAAACTGTTGTTTCAAGAATTGTGGAATAGGAATTTAACATGGGATGAAGAATTGCCCCCCGATATTTCAAAGCTGTGGGAACAATGGTGTTCCGAGTTACCTCAATTAGTACAACTAAATATTCCTCGAAATGTGTTTCAGTTCCCTGAAGACTCTGAATATAAAGTAATACTGCACACCTTTGCCGATGCCAGTCCCAAAGCATACGGTGCTGTCATATATCTCCAAATATATTCCAAGACCCAGTCTTCCATTAAATTGCTAACATCGAAAAGCAGAGTGGCACCCCTGAGAAAGGTGTCATTACCCCGGCTGGAACTGTTGGGTGCATTACTAGCAGCGCGTCTAACTTGTGAGGTGAAGAAGGTGTTAGATCGCAAGGGACCGTCTTCTATGTTTCTATGGACCGACTCCCAGATTGCCCTTTATTGGATAAAGGGGTCTGCAAATAGGTGGAAATCATTCGTGTCTAACCGGGTCAAAGAAATCCAATCACTGACAGACCCATCCAGGTGGTTTCATTGTGCAGGGTCTGAGAATCCTGCAGATTTGCTGACTAGAGGTATAAAATCGGAAGATCTTATTCAGAGTCACAAATGGTGGACTGGTCCAGAATTTCTCAAGGACTCGTTAGATATTTGTAACAACGAACAATCACTAGTAGTTCCAGATCAGGAGATCTATTTAAATGAACTAAAGGGAGACTCCGTGGGCAATATTCATGACCTTACCACCTTATCTATCACCACTGAACATTCTATAATTGAACACATTTTTTCATTGACTAATAATTTTATAAAATTAATACGTATAATTAGTTTTATTTTTAGATTTTACAAGAATTGTCGCAACCCACAGAAAACAAGGGGACCACTAACACTAGATGAAGTGAGACAAGCCGAATTATTTTTAATTCGGTCAGCACAAAAGGGTGAGTTTCGAGATGAAATAAAATGTCTCAAAAAGGGTAAGCCTATTAAGCATAATAGTAGATTATCTTCTTTAAATGTATTCCTGGGAAATGAAGGATTAATTAGAGTTGGTGGCCGTTTATCGCATGCCGATTTGCCGCCTAACTCTAAATTTCCAATTGTGTTGCCTGCCAATCATAAGTTAACAAATATTATCTTAAATTATTTCCATTTGAAGTATTTTCATTTAGGCCCACAAGCCTTGCTTTTCCATGTTAGACAGAAATTTTGGCCACTTAATGGCAGGAATAATTGCCGGAAAATTGTTCACAAATGTGTGACATGCTTCAAAAATAAGCCTGTTGTCAGCTCCCAGTTGATGGCCGATCTGCCAAGGGAACGTGTGACCCCAAATTTTGCATTTTCCGTGACAGGCCTGGATTACGGTGGACCCTTTTCTATTAAATTTAGAAATCAAAGGAAGGGTGTATTAAATAAAGTTTATGTAGTAGTGTATATATGTCTATGCACCAAAGCAATACACCTGGACTTTGTTTCAGATCTCACAACTCAAGCTTTTATAGCTAGTTTAAAACGTTTCTTTGGCAGACGAGGGAAATGTGCCAAAATTCTATCTGATAATGCAAAAACGTTCATTGGAGCTGACATCGAGTTGAAAAAATTGCATAAACTGGTTAGTGTCCCAGATGAGGAATTGTGTAACTTTTTAACCCAGGAGGGTATCAAATGGGAATTTATTCCCCCCAAATCTCCTAATTTTGGCGGCATCTGGGAAGCAGCAGTAAAATCGTTCAAGTTTCATTTGAAAAGGGTAATAGGTGATCAAAAATTAACTTTAGAAGAATTTTTAACGATATTAGTGGAAATTGAGGGAGTTTTGAACTCTCGCCCCCTTACCCCACTATCCCCAGATTTTGAAAATTTCGAAACTTTGACACCCTCACATTTCCTTATCGGTAGGCCAATTACTTCGATCGCCGAACCTCAGTTAGATGAAATTAATGAAAATAGATTGGCAAAATGGCAGATAATCACCAAATTTAGCCAACAAATTTGGAAACTTTGGAAGCGCGATTACTTGAATAATCTCCAACAGAGGGGGAAATGGAAATTTAAAAAGGATGATGTACAGAAAGGAACTTTGGTACTAATAAAGCAGGAAAATTTATCTTCCACCAAATGGTTGGTTGGTAGAATAGTAGAAGTTTTTAAGGGAAGGGATAATATAATTCGAACGGTGAATTTACGCTTACCAGATGGGCGAATTTTTAAAAGAAACGTCCGAGATGTCTGTATATTACCAGTTGAGTAACAAATTTCCTTTCTTTCCCTAAGCAAACTTTAAAATGTATATATTATTTCTGTATTTAATCTAGTGTTATAGTGAATTTATTCTTGTATTATTATTGTGTATGTAAGTTGTTATATGCTATAATTTTTCTTGTGTGAACATTTTTTTTTGCAAATTTATATGTTAATGTATATTGAAATTTGCATTTCAATCCCCGGGGGAGTGTTTCCTCCGTATATCATAATTTGTGAGAGGGCGCTACAAGCGCTTTGGACTGGAAGGGGCGCGGGCGAGGATTCCCCGCCAGTTTTGTTGTTGTTGTTCTCCATGTAAGTTACGACGTAAGCGCAATGTATCAACCATTGCCAGTCTCCTTTGAATTTTATGTAAATAATTAAATGTTGTGTTGTGTTTTAGAAGCGTGGACTATCTATCCATTGACCACAGTACAGTCACATTCCTATAAAAGTGAGCTATCGAATACACCAGCTCTTACACAACAATGACAGGAAAAATAAATATTTTTCGTTATAGCAGTTGCCAACAATTAAAAAAAAAAACAATAAAATTCTCACCACAACAATTGCTTTTCGATTGCAGAATTTTCACCTGAAAAAATAAATTAAATGAATAGTTTGACGAATTAAAAACAAATTGAATATTACGTCATAAGTTTTCTAGAGCAAGATTTCAGCATGAAAACTCAAAATGAAATAAATAGTTTGACGAATTAAAAAAAATATATATATATATTGCGTCATATTGGAAATATAATGGAACTCAGCAGGAGAATATGTAACGTCATGTGAGTTTGAAGAAATGTATTAAAACATGATAAAAACCCGACTATGGAAATATTAATATATTTTAACACTTTGAGGTTCTCTGAATTTGTTTTAGCCATTTTTAAACCTTTCCCATATACATGCGTGTGTATATTCATGTATATTAGAATTTTCACAAAATGTTTAGCTCCCTAGATCTCATTCTTAGTGACGGATCTGGGCTTATCTCTAATCTTGATTTAAGTTTCGTTGGTGAGTTTAGTACTTAACTTCGAAATCTACCTCCGCCTGTAGGCCCGAGCCGGCAGGGATTTTTTTAATATTGGTTTACATAATTATTACAAAATATTAATGCACATAATGTTATATGTTACTAATGAAACTTTTTATTTGCAGTTTTTTGTAATTTCTATAATTACATAATTAAAATTTTATTAATTAAAGCAAAAAAACATAGATTATGTTAGTAGTTGGAGGGTTATTCATTTTTGAAATGCTTAATTCTTGGTAGATGTTTAATATTTTAACACAGGGAAAAAAAATCAAAAAAATCTGATTTAAATAAAAAAAAAAATCCGATTTAAATAAAAAAAAAATCCGATTTAAATAAAAAAAATCCGATTTTTTTGATTTTTTAAAAAAAATCATGATTTTTTTACACCCTATATTTATGGCGCAGATGCCATAAACATATGTTTGGTGTGATTTTTTTTATGCCAATTTGGCGAAAACGTCGTTTTCGAATACCAGTTACATGTAGCGTGCTATAATAGTACGTTATTTTTTATTTCAATATGAAAACAAAATAAAGTGATAAACAAACCTTTTATATTATTTTTAAAAGGAAATAATCAATAAATGATGTAATTATAGAACAAAACAATTTATAATAGCGTTATATATGGTTACATCAGTGGTGGCTCGTGACTAGCATTTTGGGGGGCACTACATCCATAGCTGCCAAATTTATTCTTCTATTAGCACTATTGCTTTAAAAGAAATTTTTGCCACATTTGTTGGCAGAATATTCGACCATTAAACAAGGTAATCTTTTTCTTTCAAAAAACAGTGGTAAGAAAATAATAATAATGTCCGCCACGCATTTAGTGCCCCATATGACAATCACGAACCGCCACTGGTTACCATGTCAGGCAAAGTAACGCCACTTTGGCGTCAATTAGGTACCTCGGTGCGTATATGACATCTGTGCCATATTTACTTGTAAAAATAAGCATAAACGTTCATCAGGTTTGTTTTCATAGCTATTTATATTTTTTTGCAATAAATCTCACTTTTTGAGGCGAAACTGCGCAAAGATAGAAAAAAAAACTAGAAAACGGGAAGTCTGTTTTTTCAGAATTTAGTGTCACCCTCGATGAAAATAAAATATATAAATATGGATAGTACAAAACACATTTCAGTTTGAAGACTTTAAAACACAAGCTGTTATCTTGCACAGAATGACGTCATCCGAATCCGCTGAAGAATTCTTCATTTACGATAAAGTCTTAAACAACTTCTACAATAAAGTACGCATAGGACGTCACTATCGCTGAATAATACACAAATCAAAAAAAAAAAAAAAGAATGTCGTCATTCAAGAAATTCTACAAAAAAAAAAAAAAAAAAAAAAAAAAAAAAAAAAAAAAAAAAAAATCGGCTATCTCATGATTTATATGCCCTCATTTGTTTGTAATATTAATATAGATACTTAAAATTAAATTTAGAAAAAGAAATCGTTTATTTATATTTTTTCAAAATAGCACGTATTTTAATTACATTTTTTTTTAAGTTGTTAAGGGAAAAAGGCAACAAAAAGGTATAATTACTAAGTTCCCCCTACTTTCTACAGAAATGGAGTACTTGAGTTGCCAAATTTAAACAAATGGCGCTAAAAACTACACAAAAATTAATGTTTCAAAAATAAATTGAGATGCAGTTTTCAAACAAATTGCACTTAAAAGTACATTTTCTCCCCCAATACGACGGTATAAAAATTGAAAATGTGTGATGTTTAGAAGTTAAAAATCTTAAAATAGTAGAATAGAGAAGATTAAGTTAAATTGAAGTTAAATTGCAGTACAGTATTTGGTACTACTTAGTTATCCCGTCGACCTAAAATCTATCGCCAAACTGTAACATTGAATGCAAATAATGGTTGATCGTAAATATCGCATTCTAAGTATCTTATTACCATGCATTTAATGCTTTTCATGGTACTTCGCTGTTATATGGACTTGGGCGCTTTTGTAAAAAGCACGCAATTCGGGGTTAAGAAAGTGAGATTTTTTGCCAAATGACTATGAAAATAAAACAGAATAAGTATTATACGGGTTTATATATATATATATATACAGTCGAACCTCTATTTAACGAAGTCGCTAAATTCCGAAAAAAACTTCGTTATATGGAAAATTCGTTAAATAGAGAGTCACCTTTTAAAATACTTTAAACTACATAAAACATATTTTAAGTCCATAAACGCTAAATATAATTTAAAAAAGTAATTGATCACACTTTTTTTATAATATATATCTTTTGTTTTATTTATTTTACCCATCAAAAAGAAATCTGGAAGGGAAATAAGAATGAAACAAAACATTGTATTTTCAGTTAAAAAAATAATTTTACATTAAAATCAAAGTTTTTTAATATGGTTGAGAGCTGTTTGGAGGAACATCAAATTTTAAAGCAATATTCTTTTTCTTCACGACTTTATCCACCTCATCAAGAAATTTTTTTTCTCCGATGCTCAGGCACCTTCGCTCGGACATTTTCGAGCTACAAGAACCGAAATTACCAGCACAACTAATCAACAATTTAGAAAAAGGGATACTAGTTTAGGGACACGGTGCCATTGAGGATTAAAGGGGGATATTGAAAGTTTGCACTTCTTGGATGAAAAGCAAAGAATCACAGCGACTTTACTGTTCTCGGTGAGTTAGGTGTATGGTAAGACCTGTTCCTGGTCATTGATCATCATAAAATGTGTTAAAAGAAAGAATAAGTTTAAAATGCCCAGTAATATTCTGAGAAATAGGGGGGGGGGGGGGAATTTAGATCCGACGAAAAAGTTCGTTAAATAGAGAATGCATTCGCTATTCGGAGGTTATTTTACGAAGAAATTCGCAAAATGTTCTTGGTTCCAAGGGAAAGTTCGTAAAATAGAGAAATTCGCAAAATAGAGGTTCGTTAAATAGAGGTCCGACGGTATTTAAAAATGCATCTGCTAACCTGTATTAGATAAGTTATTTATATTTGTATATAATCTAATATATAAAAATGAAAATTTGTCTATCAGTCAGTTTGTAATTCTATACAAATCGACAGTTTGGAAGCCAAAATTGTGAAAAGATACGTACATGTGTATTAAAACACGGCCGAGGCAGCTAAAGTAATCTGGAATCGAAATAATTTATAGTTAATTTTTAATTAATAAAAAACCACCAATTTAACAGCAATTTCTTATCAAATTTAAACATTTTTCGTTATAGCAGTTGCCAACAATTAAAATACACAATAAAATTCTTACTACAACAATTAATTTTCTACTGCAAGATTTCCACGTGAAAAATGAAATAAATAGTTTGCCGAATTTAAAAAAAAAAGGTGAATATTACGTCATAACTTTCCTATTGCAAGATATTCACATGCAAAATGAAAATGAAATACAGTAGAACCTCTTTTATCCGAAACTCTCGGTTAACCGAAATCCATTTTTAAAGCTTTTTTTTTTATTATTATCACAGTCCTTGTGTGAAATCCATATTGAAAAAATTTTTTTTTTTCAAACTATCATATTCTTTGTGTGCAAGCGGTTCTTTCCGAACTACGAGTACATATAAATATTTTCGATTTCCTTTCTTAGAGTTCTTTCGAATTTAACTTCAGATCCCGTTAGCTGCGGAGTGGAACGAAGAAAATGAACAAATTAGCAATTCTGAAGTTTTGAATGTTTTGCAAAGGTTTTGGCATGGGGGTAGCAAGGCTGTGATACTGGTGAACAAATAATATTTAAAAACTCCGTGATAGAGCATCAAAGCAAAGGCTATCGAAACTGCAGCAAACAAAACATTTTTTCAAACTCTTGTGACATGTGTAAAAGGTATACTTAATTTCAAAATTAAAATTCAGGTAATTTATTGTTGATTCTATTTTGCTATTGCTTTATTTTTATTAAGTACTTGTTACCATAATAAGAAATATTGCATTTATTTCTCCTTAATCTTCAAATTGAAGCATTCTCGATTATCCGAAAATTTCGATTTTCCGAAAGAGGCTCGGTCCCAATTACTTCGGATAATCGAGGTTTTACTGTAAATAGTTTGACGAATTTAAATGAAAGTGAAAATATAACTTCATAACTTTTCTATTTCAAGGTTTCCACGTAAAGGGGAAAATATTACGTCATATTGGAAATATAAAGGACGTGGTGAATATAGTATAACGTCATATGAGTTGTGAAAAAAACGTATTGAAGCATGATAAAAACCCGATTATGAAAATATTGGCGTATTTTAACATTATTGCTCCAATTATAAATTGAAATAAGTTCATTTATAGCTGTATTCTTTTGCGTCTGTTATATACATTTATACATTTTTATATTGTGTTTTCATTTGATTTATGCGTACAACACTTCGAATGCTTTTTTAAATGTTTGTTTTATGTTGTATGTTAAATTTTGAAATTGATTTTTCAGAACAAACATATTTCAAATTCTGGGCAACGCCGCGCCAGCACTTTAGTTTGTAACAGATAAATGGCTTTTGTATCTGTATATCTAATGCTAATATTATAAAGCGTTATAATATTATAAAGTGTACAATATTATTAATGTTTGTACGTTTGTGAGGTGTTTTCTCTGAAACTACATAGTCAACTTAAAAAAATGTTGGCTTCTCTAGGCTTTTCTCTCTCTCGCCAAGGCCACTAACAGAGGCAAGTGCCGTTTTAAATGTGATATGATTTTTTTTTTCTGATTCTTTTTTCTAGACATTTTATCATAAGGTCATCGTCATATTCTCAATTGTCATTAGTAGATTTTTTATATATTAACTTATTCTGGTGAAATTTCATAATCGGGTTCATATTGGCGTATTTTAGCTTGCATGATTTGCTGAAAAAATATGTATGGATTTGTAAATTACTTCAAATGACACTTTGACAGCTCAAAGATTATGCATACGATATATTATGATCTTGTGTCATACTTTATGCTGTAATCATTGCCGATTTCCTTTTATAATACATGCTAAATACAGCTCAACTTTTGCAGAATATGTTAAACATATTTTGCAAAAGTTGAGCATATTTAAACATATTTTTTAAACATATTATGTTTAAAAACAAAACTATACAGCGTATGTAGTTGCCATCAAGTGCTCATCATTTAAATCCGATCGAGCATATCCAGGGGCGCCATTTCAGAACTTTCTTTGGGGGGGGGGGGGGGGGACAAAGATATTTTGAAGGAAATTATATAGCTAAAGGCGTCTACCCCTCCCCCCCGAACGAGAAACGTAAACTGAATCATACTTAAAAAAACAGTAAAAACTTTGAATACAGAAACTCAAGAACCAATGAAATATTTCGTTTTAAACAGGTTTACGTCTTAGCTGATAAAATTGCGATATATTGAATATTAAAAATTTTCTTTTTAGACAGGATTCTATTATAGGTTCCATTTTCATAGGTAATCCTCAAAGACTGTTCATAGGCGTAACCAGCCTTTTGAACGGGGGGGGGGGGGGGGGGGTGCCCAGACTTTTTAGCCTGAACATGTTGGATAGAAACAATATCTTATACAGTAATACCTTCTACAACAGAACCCCATGAAACCGGTCGAATTTTCGTTTTAGACAGGATTCTATTATAGGTTCCATTTTCATAGGTAATCCTCAAAGACTGTTCATAGGCGTAACCAGCCTTTTGAACGGGGGGGGGGGGGGGCAGACATTTTAGCCTGAACATGTTGGATAGAAACAATATCTTATACAGTAATACCTTCTACAACAGAACCCCATGAAACCGGTCGAATTTTCGTTTTAGACAAGTTTTCATCTTAGAAGGTATAATTGTGTTTTATTTCTTTTAAAAAGGGCTCAGACGCGATTTTTGTTTGCGTGGGGGGGGGGGGGGGTGAAAAGGGCTCAAAACATCAAAACTAAATCTAATGGTTAAAAAAAATGTAAATCTCCGTGCAGCAGTGACATAAGACCAGTGACTAAATGTGGTCACAAGTGTAAAACCTTTTGGCACCCCAACTTCTTATAAGATTTTAAAAAGCCTTTAATCATGCTGGAAACTTCTATAGAAACAGGGACATTGCATGAGATCTAAAATCCCGTTTAAATCTTTTACCCAATTAATTAATTTCGTTTCGAGTGGTTTTTTAAGCTTTTCCGAATTTGTAATGCGATTTTTAGCGGGGTTTTGCGTGCGTTGAGACGATTTTTTGACCTTTTTGAAACAGAAAAAAACATTCCTGAAATTTTTGCAACTGCCATGATTAAATTCGAATTGGAAGAATGTAGAATAAGTTCTTACAAGAAAGCTGAAAATTAATTTGGCTCGAAATAAAAAATCGCAATAATTCAGTATTCGTTTGTTTCAAGACAGAAGTGGTCGTACCTTGCCGAAGACAGTCCCCCCTCCCCCACAATCCTAGATTTGTTTAATTCTATGTTCGTTAAAAAAAATAATTAAACAGCGAAACTTCACTAGTAATAAAGTTTTCTTTGACAGGAAGGGTTTTAAATAACGTGCGGGATAGCGCGATTTTTGCACAGAAAAGGAAAAGTCCCGCATAATAAAAAATGCTGTGCAATATTCCCCCTCCAAATTCTTTCACAGACCTGTGATTTTTCAGTAAGTATTTATTTATTTATTTATTTATTTTTATTTTTTTTTGCGATTTTTATTTTTTTTTTTATGGAATTTCTCAAAATCAATTCGTGATTCGGTCCCGGAAAAAATTGAGAACTTCTTCAAACAATCGTAGAAAAATATCGTGAATTTCGATAAAAGAGTGCAGAAAGAAATCACGAATTTCGCAAAAGATCGAAATTCGCTAAAGAAATCACGAATTTCGATAAACGATTGACGAAAAAAATGTTGCAAATTTAGTCAAAAGGTCGCAGAAAAGAGTAGAGAAATTTTTAATCGGTAGGGAAAGATATCGAGAATTTTCTCGATCGGTCGCGCAAAACTATCTCGAATTTCGACAAATGACCCCTGTAATAAAAAAAATTCTCTTTCGCCAAACAGTCGCAAAAGAAAACAAATTTCGTCAAAGAATCCCGGTAAAAACGCGAATTTCGTCAAAGGATCGCAGAAAGAAAACGCGAATTTCGTCAAAAGATTACGGAAAGAAAAATTGAATTTCATCAAAAGATCGTGGAAAGAAAACGCGAATTTCACCGGAGGATTTTGCTAAAGAAATGACAATTTCATCAAAATATCGCGGTAAAAAATGCGAATTTTGTCAAAAAATCGCGGTAAAAAACACGAATTTTGTGAAAGGTTAGTGGTGAAAAGTGCGGATTTCGACAAAATATCGTGTAGAAAGGCGTGAATTTCGTCAAACGATTTTGGGAAAAAATTGTAAATATCATGAGATGATCGCAGAGTAAAATCACGAATTTCGTCAAAATTTACCAGCACTGGGATAAAAGATTAAAACAGGGTCCTTTTCCTAGTTTCAAAAGAACGCCGCAAAATGAGAAGAAACTCCAAAAATCGCATAAAAATTTTCAGAGGAAAAAAATTACTATATTGACTTGAAAGACTGCAACCATATTTCTTTAACGAATGTCAAAAAATGATCGCGAAACACGAAATTTAACCAACCAACCAACCTCCAGATTAATTTGAATTTTCTATGCTATTATTTCTCATTTTCAAAGGGGGTAGGGTCTGTACAACCCCCTCCCCCTTCCCCCGGCTAATCACATTTTAGAATTATTGTTTCACATCTGCATCCCCTTTCAATTTTTTTTTGCTTCTTTCTAGACTTTAGATTACGAAAGCAAAGAGACAAATAGTTTATATTTCTATCCTCGTCAAGAACTTGTGTTAATTTCTCACGAAATCTCCCACAAACAAAAGGGGTCAAAGTGGGATTCGGGGCTCGCAGTGTTCCTAAAATTTTCGCACTTTGCTACCAGTATTTTGAATAAGAATTATTCGTTGTAGATTCCTTTAACATCTGTAATAGAATTATACAATAAAGATTATCGTTTTAAAATAGTGGTAGGAAAGTGCGAAAATTTTAGGAACGCTGCGAGCCCTGGGGATTATAAAACTACCTTTTTGACGTACAGATTCTTGTAAATATTCCAGTTAAAAAAAAAATAAATAAACACAATTAAAAAAAAAATAAACACAATTTAAAAAAAAAAAATAAGAACGTGGGTTTCATCTTTTATCACGGTTCAAAAACTTAGACTGTTAGTTTTCTGAACTAAAGTAGTTGAACTCTGTTTTCACTTCTTCTTATATCTTCTTTTGTAGATTTCGATTATTTTAAATGATTATGCTTGAGTCTGCGGAAGCGGGGGGGGGGGGGGGGGGGTTACGCCTATGCTGTTAAACCATCCACTCTATAATATAGCTCTGAAAAGAGATTTATTACAGTAAAACTTGTGAAAACGAAGCCTAGCTATAACAGAATTCTTTCTCAAAGATGGGGAAAATCAAATTTCGATGTGCAAACATCATACAATTATACTTGCTAAAACAGAGACCTGTCTAAAATGGAACTTTTTTCTAGTCCCTTTCGATTTCTTTTTTTCAGGTTTTACTACAGGGGCGCCATTTCAAGAGTTTCCTGGCGAAGGACAAGGAAAATTTTTCTTTGAGGAACAGGGGACGTGCAGAATTGCACAACGTGTAAAACTGCACAAATCTCACAGAGAATGGGAAAATCCCGCACAATAAAAAAAAAGCTCTGCGTGATTTTGTCTCTTTAACTTCTTTCACGGGCATGTGATAATTCTGCGTTTTTTTTTTAATTTTCGTGAAAGTGCATGATTTTTTTTCTTTCGAATTCCGCAAAATCAATTCGTCAATATGTCAGAGAAAAAATCGCGAATTTTGAAAAAAAAAATCCCCAAATCGTCACGGAAAAAATGTCTAATTTTTCCAAACGACCGTGGAAAATATTGCTAATTTCATCAGAGATCGCGAAAAGAAATGCAGATTTCGTCAAATGATTGTACAAACTAAAATCTCGAATTTTGTAAAAGGATTGCGAAAAAATCGCCAATTTCGTCAAAAGATTGCACAAAAAAATCACGAAAATTTAATTAAACAATCGAGGAGAATTTCTTCAAACGATCGTGAAATAAGATACAAAATTTCATGTAACTATCGCGCAAAAAATTAAAAATTTTATTAGTTGGTGCTAGAAAAAAAAACTTCAACAAGTGTTCATGAAAAAAAATCGCGGATTTTGTCAAAAGATCGCAGAAACAAATATGGAATTTCGTCAGTTGGTCGCGGGAAAATGTTGTGAATTCGACAAATGGTCGCGAGAAAAAAAAAATCAATTTCAACTTTTATGATCTAGCGATAAGAAAATTTTCATTAATGATTTTCTGAAAGTAAAGATAATGTAAAGTGTTAATTGAAGAGCTGAGTGGAAGAACATGTTATGCTACATTTTCTTAAAAATTATTTTATCTTTTGGACGAAGGTGTTATCAGGTATTCTATCACATGGTAAAGCTAAAATACCAAAGTTCTATTTAAAGCCTTGAAGATTTAAGACATTATTAATAAATATTTTAATATTTAATAATGCAAATAATATTAATATTTTTTAATATTTAAAAATTAAATTTGAATACGTTTTTTTGATAGAGTTTAGTACCACACCCGTTAATATTTTGAACACATGGTATCTAACAGAAAATAAATCATTAAAATTGACAACAAAAACTTTCACATCAAATTTCTTCAAATGTAATTTTTGTTACTTAACTCGTTCTTAATTTAACTTGTTCTTCCACTTAGCTCTTCAATTGTTTCGGATTGTGTTTTCGCTATTTTGAGGTGGGTTTGTGTTAATACTATTTTTCAAAGAAATCCAGAATATTTTTCAAATGAAAAACTACATATTAGAACATTAATGAATACAATATATACATCTTCATTTTTCTACATAAAAGGTAAAAAGTTTATATTAAGCTTTAACTGATGTTACCGGTCTTACAGACCGCTGCTTTTTTCAAATTTTGTAGATTAACTTATAATTTTCAGTTTAACTATGAATACTACCGACATTTTGTTTCGTTTGGAACTTTAGTACTATATTCAGAGACTTTTGAATAGGTGAATTTTAATTATAATACTCGTGTAAAAAAAGTTAAGTACAAAAACACCATCCTATGAACTAATCGCGTCTTTTATTGATCTTTCGATAGAGCGGTCTCACGGACCGCCTCACAGTAGTTATGTGACAACTTCTTTCACATCAGTTAATGGTTAAAGATATAGTTGTAGGCTTCTCTTTCTTTTACAACAATTGTATTAAAATATGGATTAATTTTCTTTAATTTTGTGTCGAGTTGCCTTTGAATGGAAATCTTTTTAGCAGTTTCCATGTTTACATGAAATTACAGTCCTACGTCAGGATAGGTTGACGTATTTTCTTCGTTGCGATTGAGGTACACTTTAAGTTTTTCGGATTGTGCTTAATCTTTTTCGGTCGGAGTCGGGATGACCTTGTTTTTAACAAGGAAGTCCTGAATATTTTTCAAATGAAAAACTATAGATTCGACTATTAAAGGTGGCCCATAGTAATAACCCACGTGTTTATTTCTGTACATAAGAGATAAAATTATAGACTACTTTATTATAAACGTGTTAAAATATGGAGTAATTTTCTTTTACTTTTTGATTTGGTGGAAGTCTGTCGGTTTTTGGGTTGAGAAATTGTTTTGTCGGGTGCGCGCAGACTCCATTCCTAGCGTTGAAGGATTTCGAGAGTGTACGATATATAATATGATTTAATAAAGTAAATAATTGAATAATTTGATAACATTGCAATGATTGCAGTAAATATAATGTGACACTAATAATCCAAAAAACAAAAAAGTCGGATAATAAGGAGCTTGAATTATACTCGCCCCTTGACCCCCCCCCCCAAAAAAAAAACTATTTGAAAACTCTACCCCTGAATTTCTAGCCATGAGGGGGATAGTTTTCCTATGATCAAGTTGCACACAGCTGAGAAGCAATTGATAAAAGAAAATGTCTCATGTATTTTTAAAATTAACCAAAGTACGATATATGTCTCACCTTAAGAAAGTTCGAATAGGAAATTTTTTTTATAATTATTAATTTCGATGCATAAAGCATTTATTTAATGCATATGTTTTTATTGCAATCAAATCTGAAAAATTATTTTAGCGTTTGAGCAATTTTTTAATTTTTGTTTGAGTCTGACAATTGATGTTTGATAAATTTTCTGAAAAATTAAATTCCTTAGGGGGGCTATTGCCCCCCCCCAGCTCCCCTCAAATGGCGCCCCTGAGCATATCTAAAACACACACTAACCACGCATTGCATGCCACTGTTTGATGATTTCGGTACTTTGATACTATATCAGATTTTGAAGAGAGAATTCCTTAACTCTTATCGACAACCTCATTGCATCCGTAGAAAACAGTTATTGTACAATATTAACTATTCCGGGGGAACACACACCATATAAAGTATAGTCCATTCTTTTCAAACATCATATATTTGTCCATTAAAGTTACTCAAATTGGTGCGGAGTGTCTGATTATGCTCTTGACATCATTTTGTACAGTTAAAATTCCGATATAAGATGATTAATGCTGGTATTCACCATCTACCTTAACCTTGAAAACGTCGGTCGACCGCTCAAATGAAATTCGCGATAACATTTAATTGGATATTATCAAGGAGACGTCCAATCAGAACTAAAGGTGAATACCATTTGAGCGTTCGACCGAGGTTTTCGGTTTAACCTGGGGTCGAAGTAGTTGGTGAATACAAGCGTTAGTGTTTCATTTTCTATTTTACTTTTAATATAATGCCAACTTTCAATATCCATGCTGTCTTGCATGGTTTGCTTTCCCATTTTTTAAAACAGTGTATACGAATTTATATATAAGATTTTGTAATTCTATTATTCGTTTACATTTTCATCATTTCAATTTATCGCAGTATATGGACAATTAAAGATAACATCTCATTTTCTTTGCTTCCATATGTTATTATTAAATCTATGTTCTCAGCAATATAGCTCAGACTAATCCCTCTGAGGGAAGTCCTAGTTTAATATTTATTACTTTAATTACACACGTTTTAAAATAACTTCACATATTGTTATTATTATTCTTGTCCGAGTTCTGGTCTTAAAAATTTTATTACTTTCTTCTATCTTTACAAGAAGAAAGTATTGGATGTGAAAATTTTCAACTTCCGGTTTTAGATGGATTTATACGTTTTAGAAAGTCCTAAACACGACTGAACGGCATTTAGGTAATGCATGTTAGTCTGTATGTGAGAAAAATTTTGCGGGCGTTCTATCTCGAGAACTAATGCACGGAATTTCACAAAACTTTAGATTCAGTTAGACCTTGATATAAACTATTGCTGATTAGTTTTTGGTGTATATCGCCCAACAAATGGCGCTGCTATACTGCATCTTTCACTATTTCCGCAATAGCACTATATCAAGATTTAATGCACAGATTTTCATCAAACTTCAGATTCAGTTAGTCCTTGAAATGAATTAGAACTGATTATATTTTGGTGTAAATCGCCCAAGAGGTGACGCGGATATGCTGGATTTTTCACGATTTTCGCAATAGCTCTATCTCAAAAACTAATGCACATATTTTCACCAAACTGCAGATTCAGCTAGACGTTGACATAAATTGTTGCTGATTACGTTTTGGGGCAAATCATCCAACAGGTGGCGCTGATATGCTGCATTTTGCATGATTTAGACGATTTTAGCGATAGTCCTATCTCAAGAACTAATGCACGGAATTTCGTATCTTTAGAATCTTCATGATAGGCATAGATTGCCATTTAATTTTGGCACTGTGCTAGAGAATTTTGAAGCATTAATATGCATAAGATAGAAGACAGTTTTAGGATTGGCACATCCGACAACTTTTTCTGGTTAAATTATTGAATTTGAATCTCTCAAGTCATACTTTAAATAGTTTATGATCAAATTTAATCATTAACCGAATCACTATTTTAAACGATTGCACCTTAAATCGAAATAATAACGGATCATCTCTTTCAGATAATGGTTAGGCAAGTATTTGGAGCGAAAATTGTTTCATTTAAATTAATTTATAACCATAACTACGATAAAATTTGATATTAATCGAATCAATAAAATTAACATCAAAATATGTAACATTTACACATAAGTGTAACTCATTTTATCGATGCAATTTTATTCTTTACTTCAGAAAATATAAGTAAAAATCAATTACAATTTTCTTGATTCTCAAATGTTTACTCTCATGTAGTATTTAATTAATTTATAAAGGAATGTTCAAACCACTGCTAAATTAAACATGTTGCTGAACTGAATACCACCATTTCTTTGTTTCTTTTATTATTATTTTAATAAAGCCGCATTTTAAAAAAGGGGAAAGAAGAACCCAAAGTTTTTAATGTTTTAAAATCAACACACAACCCAGTTTTAATAAACCATTTAAATGTACCCATATTTGACCGTTCTATAAATAGGACAGCTACATTTATCCTCTTTAAAGATAACAAAAGTAATTTATATAAACTTTCTCATAACAAGTTTCGAAACAGATCTAAGTTTAATATATGTTGTTTTTACTACAGCCGAGTTTAATGTTAATTTTACATTAATGAGTTTTAATATAGGTGCCCAATTTGATAGGACGAGGCGACGGTACAATGTGATTTAAAGTTGAACGGCAGAGTTACAGACAACAATTCTTAGGGATGGCCGATTTGTATATAGCAATCCGAAATCGATTGCCTCCATACAAAGGTTAATTAGATTTTGTTTTTATTCTGGAATGAATTTTCAACTGCCCGATTTATAACTTTAAAACTATTTGCGAGTTGGTGAGTTACTATTGGCGGGCTCTGTTTTACGCCTCGAAAACTTTTTACAATTAAATTTTTGTTTGCTCTTTCTTTGCAATCAGCGTTAAACTTTTAAAATTAGAAAGTATTTCGGGGGCGTCGCTCCCTTCGGCAGCGTAAAGACCGGCTATGCCAAAGCTATACGCGCTCGGAGCTGTACATGCTCCAAAGGTCTGCACGGACCCGGGCTTGGACCGAGGCCCGTAACCGGCTCAGCAAAATGAAGACGGAGTTTCAAACGGGCCGAAAAAAAAAATAAATAAATAAACGAGCCGGGCCGGCAAAAAAATTGAACGGGCATGCCGGCCCG
The DNA here is from genome assembly GCA_963932465.1 of Maratus speciosus. Lineage (NCBI taxonomy): Eukaryota > Metazoa > Arthropoda > Arachnida > Araneae > Salticidae > Maratus > Maratus speciosus. The sequence continues at coordinate 334,913,052 of OZ010800.1, forward strand.
GTATAAAAACTTAAACAAAGCCGATAAAATTATGAACCATTTTCAATGAATATGGCTTTCGCGAGAATAAGTATAAATGTGAGCCTTGCTAGTTTGACACCATCAATACAGAAATATAACATGTCCAGCGTAGAGATCGGCACCGGACATTTATATGGTGTCTGAGCCTGGGCTTATTTTTTTCTGCAGACTCATGACAGACTCAGATCAGGCTTGCATTTTTTTTCTTTTCTTTTTTACATAGTCGAGCCGTGCCGGCACGGGATTTAATTGCTCTCAGGATGTGAAGGGCAGGCAATATGTTTTGTAAAAATATTAATAGCAATAATGAACGTCTGTTAACGGAATGATTGGAAATACACTATATGGCCGAAGGTGACCGGTTACTCGCGATTTTAGACGTTTTGTTAAATATCTAGAAAAATAGATGAGGAATTAACCTGAAACTGCAGGTGTGTAAACAGTATGGTATAGTATAGGTCATATATTTCCGCGAAGATTTTTTCCCGAAACCCCATAGGGGACCGTCAACAAATTGAAAAAGAACGAATATCTTTTGGATAACGCTGTAAAAACTAATGTAGCAAAAGCGTTCAAACTCGAGATTATTAATAAGCGGCTTATTGTTATATATACTGTGTTCATTTTCATGAGGATAGCATGTATACTCGTAGAGAAATTAAGGTTTTTATAAAAACAGTCCCAAATTTCGCCAAGTTTTTTGCTTATAATTTGCAGAGTTCTTAATATAAAAGATTCCTTTTCAGAAAATATGACAAACAACATTGTACACAATATTCTGCAATCAGAATTAAAAAATAATAAAAATTAGACGAAAAATGAGCAGGTTTACTAAAAAAATTTTCACTGCGCATGCGCGAACGCAATCAAAATATAATATGCATAATGTATTAGCTAAGTATATAGAGCAACTTTTGTGAAAGTCTCAAAATCATAGCTTGAAAATTCTGAAAATTATCGTCGATATAGAATAAGCTCGAAATCCGTTGTTCCCAAAAAGAAGCAAAAAGATGAGGGGTTGTATCAAATATCTGTTGATTAATGCCAAGATAGCGTACACAATATTTGTACGTAGTACTAGTATATTTGGATACAACCGCTCATCTTTTTGCTTCCTTTTGGGAACAACGGTTGGTTGGTTGTGTTTATGACGACCAATTATCAACACGAGTGATATAGGCCCTAAGGGGGGGGGGGGACTTTCTAAGGTAACCTAACCCGTATTAACGCTTGGAAATCTAAGGTTAGAAGAAAACTCCGAACGATTAGGCCGACAGGCGCGATTGGGTTCGAACCCAGCACTTCCCGTCTACCAGCTTCGAGAGCAGAACCTCTCGGCACTGGTGGGGCCATTTGGGAACAACGGATTTCGGGCTTACTCTATCGACGATAATTTTCAGAATTTTCAAGCTATGATTTTGAGACTTTCACAAAAGTTGCTCTATATACTTAGCTAATACATTATGCACATTATATTTTGATTGCATTCGTGCATGCGCAGTGAAACATTTTTTAGTAAACCTGCTCATTTTTCATCCAATTTTTACTATTTTTTAATTCTGATTGCAGAGTATTGTGTACAATGTTGGTTGTCGTATTTTCTGAAAATAACTTTTTATATTAAGAGCTCTGCAAATTATAAGCAAAAAACTTGACGAAATTTGGGACTGTTTTATAAAAACCTTAATTTCTCTATGAGTATACATGCTATCCTCATAAAAATGAACACAGTCTATTACAATAAGCCACTTATTAATAATCTTGAGTTTGAGCGCTTTTGCTATATTAGTTTTTACAGGGTTATCCAAAAGATATTCGTTCTTTTTCAATTTGTTGACGGTCTCCTATGGTGTTTCGGGAAAAAATCCTCGCGGAAATAAATGACCTACAGAGGAAAATGTCCAAATACCGGCTACCACTTTTATTTTCAATCTAGATCCTACAATTTTGAAAATTAGTAACGGGAAAATAAACAGAAGGCTACCTTGATATGTTCTACACCTGTTTAGCGAAAAAAAAAAATCATTTTAAAAGGCATTTTCCGTTTAAAAAAAGCAAAATTCTGAAAGTTTGCAAATTTTGAGCTTTGAAAATGGGGCCTAAATACCGGCTACCTAAGTTTTTCCCTAACGAATCACACAAATAATGCTAATTTCTTTTATTAAGGGGTAAGAACATTGTTTTAATAAATTTTATTGATTAATAACACTTCTTATGTACATACAATTTTTACTTTCTTCTATCTTTACAAGAAGATGGTTGGTTGTATTTATGAGGGCCAATTATCTGCACGAGGGATATAGGACCGGGGGGGGGGTGCCCTTCGTGGGGGTCTTTCTAAGGGAACCTAACCCGTATTAACGCTTGGAAATCCAAGGTTCGAAGAAAACCACGAAAACTCCGAACGATTAGGCCGACGGGCGCGATTGGGATTGAACCCAGCACCTCCCGTCTACCAGCTTCGAGAGCAGATACTCTCAGCCACTGGTGGGGCCTTTACAAGAAGAAAGTATTGGATTCGTGAAAATTTTCGACTTTCGGTTTTCGACGAATTTACACGTTTTAGGGGTCAGAGATTCCGAAAAACATGTTTTTACAAAATGTCTGTCTGTATGTGACACAAATATTGTGGGCGCTCTATCTCAAGAACTAATGCACGGAATTTAATAAAAATTTATATTCAGTTAGTCCCTGATGTAAATTGGGGCTGATTAGTTTTTGGTGTAAATCGCTCAACAGGTGGCGCTGCTATGCAACATTTTCCACGATTTCCACAATAGCTCAATCTCCAGAACCATTACACGGATTTTCACCAAACTTCAGATTCAGTTAGTCCTTGACATGAATTGATGTTTAAACATTTTGGTGTAAATCGCTCAAAAGGTGGCGCTGCTATGCTGTATTTTTTGTAATTTCTGAAATAGCTCTATCTCAAGAACTAATGCTTGGATTTTCAACAAACTTCAGATTCAGGTATACCTGGATATGAATTAGCGCTGTTTAGTTTTTGGTGTAAATCGCTCAACAGATGGCGCTGCTATGCAGCATTTTTCAGAATTTCCACCATAGTTCTATCTCAATAACTAATGCATGAATTTTCATCAAACTTCAGATTCAGGTATATCTTGACATGAATTGACGTTTTATAGATTTTGGTGTAAATCGCTCAACAGGTGCCGCTGCTATGCCGCATTTTTTTGCAATTTCCGCAATAGCTCTATCTCAAGAACTAATGCTTGGGTTTTCAACAAACTTCACATTCAGGTAGGACCTTCATATGAATTAGTAATGTCTATGTTTTGGTTCAAATCGCTCAACAGGTGGCGCTGCTATGCTGCATTTTTCAAAATTTCCACCATAGCTCTATCTCAATAACTAATGCACGAATTTTCATCAAACTTCAGATTCAGGTATACCTTGATCAGGGTTGGGTTTTTGACGTCAAAAAGTGGTTTTTGACATGACAAGCGTCAAAAACTGGTTTAAACTGTCATAAACTGGTTTAAACCGTCGAAAACTGTCATAAACTGGTTTAAACTGTCGAAAACTGACAAATACATGTAACACACTAAAACATTTTAACAATAGGTAAACATTAAATAAGTCAATGATTTATGTGATCTTTTATTGAAATTTAATAATTTAAAAAATATATTATTTGCAATAAAATATTTTTTTTTTGGATTTTTCAACCAGAAGAAAATTTTGTACAATTAAATAATCCGGATCAATTTTACCCCGCAGCATGCTGCAGCACACCACGTGCTTAGCACATTTATTTACACCCAAAAGATTTTTGAGTTTAGAGTGTATGAAGCGTTAGAAAATAGTCTGTCTCTTAATTGATGCTGAGCTAGTAGGACTTGATAGCAAAAGCATTGCTAGATGAGCAAGTTTTGAAGCAGGCTCAAAAAGCTGCTGCATTTAATGATACCTTTCCACCAAGCAATGGAGTCTTCCCTATAGCACTGAAATAAGAAGACGGGAAAGGGGATTCTTTCTTCAATTCAAGGAAATTCTTTAGCTTCATACACAATCAGTATGGGTAAGCATCCATAAATTCTTTCTGTAGCTCAAGCGCGAGCTGAATCAACTGATACAGCAACCAACCCTTGCCCCTGATGGTTGGGATGCAAAGTATAAGTCACAGAATGGTATGGTTTCATGATTTGATCCCTTCTATTATGCACTTTTTCAATATGGGCTTAAAGGAATTTTCTTTTAGATGACCGAGCCAATTTTGTACAGTTTTAAAATCAAAAACATTTTTATATATTGAAAGAAAGCATGTTTTAAAAAGATTTTGACTTCAAGCTTTTTTTTAATTACTTCTCTTATTTTGTAAATGTTTAAAATTAATAATCCAATTTCAATTTTGAATGGAATGGTTATTGCCTAGACTAGAATAACATTGATGCACATTATCTTGTTATATATACAAAAAAATCCGCACTTTTCTAAGTTTTTTTTCCCATAAAAAAAGCTAACTATAGAGCTATATATGCTTTAAGCTCTCAAAAGTAAGCGAAATTAAAACGATTTTAAGTAAGAGAAAAAATGTACAGCTCAGGTGAGCTTAATGTCTACTTTTTAGAAAAACACAATTTTACAAAAAAAAAAAAAAAAAAAAATTAAATAAAAATTTTACCCTGTTAAAAAGTTGTACTTAACAATAATAATTTACTATGTACTAATTACTGATATACAGTAAGAGTGAATTTAAAATATTACATGTAATGTTGTCATGTGTGACATTTAATTTGAATTTTTACAGATCAATTTAGTATTTGAGGTTTTTGACAGATGGTTTTTGACATGACGGTTTAAACCAGACATAAACTGACACATGTCAAAAACATGCCAACCCTGTAATTATTACTAATACTATATACTAATTATACAATTACAGTAATAGTGAATTTTAAATATTACATCTAATGTGTGACATTTAATGTGAAATTTTACAGACCACTGTAAGTATTTGAGGTTTTTGACGAGGTTTTTGACAAGGGGTTTTTGACATGACGGTTTAAACCACAGTTTAAACTGTCAAAAACTGACACATGTCAAAAACCTGCCAACCCTGACCTTGATATCAATTAGTGTTATTTATGTTTTGGTGTAAATCGCTCAACAGGTGGCGCTGCTATGCTACATTTTTCCGTATTTCCGCTATAGCTCTATTTCTAGAACTAATGCACGAATTTTCATCAAACTTCAAATTTAGATATACACTGGTTATCAAAAATTAAGGAAAAGTCACAAAATGCTAATTTTCAAATACGCAAACACTCAAAAGGAAATAATATAATTCAAGTAATTACTATCTCTACAACACAGCTAGTCCATATAACATCTCATTCATGTCACACATGGTCACAAATGTCACAGTCACTATGGTGAAGCAAAAAAATAGGAAATTCCATACATCTCATTAGGAGTCTCAAAGGATCACTATATGTGACTCCACTGAGACGTCACTGTGACTGCTGCTTTGGGACGAGTCACCATGTGACTTTACAATGTAGTTACATTGTGACTCTCATGTGACTGTCATTTGTAGACTCAATTTCAAAGTCATCGAGAACGCTGCATTGTGATAAGTTACCAAATAATGTCACATTAAAGTCACATGATGACTTTCAGGTGACAGAGAGACTACTGTGAAGTCACCATTGTGCTCTTTTGGGAAAAGTCTCCATGTGACTATAATATGATATTATTCGGTCACTTATAATGCACCGTTCATGATGATTATGAAATTGAGTCTCAAAATGACAGTCACATGAGAGTCAATTTAACTACATTGTAAAGTCACCTGGTGACTCGTCACAAAGCAGCAGTCACATTGACTTTTCAGTGGAGTCACATATAGTGATCATTTGAGACTCATAATGAGATGTATGGAATTTCCTATTTTTTTGCTTCACCTTAGTGACTGTGACACTTGTGAGTGACATGAATGAGATGTTATATGGGCTAGCTGTGTTGTAGAGATATAATTACTCGAATTATATTATTTCCTTTTGAGTGTTCGCGTATTTGAAAATTAGCATTTTGTGACTTTTCCTTAATTTTTGATAACCAGTGTAATTTGATATGAATTGGTGCTAAATTGATGTAATTTCTTTTACTATTTAAATGATTTAATTGACGTGATTTACATAGAAGAAAGTTTTGCACCAAACAAATTAGCCACAAATACCGGATTAAAATATACAGAAACAAATTCGAGATATTTTGTGAGTAATATTAAATAAGTTGCTCATAGTTACGGTTGTTTATTCTTTAAAAGTAATGAACGTTTCTAAGTTATGTTTGAAAAGATCTAAGCCTATATCAAACCAGCCCCGAAATGTGGGTTTGTGAATATTTAAATTGTAGAAAAATGTAAATTATTTCCTATCTGTGTTATTAGATGGCTTTAACTCTTCTGTTTAATTGAACTGTACATGCCATGATGTTCGTTTTTCGAATAAATGTTGAACGATAGACTGTTTTGAGTTTTACGTTGAATTCTGTTCTTTTTTGTACATAAGTAAATAACTTCTAAACATTCAAAATGGTAAAAAAAAAAAAAAAAGAAACATTTTCCGTTTAAGTGATATATTGTAATAGTCAAAGGACGCATTAAACAATACAGCATCCGTGACGCCAAAAATTAATTTATTTCCCCCCCTTTCAAGTAGAGCAAGCCCAGAACGGTCTAAATACCGGCTAGCCGGAATTTAGACCACTCTAGGTAGCCGGTATTCGGACCACTGCTATGTTTAAGTTAAAAGTGATATTACTCATTCATATAGTAAAATACCAATAACTTGTGTACGGCATTCAAAAGCTAAATATGTCTAGAAAATAATTTTATCATCAATTCAGGCCAATATAGGACCAGTATTTTAAGAAAAAATGAGAAATTTATACTTGAAAAACTTTTGATGTCCCAGGTTTCGTTGTTTCGACACTTTTTCTGTTCCTGCTTGTAAATGAGACAGACTTCAGCGACGTACTTCTCGTAACATTATTCTCTCAATTAAAGGAACAAACCCTCTATATCACCGCTAGGCTGCGCTGGGCACCTCTACTATACTGTTTACAAACCTGCAGTTTCAGGTTAATTCCTCACGTATTTTCCCAGATATATAACAAAACATTTAAAATCGCAAGTGACCGACCGGTCACCTTTGGCCATATAGTGTATTAAGGTGGTTCTCAAATTCACTGTTCAACAACGCGAAACTTTCTGATACATTTTCTGACTAATTTTTAACTGCAAAGGCATAAAACTGACAGGCCTATTGAAGGGATTTGGAATTGATTAGCGCTTTCCATTTTTAATAAATAAATTTGTTATGTAGATGTAAGAGATTCTTGCCACTTGACTGCAGGTTTTTGTCCTTTCCCGTGCTATCGCTTCCGGAAATTCGATTCAAAACGCTACTTTTGACAGCATTTTCAATAAGAAATCGCGTCTATAACCTCCCCCTCCCCTTTCTTTTGTATATTCAAAGACGCTTCTTAAGAGGGGGGGGGGGGGAGGTCATCAGCGATTTTAAGTTGACTTTAAGTAAAAAAAAGGTTTTTTTTGTAACAGTAAATATTAATATTTTTTCAAAGAAAATATACCTTTACAGTCCGAAAGGTAGGTATCGCGAAAACGCTCGTATTGTTTTTCTCTCTCTTTTTTTAGGTGCGTTCGTAATTATATAAATACGTAGCACCTATAGTCGTCGTTCAGTCCGTCCGTCTGTCTGTCCGCATATAACAGAGCAAAAACTACCCAACCGAATGGTCTGAAATTTGAAATATAAGATTGTTGTAAAATTTTGTCGAGCCATTTCAAATTTTATGAAAATCGGATGTATAGTTTAATTACAGGGACAGTCAAAAGTTTTTCTTTACATTACGGCCAATGGGAAAAATTATTGCAAATGCATTTTAATGATGTTACAGCCTTCCGAATGGTCTGAAATTTTAAAGATATAATTGTTGCAAAATTTTGTAGAGCCATTTCAAATTTTAGGAAAATCGGATGTATAGTTTAATTACAGGGACAGTCAAAAGTTTTTCTTTACATTATGTCCAATGGAAAAAATTATTGCAAGTGCATTTTAATGATGTTACAGCCTTCCGAATGGTCTGAAATTTTAAAGATATAATTGTTGCAAAATTTTGTCGAGCCATTTCAAATTTTAGGAAAATCGGATGTATAGTTTAATTACAGGGACAGACAAAAGTGTTCGGGGAATGGGAAAAAAATTATTGGGAGTGCATTTTAATGATGTTAAAGACTATGTACTTTATGAAGTGCAAAAAATTATACATTCAGTACAATATGGGGTGCAAAAAATAATTATAAAACTTGTTATTGTACGAACGCACCTCATTTGCCACGTTTGACGTGCAATTTCCAACTTGTTATTTATTTTCTTTTGCAAATCTACAGAGCAACAATCTGTAGATATTTAAAAATCGCTTTGGATACTTGAAAACAGAGAAATCCCAGACAAGCGCAGAAGCAATCGCCGGCATAATGCAAGCTCGTTTATTAGTGTTCTATGAATTATTTTTTGATGACAGAGAAATCTGCAAAGTTCATCGCTGGTTAACTTGCTTTGCGAATGGTTTAATACTTTTTTTATTTATAGAAGAACGAATCTCTTGTATCTACTTCGATGGAATGAAATATTGGGCTGTCAGCCGAATTTCAACAGAAGATACTCATATCTCAAAATATATACATATTTTAACGTAACTCAATCTCTCCAAAAATTATTTGTTTTAACGATCTTTCTAAAAACGTAACTTCTATGCAGTTTTATTCGAAAAAAATTTTTTTGGAGGAAAATGGCTGGCAGGCATATAAAACGCAAAGCGATCAATCTCGTATCTATTTAAGGCAGGCACGTGATTTGCAGAACTTTTACCTATTTTTAATTACACTGGCCTCCAAAAGTTAAGGTACACGGACTAAATGCGTTCGATTGCACACGTTTTGTCGAATATCTACAAAACTCATTGGCGAATTGTTCTTGAACTTCTGGGATGAAAAGAACATGTTTCATTTCATATTTCTCGGTGAAGATTTAGTCGGGGGTACAATTAGGGGGCTAATAATAAATTTAATAATAAAATAATATTTGCGATCACCTATGTAACAGGAAAGGCTGGAAATGGTTTGTCACTGTGGTAAATGACTATTTGGGTCCTGTTCAACATTTGTATGCATTTGTGTAAGCATAGCACCCATATTCGTGAAGATGTTAACGTTTTTGTGAAAAACTCAAACTTTTTTACTTTCTTCTATCTTCAATAGAAGAAAGTATTGTAATCGAAATTTTTTTCGACTTCCGGTTTTCGACGGATTTGCATGTTTTAGGGGTCAGAGATTACAAAAAACATGTTTATAGAAAATGTCTGTCTGTCTGTGTGTCCGTCTGTCTGTCGCCATTGTACCATCAAAAAGTGTATGAAGTTATGTATAGAATTAAACCAAAATTTTATTATATGTTTTTGGCTATAGCAAGCAGGTCCTCCCGGAATTTGGAAAAAATTCGCCGGTAGGGGGCGCTGATACAACAATTTTTGTGCGATTTTGAATATTGTACCATCCAAAAGTGTATGGAGTCATGCATAGAATTGAACCAAATTTTTATTTTAAGTTTTTGGATATGACAAGCAGGTCCTCCCTGAATTTGAAAAAAAATCGCCGGTAGGGGGCGCTGTAAATGAGATTTTTGTGCGATTTTGAATATTGTACCATCGAAAAGTGTATGAAGTTATGAATAGAATTGAACCAAATTTTTATTATAAGTTTTTGGCTATGGCAAGCAGGTCCTCCCTGAATTTGGAAAAATTTCGCCGGTAGGGGGCGCTGTAATAGCGATTTTTGTGCGATTTTGAATATTGTACCGTCCGAAAGTGTATGAAGTTATGCATAGAATTAAACCAAATTTTTATCTTAAGTTTTTGGATATGGCAAGCAGGTCCTCCCTGAATTTGCAAAAAATTCGCCGTTAGGGGGCGCTGTAATAGCTATTTTTGTGCGATTTTGAATATTGTACCATCGAAAAGTGTATGAAGTTACGCATAGAATTGAACCAAAAAAATTTTTTAAGTTCTTGGCTATGGTAAGGAGGTCCTCCCTTAATTTGTAAAAAAAATCGCTCGTAGAGGGCGCTCTGATAGCGATTTTTGTACAATTTTTGTGCCATTTTGAATATTGTACCATCGAAAAGTGTATGAAGTTATGCATAGAATTGAACCAAATTTTATGTGTTTATTTTTGGTCATGTCACGAAGGTCCTCCCTGAATTTGGAAAAATTCTGCCGGTAGGGGGCACTATAATTGCGATGTCTGTACCATTTTCATTATTGTACCATCGAAAAGTGCATGAAGTTATCCATATAATTGAACCAAATTTTTGTTCATGTTTCTGGCTATGGCAAACAAGTCCTCCCTGAACTTGAAAAAATTCCGAAAGAAGGGGGCGCTATAACTCCGATCTCTGTGCCATTTTCATTATTGTACCATCGAATAGCGTATAAAATTATGCATACAATTGAACCAAAATGTTTGTGCTTGTTTTTGGCTTTGGTCAACAGGTCCTCCTTGAATTTGGAAATATTGCGCGGTAAAGGGGCACCGTGCTAGCGATTTTTGTATACTTTTCTTGATATTTCGTAGTTCTATTGTGCATCGGCGGCTCATGCAGCGGCGGGAACTCGCTTCCTGCTAAGCCGGGTATTCGCAAACAGCTGATAACAACAGAATAAGGAAAAATTAATAATTTTAAGAAATATCATGATATAGATTAACTCGTTTTTAGTCCGTTTAATTGACTTGAGCAGAAATTTAAGATGAAAATTAAAGTTGGTATAGTATTGAACTAATGATATTGAAGTATTAACATGTGTAACTAGGTTTTGAAATATTAAGATGTATAAGATAGAAGAAAGTTTTGGGATTGGCACATCCAACTAGTTTTTATAGCATACAGAGTTTTAAACCAAATTTAACACAACTTTCCAAAAACCTGACAAAGAACAGTAGAAACTAGAGATGGGCAACATCATTCCTTTTAAGGAATCGTTCCAGCCGGAATCGTTCACCGAAAGGAACGAGTTCTTTGGAGTCGTTCCGAAAAAAAGGAACGATTCCGAGAAAAAAAGAACGATTTTGAAAAATAAAGGATTCCTAGAGGGGAAAAAACACTTCCGAGATAAAGAGAACCACATGCAATCCATAATATTTTTTACTAATTTATTTTCTTATGTACCATGTACCCATCCATTTTCTTACGCATCCAGTCGCCTTAATTTTGTAATGTTTTGGACAGATGATTTTGTTTTTAAAGGTTCATTTCATTGATCAGTGTGTGCAATTATTTTTCAGTTATTTCTAACATTATGATTTATGGTATAAAACATAATTCCTCTCGGAAATTTAAGGGCGGCGCAAGGTCTATTCGATTTCCAGTGTAATCATTGGTTTCTCTTGAAAATATGTCGTCAAATGACCGTCCATTTATATTATTATTTTATACAGTGTGTCTTTACTCTCAACGATGTTCAATGGCTAATTCCTAAACCGTTACTCATAGACCTATAGTTCCAGTTACAAAAATGTTTTAAATAAGGTAAAAAATTATTCTGAAAGTCGTTTGGATTAATAAAAATATTTCTAAAAAAGTTACGAAATTTAATTTTTTATATGGTCCCCCGTCCCTACAAGTGATATTTAGTAAAAATTTCCTGTTCTCTTAAAAGAAAGACAAAAAAAAGTCCCATTCATCTAACACTAAAATTCATGAAGTTATACGAAACTTTGAAATGCAAGACTTATGCCACTTTTCTGCATCCGAATACACATGATTTTAGCCATGCTTCTACGGGTCGTAAAGAAAGTGCTTAAAGTATTTGAAGGATTTATTTCATGTGTAGCTGCGCTTTGAAAGAAATCGCATTACGACAGATTTTTGTAAGGATTTGAAGCTGTTTCTTTTCATGATTTTTTAAACAAAAATTATGCTATTTTTATAAGCTTTTATTTAACCTATTAACCGCCAAAATTATAAAGTAGGAATTTTCAAATTTCTTGTTGAAAGTCGCTTGTCACCACAAATTCAGAAAGGTAATTTTCGCTTTATTAAAATATCAAAATTTCTGCCAATAAATAAGGCAATTTTTTTAATTGTAAAATAGTGGTGACAAAGTAATTAATTTAAGCATGAGCAATTATTTTGACCGTTGCGTGAACGCAACACCAGCGGGTAATGGGTTAACTTGAAACAATCGTATGTATGTATTTCCAGTTCAAAATTTGTACTCGAAATTCAACTCACTTTAAAATATGCGATCGAGGTTAAATTTTACATATTGACGTAAATCACATGACAATGTAATATTATTATGATTTTCAGTGCTTACCATATGTACTTATTTTACAGGATAGCACAAAAAATTTCGGATAGATTACTGCCAACAAGTTTACTAAAAAGTTTTAGATTAGATCACACAAGACTGCGATGGTTGTGTTTTTTTATTTTTAAAATTATGATTTTTATGCATTCTTTAGCGCTGAATCAGAAAATTATCTTCATTTTTAACCATCATGTCAGGATTTTTCGGAAATAGTAAATTTCAAAATTGAAAAAATAGCTAATACTATAAAATAGAGTCGATGGTTGTATTTTTTAACTTTTACGATTGATTTGTATGTGCTTTTTAGCAATGAATGTAAAAATTACCTTCATAGTTAACCATCATGTTAGACTTTTTTGCAAATGGTAAATTTCAAAGTTAAAAAATAGCGAAAATCTGATACTATAGAATGGATGTAAAACTTCTTTCATTCAATTTAATTTTATTTAATTCAAGAATTTATTCAATTTTTGGCTTATACTGGGATTCTTACAGCTAAACAGCTCGGGGATCCGATTAAAACTTTGAACTTTTAAACTTTGAAATTTACAATTTGCAAAAAATCCTGACGTGATGGTTAAAAATGAAGGTCATTTTCGGATTCAATAGTAAAAAATACATAAAAATCAATTATCAAAAGTTAAAGAAATAACAATCACGTCTATTTTATACTATCAGATTTCCGTAAATTTTTCACTTTTTAGCTTTCAAATTTACGATTTGCAAAAAATCTGTACTTTGTGATAAAAAATGAAGGCCTTTTATGGATTCAGTGCTACAAAATACGTAAGAACTAATTATCAAAAGCTAAAACACACGACACAACACAAATTTGCATCCTAGTATAATCTAATAACATTTCAAAATATGTGTCATTTTGTAAAGAATCGAGGCTGTTGCTTTTCAACATTTTATTTAACGAAAATTCTATTATTTTTTTCCCTGTTATATGTTTAGTACAAGCTGTATACTTTGCATTAATATTTCAGAATGATTATAGATTTCAAATTTATAATGCAATGTTAATTTTACTATCAACTATATTTTTTTATATATCTGAAGATTATTTATATTTCTAGTAAATTTGTAAATGACCCCTATTTCGCAGCAAAAAATATGTTCCAACTTTAAACAGCCATTACTTCGGTCAGTTTTAATCGTAGAATAATAGGACTTTTATTTGTCTTACTTGTAAGTGTAATAGGAAAGTTTTACTAACTATAACTTGAAAGACCGGGGGACCGTATAAAAAATTAAATTTAGTAATTTTTCAGGAAATGATTCTATTGACCCAAATCACTTTTTAAATACTTCTTTACCCCCATTTAAAACATTTTTGTAATTGGAACTATATGGCTATGACTAACGGTTTAGGAATTAGCCATTGGACATCGTTGAGAGTGGATATCCTGTATAGGAAATTTTATTATTGCTCTGATATTTGTCACCAGGGTCTAGGAATTTTTAGTCTCATAGATTCCTTTTCAAAATCTACCTCTAGGTAATCTTAATTTCCTTTTTCATTCTGAATCTCATTTTTCATTTGGATGGCTCTACTGGTTTGGATATGTAACTTGTTAAAGTAGAGTTCGTTTTGTTCCAGTGTCCGTACTTTCAATAACTTTATCCCCTTTATCGTCTTGCTCCTCAGTTCCCTAACTTTACGCACACAGGATATTTCACATAATTCATCAACATTATTATCACTGTCTTCAGGATCTGGTTCAGAAGTGGAACACCCAGCAATATAGCAATCATCTTGTAGTGCAATTCAGTGATATATATCAATTTTAATACATTTGAAATAGCTTAATGTCATTAAAATGCACTGCAAACGATTTTTTCCCGTTGACCATATTGTAACGAAACACTTTTGAGTGCCCCTGTAAATGAACTATTAATGCTACACTCTTCATACTGGATACCAAACATCCCATGGTAAACATCATTAAGATATATCAATTGCATGGAAATCCGAGTATATTTACGGGAGTTTGGCATATCACACACTCAGACGACAGAACGACATAAAGCGCAACATGAAGTGCAAAAACCGGTCGAAACAAAGAACGAAGTTGTTACAAACTTGTTTTAAACCAGTTTTTCTAGCGAATTCAAGTGACATGTCTTATGTGTCGCCTTAGTGTGTGACTTGCCTTAGAGCGTGAACAGACGGTCTGAGGGACAGACAAACCGCATTCATAAACACTGACTTTATTGGAAAGGGTTAAAAAGTAAAGCACGTTTTTGTACACTGTCTTTCCTGAGTGACTGATGTATGTCTTGTCTTATACCCTAACATCGCTATTTGTGAACTGCTGTTAACTACGTAGAATTTCAATAAACTTACAACTCTTTTTGAATTTCCAATTTCATGAGAACCTACAGGAATTTCTCTAATTTCACACCTTCATCCGCCGTCACCCTCTCTACTTATACTGAACTTCAGTTCGGTGTAAGTGAATTGCGATGCTAATATGTTTGTTTGGATAGGGATCTTTGGAGCTTCATAACTCATGAAGTCATGGAACACTTGTGTTACACGAAAGGGTAAAAGTTCCTTCAGATGATTTGTAAACAGATTCATTAGCAGCATGGCTATGGCTAGTGATATTTATAAGATAATATTATATATATATTAATACTATAATATATATATATATAGTAATATATTTGATTTTATACATATATAGTACATATTACCTCCGCCAAAAGATATAGTGATTAACTAAACTTCAAAGTTCTATTTCTTTAAATTTGAAATTTGCTAACATTTTAACTGAAAAACGGTTTATTGGTTTAATTAAATTAAACAAATTAAAAGTATGTCCATTATTATTACAGAGTGTAGTACTATATAAAGAACTATCCTTTTGACGATGTTTCGGCCGTTGAATGAAAGACATCTGTTGTAAACGTGTTATAGATAATACCAACCTTATTTTTTTGAGAATTTGACTATTTTTTATTCGGAGTTAAACTTTTTACTGACAAAACTATTTAAAATAGATAAAACATTTTGTTAAATTCGAACTTTTCAGAAAACTTTATGTAATTAAAAAAAAAAATGAAAATAAATAAATAAATTTTCTAAGTGAAAAGAATAACAATAAGAAAGGAAAATACATAAAATTTAGTATCGTATTTGCAGTAAGTTTTACCTCAATAAAAACGGAAGTTTGGTATTGGGCTTGAAACATTAAATTTAGTTTGGCATGAAGGGAGCCTTGCTTTGATCGAAATTAAATTCAGATATGTATTATCCATCACCACAGTAACAGGCATTAATCGTGGCATTGATTTCGGGATTTGTGAGTATCAATAACGATCAAGAAATCTGAATTATTATAAGAAATTATTACGATAAACGATTTTTTTTTTTTTTTTTGCTTTTATTTTACGTTGAATTAAAACAAAATCATAGTTATTTAAATTCTAATTATTTAGCAAGAAATAGAAATAAAATAACAAATGAAAAGACCGTACAAAATCACAACTTGCATTCTTTGGAAACCAATAATTAAATTCATATATTGTAAAACTTTTTAAATGCAATATTAAATTTCCGCATACCAGACCGGTGTAACAGACCCGATAGGTACATTCAAATTGATTTTTCACATTAAAAAAAATGAAAATTTTGTAAATATGTGACTTTTTCTGGAATGTTCTACTCAAAAGGATAGAACATCCCAGAAAAAAACACATATTTACAGAAATTTCAGTTTTTAAAATAAATTAGAAATATCATTATAAATGTACCTGTCGGGGCCATTGAACCCCTCTGGTAGGCGGAGGGTTACATAAATCTATTAAACCGAAACAAGCATAAAATATGCAGCTTTACATATATGTCGCAGTGTTGGAGAAAGTCCGATAATCTATATGTAGCACGTGATTTTTCTTTCCCGTTTTTATACTCAAAACGGCCATTAAGAGAGCGAACCGCGGTTAAATTATTTCAATCCCAGCCACCACTGTTACTGTTATCTTATTATTATTATTAGACATTATGCTTTTTGAAATATTCATTATCTTAAGAAAGAAAGAAACGTTTCACAAAAATTCCTTGTTCTAACAGATTTTACTCTATGTAATAAACCTCAATGTAAGTTGAATAAAACAACAATCTTCGAGAGTTTTTTAATCATCTTCTTCAGGAGAGAAAAACAAGACGCCAAACTGTGGAAATAAAGTGGTACTCGAGCGCTCGTAGCTGGTCATATATTTCTTCTGACAAGGAGGATTCTCAAATTGAAATTATGTTTGAGGAAAAAAGATGAAATAGTGAAATACGCATGAAAGTGCGTAACTCTACAATTATTAAAATAATTGAAAATCAATTATTATTATCCTATTAAAATGCAATTTTTATGGCCTAGTGACATATATTTCTTAAAACTGTGTCTAATCAGATTAAAAAAAATATTTTTCACTATTAATTAAACAAGCATTTTCTTTGTTTTTCTTAAGGCTGTTCTTAAGTGATCTGCTCAACAAGCGTAAAGCGTTTTGACACATTTACAAATTCATTTTTTAACGGAAAGATATAAAATTGGAAAGTTTGACCATGGAAGCGATTTGGAATCGAACTGTGTTTTCCATCTTTTGATCAGTAAATTACCTATTGAGTTTTAATCGATTTTGATCACGTGACAAACATGTTTTTCACCCATTTTTGAGCGATTATGCCTCTTTCGCGCGGAAATTCGTTCAAAACGTCCACTTTGACACTATTTTCTGAAAGATCTATTGCGTTTGCAAAAAAAACCCGGAAAAAAACAGCTCGATTACATAGTTTCTGAACAACACCTGCTCGTTTCATGCATTTCCGAATAAAAATAAATTAAAACTTTTGTCACAAAGTTATCCTTTTGGATTTGAGAACAGCTTTAAGAATTCATTTAGAAAAAATTCATTTCGTATGATACATTTACCAATTAGAAAAAGTATTAGTGTATTAAAGTACACATGGTATTCCATTACCTTCGGGGTCCAGGTACTCAATCGGTAAAGCACTTAAAGTTTCTGGGTTCGAATCCCATCTCGGGAACTTTTTCACTCAGGTGGAAAAAATCCAATTTTTAAATTATTTCTTTCAGATTAATTTAGCACAAGAAGATCAAATAGTAATGTTTATTAAACGCCCTACTCCGCCCCACACTTCAATTTCTTTTTTCTTTCTTTTTTTGAGGAGGGGGGGGGGGGGGCACACACATTAGAATGATATTTTGGAAATAAAGTCAGCTTTAATAGAATCAAAATCTGGTATTTTGAAATAAAATAGCGTATTTTAATTTATTAAAACTGGCCAGTCTACAAGAAAAGAACCGATTCCCAAGGAATCGTTCCTTTTCGGAGTCTGTACATTTTGGACCGACTCCGAGGAATCGGTCCTTTTCGGAGTCGGTACATTTCGGAACGACTCCGAGGATTCGGTCTTTTCGGAGTCGGTACATTTTGGACCGATTCCGAGGAACCGTTCCAAAAAGGACCGATTCCGAGGAACCGTTCCAAAAAGGACCGAATCCGAGGAACCGTTCCAAAAAGGACCGATTCCGAGGAACCGTTCCGAAAAGGACCGAATCCGAGGAGTCGTTCCTTTTCGGAATCGTTCCGAAAAGGACCGATTCCTTTATACAGAATGGAATCGTTCCTTCAGTTTCACTGCCGGAATCGTTCCTTTGGAGTCGTTCCTCAACAAATGACACATCTCTAGTAGAAACAGTATACTGCAATTAAAACATGAATATATTGAATATTTGATGAGATATGGGCATTTTTATGAGATAATTTTTAACTGCGCATGCACGGCAGATTTCAAAATTTTTATTTCAGAATTTGGTAGTCAGCTATTTAGGGCAACTTACATAAAAAGTCTAGTCAAATATCGCGAAAACTTAGGAAGATGTAGTGAGCTGATTGAAAAGTTGTGTAAAATCCCTTATAATAAAGCTATTTTTAGGAAGCAACTCTATCGACCCCATCTTTGTGAAATTTTGCGATATTTGACTAGACTTTTTATATAAGTTGCCCTAAATAGCTGACTACCAAATTCTGAAATAAAAATTTTGAAATCTGCCGCGCATGCGCAGTTAAAAATTATCTCATAAAAATGCCCATATCTCATCAAATATTCAATATATTCATGTTTTAATTGCAGTATATTGTTTCTACTGTTCTTTGTCAGGTTTTTGGAAAGTTGTGTTAAATTTGGTTGAAAACTCTGTATGCTATAAAAAAAAAAGTTTGTGTTTTTCACAAAAACGTTAACATCTTCACGAATATGGGTGCTATGCTTACACAAATGCATACAAATGTTGAACAGCACCCAAATAGTCATTTACCACAGTGACAAACCATTTCCAGCCTTTCCTGTTACATAGGTGATCACAAACATTATTTTATTATTAAATTTATTATTAGCCCCCTAATTGTACCCCCGACTAAATCTTCACCGAGAAATATGAAATGAAACATGTTCTTTTCATCCCAGAAGTTCAAGAACAATTCGCCAATAAGTTTTGTAGATATTCGACAAAACGTGTGCAATCGAACGCATTTAGTCCGTGTACCTTAACTTTTGGAGGCCAGTGTATAAAACAACAGAATTGCAAACAATACAATTTCTTGCTGACCTATCCACTTCCACTATCCAAAATAATGTTCAAGAAATTTTCAGGCAAATATGAATAGACCGGGCTTACGCAGAGAGAGTAGTAGAGGCAAGGAAGAACAATTTGTCCCAATTATTCTGTGGATTAGAACAATTTCTTTCGTCACGTCATATTTGCATAACGCACATAACAAATAAAAAGATTGATTTTTTTTTAAAATAGTATAATCGATAATATAATTAAATGTCCATTTAAATACCAAAATAAATGCAATATAGTACAATTAATATATACACGTAAGACATAGGAGATAGGATTGCACTATAAAAACCCGTTTCTCGCCTAAAGACTGCTATTTTTTAAAGTAAGTGCTACGGCAACCATAGTTCTTCAAATTAAAATAAATTTTAATTAGGGAACAAACAAATGAAACAAAAACGAAAAATCATTCATAATCACTCATATCATTCATCACTCATAAATTAAGAATCACTTTCCAAAACTATCAGAATATTCCACCGAAACTCCATTTTTTTTTTATCATATCACTTAAGCAGATATTAAATAAACAATTTAGAAACACAGGGAAAAAAAAAAAAACATTTTTAGCAAATACCAAACTGTACTTATTCATAGGTGGTAATTCATGCACATTCTTCGGTGTAGCGCTATATATGAGTATAGACTTTTATATACAGGGTGGCTTATAAAGATCGAAACAATAGACTATTTCCTATAAATATTGCCTATACTTCCAACAGCAAAGTTTCATAAAAAAAAGTGCAACATTTGATCAGATAACTTGCAACTCCATGAGAGGTCTATTTGAGAAAATAAGAAAACTACATTTTTATACGCCCCCCCCCCCTCCCTAGGGTAAAATTTCCAATAAGGAAAAATCTTCCTTATTTATTCCTGAATTAAACACAAAAAAATCGATCTTCATATCTGCAAAACTCGCAGAGATATGCCTGTTTATATAATTCGTCAGGTTTTAAGGGATTAGACATAAATTGAAATGCACTCAAGAAACAATATTACTTCGAGAGTTCCACGAACCATGTAAACAATATATTTATTGAAATAAAATTTCTATTTTTTTTTTTTTTTGTGATGGTTAACCATATAATTTGCAAACAAAATCACATCCTAAAATTTCTCTTAAAGTTAAAAAAAAAAAAAAAAAAAAAAAAAAAATCAGTAATTTTTTTAAAGTGTGGTTATATTCTCCTTTAACAATTCTTGACTTATAATAATTTAAAGACGAGAAATGGTGAAAAAAAAAAACCCCATCTTGCAGAAAAACGCATTTAAAGTTTTAAACAAAGATTGGCTCCTAACAAAATATTTAAATGATTTAAAAAAAATTACAGGCGAGTAAGTAACTCCTTCCTGTAGCTTAAACTTCCGATTCAGTTTAACTTTTACCCTTTCCACCTTCTTTCTATACTATTTAAATGTCCGTCAGTTGATTTAAAAGAAAGCTTTTTCTAACATGCCGTTTCAGACTCATTTTTAATGGTGAAAACATGAAACTTGCTGACGTGATTTTTGAAGAGATATATAAGAGGTCGCGTGTTTTCATTTTCTGCTCAATTAACTTCATTTATACAAACAACTTTATTTATAAACAATTATTCTCTCATATGACCTTTTTTTTGTTCCCAGCTCTCTCACTTCAGGAAATTCGGTTCAAAATGCCAACTTTGACAGTATTTTTTGCAATATATTCTGCTTTATAAAAAAAATCGGCAAGCACGGCACATTATATATAGTTCTTGAATAAGAGAATCTGCCAATTTGATGCATTTCTGAACAAAATTGAATTTAAAAATAATTCAGAAAATAAGAAGTTTGCATTTGAATACACCCTTAAAAAAAGTTTGTATTCTGTGGCCGGGAATTGCTTTTATCTGAAGGCTCGGCCGGGCTGGGTCTAACGTATTTTTTTTTATACCGAACCGGGACTGGCTTCCTTTTTTCTAGGTCTGCACGGCGCGAAATGTTCAGTCCCAGTGTCGACCCAAACCGTATGAACATCATTGTCTCTGACTGACCTGATCCGTGCAAAAATCAGTAAAATTTGGCTCAGCCCAAAAATTTTTACAAAAAATGCATATAATTTTAAATCGCCACTATTTTACAATTAAACTTTAAAAACCATTTTTTTAAAGGATAGTAGAGTTAAAGGCAAAACAACTAAATTAAAATACAGTAAAACCAATGTAAAAGACCCTGCCTATGAGGAAATCCTGTTTTAAATGGGAAAATGTGTTGATCCATGCAAAATTAATATAATAATACCTGAGAAAAGCAGGGCCGAAACTAGGGGGGGGGGGGGGGGAGGCATGTGCCTCGGGCGCCATAACGGAAGGCGAAAAGGAGCGCTAAATGAAGATTTTGTTTGTAGATTTTTCTCACGTCTATGTTTATCACGGTATTGTTAAAATCGTCCTGTCGGGGTATGCCAAAGCATAGAAGAATCTAAGGATGATTGGTATAAGGATCCTGTATAAAGTGGAATTTTTTTCGATTTTGTTTTCAAGGTTTTAATGAATCAATATTTACCAAAGCTCATTATGTACTTCACTTCAGTATTACATATTTTATGATTGCATATTCATATTTTAAATTTTGAAATAAGCCGACTATTAGAAACTTAGTAAAATTCTCTTTGTAAATTTACTTTGCGGAGGAGGAGAGCAAAAATCCATGTTTGCCCCAGGTGCAAAAAAGGCTAGTTTCAGCCCTGGAGAAAAGAATAGACTACATTTACACCTCCTAATCCCAGGAACTTGTCTAAAACGCATTTTTTTCTTTCGTGATTCAGTCTTAGAAGATTTCACCGTATAGCATTTCTCAGTCTCCAATTCATGGAATGTGGATTAACGATATTAAATGATAAGTGAAACAATTACATACAAATAGAGATTCATTAAAAAATATACATACAGTCAGTACTGTATATATGGTCATTTTTCGTAAGTCCGGACTTACTGAATAGGTATTACGGGTTAAAATATACCGCCTATATGGTCAGTTTCCAATGACTACTATCGGATATATAGTCATATGGTCAACTTTTGTCTTCCTTTTTATTGTAAAATATCTTATAGTTTTAAGCTTTTTCCTTCTCTTTTTAGGGTGTAAAGTGCTGAATAGACGCATCATTCTCATTCAAGTATCTTCAACTATTGGCCTCTTTGTATTTGTCACGCGGCGCTTTTCATTTTTAATAGCTTTAGAAAAAAGTGGATAGACATCCTGAAGGAGGAACTTCTTTCCTTCTAGTCATTCTTCCCCTTTTTCCATCGTTGAATCTCCCGTGGTTTTGCTAAAATCCACAAGTACGATCTTCCATGTGGTAAAGAAAGGCCAGTTGAGATTTTTATAGCTTTAGAATGAGAGGGAAACCTTTTCCTTTTAAAATGGAGCTTTAGAGATCGCGATAATATTGTACACCACGTGACTAGATGCGCGTCGATACTCGGGGGAGGGAGGGGATCTCTTCTTCCCAGCTGCAACCTATAAGAGAAACTTTTTCCTGTAGGTAAGAGTTTCCAAAGCTCTGGAGATTTCTCACTCATCTGTCGCATTAGATACCGATTGTTGGAAAATAGGTCATCACCCCTTGCAGTCGAATGAAAATTGTCCTCTGTGCAGAGAAAAGTTAAATCACTAAATTATAAATTAAAGTTAAAAAAAATTGGTAGAAAACCTTGGAAAATCCAATGTATCGAAAGCTGCTTCCGCGAAGACTGGTGGAATAGGGAGAGCGACACTTAGAGTTCAAATCTTGTTAAACAGAAGATGTGATCAACCAAAAGAGATAGCGAGAACATGTTTCAATATTTCAGAATGTTGAGAAACATCTTTTCGCTTTGATAAAATGTGCCAGATTGCAGAATGTTCCAATACATGGATTATCATAAAAGAAAAATCTCTGAAAATTGCTGCATAACTAGGAAAACCGAATTTTACTGCCAAAGAAGCGAAGGAATGGCTGTTAACTAGTTAAGTGACATTATCAATAGGTTCAGACCTAGGGTTTTTAATTTTGATAAACTTCTGTTTTTTTCATGTTTTGCCAGATAAAACTGTTAATTTTAGGAACGAAAAATAAAGTGGCATGAAGGTAAGCAAAAAAAGAATGGCCGTTTTATCAGCAGCGAATATGGATGGATGGCTCAGAGAAATCGACTCCATTAGTTATCGGTAAATTTCTCAAGCCTCGTTCTTTGAAAAACTACAAATCTTTGCATGTATCTTATGATGCGAACCGAAAGGTCTAGATGACAGTAAGCATTTGGGAAAAGGAAATTAGGTGTTTTGATAAAATTTGCACGGACAAGTGGCTATAATCGCAGACAACTGTACCGCCCATTGCATGATTCCCAATTTAAATCCGACTGAACTTGTTTTCTTGCCTCCAAACTCCTTGCCTTCAGTATTTCACAACAATTAGAACAAGGGATTATTAAAAATATTAAGATAAATTATCGGAAGCTACTTCTAAAAGACGTCATTGCTGTCATTGATCAAAAAAAGAAGTTTTGTGTGACTGTGTTAGATGCCATGTGTTACGTAGACAAGAGTTGGAATATGGTATCAAAGAAGACCATTGAAAATTGTTTTGGACATTCCTTGCTTCCAGAATGTGAAGAATTATCACTTGAAGACAACGACAATGAGGGTGAGGATGTATCCCTATTTGACATTTCACAAGAACTACGGAATGCCGTTTGCACAATACATGACGAACTGACATATGCCGTGGTTGACAATGAGATCGCTACTAATGGACTTTAGCCACGAGTGGCAACAGTCACGCCTTTGCGGGTATGTACCTTCCGAAAAAGACTGCGTATTGGACGAAGGGGAAGCCGTGTTAAAATGCTCTTCACGCCTATTGGTGTTTCTCTTCTAGATATCCGCAGCTGATTTGACATCGATAAAGTCATTGGTGAAGCTTCTATACTGGAAATAGTTTCAGAAATTTTAAATATAATCGCTGATGGAAACTATGATAATGACAGTGAATTCGAAATTGAACCGACAACGCGAACAGAAGCTTTCAAAGCACTAAACACATTCAGACATTTTTTTACTAATCCCAAAGGCATTTTACCCAAAGGCATTCACAGAGGAACATTTTCAAGCCGTTCGTGAATAAGAAAAAGTAGTTTTAAAAAGTACGATAAAAACAAACAAACCTGCGTAAAAGATTATTTTTACTACTATGAGTATACTCATCAATTAGAAATGTTAAGTGCAAAGTGATTCTTGTTTATACATCTTGTTTTATAAATTATATGTTCATAGCTTCTTTGTACATTATTGTACTAACATAACTAACATATTAATAATATTTTATTGTCTAAAATAAAATTCCTGCTTACACCGCATATAAAGTCACCCCGCTTATAAGGTCATATTTTTCAGGACCCCATGGGTGACCATATAACCGATACTGACTGTATATGACAGCCTTTGGCGCTTCTTTAAAAACGAAGATTGTAAACATGAGAAAAAGATCCATACGAAACAATTGTTAACCATATCGACATAATAAAACTATGTTTTGTAGACATTCAGACAGGGTATTGGCGTCACTTTAGCGAGAGTTGAGTTGTTTTTTGTTGGATGTGAAAATCGTACTATTGTAAGAGAGGTAAATTTTCAAAACGTACTCTTGGATGTGGGGTAAATTTTTGAAAACGTACTCTTGGACGAGGGGTAAATTTTTGAAAACGTACTCTTGGACTAAGATAAGGGGTAAATTTTTTTTAGCAAGGGGCGTGTCCGAAAACGTACTCTTGGACGAGGGGTGAATTTTTTTTAGCGAG
Source organism: Maratus speciosus (assembly GCA_963932465.1). Taxonomy (NCBI): domain Eukaryota; kingdom Metazoa; phylum Arthropoda; class Arachnida; order Araneae; family Salticidae; genus Maratus; species Maratus speciosus. The sequence goes on from OZ010800.1 coordinate 334,937,956, forward strand.
GAGCGTGTCCGAAAACGTACTCTTGGAAGAGGGGTGAATTTTGAAAGAGAGCGTGTCTGAAAATGGACTATAAGATGAGGGGTAAATTCTTTTTCGCGTGTAGAAGTCGGTTTCTTTTAAGAGGGGGGAGGGAGTGGGGGATGACAATGGTTACATGTTACAGGAGAGGGGTTGTATTGGAGTTTTGGTTTTACGAGGGAGGGAGGAAGCGGGAGATGACAATACAGTCGAACCCGGTTAAGACGCGTTTCTAGGGAGTGGACCTAAGTCGCGTATTAAGCGGGATCGCGTATTAAACGTGATTTGTATAATGTTGCTGGAACTGGACTTATTTACACATCTAATCGTCTAAATAAACTTTAGAGTTTTCATTGATATGTTTATGGTCGAAAATTGTATCTTATACGTATATTTAGATTTAAATTTAATTATATTCAACTTTACTCAGTCTATCTTTTTACTGGAGAGACTGGAATAATAACTGAAAATAAATATGGATTCAAACATGGGGCTTTATTGTCGATAATACGTTACAACCAAAGATAAAACAACAAAAATAATTTTTCTGCTAGACAATTTTTTTAACAGAAAGAATAAAAATATTAAATTTTTAAAAAATAATCCAGTTGTTAAAATCATATTTAGTACTTGTGATAATGAGTAAGTATTGTTAGCATAGCAAAAAGTAACGAAAACATAGAAAACATAAAAGAATTATACAACAGCAGTCGTATTTGTTTAATCTATGCGAGTTTCTTTTTCTTTTCTTTTCTTTTCTTTCTTTTTTTTCTTTTTTTTTTTTTGTATATAACATGCGTTATAAAAAATAGTAGTGATATAATACTCACTAACAACAGGTATAATAATCTTTAAACATAATTTTATGATGTATCTGAGCATCCTGAATTCCTCTATGTCTCTCTACTACAATAAAAAATTCACGAAACGAGAGACAAAGAATGTTAGAACGCGGGATGAAAAAAGAATTGCAGCGTTGCTAATTTGGAGGGGGTTTTTTATTCAAATATCTATCGCTATTTTCGAAATGTTCCTTTAATTGATCTGTTTTTAAATAAAGTAAGTATTAGTATACAGAAACAGTGCTTTTTATATGAATAAAAAAATCCGCTAAAATGGAATCACTGGAGAAGAAAGAAGGAATTAGCATCTTCGCCAATGAATTCGCGTCTTAAACGTGATTTTTTACCACAAAGGACCGAAAATTTTTCGTGTATTAAGCGGGATCGCGTTATAACCGTTCGCGTCTTAAACGTGATATTTTTGCATTAGTCTTACGGGCGATGTTCAAGGGAGCGGTAAAAATCCGCGTATTAAACGGGATCGCGTATTAACCGTGAGCGTCTTAACCGGGTTCCACTGTATTTACGTGCTAGAGGAGAGGGGTGGAATTAAGTTACGGTTTCTGAAAGTATGACGTAATCAGTGGATCAGGGGCATGCCGACCCAGTGTGCAAGGTGTGCAGCACACGCAGGCGCTGAAGTAATAAAGGCGCCAAAGATTTCAGTTGAGAAGCAGATATTTAAAAAAAAAATCCCTTAATTTAATTAAACTAAAATGTATTACATTTTCTCGACATCTTAATTATGTTTTGTAGATTTAACAGAGACTAACATTTTATAGATATTTAATTCTTTTTTATTATTATTTATTTATTTCGTTTTATTCTATCTGAGTCTCCTGTGATTTGGACGTAAACCTGCCCAACCTTTCAATGAACCTCATCTGTGTGCACCAGGGATGTAGTGGAGGGTGTACGCAGGTATACGCCGTATACCTTCTGGATTTTTTTAAGGACCACCGTATACCCTCTGTTTCTCAAAAAAGCTGTAGTATATACACTGTAGGGTATACCCTCTGCTTTTTTTACAAATACACCACTGGTGCGCACCTCATGTAGTTGCAAACAGTGAAAGGCGCCATAATTCACATTGCTGAAAATATGCAACACTATTATCTCACTGTAGTAGTGGTAAAGCATAGTACAGTTTTATTACCACAGGGGGAAAATTCCACTGGTTTCTTTTTTATTTTTAAATAGCAATCTTGTCCTTATTGCAGAATTTCTGCACAGTTGCCAATTCTCCGGCTTTTTATCTTAGAGAAAATCTCGTTCTTTTAAATCGACCAAATGTTCCAATTAAATAAAACAACATTTTCTTCATTAACATACTGGTATCCAAAAAGCCGGAGACTTGACAGCTCTATTTCTGTCATAAATAAGATGACTATTACTATTCGAAAATCTGGTAAAAATGTCCCCAGCGATTATCAGACCACGAATAGTGGTAGACTTATGCGTCACAAGCATCTTGTACGATGCATGTACATTAGGGTGGAACTAAAAAACGAAGTTTCGAATTTTATATTCTAACAGTGATTATTTTTTTCCTTTTTAACTCAATAAAAAAAAATATTTTTCTTTTAATTTTAAAATGATATTTTCCGGTTCCTCAAAGTACCTGATTTTCCATAAAAAACGAAAAAAAAATCAATAATTGCATGAAAAGTTTATTAAGCTTATTGTTAAATTTATATTTTGCAAAATTAAATTAATTAAGTGTTGATGTCCTGTAATAAAGAGAATAATTTAGTTTGAGTGCCTTAAAAAAGTTAGCCCCACTTTATTTGACTTTTGTAGAAGCCAGTGTCGTGGGCGTCGGCTTTCATTGTCTCTGATTTATTTGGCTGCGACACATAACAAGTTAGTCCGATTTAACGGGTGTTAACAGTTTCTTTAATTATTTTTCGATAAACATTCGGTGTCAAAAGTGACAAAGTCTGTTAACTGTACCTAAATCTAGATAATTGTTAAAGTGTCCTGTATTTCGTGAACCAAAACAATTAACATTAGACTGTCATCTTTGACGAAAATATGAAGAAGTTATGAAACATTATTTTTGGGTTCAATTTAACTTAAAATCTCACAGCTGGAATCTGGTACACACTATTTCTAAAATATCTAAAGCTGTTGATGATACAATTAAAAGTGTATTGCTGAGACCTTCAATTCCAACGGTTTCTGATACACAAATCATAAAAAATGATTAGAGACTAGGCGAGAAATGTCAAAATTTGAAGAAAATAATCCCACATCTAATATAAAATTGAAAAATGTTAGGTAATCCTGTAAAAAACATTTCTTTGTGTAAAATCACTAAATATTATCGTGTATCAGAACAAGAACGTCACTTTCTCAAAGACCAAAGAGAGATGGGGTGATGACAATAGGATTAATAGATATAAAAACTACAAAAAATGTGTAGCAAGCCTGGAAATGGAAATATCAAGGAAAAAAGTTATTTTAAAACAAAAAAATGATGTTTTGATTGAATGATCGTCAAGTGTAAAAAACAGTTCGGAAGGAAATAGTTCAATCGGTTGTTTTTCTAAACCTGAATTTGATAATCAACACGGTGAAAGAACCGGAGTATTAGACAGAACTGCAAATATTATTGCAAATGGCACCTTAGAAGATATGGGTATTTCTGATGATAATAAAGAAAAGGTAACTGAAAGAAGGACTTGAAGATGACAAAGAGAAAAGAAAAGGAAGAATTTGAAAGAACAGGAAAGACGAAATGAGTTAATTTTAGAAGGTTAGTATTTTTATGGCAGAAAGGATAACGCTATGATAACTGAAGCAGAGGGAAAAAAGTATAAAGAATCATTAAAGACGAACATCTGGTCTCAGTTGAAAAACCAGGATAAAAATATATTGGTCATATTTCATCGATATCTTCTTCTTATATTAATATAGCCACTGCAATTTTGGTGTATTTTCAAAATAATAATACAGACATTTCAAGTTTGAGAGTTATTAGGTGAAACAGAAACGCCTTTAATGTAGGATGAAAATCTTGAGTTGTTAAAACATCGGAAGCAATGCCCTAAAAATTTTATAATGGATAATTTGACTATTACATGCAAATGAACTTTTTTCTTAGATACTTATTTCAACATCTTGCTGAAAAACTACTGGTACAAAAGGATTTTCTGGACCAGTAGGAAAGCGACTTGGAAAAATGCGAACATATTGAAATTATAGACTATAAAAGCATTGATCCTATCTTGACGGTTTGATCGGATGAAGAACTTAAAAAAAGTACAAACAAGGGGATACACCTGAATTTTAGATTTTCCTTGTCATACTCAAACAGTGGAAACGTGTGTCAAAATTGTCTCGCGAGCTGCGTCAACCGTCTTTAAATATTAAGCAAAAGACAGCTTAATCTTGCGAAAGTTGAATTCCCACAATGTAATGACAAAGTTTGCCTAAAAAGACAGTAGGTTGAATATCCAATTTAATTAATTCATAACAAAGGGAGGTAAGGAGGGTGGAAGTCGACATTTAACCACCTCCTCGTGGTGACTTCTGGATAGTATTTGCTAAATAAAAGTAGATATGAGCTAACAGCTACGTTTTTTACTTTCAGTTACTTTATACTGAAATTTCAAAACTTTGACCTCCTTGAGGAACCGGAAAACAACTTAATTAAAAAAAACCTTTTCAGCCAAAAGTTTAGACATCCAAAAAGGAAAAAAGTTTTCACTATTACACATTAAAATAAAAAAGTTTTTTTTTTTACCCTATACTTAAGTTCCACCCTAATGTACATCTCACGGTGATAACCATAAGACCCCTACGACTCGGAAACTGTATTTAAAAATAATTTGCAGAAATGATATAAATACATAGTAAATTTAAAATTACATTTTTCAGAAGGCAAACCTATCTCAAAAGTTTTGTAAGTGAAGTTGCCCAAAACCTTAATCACTAAATAACAAATTAATAACATAATATAATTAACACTAAATAACGGTCATTGGAAACAATTAAAATAACCCCATTCAAATATTATTGAATTTAAAGAAAGCATACTTTAAAGTGGATTTTTAATTTAAATAATAGCTACTAATAGAAAGATTTGAATGAGCGCCACTATAGTGACCGCGGGAGACACGTTGGATAGACCTAGATTAGAGATCGGAATTTTCAGACCAGAGCCCAGCCCGTTTATATTTTTGCAGTTCGCGATCCGGCCTATACAAAAATTAGTGAAAACAGACCCGACCCAGCCCGTTCAAAAATAAATTAAATCAGGCCAAAAAAATTCCGATTTTTCTTAACAATTAAAATTTAAAAAAAAAAATACTGCATACATATTTGCGAAGAAATGTTAGATTGCTATGTGTTTCCAAGACAGGAATGACACAATAGCAACATTAATGATTACTTAGAATCTTAAGACTTTTCAACATTCAAATAAAGATTCATTGAAAAAATTAATGTAGTTTAGAATAAAAGAAAAACAAAAGAGGATTAAAAAAAGCATCATAACTTTTGAAGCTGTATTATAAAAAGTAGATTTTTGAAAATATTCCTCTGTAATTTATTAACGTATATTTACAGTGATTCCGTTAACAGAAGTTTATTATAGCTATTATTATTTTTACAAAATATATTGTCTGCCTCACATGTCTTGGGAACAATTAAATCCAATTCCGGCACAGCTCGACTACGTAGAAGAAAAGTGTAAGCCTCAACCCGGCCCAAGTCTGCTGAAAAAATTACACCCGGTGTCAGGCACGATATAGCTGTCCGATGCTAATCTCTACGCTGGATATGGCTTAATTTTTCTATCAACTCTCCCGTTTTATTTTTTACCGTTCTGATCGTTAAAAAAATTGTCTTTATTCCGCCAGCTCGGCCCGATTTGTTTAAAAGTTTGCCTTCATTTTTCCGGGCCGGGTAGACCTCTGTTTACCCTGAATAGAGAAACAATATAAAACCAGAACTTGTATGAGTGTGCTGTTCAATGTAGAGATTTTAGATTGGTGAAACTGACATCAGCTATGGAGCAAATTTTAATTGGTAAAATGAAGCATCAACCATTTGTGAAAGTTTTGGCATTCCGTGTCTTAGGTTTAACACTGTGAGTTTTACGTTCCTAGAGTAAAGTCTACTTTAGGTGGCTGAAGCAATATACTTTTTCAGCGCTCCTACAAATGATCACTTCTGTAGAAACTATTATGTATTGGGCAAAAATTGTGGGGGAGGGGGGTCAGACCATAAACCTCCGTGCAGAACAAATACTGTTTTATCTTGCACTCTGTACCTATCATCATGGCGGAAATATAATTTTTGTTAATGGGGAGGGTATAGTGAAAATAGGCTGATTTTGGGATAAATTCTTACTTTTTCAAAGATTGAGAGAAGCAACCTTTCCCTGCACCCCCTTCGTACGCTCGTGTCTAATCACATATTGAATAAATAATTGTGATGATTATAAGATTTGTTCATTTTAATACAGAACATGAAATTGAAAGTATTGAAATATGAGCACTTATTAGCTTTAGATATAACATTAGATGCTTCAGAGACTAGGAAGGAAAAAAAAAAATTCAATTTAGACATAAATAAGTTAGGAACTACAATGATAGCCGTATTGTAAACGGAAAAATATAGATTAAAAAAAAAAAAAAGTTTTAAATTCCCGTGCTTACGCCCTACTAACCGACCCACCCGGCATTGCAAATTATAATAATCTTAAGTAGTTTAAAATCAAACGTTGAATGATTTTATATTTTTACACGAAAGTTTTTCCAAACGAACCCAGAGAGGGGGTGGGGGGCACAATGTCTTCAGTAGCATATGCACCGGATGTGCAACACGCTGTCCGGTTTGTTTTGATTTTATATTTTTAAACGAAAATCTTTCCAAACGAGCTTAATGTTGTCAGCAGCACTGCCTTTGGCAGGGTACAAGCTCGGATTTGTATGATTTTTCATTTTTAAATGAAAATTTATCCAAACGTAGCTCGAGTTGAGGGTCCCGCTGCCTTCTGCAGCGTACACCGGGGGTGATATCCACGCTCTGGCCTGATTTTTCAAGTGAACCTCGAATTTGTATTTAATTTCTGGCATTTAGATATATAAAAGTTTCAATTCTGACCAAAAATTCAGGATAAAACATTAATAATATAAAATACATACCATCCCCTCACTTTTTTGAAACGCGAAATGATATTCAAAGCACAAGCACATATCGCTGAGACGGGAAACGACATCTTGAGAAAATTTGCACTGGGAGAAAAACATCTCAGGCAAATCCTTGAAATGACTTAGAGATTTTTTTTTTTTTTTTTAAATAGTACTAAATATCAATATTTGTTCACACCAGAGATATCGTTAGATTCGGGAAAATACCAAGAATGTATTAATAGGTTGTTTTTTTAAATTTTTTAATTTTAAAACTTCAGAAAAACAGAAAACTTGAAAACTGACACGAATCGCGACCAAATAAAAAGGTTTTTTGAAAGAGTAACGAAAAATACCATTTGAATTGGAAAGATAAGATGACTTTTTTTTAACTCCATGGGACATGGGACCCGGCCATCTCAGTTTCAAAATGCAGTAAAACTCGAACGCTACGCTTTCGTCAGTCTGAAGAAATGTAAAGGTATGATTACTCTGAAGAAAGGAAGCTTGTCATTTTACGATTATCATTATGGCTTTTAATTATATTTCGGCTAATTATCAAAAAATGAAAAATCTGATCATCAGGAGCATTTGGACCTGCCATCGCCTATCCTTGTCCAAATTTTCAGACCTCTATGTTCCATAGATTTTCGGCCCCACCAGTGGACGAGAGGTTCTACTCTCTAAGCTGGTAGACGGGAGGTGTTGGGTTCGATCCCAGTCTTGCCCGTCGGCCTAATCGTTTGGAGTTTTCGTGGTTTTTTTCGAACCTTGGTTTTCCAAACGTAAATACGGGTTAGGTTCCCTTAGAAAGACCCCCACGGAGGGCACTTCCCCCCTTTGGACCTATATCCCTCGTGTTGATAATTGGCCGTCATAAACACAACCAAACGCAGATTTTCTTAGCCATCATTGGCACATGCAGAGTAAAGTCAAAGTCTTTCTTTTATATTAATATCGATATGCAAATTAGAGATGGCAAACCACTTTATTTCATTAGTACGGATGCAATCTATTATTGTTGTATTGTATTATTCTGTCTAGGATAGTGACATTTTACCATTTAATGCAGGATTCTGATACAGATCGGTTTTATTTTTACAAGCTTTATTGTGTTTCGAATTTTATTTACATAGCTGCCAACCTCCCTTATTTTTCAAGTAATTTAAATGTTTGGAACCAGAAATTTTGTTTAACAAATTAAATGAAATACGAACACTATAGAAACAAGACACATTTTATTAAATAATTTTCTGGTTCAAAAAACTTTATTTGATCTAGGATAAAACTCCAACAGGATGGCAGTTACGCTGTTATAGATACTCAAACAATTTTTTTATATAAAGATTTATTTTCGGAGGTGTGGGAGGGGGGTAGAAGGTGCCAACTGAAATTCTGCACACAGGTGCTGGATACTGTAGGCGCGCCCCTGCAGTGGATTTCAATTTAATTTCATGGAATTTATTTTTTATTTAAATGAACTTAATTTTAATTTAACTAATTATAAACGAGTTTATTTTTAATTTTAATTTAAACAAATTTAACTTTTAATGGATGAATAGTTCAGAATTTTTAATTGGTTTCAAAGCTATTTTTATTTTTTAATTGATTATTTTTAAATTGATTTTAAGCTTTTTGAAATGAATTTTAACTGAATTTTTTAATTAGAACTTTTTAAGAAATTGATCATTTTTTAGAATTAGGAAACTTGTACAAAAGCTTAACCCAAGGATTCGAACCCGAATACTCTTGTTCAGTAGATGAATGCGTTTTCCAACCAGACTACACTTGTCTTGCTTTTGGAATCGATTCTATTCTTTAAGAAACACCTGTCTGTCAGGTTGTGTGTGTGTGTGGGGGGGGGGGGGGGGGGGATGCATGCACAGGGATTTTTGAACAACACTTCAGCGATAGTTTTGAGAATAAATATATTTACAAGACATATTTGCGCTTTTTGGATACTTTTTTAGATGAATGACTTTAATTTATTTATTAGTTAAAGGTATTTGAGTGCAAACATGACTTAAGGTGGCTCTAGATTTGAACATTGTGACTTTTATCGGCATTTAGAATTTTCTCAGGAATAGTTTGTACTACCTTTAATATACTCATTTTCTTGTTATAAAACAGACTTTTTCAACTCTTTTTTAATGTTTTATCTTTGGCAAAATATCTTTTAATCCATATCAGAACGTCCATATTGAAAATCGGAACATACTTTAAATTTTTTACTAAACGTATACAATATTTTTTATTTTACTGAACAAAAGAATATATATTTTTCATATTCTGATACAATAAATAATTTTATTTCCTGAACACTTATAATACTCTTTCATTTTTCTGAACTTAGAAATATCTTTTCTTTGATATTCTGATTGCATTTATATAATATTTTCTGATCCTATGAATATTTTTAATGCATTAAATTATTTTCAATTTATCGAACAAGTGATCCTTTTTTCAATTTACTGAACATAAAACTATCTTTTTCATTTTACAGAAGATAAAAGTATTTTATTTTTTAACATAAAAATCCATGTTTCTAAACAAACATAGAAATACATTTTTCCATAGAAGCATCTTTTTCTGATATTCTGATTGCAATTACATTTTTCATTTTACTGAACAAAGAAATATCTTTTCCTGACATTTATTGCTTACACACTAATCCTATAAATATTTTTAATTTCCTGCAGATTTCTTTTTCCTTTTATTAAACCTATGAATAATTCTTTCCTATTTTCTGTACTTAAAAAAATGTTTTTTTAAATAAAGATGTCCCCCCCCCCCCCATCCCCATGAGTATATTCTTTCTAATTTTGCTGATTTTAGAAATATTCTGATAGTATACATATTTTTTAATTTCTTTAACATAAAAATATTTTTTTTCTTCCTTTAAAAAGTATATCTCTATTTATCTTGATTGAAAAATGAAACAAGTGCAAAATTATATAATTTGTTACGCGTAAAAAATGTATTTGTAAAACTTATAATCCCTAAAAATTTGATTAAAGATACGTCTTTTTTTCTAAAATCGATCTTTTTTCCCACCCTCACAAAATGACAAACCAAAATATACTTTCAATGCATATTATTACTATGTAAAGTTTTTTGTATTTCTAACAAAATGGAATTTACTTTTAATATGGACTTACGATTTTTTTTTTCAAAAAATTAAATTTACTTTGAATTTTTACTGAAACTCCTTTTTAACTTATTTCTTAATGTTGAATCAATTCATTTATATCTTGTATATTTTGAAAGTTTTAAATACTAAAAGAAATAATTATTTTTAATTTAGTAATACTTTTTTATCTGAACTGTTACAAATTTTAAGAAACGGAAATTATCCACTTTGTCTTCACAAAGCAGCCTTTGTTTCTGTTCGAAGCATATTTTCTTCAATCACAGTTTATGTGTTTGAGAAACCAGAATATATTCTACAGTTTTGATTAAACACCAGCCTAAATTCTAAACTAAATTCTTAAGACTAAATTTATTAATTTTTTTCGTATACTCGAAATCTGAAATACTAAAGAACGTAATACAGTCGTCCCCGTTTAAACGAATATTGTCAGTTCCAGAAATAATATTCGATTAAGCGGGTTATTTGATTAAATGGGGAATCATAATAATAGTAATATTTAATAATCACAGTAATATTTAATGCGTAATAAAAATGCAAAATAACCAGCTACAGTATATTTAATTAACAGCATAATCAATCGTTAATAGAATAACATAAACTAAAATAAATAGAAATGCTAATATAAAGTAAATACGTATTAATTTAATGTTAGTACATACATTTATAGGGTTTATATCACACTTAATGCAGCTCGTTTGAATTGGGTCAAAACTTTTCTACTTCTAATTTACGTTACCTATACTGCCTTAAAATAATTTGTTCAAAGTGGTTTGTTTAAGTGGAATTTTAAAGGAGTAAATATTGAGTTATTTTTCGAATGAGTGGAAAATATCACAACTACCATCTCGAGTCTTGAAGTGACGGCACATTGCCATTAAAACCTGGTTAACAGCAAGAAGTGATGGTAGAGAGATCAAGGTGTGTCCATTATACACCTGCCGGCTGAAATCATTGCAGGAAGAACTAAAAATTTGTTTTCAGTGTAAAGGAACCGAAAATGACAAAGGGTGGAAGGAAATTCCAGCTGAAACGTGCTTTCTGCGTCTATTTTCAAACATCGGTCACACAGTTGTTATTCGATTAAGCGGGGACGATCGTAAAAGGTATTTGGTTTAAGCGGGGAAAAATAACATAGAACCAATAGGAATAAATTCGGTTCCGGAGGATTCTATTCGAATAAGCGGGGTATTCGATTATCCGTGACCCGATTAAGTGGGGAGGACTGTAACTGACAATTTTTTAGAACAAAGTATAGCTTATTTTTAAGCAAACATTTTTAAAATAATTTAATATATTCTTAGCTAGCTCAGGAATTTACCAGACTGTTAGGATACTCAAGTTGATTTTTTTATGATACATCTGTTGATTTCATACTCTTTTCTCGACTTATTTATGGATCCTTGTTTTCCGCACTTTTTTTCTTGATTAATGTGTAACGGATAATTTTTTAGTAATTTTTATTCTTTTGTATAATTATTTTAATTAATTAGTCATCTTGCTTAAGTTAAAAACTTTTCTTTTAAAAAATAATAATGAGTTTTTAGTCTTCAGAAACTGAAAATCGAAATATATATATAATATATTATACTTAGATCCTTTTGATATTTTTTCCTAATCACAAAACTTTTTTTCTAGAAAAATATCCTTTTATTAACTGAATATATTTTTCTCCTAAGCACAAAACTTTTTTCCTAAATATAAAACTTTTTTTTTTTTTTACTGAACTTAAATATTTTTTTCCAAACACAAGACATTTTTACTGAAGTTAAAACTTTTTACCTATAAAAATATCTTTTTTTTTTTTTAACTGAAAACTTTTTTTCCAAACACAAAACTTTTTTATTGAACTGAAAAACTTTTTTCCAGAGCACAAAACTTTTTTTTTTCCTAAATATAAAACTTTTTTTTTACTGAACTTAAATCTTTTTTTTCCAAACACAAGACATTTTTACTGAAGTTAAAACTTTTGCCTACAAAAATATCTTTTTTTTAACCGAAAACTTTTTTTTCCAAACACAAAACTTTTCTACTGAACTGAAAACATTTTTTCTAAACACAAATCTATTTTACTATACTTCATACTTTTTTCCTTCTCAAAACATTTTTTCCTAAACTTAAAACTTTTTTCTTAACCCTAAACACAAGTCTAAGCTTTAAACACAAGACTTTTTTACCTAAACATAAACAAATTTCCCAAACACAAAACATTTTTCCCTTAACAAACTTTTTCCCAATCACAAAACATTTTTTTCCTAAACATAAATCTTTTTTCCTACTCAAAACATTTTATCTTAAACTAAAAACTTTTTTTTCCCCCTAATCACAAGGCTTTTTTTACGTAAACATAAAAAAATTTCCAAAACACAAAACTTTTTTCCTAAACACAAACTTTTTTCCTACACAAAGCTTTTTTTTCCTCAACATAAAACTTTTTTCCTACACAAAACTTTTTTTCCTCAACATAAAACTTTTTTCCTACACAAAACTTTTTTTTTTCCTCATCGAATAAAATTACAATTAGATTTTCAAAAATTTAGGTAGAGAAACAGGAATTCACCATACTGTTACTATACTCTAATTGACTTTTTACCATACGTCAGTTCATTTTCATACACTTTACTTGAATTATTTATGGCTTTTTGTTTTCCCCATTTTTTTTTCTGATTAACATGTAATAGATAATTATTTTTAGTAATTTTCATGCTTTAGTATCACTGTTTTAATTAACTAGCCATCTTGCTTCAGTTTTTATACAGGTAAATTAACTACACACTTCACCGAAAACCCGTATTTTGTATTTGTTCTTAGCGTATTTTGTTATATTATTGAGATTTTTTTAGTGAAATTTTATGCATACACCTAATTTTACGAAAGTATACATTTTTCTATACAGTAATATTAAGTGTTTAGTTTTTTTTTAATTATTATAGGTATAATCTTAAATTTTAATAATTTACACATAGTTTGTGCGTGAATATAATATTTATTAGGGAAACATTTAAAAACCCTACATTTATTTTTAATTTCGTTTTAGTACATTTTATAATAAGCTTAAAATTACCTAGCTTACATAACAGAATCTTATACATTGTATTATTTAATTTTAGGAAATCTTAGTTGTTTCTTTTATAATTTTACACTATATGATTGATTTTACATATTTCTCGAACTACTGCGAAGGAAATATTATATCAACTTCAGTTATAATAGTTAATGGTTTGTACTTTATGCATAGTATGTTTGAATATAACGTTTAATACCATGTAATAATTTATATATTTAAAAATGTCTACATTATATTTTTGACTTATAGCTTTTATAACAGTGAGATTAGACACTGTTAGATATCATTTCAACATTATATTGCTCATACTTCTATTTTCCATAATACGCGAGATCACGTGTCATGTTTTTTATATTGTCACCATTATTTTTTATTACATAACAGATATTTATACAATCATAGGCATAATCTGGCGGGGGCAAGGGCGAGCATATGCCCCTGCAGTTTTTCAGGGACAGGGGCAAGACTTACCTTTTGCCCCTCCAGTTTTTTGTATTGTTTAATGGTTAAATGGGTCCTAGTTTTGTATTTTAATTTTCTCTTCTTTTTTTTTTATTTAATTCTTTATATGCTATCTTGTGTTCGAAGTAGGATAAATATTGTAATCAAAATAACCCAGAATTAACGTCTTCACGTTCATAGCAGTAATTTCTGTCTTGTGTCAACAAAATCTTTAATGGCGTAGTCAAAGTTAAAGTAAAAATATTTCCCTTGCTCTTTATTTTCTGAAAAGTGGAACCTATTTTTCTGTTTCAGATTCTAAAGCTCTTTATCGGCACGTTTGAAATAGATCTCTTGACTTTGAACATTGTCATTTTCTTTAGAATAAAGTAATCTTGGAATAATTTGAATACAGCTCCCTGATCCTTTCGACTATATCGTTCCCCATTTTATGGTACCAGTCAAACTCTAGTAATTCATGGTGCTAATAAAACTTCATCGAATTTCATTGGAGAATTCATCAAAAACAGAAATGTAAAGCCTTATAGAACAAATCCTTGGTTAATTAAAAAATGTGTTTATATGCTTTTTTCAAAAATACTCGACAGTAGCCGTAAATCACTTCCTCGACCTTTCTTTTCCAAACGTTCTGTGGTCATCAACAAAGAAAGGGGAGTCAAAAACAGAAAGAGGTGGATATAAACATGTGAGCGGCGTCCACCGTCAACCCCTAGACTCCCAACAGAAGTCATAAAACATGAAAGGGATCGCCTGGCCACATCAAACGTTGTGGCAAAAAGAAACGTAGTCTGTTCGATGGTTTAGTTTTTAACACTTTTCAACAAAGTTGAAAAGTGTTTATGCATTCGGTTTGTCTGGCCGTCTGTCCAAGCTCTAACTTCCGTAAATATACTTGGATTTTCATGCAATTAATAAAGGTTATTTAGGGTCACCAAAGCTTATTTGATATTGTATATGAAGTATGTAGGATTAATAATTCATTTACAAGGGCACTCAAAAGAATTACATTACATTATGGTACATGGGGAAAAATGGTTTGCAGAGTATTTAATGAGATTATGCTATTTCAAATGTATTGAAACAGATATAAATCACTGAATTTCACTGCAATTACGTCAGAACAGGGCTTTCATAGCATTTTTTATTCATTTACAAGGGCACACAAAAGAAATCGGATACAGTTTTCGACTAATAATCGGTCTTAACTCATATGCAGGGCTGCACAAAAATATTCATGTACCATTCTCCTTATTAGAGGAAGTTGCTGAAGGGGAATTTTCAACTGAGGTATATGTATTTCTTAAGTGAACTAAATTTTGGCATGCATGTAGTTAATAGATACAAATCTATATATCCTATACAGGGCTGCTGAAAAAATTCGGATCCTTTTCTGATTATAGAAGGGAACAGCTGAAATTGGGTTTTCAAATGTGTTATGCATTTCCATATTGTTGAAATAGACATAACATTTCATCGTCAAGTCAACATCAACACACATCGTCAAGTGTGTTTTAAATTGTGTTCGGAATTTTCCATCTGCATTATGTTTTACTATACTAAAAGATGCTCGAAATAAATAAATTCATACGACTTCGCAAAAGAAATCAGATGTTGCTGCTTATGGATGGTAATTGCTGTAAGTGCCTTTTTAATTGAATTGATTATTTGCCAGCTGAATTACATTTTAGTGCATTACAGTAAAACCTTCATAACAGACACTGCTGAATAGCGGACACTTTTTCGATCCTAAATATCATGTACGTGTGCATTTTTATCTCTAGCGGACAATTTCCATTCTTTCAAGGTGTTCATTATTCAGAGGTTTTACTATATTTGAATTCTATAAAGCATACAGATACAGGTTTACCCCCAAAAATTCATATTAAAATTTATGGAATCGTTTCCTAAAAATATGCTTTCAACTGTTTTACGCGTGTTTCAACGTTTTCCAGTTGATTTAATATTTAGTTTCACTATATTCACTATGTGATATGTCTAAAGCTCTATAGACCATATGGTTGCACAAAAAACTTCGAGTACATTATCTGCTATGAACAGCAACTGTTGAAAATGGATAACTGCATTCTGTGTTTTTGAAATTATTTATTTCGAAATCTCATTTCATTGCATGAAAAAATGAAATTTCTTTCAATAATGTTGGAAAATGATTCGTAATCTATAACTGATGTACGAGTTTTCGATCTTGTTGTGAAGAGTTAGAGTTCAAAATTGTTGAAATTTAAGGACTATATCAATTTTTAAATTCTTAAGCTAAAATTGTTCCGTGTACGCTAAAAGGCATTCCAAAATTTCTGATTCATTCCAATCAGAATGCTAGCTAACAGTTTCTGTTAATAAACTTCTCTCATTTGTTGATGCCCTGATAGAAAGCTTTAAACATATTCATCTGAAAAACATTCCTAAACACCACAATCATTTAAAGAAATCTTCGAAAGCCCAAGGTTTTGATAAATTTTTATTAAATTTGTTTGAATTTTTTTCGAAATGAACATGGCATCAGACATAAGAGATATAACGGTCATGTACACAATATTTTAAAACATTCCATTAAATACATAAAATGTGCAACTTATAATCATTCCCTATGTTTTATTATGTAGTTGAACAATATATATATATATTTTTTTATGTTAAATCTTTTAGGTATTTAATGTAAGTGTGCGTGATGGATAAAGAGGGGGTATAAATTAGTACAAAAGGGCCTCGAGACTTTTGCCCCCCTAGTTTTAGAGCCCAAGTTACGCTTCATTAATTTTATTCATGTAATTGCTTTAATTGAAATGAAATGAACTTTTTCAAACCTCTGTTTATGCGTAATTTTTGAACTAAAAGAAATAACAATATATTTTTTTTATCATGATACATACAGCACACATACACACGCAATTTACCGGGT
Source organism: Maratus speciosus (assembly GCA_963932465.1). Classification (NCBI taxonomy): domain Eukaryota; kingdom Metazoa; phylum Arthropoda; class Arachnida; order Araneae; family Salticidae; genus Maratus; species Maratus speciosus. Next base: position 334,954,550 of record OZ010800.1, read on the forward strand.
GTCCCAAAAAGGACTGATTGATTTTAAAATTCAATAACTTCCAAACGGTGACAGATATTAAAAAAATTCTTGCAGGAGGGTTATGCATAAAGTCAAAAGTTTTTTTACAGTGCTTTTTTATTTTAGTTCGAATTACAAACAATAGATGGCGCTGTAAGCAATAGTCGCTAAATACAGGCTCGATTTTTGGTCTTCCATGCAGAAAAAGGAGATGAAAATGTATTATCCGGGCCACGAAGTACCAAAAATCGAGCCTGAATTTAGCCTCTATTGATCGCAGCGCCATCTATTGTTTGTAATTCGAACTAAAATCGAAAATCACTGTAAAAAAACTTTTGACTTTATGCATAACCCTCCTGCAAGAATTTTTTTAATATCTGTCACCGTTAGAGGTCTGCACGGGCCCGGGCTTGGCCCGAGGCCCGTACCCGGCCCGGCCCGCGGGCCGGGCCGGGCCGGCGGAATGAAGGCGAATTTTCAAACGGGCCGGGCCGGCAGAATTAGGACAATTTTTTCAACGGGCCGGGCCGGGCCGACAGACAAAATAAACGGGCCGGGCCGGCAAAAAAATTAATCGGGCCTATCGGCCCGATATAAGAATTTAAGCGAAGCAGATAAAATACGAGCCATTTTCAATGAATATGATTTTCTCGAGAAGTATAAATGTGCGTCACGAGCCGATGCGAGTTTAATAACATCAATACAGAAATGTAACATGTCCATCAGAGATAGGCATCGTACAGTTGCAAGATGTCTGATTCCGAGTTTAATTTTTTTTTCAGCAGACTCGTGCCGGGACGGAACTGGTCTTAATCGATCTCAGGATGTGTTGAACAGTCATTGTGTTTTGTAGTATTAATAGTTATAATGAACTTCTCTTAGCAGTATCTTTGGAAATATACCTTAAGGTGATTCTCATATTCACTGCTCAACAATGCGAAGCTTTCAGACACATTTTATGACAAAATTTTTAACTATAAAGGCATAAAAGCAGGCCTGCCTATTGAAGGCATTTGGAAACGAATAGCTTTTTCCATATTTGATAAATTACTTACAGATAAAACAGAGATTCCTGTCACGTGGCTGTACGTTTTTCTCCTTTCCTGTGCCATCGCTTCCGGAAATTCAATTCAAAACGCTAACTTTGACAGTATTTTCAGAAATATATATTGCTTTTATCTATGAAAAAACGACATTTACATAGCTTCTGAATAAGAATACCTGCCAATCTTACGCGTTTCCGAAAAGAAAAGAATTCATAAATGTGTCGAAATGTAGCTCCTTTGGATTTGAGAAAAGCCTTAAAAATGAGAGAAATATTTTCACAAATCTACTTTTTATTATACAGCTTCAAAAGTTATCATGTTTTTAATCCTTTATTCTGATGAACTAAATTAATCTTTTAATGAATCCTTATTTCTATTTTGAAATGTCTGTAGACACGATGACTAAAATACTGTAAGTAATCGTTAATGTTTACTATTGTGTGTTTTCTGTTTTGTGAACATCACAGTAATGTAAAATATACTGCAAGATGTTCCCATAAATATGTATGTAGTATTCATTAAAAGAATCGTAATTGTGACAAAAAACGAATTTTTTTTGTAGAAATTCTGTCGGGCCGGGCCGGGCCTGTTTTCACTGATTTTTGTACGGGCCGGGCCGAGAACTGTAAAAATGCAAACGGGCCGGGCCGGGCTCGGGCCGAACTTCCAATTTTTACACCGGGCCGGGTCGGGCCAAGATTGCTTTCGTTCGGGCCGGGCCGGGCCCGGGCCTGGAAATTCCGGCCCGTGCAGACCTCTAGTCACCGTTTGGAAGTTATTGAATTTTAAAATCAGTCAGTCCTTTTTGGGACACCCGGTACATAAGCCATATAATTTCTGCATTGCTATCCAAAGTTTTAAAATTAAATCATATGTCTGAGTCTTAACACAATGTACTCTGAAAAGAAGAAAAAACACTAAATATCAATTGAATCACTTAAGAATCAAATAGAAATTTTATACGAAGGAAGACTTCAAAAATGTGTAAAAACCATTTTAAAAATTAAATAATGAATAAAAATGACACCAAATGGAAAAAAAAAAAAACTTTAAAGAAAATCACAAGATAAAAATTCTTGCAAAAAAACACAAAAAAATGTTTTGACAAAATTAATAAAAAAAATACAGATAACAGCTCTGAGAAGTACTAGTACATTAAAGTAATATAACTTTTAAAAAGGTATATTCGTAGATTTAATTATTTTCCATTAGATATAGTATAGTCAACTTAGTATGTTTTGAAATTAGTGGTTAAAGTATAAAGCAAAAGAATGTAAATTGTGCGTATGTGTCTGTGTGTGTGTGTGTGCTGTATGTATCATGACAAAAAAATATATTGTTATTTCTTTTAGTTCAAAAATTACGCATAAACAGAGGTTCTTCTATGAAAAATTTCATTTCTATTCAATTAAAGCAACTAAATGAAAAAAAAATAATCTTAAAGAATTATATATCTATTATGTAATAAAAAATAATGGTTGCAATATAAAAATCATTGACATGTGATCTCGCGTATTTTGAAAAACAGAAGTATGAGCAATATAATGTTGAAATTATATGTAACAGTATCTCATCTCACTGTTATAAAAGCTACAAGTCAAAAATATAATGTAGACATTTTTAAAGATATAAATTATTACATGGAATTAAAGGTTATATTCAAACATACTATGCATAAAGAATAAACCATTAACTATTATAACTGAAGTTGACATAATATTTTCTTCGCAATAGTTCGAGAAATATGTAAAATCAATCATATAGTGTAAAATTATAAAAGAAACAACTAAGATTTCCTAAAATTAAATAATAGTATGTATAAGATTCTGTTATGTAAGTTAGGTAATCTTAAACTTATTATAAAATGTACTAAAACGAAATAAAAAAATAAATGTAAGATCTTTAAATGTTTATCTAATAAATATTATATTCACATACAAACTATGTGTAAATTATTAAAATTTAAGATTATACCTGTAATAATTTAAAAAAAACTAAACACTTAATATTAATACATAGAAAAATGTATACTTTCATAAAATTAGGTGTATGCATAAAATTTCACTAGAGAAAATCTCAATAATATAACAAAATATGTTAAGAACAAATACAAAATATGGGTTTTCGGTGAGGTGTGTAGTTAATTTACTGGTATAAAAACTTAAACAAGATGGCTAGTTAATTAAAATAGTGATACTAAAGCAAGAAAATTACTAAAAATAATTATCTATTACATGTTAATCAGACAAAAAATGGAAAAAACAAAAAGCCATAAATAATTCAAGAAAAGTGTATGAAAATGAACTGGCATATGGTAAAAAGTCAATTAGAGTATAGTAACAGAATTCCTCTTTCTATACCTAAATTTTTGAAAATCTAATTGTAATTTCATTTGATGAGGAAAAAAAAAGTTTTGCGTAGGAAAAAAGTTTTGTGTTTAGGAAAAAATGTTTTGCGATTGGGAAAAAGTTTGTGTTTAGGAAAAGATATTTTGTGTTAGGGAAATTTTTTTATGTTTAGGTAAAAAAGTCTTGTGATTAGGAAAAAAAAGTTTTAAGTTTAGGATAAAATGTTTTGAGTAAGAAAAAAGTTTATGTTTAGGAAAAAATATGTTTTGTGATTGGGAAATTTTTTTATGTTTAGGTAAAAAAGTCTTGTGTTCAGGAAAAAATGTTTTGAGAAGGAAAAAGTTTTATGTTTAGGAAAAAAGTATGCAGTATAGTAAAATAGATTTGTGTTTAGGAAAAAGTTTTAAGTTCAGTAGAAAAGTTTTGTGTTTGCAAAAAAAGTTTTCAGTTAAAAAAAGATATTTTGTAGGAAAAAAGTTTTAACTTACAGCAAAAATATCTTGTATTTGGAAAAAAAAATTAAATTCAGTAAAAAAATTTTATATTTAGGAAAAAAACGTTTTGTGCTTAGCCAAAAAATATATTCAGTTAAAAAAAGGATATTTTTCTAGAAAAAAAGTTTTGTGATTAGGAAAAAATATTAAAAGGATCAAAGTATAAAAAAATATATATTAGGTAGATTTCGTATGAAATACTACCTATTGGGATCGTTCCTATGTTGGAATTTCTGAAAAATTTTTGCAGATCTATACCGATCATGACCCATAGAACCCAAAACCACCCACAGTAAAAAACTTTATCTATCTATCTATCTATCTATCTATCTATCTATCTATATCACTTTCTTCTGGACACGATAACTTTCGTAATTCTGCACCAATATCTTCCAAACTGATACATAAAATCAAAGGGCATAAAATCTCGGTCAAGTTCGTTAATGGGCAAAATCGGACCAAGGGGATGGAAATAGGGAGGGGTTTTGTGAAAAACGAAAACCCCCCATAACTTCTTAATTTTTGTACATATTAAATCAGTTTAAAATTTTTATTACTTCTAAAAATAGGGCCAAAATTTTATGTATCACAGATTTTTGATAAAGTTAAAAATGGGCTCAAGGGGAACAAAAATAGGGTTTTTGGGAGAAAAAAATTCATAACTTCGTCAATTCTCAAGATATCAATTCCAATTAATTTTATTATAAATCTCCTTAATATTATCTACAATTTTTATATTCACAAGTTTTTGATAGGACCAATTCGTACCGCAAAAAAAAAAAAAAAAAAAAAAAGGGGGTTTTGAAGAAGTAAAAAATCCATAACTCCATCAATTCAAAAGATATAAAATCCCTGTGAATTTATCATATATCTTCTTAATATTGTCTACAACATCTATATAGATAAGTTTTGGATAGGACCAATTCTTACAGCAAAAACAAATTAAAAATACATAGTGGTTGAAGAAAAAAATCATCTACGTAAGGGTGTATTCAAATCCAAACTGCGTAATTTTTGACTCATTTTACAATTCATTTTTGCTCTCAAAGGCTTCCACAATTGGTACGTTTTCTTATTTAGAAACTATATAATGTACCGTAATGGTCGATTTTTTGACAGAGGCAGAACATATTTTTAAAAATGCTGTTAAAGTGGGCATTTTGAACCGAATTTCCCGAAGCGGATTGTGTTGGAAAAATCATTGCATTAAGGATGCACTCAAATCCAAACTGCTTATTTTGTAACTCATTTTTAAATTCATTTTTGCTCTCAAACGCATTTAATTGGTAAATCACTTATTCAGAAACTATATAATGTACTGCAATGATCGATTTTTTGATAGAGGCAGAATATATTTCAAAAAATGATGTCAAAGTGGGCATTTTGAACGGACTTTCCCGAAGCAATTGTGTTATCACTTTCTTCTGGACACGATAACTTCTGCAATTCTGCACAAATCTCTTTCAAACTGCTACATAAAATCAACAGACATAAAATCTCGATCAAGTTCGTTAATGGGCAAAAGCGGACAAAGTGGATGGAGGGGTTTTGTGAAAACGAAAAAATCCCATAACTTCTTAATTTTTGTACATATCAAATCAGTTTAAAGTTTTTATTACTTCTAAAAATAGGGCCAAAAATTCATGCATCACAGATTTTTGATAAAATTTAAAATAGGCTCAAGGGGCGCAAAAAATAGGGTTTTTGGGAGAAAAAAATTCATAACTTTGTCAATTCTCAAGATATCAAATACAATAATTTTATTATACATCTCCTTAATATTATCTACAACTTTTATATTCACAAGTTTTTGATAGGACCAATTCGTACCACAAAAAAAAAAAAAAAAAAAAAAAAAAAAAAAAAAAAAATTAAAAACGAAAACAAAAAAGGGGGGGTTGAAGAAAAAAAATTTTCATAACTCTGTCAATTCACAAGATATAAAATCTCCATGAATTTATCATATATCTTCTTAATATTGTCTTCAACATTTATATAGACAAGTTTTTGATAGGGCCAATTCTTACAGCAAAAACAAATTAAAAATACATAGCGGTTGAAGAAAAAAATCATCTTATTCAAATCCAAACTGTCTATTTTCTTACTCATTTTTAAATTCATTTTTGCTCTCAAACGCATCCAATTGCTAGATTCTCTTATTAAGAAACTATATAATGTACAGTAATGATCGATTTTTTGATAGAGGCAGAATATATTTAAAAAAATGATGTCAAAGTGGGCATTTTGAACAGAATTTCCCGAAGCGATTGTGTTAGAAACGAAAAATATTGCCTTACTGAGAAAATAATTGTTTATTAATCAAGTTTTAATTAATTGAAAGAAAAATAAAAACACAGGTCGCTTAAAATTTCAAGTTGTTGAGTATGGAAAAATATTTTTTTTAATATCGCCTTAACAGGATTCTGATAAAACCAGCTATTTTATAAAAAGGAAATAAAAACTCGTCAAAAGCAGACAGCTAAAACTGTTAAAGTGGATTTATATCTAATAATGATTTAGTTTTTGTTGGTGAAATTAATATACTTAACTTTGAAATCTACCTCTGCCTGTAGGCCGGGCCGGCAGGGATTTTTTTCTATTTTCATTTTCTGAAGATTAAAAACCTATTATTTTTTAAAAGAAAAGTTTTTAACTTAAGCAAGATGACTAATTAATTAAAATAATTATACAAAAGAATAAAAATTACTAAAAAAATTATCCATTACACATTAATCAAGGAAAAAAGTGCAGAAAACAAGGATACATAAATAAGTCGAGAAAAGTGTATGGAATCAACTGGTGTATCGTAAAAAGTCAACTTGAGTATACTAAGTGGATAATTTACATTTCTTAAAACTTGTAACAGTTCAGATAAAAAAGTATTACTAAATTAAAAGTAATTATTTCTTTTAGTACTTAAAACTTTCAAAATATACAAGATATAAATGAATTGATTCAAGATTAAGGAATAAGTTAAAAAGGAGTTTCAGTAAAAATTCAAAGTAAATTTAATTTGTCAAAAAAAAAAAAAAAAATCTTAAGTCCATATTTAAAGTAAATTCCGTTTTGTTAGAAATACAAAAACTTTAATATATACGTAGTAATAATATGCATTGAAAGTATATTTTGGTTTGTCATTTTGTAAGGAGAGAAATTGTTTACAATTAATATGTTACTTGCCTGCAATTTCTATCAAGAGCAGCATCTGTTACTCATCTTAATCACAATGTCAAACTAAAATTCTCATAAAATGTCTCATATACGTTGCAAAGTTACAAAATATTAAGAAATAAACTTAAAAATTATCTTCAAACAAAAAATATTTTAAGGTTTTCTTTTCTTTTTCTTTCTTTCTTTTTTTTTTTTTTTTTTTTTTTTCAATTTGGTAAAAATAAGATAATCAAATGCAAATTTTAAAATAATAAAATCAGAATTATTTGACTGACTTAGACAAGGAATTAAACAAAAAATTGTTTTACTCCTTCACAATTTCATTGATACCCCACTCATCAGATATAGATTTTATAGCACTCAACGGTCCAGCATTTGACAATTAGCATTTCCCGAACATTCCAGTTAATTCAGCTTTTACAATATTTCTTTCTTTCTTTCTTCTTTTTTTTTTTTTTTTTTCATTCAGAGATACATAATTTTGATAAGCTTCATTAGAAAACTTAGTTTATATTAATCCATCTAAATGATCTACTATTCTAAACCATGTAACCAATAATTCTAAACTATGCTTGTTATTATTTTTTCCCAATTTATGAAAAAACTTTTGAAATTTGTAAAAATCAAAGATGGTGAAGAAGGGGGGGGGGGAGATAAATATTTTTTAATGATGACTAGCGACCACAACTTTTTGCTGGCTACCACAGTTTATCAAATTTGTAAAGTCTCGGTATTGATGTAATTTAACACTTAGTTAAACCCATCAATAATCTAATTACAGTAGAGTGTGTAATACAAGAATGAATACAGTTGGCCCAGGACTATTTAAAACCTTTCTTTTGTGGTGTGTTCAAATAACCTTTCAGGATCTAACTAATACTAATTTATGTTAACTAAACCTTTTTCAATGTATATACCAACAAACCAAAAACAATAAGCAAGTATCAAATAATTATTTATTATTTTCTTTGTTTTTTTACTGACAGAGTTTAGTTCACATTCACACATTTCTCAAACTCATTTTCTTTCATGACTGCATATAGTTGCAGATTTATAAAATTTGATTTTTGCTCTATATTAACAGCAATAAAGATATATCCCAGCAATCAGGAAACAGAATTTGATAGATATAGAAACACATAAACATTTGATATGCAGATTTCAATATGTAACTCTATTATTCTTAGTCAAATTAAATACATCATGAGAATATTTTTCAAAATATGCGAAACTATTACAGAATAATGAATTTATTTGGATGTAAAAAATTGAAATGGGAGGGGGATACTTAAAAAGAAATAATAATAATAATAATAATAATAACAATAAATAAAAAGTCATTTGCTTACATTACAACTAATAATAGTATGAATCTATTACATTAAAATCTGACTGTTTGTATTTCAGAACTACTCCTTTTAGACTATGAAATACAGCAGAATGAAATTAACACAAGTTATTCACATGGATCTGAGGATGTCATACAAACTCTCATAATTTTAAAATTTGAATTAGTTTCAAAGATATTATTATTTTAGAACTTTTAACAAAGTTTCTCTAAAGATGGACACTAAATTAGCCTGTTTTTGTAGGGGGGGGGGGGGGGGAAGGTAAATAATTGGATATTGTCTGCTATTCAAAATGAAGCTTTATTTTTGTTTTGCTTGAATAAATTCATTTAAGGATTTTTAATTTACATTCTCTTTAAAAATATGTAATGTAAATAATATTATATGACTTACTGCCTCACTTACTAAAATTATTATCAAAACGACGAAAGATTTTAATGTTATTGATCCTTATAAAATACTTTCCGAATTCATTAAAAATGTAAATAAATGGGCTGTGATAGAACATGGAGATTTGAGCATGAGTTCTGAACATACATACAGGGTATATGGTCAGATTAAAAGTTTTTGTCCAAACCATAGCAACCTACACTACAGAACTTGACAATACTCATCTAACAAATTTGCTTATAAGAAGAGGTTCCAAGGCCAAAGACACAGAATGGGGTGAACGTTTGTGTATTGTTAGAGTATCGCTAGAGTATACTTCGTATATAAATATATGAAAAACATAAAGCGCAATACCCAGGGTGTCTTGAGAAAGTATGTTTTAAAGTTTACATTACAGTTTATAGTCAGATAAATTTCTCTTTTAGAAGGCAGCTCAGTGGCGTGGTTGACAGCGTCCTTAATTCCAGAATTTGAGTTATTGAATGTTTTTGAGTTCAAACCCCAGTGAGATTTATTTTTTGCAACAAAAATTTTTGCCAATTCTTTTCGAACTGTAATTGGAAAAAAAATGTTAATAATTGACATTTACGAAAAATATAAATTAAATATATATTTTGTAGCATATAAGTGCATTTTTAACTATGAAATTTTGCATGTTTAAATATTTAACGAAAAGTAAAAGGAAAAAAAATTAGGCAATTTATATTTCTATAGACAGAAAATTTTACCATTATTTAAAATTATTTATAGTTATTTCAATGAATAATCTACTATTTTTCACAGAGAAATAAATTAAAATATGTGATATAAACATGCAAATAAATATATTACTTTATTTTTGTTTCATTATGAAAATATTCGAATATTTGATGATTTTTTAAAAATATTCTTTTAAATTCTTAATATGAATTTTTTAAATTTTGGATTTTTGGTTTTGTAGTTATTGCCTATGTAATAACTATTTTTAAGAATTCAATATCTTATTAGAACTTATTTTTAAGCACATACAGTTATTCTAAATAGAAACATAAAAATCCAAGATTTAAGAAATTCAAAAGTTAAAAAGTTAGTTATTAAAAAAAAAGATACTTTTTGAAATATTATCATGATAATAGAAAAATTAAAAAAATAATAATAATTAAATCAGCGTGTTATAATTTTATATGATGTATTTTAATTTATATCATTGTGAAAAATAGTTATTTATGTAAATAATAGTAAATAACTTTTAAAACCAGCAAAATTTTGTGGTTTATAAAAGTATCAATTGCCTATTAAATTGCTAAAAATAGTTATTAAGTAGGCAATAACTACAAAACCACAAATCAGAAAAATAAAAATCATGTTAAAAATTAAAAAAAAAAAAAAAAAAAAAAAAAATCATAAAATATTTGAAATATTTGCATAGTAAAAAACTAAAATAATATATTTATTCATGTATTTATATAACATATTTTAATGTATTTCCAGTTAAAAATAGCAGATTACTCATTTAAAGATCTGTCAATAATTTTAAACAGCAGCAAAATTTTCCTAGTTAAAATTGTACTTATATGCTACAAAATATATATTTTATTTATATTTTTTGTAAATTTCAATTATTATACACATTTTTTCAATTACAGTTTTAAAATAATTTATAAAAATTTTTGTTGAGAAAAATAAGTCTCAAAGGGATTCGAACTCAAAAGCATTCAGTTACTCAAATTCTTGAATCCAAAATGCTGCCAAACATGCAACTGAACGGCTTGAAAAATGAGGAAATTTATCCGATTATAAACTGTAACGTAAACTTTGAGACTTATTTTCTCAAGACCCCGTGGGTACTGAATTTTATGGCTTTCCTACACAGGGTGTTCTACAAGGTATGCTGAGTCTGATATGTAGAGATTCGGATAGAGCACGTCAATATGAGTATTTTGAATGGTAACATGTGGAGTACCCGAATATAGCATGATAGTCTAATTACAGGATGAACGTTATTGACAAATCCGATAGTGGGTATTCCAAATGACGATGTGTTCAATGAATGCACAACATGAAAGATTTCCCAGATGACTATGCAAATTTGTGGTAACCGATGAGAGGAAAAGCGCGTCTGGCAGTGAATACGCAATATCCCTTCAAGGCATACTATAAAGCTAGAGAAGAGGTTTGAAGAGAATGAGTTGGGCGTTACTCGCTAGGAAAGTAGGGTTGTATCGTATCGTTTTGTTTTTGTTGTGTTACCATTTCGGTTCTGAAATGAGCAAATATTCCATTGAGCATTGTGTTTGCATGATACTGACGTAACATGAATTTCAATCCTCAGCGGCTGTGATCAGAAAATTCCATAAAAAATTCAGCAATCACCACAACATAAGTGGCACGATGATCAAACGAACATACGACAAATTTAAGGAGACCGGCAGTGTGTTGGACAATGTACTAGCAATGGGGACCAAAGAGATGAGTGCATGAACAGAAGTTAATGTTAAGAAAGTGACAGAAGTGTGCAAAGAAAGTTCATCAGCTTCGGTACGACAGGTGGCTCAAAAAGTTGGCATGTCCAAAAGCACGGTGCATCGGATAATGAAATGAGGAGGGATGTGGCTTTCTTCCCTTACAAAATCCAAATCAATCAACCACTGACGGAATTGGATGGTTTAAGGAGGCTTTATTTTGCAAAAACGGTGATTAGTAAGGTTGTAGATGGCGAAATGAATTTTAATCGGATCTGATTCAGTGACGAGGCGCACTTCCACCTCCAAGGATATGTTAACCAACAGAATTGGAGGTTCTGGGCCAACGAAAATTCCCATCATGCAATAGTTCGGCAACTGCACCCACTGAGACTCACAATTTGGTGTGCGTTATCTGCCGAAGGGATTGTAGGACCAAACATTTTCACCGGAAATGTCACCGGTAACACTTATTTTGATGTGTTGCATGACTGTGTCACCCCATTCTTGCTTGGCATGTATAAGATAAGAGATTATTGGTTTATGCAAGATGGTGCTAGACCTCACCGCACTCAGCGTAACTCCTACCTCTTAACAGAATATTTTCACGATAGAATCATCGAGTTGGACTCCATTATGAAAACAGGCAATGGTATAGAGGGGCCGCCGTACTCTCCGGATCATAACCTGCGTGACTTTTTTTATGGGGACATCTGAAAGACACAGTATATCGCACACAGCCCAAAGCATTAGACTACTTGAGAGCAGCAATTGAAAACAAGATGAAGGAATTTGGAAGAGATCTATTGCAAAGAACAATTGCGAACTTCCATTCAAGTCTTCAAAATGTTATTTGTTCGAACGGCGGACATTTCGAAAATCTGTTACGGAAAATTCTCAACAAACATTGATTTTCACTTGGTTTTTTCTTATTTCTTGTGTTTTTCATATGACAAGCTTCACACCTTACTTACACCATCACGCTACGTTCAGGGACCCCACCACGGGGTTAACATTCAAAATACTCATATTAATGTGCTCTATCCGAATCTGTACATATTAGACGCTGCGTACCTTGTGAAACACCCTATATTTATATACTAACTATATATATTCTATTGATATACAACTGCTCATTGCATTCTGTGCCCCGGACCTCGAAACCTCCTCATTAGAAAAATAAACAAACATTAGCTTGATAATAATTGCAAGCTCTCCAAATTTTTATCCAAAATCATCAAAACGGATGGAACTTTATTGCCCGTATGTTGCCGTTTTCTTATAAAAGCATTCTACTATAATTGCATCAAAATGACATAACTTGCAAAACGCAATTTTCATCATTTTTAGCTCATTTACATTACAAGCATAATTTATTACTAATAATACAAAATTTAACAAAATTAATATTATAAATCTTTTCTAAATGTAGAATTAATTCCTTTTTCTCAAAAAGAAAAAAAAAATCAAAATACAGTAGTCTCTCAAAAATCCGCACAGCTTGGGACCGGAAGCTGTGCGGATTTTAGAGTTCTGCAGATTCTGGATTAAATGATTTTTTTCTTTTTTAACGTACCTGTATCCATTTAGAAGAAGAGCTTGTAATAATTCAATTTAAGCAAATCAAAACTTAAATCCTTTTTATTTACCTGTACATTATAATTTTAATACCCAAAATTATTTTTTATTACAATTTTTAAACATTTCTTGTATAGTTCTTTGCTTGAGAACTTTCATTTTCTCTTTATGAAGTTTCTTTTGAATTCTGTAACCAGTCGTTATTTGCTGTTCGTTTATACAACTCAACACAAATGCAAAATAATAATGAAATGAGTGTTGCTAACCTCACATGAAATATGAAATGAATTAATTCACTACTTTCTATAGTGGCTGATAGATTGTGCCATTACTAAAACCTTTGTGGGCTTGTTTACCTTTCACATCAATTTCTATTGTTTTACATTTTTGTTGTGTGTAGGTTTCTGTGAAAAAAAAAAAAAAAGCATTTTATTTGCATAATATCCAGTATAATTACTATTTTCTCATAAATTTACATTAAAAATACTTTTATTTTCATTCGCTGATATTTGGAATAAAAATTGTAAAGAATACTTCTTAACTGGGAATTTCATTGTTTACCTTTTGAAATGCAAGCGGATTTTAGAAGTGCAGATTTTAGAGACTCTACTGTATCTCATGTCATGCAAAATGCAATACATAAGGTATAAAAGACAAAAACTTTTCAAATTTCTTTTCTAAAACTAATTATTGAAGAACGAAAAAATAACCACTTTTCATGATCAGATGTTATTTAAAAAATTAAATTTTTCTAATCATGGATATATAGCTTTTCTTTTCTAATTTTTATGGAAATTTTTGTAAAAATATTCATATAGGGATTGGGACTAAATATTATGATATAAATGAAGTTAATTCCAGAATGATCCAGTGGTTCACAGATCACTTTTACTGTGAACACTTTTCATATGTGATCACATAGTAACATCATTTATGAACATTTAAAAAAATAATAAACATTTAATATAAACAAATTTTCAAACAATTTTAGTATGTGTTCTTAGGTTATTCTTCAATCTTATGCTCTTACATTGAAAAAAAAGCCAGTAAAATTTGTGCAATAACTTTCATCTATACATACATAAAAATTTCAAATAAACTAAAATTAGATTAAAACTAACAATTCTTATCTCTTTTTAAACTGATATGTATGACGTATCTTTTTAAAAGCTGATTGCTTCTTACTGATAATTTTTTTAATAGCTAAATGATCAGTATAAAACTTCAGTTTTGATCAGAAGGACAATTTTTTTTAAGCAAATGAAAAATATTAAAATTATTATAAAAGTTAATAAAGTTTAGTTAGTTGTAATTTATTTAAAAATATCAGAAATATTTATGGATGTATATATTAAAATTATTTTATTACTGTGGCTCAAAATTTTTATTTAAGAACAATTTAAAAATTAATTTAAGAAAAGTCACAGTTGAAAATCATCACTATAAAGGAGAAATTTTCTATCTAAAAATATGTTGCATTTTGCATTTGGTAGATTGGCATAGTTTCCAAAATGAAAAAGTGGGAAATTCTTTTTTACAAGTTATTTTACTGTTATAGTTAGATACTGACATTTTTATATTTAAATTTTTATTAATGTATGTTAATATTAATAAACACTAATGCAATTAAAAAAATTTTCAATAATTTAAGTTTTCAACATAATATATGTACTTCACAGAAAATACTACACTAGAACAGTGGTTCCCAACCCTTTTGACCCACAGAGTCTTTTTTAGACTGAAAATCTATGATGAAGACTATCAAACCATATGTTACAAGCTAATGTTTTTTAGATGTGTTGCAACAGTGCGAAAGAAGGGGAGAGTAGATATTACTAGAAACAGTTGTGTAGTGCCTCTGCAATGAAATTATATTTTGAATAAATTCCCATAATATTTTATTTATTCACAGAGGCCACCATTACATATAGATAGTGACAAAAGGGTGGCCATACATAAAAATTCTCCAAAATTCAGAAAATCAAAACATTTGACTTATAACAGATTTCACATTACTAGTGTGAAAAACAATACTACATAAACATTTAATGTGAAATCTGTGGTTCGATAGTTTTGCACTATTTTCTAAATTTCAATCCAATTGCTTATAACTGTGGGAAAATGCCTGGTTTTGCATTTAAAAAGCTTGTGCATTTTCCTTTGGTTGCTGTATAAGCAGAGAATCGTGCTACACAGATATATCACTGAAAAAGGCTGCAAAACTAATTTTGCTTTCCCAGACAAGATTTTAATTCATCTGTTAAATGACACCAAAACTCTGATAGACTTTAGTTTTGAAATGTGATTTTTAATTCCCTGTGAGACATCAAATCAATAAAGACATCGTGCTTCATTGAGTTTAAGCTGGGTTGTCTTTTCGCTAACTCTGAACACTTTTGATAAATATTTATACTTTCAAAGCTTTAAGATGCCACTGAATATTTCTCTGTATTTTCTTTTTAAGCTGGGTATTATTTAAATGATTTTTTAACAAGAGTCAAGTAATCAGTATCTTCCTTTCCTTCACAATTTAATATACATGTTTCATCATAAAATAAGTAACATTGGCCAATTGCATCAAAAACTGTGGCAGTTTTTTATTGCAATGATAGATTCATATAGTTCCTTTTGCTAAGTATGTTGGCTAAATACACAATTTGCACATCTGGTCCTTGTTATATTAAAATTTTTCTCTTCCTCGTCAAAACTATCTTACCTCAATATGCAGCAGGAAGGATGGATGGATGCTGGCTTTGAAAAACTTAGAACCTTAGTTTGAAAAATCTGCTTTTAAGAGGTCATGACTTTATATTCATGAGTTTATTATTTAAATGGTATCATCCAACATTGCCCTGAGTTCAGCAAAAATTTTCTTGTGGTTAGTATGTGTCTATAATTAGTGCAATAGCTTGCTATAGTGCTTTGACTTATTTTTAACTTTTGCAACGGCTCCAGCACTGTGACATCATCATTGTATACATCTGCATGGTTTTTCCAAGATATTTCCTTTGATGATAAGTATTCATCCGAAAATACTTCGTTCCACAGTGTGTTGATTTGTAGTGGTCTCCAAACATCAACCTCCTGATAGCTTTATATGTACATGTAATAAAAAAATATTAATAAAACTGCTAATCCAGTGACAGTACATGATTAATCCATTTGTAGTGTAAAATTACTACATCTGAGGTAGCTGTTAAGTGTTTCATTTATGTCATCACGCATATCAATGATTTTTCAAACAATGGTGTTTTGGGATAAAGGAATATTGGACACTAAATTAGCAACTATTTTATCAAGCAAATTTGTAGCAATATCGATTGTGCAAAGTTTATTAAGTGTTTGCAATTATATGAGCTTCACCAAATTAAGCTGCATATTAACATACCTGGAAGGAAGCTTCCAGGACTTTAATTATTTGTTTTAACTAGTAGTGTCACATTTCGTTTGAAGCGTACATTTTGTTGTATTTCATATTGATAAGATCAGGTGGTTTATTTTTCAAATCATGATGGTTTCTATTGAAATTATGATACAGTTTAGCATGGGGTGCCTCAGAGTGAAGACATATAGAATATAAAATTTGATAGGCTGAGATATTTTTGGACAAAAATGATTCGACATGCATCTTGGTGAGCCTATCATTATCACCAAGCTAATGTTTGCTAACTTATCTCACTCATCTAATCGAGCTCATCCAGGCGAGTATTGACAAGTTCTGTTATGTAGGTTTGTCACAGTTTGATCAAAAATTTCTGTTGCAGCAGCATGTGCCCTGTACATTAACGTGGAACTTAAGTACAGGGTAAAAAAAAAAACTTTTTTGTTTTAATGTGTAATAGTGAAAATTTTTTCCTTTTTGGATGTCTAAACTATCGGCTGAAAAGGTTTTAAAAATTAATTTGTGTTCCGGTTCCTCAAAGACGTCAAAGATTTAAAATTTCAGTCTAAAGTAACTTAAAGTAAACAATGTAGCTGTTAGCTCATATCTGTTTATATTAAGCAAATACTACCCAGAAGTCACCATGAGGAGGTGGCTAAATATCGATTTCCACTCTCCTTACCTCACTTTATTATGGATTAATTCAATTGGATATTCAACCTACTGGATTATAATTCTTCTTAGGCAAACTTTGTCATTACATTGTGGGAATTCAACTTTCCCAAGATAAAGCCATCTCTTGATTAATATCTAAAGACAGTTGACGCAGCTCACGAGACAATTTCAATACACATTTCCACTGTTTGAGTATGACAAGGAAAATCTAAAATTCAGGTGTTTCCCCTGTTTATACTTTTTTTAAAGTTTTTCATCTGATCAGTCCATCAAGACAGGATCCATTTTTTTATAGTCTATAATTTCAATAAATTTGTATTTTGTCAAGTTGTTTGTCTATTAGTCCAGAAAATCCTTTAGTACCTGTAATTTTTCCAGCAATATGTTAAAATAAATATCTAAAAAAAAGTTCATTTGCATGTAATAAGCAAATTATCCATTGTAAAGTTTTACAGTCTTACATCCAATGTTTTGATAACTCCAGATTTGCTCCTGCCTTGATGGCGGTTCCATTTCACCCAAACTTGAAATGCCTGTATTATTATTTTGAAAATACACCAAAATTGCAGTGACTATATTAATATAAGAAGAAGATGTCAATGAAATATGACCAATATATTTTGATCCTGGTTTTTGAACTAAGACCACATGTTCTTCTTTAATGATTTTTCGTTATATTTTTTCCCTTTGCTTTAGTTATCATAGTGCCATCAAAATAAAAACTTTCTAAAATTAACTCATTTTGTCTTTCTTGTTCTTTCAAATTCTTCCTTATCTTTTCTCTTTGTCTTCTTTGAGTCCTTCTTTCAGTTACCTTTTCTTTATTATCATCAGAAATACCCATATCTTCTAGAGTGCCATTTGCAATAGTATTTGTTTTGTCTAATACTCCGGTTCTTTCACCTTGTTGATTGTCAAATTTGGGTTTAGAAGAACTACCGATTGAAGTGTTTCCTTCCAAACTATTTTCCTCATTTGGAGAGTCATTCAATCAAAACATCACTTTTTTTTGTTTTAAAGTAACTTTCTCTTTCCTTGATATTTCCTTTTCCAGTCTTGCTACACATGTTTTTGCAGTTTTTACATCCATTGATCCTATTGCCATCACCCCATCTCTCTTTGGTCTTTGAGAAAGTGACCTTCTTCTGATACAGGATAATATTTAGTGCATTTACACAAAGAAAAATTTTTTTTGGTCGATTACCTAACATTTTGCGATTTTATATTGGAAGTGGGATTATTCTTTCTAATCTTAATAGTTTTCTTCAAATTTTGACATTTATCATGATAGTCTCTAATCATTTTTTATGATTTGTGTATCAGAAACCGTTGGAATTAAAGATCTCAGCAATACACTTTTAATTGTATCAGCAACAGCTTTAGATATTTCAGAAACAGATTCTAGCTGTCAGATTTTAAGTTAAACTGAACCCATAAATAATGTTTCATAACATTTTCATATGTTCGCTAGTGTGACAGTCTAATGCTAATTGTTTTGGTTCGCAAAATACCAGACACATCAACAATTTTCTAGACTTAAGCACATTAGCAGACATTTGACACATTTCCCACTGACAGTTTAATGAAAAATAATTGAAGAAACTATTAACACACGCTAAATCGAACTAACTTGTTATGAGTCGTAGCCAAATAAATCAGAGACAATGAAAGTCGACGCCCACAGCGCTGGCTTCAACAAAAGTCAAATAAAATGGGGCCATCTTTTCCATGGCATTCAAACTAAACCATTCTCTTTATTACAGGCCATTAATACTTCATTAATTTAATTTTGAAAAACATAAATTTAACAATAAGCTTAAAACACTTTTCATGCAATTATTGGCTTTTATTCGTTTTTTAGGGAAAATCAGATGCTTTGAGAAACCAGAAAATATCATTTTAAAATTAAAAGAAAAATATTTTCTTTTTATGGAGTTAAAAAGGAAAAAAATAATTGCTATTAAAATAAAAAATTCGAAACTTCGTTTTTTAGTTCCACCCTACTGCACATATGCTACTCTCATATAGAGGCACTATATTTAGCATTAAACATGGAGCAATTGGTTAACACTTCACCACTGAGAGAAGTTGAGAAATTCAAATTGGAAAATTTTAGTTCATAATGCAGTTTTTCACTTTCTTACTTTAAATCTATATTTTGATTTTCCATTTTTCCCATTTAGTGAGTGGAAATCATAAAAATAAAATGATAGTAAAAATAATAAATCGCACTGGAATTTTTTTAAAACAGAAAATAACAATTGGTTTATTTAAAGAGTTCAGCTTGTTAAAGGAGGTAGTTTTCTATTTGTAGCGATTTTCGTAAGAAAATTCATACCCACTTTTTAAAAAAAATCCTCTTCCTTAAAATGCATTGATTTTATTAAAATTTGCCCTATTCTCCTAGAGCGTATCAAAACACCAAGAAAGTGCATGTGGAGCACTCATAGTTCCGCGAGCACAGGTTAGGAATCACTGCACTACAGATATCAGCTTTTGTATTATTTATGAAGGAAAATTAAAAATTTACTGATAGCAACAGCCACAAAGTTTAAAAAAAAAATAATCTCATCATTGATGTTCGCTCTGAAAGTTTATCAGATTAAAGATCAGTGATCAATCACAGATGAGAAAAGTAATCTTGTTTTGAATTTTTTATCTATCAGCAGTAGTAGGGAAAAACAAGAGAAAAGAAAGTGTCTCCTGCCAAACTCAGGAGAATTGGCATAACAGTGGACAGCAATATGAAGAAAGTTTTCAACCATTAATTAAAGCAATACTAAGATTCATTAGTTTTTCAATTGTATAAATGCATTTTTATGTCCATAAAATACAGCTACCATCAGATATACCTACATTCAAAAAGCACAAAGCAGTTTATGCAATTAAAAAAGAAAAAAAGAAAGAATAAAAAAGAAAAGTGCCCAGCGAAACTGATGGCATTGAGCTCACAGGCTATTCACACTAATTGTATATTATACTCTTATTTTAAAGAATAATGCCCCTCAAAAAAATAAGTGAAGGGGAATTGGCCCCCATTTCCCCCTTTATACTTAACCAGTGAACCCCCAAATCTAATCAGGGAAGCTCCTTATCATAATAAACCGGTATACCAAATTTGGAGCAAATCGAATAATCCTGCAAAAAAACCCATTTATCTAAATTAAGGGGGTGGACTAGACCCCCTTTATTCTTAACCAATGAATCCCCAAAATGAATCAGGGAAGCTCCTTAACATAATAAACCGGTATACCAAATTTGGACCAAAGCGAATAATTCTACATGAAAAACCCGTTTATATAAATTAAGGGGGGAGGACTAGCCCCCCTTCCCCCTTTATCTTTAACCAATGAACCCCCAAAACTAATCAGGGAAGTTCCTTAACATAATAAACCGGTATACCAACTTCGGAGCAAATCGAATCATTCTGCATGAAAAATGCATTTATCTAAATTAAGAGGGGCGGGCTAACCTCCCTTTTCCCCCTTTATCCTTAACCAGTGAACCCCCAAAACTAATCAGGGAAGTTCCTTAACATAATAAACCGGTATACCAAATTCGGAGCAAATCGAATCATTCTGCATGAAAAAACCCATTTATCTGAATTAAGGGGGGTGGACTAACCCCGTTTTTCCCCCTTTATCCTTAATCAATGATCTCCCAAAACTAATCAGGGAAGTTCCTTAACATAATAAACCGATATACCAAATTCGGAGCAAATCGAATGATTCTGCATGAAAAACCCATTTATCTGAATTAAGGGGGTGGACTAACCCCCCTTTTCCCCCTTTATCCTTAACCAATGAACTCCCAAAACTAATCAGGGAAGCGCCTTATCACAATGAACCTAGAAAAAAATTTTGAAGCAAATCGGATGTTTCTATCAAGAGTTATCGCGTTACGTACGTACATACATACATACATACAGAATGGGCGGGCACATTAGCTCTCAGGCTTTGATAGCCTGTGAGCTAAAAAGGTTGGATGCTTGAAAACAAGTTATTTTTAGAACACCAGAATGTTTTATTTTAATTGCTGTCACATGTAAATTGATATTGCATATGTTGTACAGATAATCCTTCAACTAATGTTATAATAATAACATAAAAATAACTAAAAATAATATGTAGAAAAATAATATAAAAATATTGCACATACATATGAGAAGCCTTTATGAAGTGTATGCTTTATTTATATCTATATGTAGTGGCCAAAAATGAAGACTTTTTTTGAAATTTTCATGTTTTATAACTATGTATGCTTATAGAATATATTAATTTTCACTTAAATACAGATGTTTATATGACACATTCAAGGAAATTTAATTTAGAATTCAATAAAAAAACAAAATTTTAAAAAATAACAGATTTTAATGTGTGCAGAACGCATTAAAATATCTGCATTACAAAAAAAGTACCACTTACTTTAGTCTAAAATACAAACACAATTAGTCATGAATGCTGAAGTGTATTGTAATAAAAGCTTCTTAGCCAATTACAATGACTGTTCTGAGAACCAATCAAATGTCAGTAAACAAACTGTAGTATGTTTTGATTTGTAAAAGCAGTATTTTGCTGGAATAAATTTTGCAGAAGGGTGAATGCTAGTCTAACTAAATATAATAATGTTTTTTTTTAAATATTTCTATTTTTTTCTTTAAGTAAATAGTTTAAAACAATGTCATCAACAACAAGAACTGATTGGACACCTACGAAAAAGAAGTAGAATTGTCATATTGAGAGAAAATTATCTCTCTTATGTTGAAATTGCAAGACAGGTTGGTGGATCAGTTACTTTATCTGGCATACGAAAATTGTGCTTATGTTATGAAGAAACTAAATCAGTGAAAAATAAGGCAAGATCAGGCAGTGCGCTGCACACACACAGTCAATGCACACGCGCTTCTAACGATAGAAAGATAAAAAGGATATGCCTCAAAGATAGAAAATTTCATCAGATGCTGTTTGATGTGAAATGAATGCAATGGGTATTTCAGTTAGTTCAAGAACAATAAGGAGAAGATTAGCAGGTTTTGGACTGAAAGGTAGAATTCCAAGAAAAAAATCTTTCTTAAATCTTCAGCAACACAAGAAACGAGATCAGTGGGCAAAAGAACACATTAATTGGTCAGAAAATCAGTGGAAAAAAATAATCTGGAGCGATGAGAGTAAAATATGACTCTTTGGTGGTGATGGGTGAAAATATGTGAGACGTTGAGAGTAGGGGAAGAGCTGCATCCTGGTTGCATTAAAGCAACTACAAAGAACCCAACAAATGTCATGATTTGGGCTTGTATGTCTGCAGATGGTGTGGGCTGCATTCAAGTGATTGATAGCATTCTTCATGCGAAAAGATACATCGGAATTGTCCTGTAACCAAAATTGATACCTTCCATCGGGGATCTTTTCCCCAATAAAGCATCATTTATCTTTCAGCAGGATTCAGTTCCATGCCGTATGGCAAAAATATTGAAAGAATTTTTTAAAAATAAAAGCATATAATTATTACCCTGGCCAGGAAACAGCCCTGATCTTGAGGCGACGTTTGAAAATCCTTGTACAAAAAAAGCATCCATCTAATAAAACGCAACTTATTGAAGCTATAATTGATTCTTGGCATCATGTGATTAAAAAGGATGAACTCCAAACACTAGTACTTTCAATGAAAAGATGCTGTTAAGCTGTAATAAAAAACAAGGATTATCCCACTAAATATTGAATGTGTAAGTGTAACTTTAAAATACAATGAAATCTAAGATAGATCTTATTTTTTGTAAGCATAATTTATTTTAATGCAGATATTTTAATTATGTTTTTTTTTAATTAAATTTCCTTGAATTTGATATATAAACATTTGTATTAAAGTGAAATTTACTATATTCTTCAAGCACACAAAGTTATAAAATATGAAAATTTCAAAAATGTCCACAATTTTGGCCACCACTGTGTATATTAATTAAAAGACTATGATAAAGAAAGTATAATTAAAGGATATTAAGAGAAAACAAGGAAAAGTGTTTCGGTATCCGAATTTCAAAGTTGTGAAACATAAGTTTTGATTTCTAATTGTACAACTTCTGTTTCAAATGCCTTAAAATTTGAGAGTTGTGATAAAATTTAGCCATATATTTAAAACTCTCAATTACAATTAAAAATGATAAAATAGCCTACTAAGTAAAATTCATCTATACCAATAAATAGATTATTAACTATTATCTGTAAGTCCTTTTTATATCATTATACAGTCAAACTTGCTGAATTTGAGCATGGCTGAAACGAGAACATAGTTAAAACGAGCAAGCAATTTGAATGTTAAAAATGATTCATTATTTAAACTACATTAAGATTTTCATGTTTTTCACGAGCTACAAAAGGAGGATCACAGCTAATATGAGCAAAACATCTGTTTATTTCAATGTGATTTTCGGTGAAAAGTAAGGTAAAATTAAAAAAAGAAACCCCTTTCTTATTGAACACTGTTCCTTCTCAGTGATAACATTTCTATATTACAACTGTCTGTCAAAATGTAATAATTTACCAGTTTTAAAGACAGAATTTCAACCTTCAAGAAGACCCCTACGACCCCCCACACTCAACACACCCCTTCAAGAAAATGCAAAGGAATGTCCTGGGAAACTTGAAAGAATGAAAGAAAGAGGGGAAGGATAAGGATGCTTCAAATACTGCCCCTTTGTAACACTTACAATCAAGCAATGGAAAGCACGGAGCATAGAAGAATTTCACTGTTAAAATGAAAAGGATATCTGATATCTTATCAACAGATGCAAAATTTCAGTTTCTATTGCAATAATAGTCCAGTTTTTATGGGAAAAAGAGAAGTCATCAGTTTCATCACTGCATGCCATTCATGTTCTTTGGAATTACTAGTTCTTTAGAGGCTTTCACTTCAGTACTGTAAGTTTGTCTAAAAAAGATCCGTCTAAAGAAAATTATTCACAAAGATATGACTGAATATTTTATGTTAACTTTCTGATATTAAATTAAGTTTAGCATAGAGATAATTAGGCCAATTAAATAGTAGTAATTAGTTTAATTATGCATATGTTTTTAAGATTTTTATTATCTTTACAGGTATTTCGAGTAATAGTTAGTACGAGGATCTTTATAATTTCCTTGCCTCTCATATTAACAAAGTTTGACTGTATATAATTTAAATTTTTTTTTTTTTTTTGTAATTCTCTGTAATTTCTTTTAGCACAATAGTCCATTACACAATTTAACTTATAACTGGTGAAGTGCAGTCGATTCCATTCCAGCACATATTATTAAATTATCACATGCCAGAAAATTTCTTTGTAACAAATTCATTATTTGTGCATTGACAGAGCGTATTTACTGAAGTTAGAGGAATCAGAAAGTCATTATGGGGGTTTGTCACATTCAGGGAAAGCTTTTGAATTTTACACATACACAAACTTGCTCATCAGTGCTATAAATATCATTCCCAGATGTGGCTTAGCAGGACTCAAATTTCCTTAAAGTTTGTTTTTTTGCTATGTTGCAATGATAAAGCCCATTTTCCTGAAAAATTACATAGTTGTTAGCTGAGAAGTCAAATTTTTATTAGTCTAACAATACATTTCGGAAGGCACTGGACAGAAATTCCATTTTATACAGGATTTTATGTCCACAAGTATAATTGTATGGTTTTCCTTCTACCAGGACCATGAAAATTTTCTGTTTAAGACAAGATTCTATTATAGATTGGTTCTGTCTTCTTAAGTTTTACTATATTAAGAAAGTGTATTGTGACTAACATGAATTAAATCTTCCCAAGCATTTTTTCTTTAAATTCTTAATGATTGTTTTTTTCTACTAATAGTATACCTAGTACAGATAACCAGTTGATGAAGATTTACTTTAAATAAATTTGTTTTTTATAATAACTGCACAAATTATAGCAGATTAAAATTTAAAAAAAGAACATGAACCTTAAAATAAATGCTTAAAATAGCTATTAAATAGCTATAATAAAAAATCTGTTATCAATATTTATCATTTTAAAAAACATTTTCCGAAGTAGTGTGGATTTTTACCTTACTTTAGGCAAGAAGAGTGTGTGCTTTCTGTACCATTTTAGTAATCAAGCTCTACTCCTTGGTCTACTTTGTTACTTTCTTTTTGTAAAAGTTGTCAGTCTGGCTAAATTTGTTTCATTTTGTTGAGTATGTACAAAAATTACTCTTAGGATGTAACACATTGCAACTTTTCAGTTATATATTAAATGCAGTACTAGATTTTACCACGACATAATTTAATATTAAAATAGTGAGAAAAAAAATAAACAGCTTACTTATTTTCAAATTCATCAATGGCCATTTGATAATTTGGAAATGTCACATGGGTGATGGCAGCTAAAGACAATTCAGATAATGTTTTAGATATAATGAATGAAAATAAGGCTAACACAATATTTTTTTACAGTCAGTCATTAGTATTATGCACAGTCCTTTTATGTTCCTTGATATAGTACTTACTTGAATACACTTTCATACACACATTACACTGGTAACCATGCCACTTAGCTTTTAAATGCAGTTCAATATGCCTCTTTAAACTAACATCATTAAAAATATAACGATGGCAAAAAGGACAAGATTGTTCATCATAGTTTGTAGCAAAATTCTGATGTACAACATTAAAATCATTAGAGTCATCAGTGCCTAGAAAAGATAGAAAAATTAGTGTAATATAATTGCCTTTGTGAAAAAGCACTTAAATCACCTAGAATAGCCACAGATGCACAAACAATACAATTTTTAATTTCGGTGAAACATATATAAAAATCAATGTTATACTTAAAAATCATTTAGACTGGAAAAAAAATGCTTTCCAAATAAATAATGTAAACAATCAACAAATAAAGAAACAATTAGACAAACTACAAATTTCAGAATTATGATGAATGAAGCAGAAATTAATTCAGTAAAGTTGAAAAAATAAGTTTTAACATAATGAACAGAAAATAAAAAGATTAATTAATTATTTGATAAATTAGCCTACTATAAATACATTTCAATACATTTCATTTGAGACTAAGTAATGGAAAAGTATATCACTGCAGATAGCAATAAAGCAGTAACATTTTTAAATGACAAGTTAATTTTTAAGTTAAAAAATAATTAAAACTACCAGCTATAATACAGTTTTAACAATTATCAGTTTTTAAATTTACTTAAAGGGTTACTTCACTCATGCGAGACACCCGCTCGATTATGTTAAACCTATGGGAGAAATTTTTAAAAATATCTCGTTTGCATTTCCATATTTTTAATTTTTTTTTTTTTTTTTTCATTGGACAGCTGAGGTTGATCTCTAAAAATGCCATGTTTTTTTACTTTAACCTTTTGCTTTCAAAACGATTGAGCGGGTGTTTTCGCGTGAGTGAAGTAGCCTCTTAAAGCTGGAATAACTAAGATGGGTTATTGCTTTGTCTTTACATTCAAAAATTTCATATTAAAGTTCTTGTTTAAGAATTTAGAAATATTCCGGTAGTGTAGCCAGGATTTATTCTGGGAGGTGGGGATGGGAGAAGTGAGCAGAGATGACTTTTACATGGGGCTGTGGAAATGGACAAAATGTGTCCTTGATTAGATTAAAAAAAAACACCAATGTCAGGGGAGCTCCAGATCCCTAAGTCCCTCTCCTACCTGGCAGCACCTCTGGAAGTTTCCTACACTGTAATAGGCAGGGGTGTGAATGAAGGAATGTAAGCATTTTATATTTATGCAGGAACTCTTTTTTTTTTCTTCTCCGCTTCGGGCCTTACTAGTGAAAGATTACTGCAAAATTACATAACTAGAGTGATAGAAACTAGTCATAAACAAAATATAAGAATTATACTTGAATTATAAAAGAAATACAGCAAATATTAATTATCCTAAAATAGGCCATATTCTAACAATGTATTTATGAAGTCTTAACAATCTTAGTTTAATGAATAATTAATTAATTAATATTAAGGATCGACCACAGCAAGTTTTTAAGAATGAAACCAAATTTCGGTATCTTCCTATTTTTGGCCGAAAACAAATATGTCTAAAATTTTTTTTATGTATTTAATGCATACATAAATATACAGAATTATTAATTAATTATACATGTAATTATACTATGGCCCAAGTTGGCTCTCTGTGCCTCTGACAAAAACTTTTTATTTTAATATAAAATAAAATGTAATTAATTCATCTACAACACAGAATGATTTTCTAATTATACGAAATTCATTTAATAAAAAAAATGCTTTAGGATACATACCCCGATTTGTCTTTTAGAATGATTTTTGTAAATGATCATCTGTTATACTAGAGCTTTCTCAAAGAGTATTCGAAAAACTTCTGGAGTTTCAAACTAAAAATTTTCTATTACTGTTAAGACTGCAGCTTTTAATGAGCACGTGAAAAGCATCGTATATGCATTGCTTGCTTTATAATTTACACTCACATCTTGAGTCAGTCATGACTGATAATTATAAAGGATGAAGTTAATAGCAATAAATAAAGAGTCTCTCATTTGAGCCGATACAGCTCGAATCAATGAAAAATGTTGAAAATTTCCAAAGAAAGAAACGAGATTTTTGAATACAGATAGTTTCGGTCAGGCCAAATTTTCAGCAGCATTTTTGCCAAAACTCAGATTTTGGGCAAAAAATGAATTTTTAGTCGATCTCTAATTTATATATATATATATATATATATATATATATATACTTCTTTTTACTGCTATTATCTATCTGTGTATGTATATTACACGATATAATATCATATGAATCATAATACACTATTATGGCATATCTAGCCCCAAAGAAATGAGACAAACTGAAAATGAACCACAAGATAAAACTATTACTACTACAGTATGAGTAGAAAAGGCTTAGACTATATAGTTTTATCCCAACAATAACTTGAACTATAAAATTAGAATATTCTACATCTATATTAATTGATATATTTACAAAATCAATATATGCAATAAATATTCAAGTAAAACATTATGGAGACTATTTATAAACACTATGGTTAAGTTTGAAGAGTTAAATGAAGTGACTTTAAGTTCTACTAATACATAAATTTCAAATACATTCACACTAATATGGATAAAAAAGTTATTTTATTGGGCAATGATTCAAAAGATTTATTTACTTACTTTTTAATTGGTGTACAGAGGGACTTTCTTCTATTTGACCCTTTTCTTATAAATTTTGTAGTGAATTAAGAGACACAGCCTTAACTTACTACTTGAATTTAAGACATCTCATTAGTAAAAGATCATTCTCCAATGCTTTGCCAATATATATTTAATTATTTTTAAATTTCACCATCAGTTTCTAAGTAGTAAATTTTTTTACCCCAGAAATTTCTTTTTCAAAATGAAAAAACTTTTTTTAAAATTTTGAATGTTTAAATTATTTTTGTCCCTTATAACACAATAATGCAGTAATTTATACGCCTTTTTATTCACCCAAGAAACTATATTTGTTGCATACTCACATTCAGATGTATCATGATTTTTTTTAAAAATAAGCTTTTCAGAATTATTTTTTAATATACATAGTGGATATACAGCTTTCAAAATTTTTAGCACTTATTTATTAACTTTTTAACATGCTACTTTAGAAACTACTACTTTACTTGGCTTAAAAATCTTCAAAATTATAGTTAGCAGTATCAGGGCCAGATGAATTGTTTGGCTGGTGTACATGATTTTACGCAGCTTGCAAACATCCAAAATTACAAAAAAAATTATAATAAAAAAGATTTTTGCTATAGTCTATACTAGAACCACTTAAATGATAAAAGTTAAGGAAGTTTAAAAAAAAAAAAAAAACTATTAAAAAAAGGCAGTTTTTTTCAGGTGACAAAATTATATTTTTGTCACCTATAAAAATATAAATAATTTAAAACATAATTTTTATTCTAGTATTGACTATAAGTGGTATAATTGCAAATAAAATGAGCTATAATAAAAACTTGTTCTGATGCTATCATGGTCACTATTTTTTTTTTTTGGGGGGGGGGGGGTGCTTTAAGAAAATTACTATTAGGATATGATTTTTTTTTAATGACAACTATTAAATTTACTACATGCATTCAGTCAGCGATTCCAGGGCCATTATGGATGCCTCCCTCTTTTTCAAAGGACTTTTCTGTTTAGAAATTTTCGATTTATAGACATTTATAGACATGCCTTTTTTGATGAAGTTGTTGACCACTATGAATGTTAATTAGTTTTTTATCTCTTTAATAAACATGTAAATGGATTTCTTTCCCTATTATTATGTCTATAAGATTCATTATAGTTAAAATAGGCGAGGCTTTTACTAAAAATACAAACACCCAGATATGTGATAATTCAAAGCTCTATGTGGCAAGTTCAAATGCATTCAACATGAGCAATGGAATACAGCAAATATAAACTACAATATCATTTAAAAAGAAAAAATAAACAGCGATCCCAGTAATGTGATTACAGAACTAAAATATACAGTAGATATACAATAATACTTTCTCTGATTTTAAGTAAAGTTCTAAAAAAAAAGGGGGGGGGGGATTACTCCCTATCAATTCTGCTGCAAATTATCATATAAAAATGTGACTGGTACCATTCAATTAATAGTATTATCTACTAATTAATGCTACATTTAAATTTTGCTTTATCGTCTACACATGAAAATTGTAACAATTTTTTTAATTTTCAATTCTAACATTTAACTTTCTGATCATATATGGATTTTTAAGTAAATTTTATTGTTGGATTCAGAGATCGATTTTTATTAAAATATTCATAGGTTACCATTCATATATACTTTTTTAAACTTATATGAATTGTAATATATTAACTTTCTTTAAAAGATATTGATTTCCTAAAGCTTTAAATATGTGAATCCAAAATTACAGCTCATTCTACCAAATTATTTTAAAGTTATGCTTAAAAAACTAACCCCATTGCAGTCTATTTTGCAATGATTAAAAATGAATTTTACATTAGGAGTTCTAAATTTTAAACCTTCGTAATTCCTAAACTACTTGATCGGATGATTTCCTGTTTGGTACAAGAAGGTAAAACTTACCAACCGAAAAATCTAAATATGATGTCAAAATTAGGTGTTTGTATTGAAAATTTTAAAGTTTGTTATGATTTCTATATGCAGATGACTCTTAAGTAAAATTTAAGTATAGCATTAATTACTAGACCTTATTATGAATCAATTAGTACGAGTCATATTTTTACATGATGATTTGTGGCAGAGTTAGTAATGGGGATCACTTTTTTTCCAGGAATTAATTGCAACATTTTTTAACAGACTTGACAACATATTTTCACACAATTCAAATTTTTGACTTTCTGAAAAATTCTTTCATGTACATATTCTAAAATGATCATACAGGGTGATTCTAAAGTCACTATACATTTCAGTGACATACTTACTGAATATTTTTTTCTTGCATGTACTATATGACAGAATGCTAACCAACAAACGAATCGCTGTTGTTCCTGATCGTTTTCATGGAATGACGTATGAACAGATGAGGGCAGACTTCGTATGTAGATTTAGGAAACCAGGCTATCTATAAAGACCCTAGTCAATAAATTTCAGCATACTGGTAGTGTTACAGATGAAGAACATCAGAGTCCAGGAATAATGCCAGACACCATGCAAAGTGAGAAGGATGCAATCACATGTAGCCCTTCTACATCTACCAGGAGACTTAGTAGGGAGTTTGGTATTCCTCAAACCACTGTGTGGAGAACTTTCCATTACAAGTTGCAGAAACATGCATACCACATCCAGATTGTACATAAGCTTGAAGCTGATGACTATTCAGCCTGACAAGCTATGTATCATAACCTGCTAGAAGCTGTGGAAAATGATAATTTGATGCAAAATGTCTTGTTCAGTGATGAAACTACAATTCACACCTGTGGACATGTGAAAAGACACAATTGTAGGATCTGGGCAGACGAATAGCCAAGTGTGATGCAGGAGTGGCAACGAGACACAGCCAAAGTGAATATGTGGTTAAGGATAACAAAGATCAACAGTTTATGGACCCTTCATGTTCGCAGAACAATGCATTAGTAGAAACACATACCTTGATATGTTGGAACAGTTTTTGGAGCCCCATTTATATCTAATGGGATTATGGATACTGTTGTTTTTAAACAGGCTGGGTACCAACCCATTTTGCCCTTACTGTTCCAGATTATCTGAATCAAGCTTTTCCCGGCAGATGGATTGGTCGTGCCTCGCCAAGTATGTGGGCCCCCCTGCTCTTCTAAACTGAAGCCCTTAGACTTTTTTGCCTGGGGGTTTATCAAGTTTAAGGTTTATCAGGTGAAGATCCGCAGCACTGAACACTTAAGACAGCGGATTCTAGCTGCAGCTGCTGAGTTTACAGCAGCTCTGCTTGAAAAAGTTTTTCAGTCTAAAGTGGAGTACCGAGGGTTGTATCTAGACATGCAAGTGGTCATGTTGAAATGTAATGAAACTATGTCTTATTGTGACATAAGTTTCAGAACCTTTGCATATTGTATAATAAAATCTATTTAATCACAAAATCTTTAGTGACTTTAGAATCAACATGTTGTTAATAATAGTAATTTAATTCCCAAATAAAAGATTACATCCTTATACTATAATTTGAGGGTAGAAACTTTTCCTCCTACATTTACATTATACTTGGCATTTACTACATCATGTTTTAAGAATAAATATTGCACGTAGGAAAAAATATATAAGCTTAACTGAACTTATTTTTAAAACTTTTGTTACATGTTGCTTTCTACGTGTAATTAAAACTTATGCCAAAATACATCTCAAGAATTTTCAGTTACATATACTGGCCTATCATAATGAATGTTTATCATTTAAATAGATACAAATAATAAAAAAGAGTTTAAATTATTTCACATAAAAGAAAAATATATATATCATTTTGTCTCTTTAGCGTGGAGAAAGAAAAATTAAAATAAAGAAAAAGAATGCAAGCATTAATAAAAAGAAAATGTAACTTAAAAAAAGTTTTTTGAAAGACCCAAAATGATTTAAAAATCAAATAAGGTTTAGAAAATAATGCTGAAACAATGAAACATATAACATAACAACAAAATATTTAAATTAAAAATTTTAAGACAATTCAGTATGAATTAAATAAACAACAAAAAACAAACACAAAGATAATCAGCCAGGGGTAATACTGGTTCTAGGAAATATTTCAGGACATACTTTTTCAATATTTCAGGATACATTTACCAGGCTAACTGAAATACACCCTGTACTCCCCACTGAACACATTTTTTTTTTTAAATAATAAATAATGCACTATATACACAATTTTTTTAAAAGTATACATGTAAAAAAAAGTGATTTTACTTGCATCTTTTAAACCAAATAACCAAAAAATTATGATTTTTGCATTACTGATTGACAAAAATTGCAATTTTTTTGTGACCAATTGATGAAAATCACAAAAGGATTTCTTTTTCTTTTTTTTAATGACTGATTGGTAAAAATTTTGATTTTTTTTGTGACCAATATACAAAAATCATGATTTTTTTTTTTTAATAAATGATCAAACAATAAAAATTGTGATTTTTTTTATAACCTATCAATAAAAATCATGCTTTTTTTGTGAAAAATTGACGAAGATCAGAATTTTTAATGACAGATTGAAGAGAATCATAACTTTCATTATTGTTATGCATCATTTAAAAGGTACATCTACCCCATATCTGCGTATGGTAGTATGTTTGGCATTTTGATTGTCCAATTTGGTAATTTTGAATGCCGATATAATACAAAACTTGCAAAATTTCAGGAATTTTAAGAGAGACCACATTTTTTAATTTCAAGAATTTTAGAACTTTCAGGAAAAGTACGATCCCTGAATTGGATGTGAGTATTGTTAAGAATATTTAAAGACAAAATAAAATGTCACAGATTAATCATAACAAAATTTTTTTATTTTACTTTAGTTTTCTACAGATGGCCCACATGTTTTGTGCATAGAATTCAAAAGTCTTACAAAATATTCAAAATCTATCTACATTCTTTCATAACATTTGAAAATATTGTACATTAACTGGTTCAACATTAAATGCATAGTATGACTTATTATGTACCAGTATATTCAAAATTGCATAAACAGAGGTATTTGCACAGCTCACAAGTAACAGCTGAATGAGTGAAAATATATAGAATTCTGAATCTGAAAACAGTGGAATGTTGTTTATATGACTTCCAATATATACATAAATTTCCACAATTATAAAACAAAATGGTATCATGTAAGCTAGCATTTATATTATTAAAACATAAATTTCATACAAATATTTTATAATCTGCTTTAAAAAAAAAACCCTGTAAAAATGAAATTATAATTATCAATAAAAACAATAATTATCTGTTTAAGGCTCCTGTCCCTGGCTGCGAAGACACACACGAGCTAATGCTAATCCTATGGGGAGGGATTTTCCTAATATCTCATTTGCATTTCGACATTTTGAAATAATTTTTTTTTGCATTGGATAGCCGATATCCGTCTCTACATCGCACCTTTTTTACTTTTTTGATTTTGGTTGCAGATATTTTTTAGAATGACACTTTCATTTTCAGAGCCGGTTTTGAAAGTGAAAGTAACTTTATAAAAAATATCTGCGACCAAAATCGAAAAAGTAAAAAAGATGCGGCTGTCCAATTAAAAAAAAAATTAATTAAAAATGTCGAAATGCAAACGAGATATTAGAAAAATCCCTCGCAATTTTATCATTCATGGACACTAACTAAAATTTATTCATAAATTTGAGTGAGTGATTAAAATATTCCTCTTTACTTCAACAATGATAACCCATGTTAAAAAAAAGAAAGAAAGAAAGAAAAGAAATAAGTTTTTGAGTAATAATACTTTATATCAAAAAATTTTGATTTTTAAGTCACTCAAATTTGAAATAGTGAAAAAAAATTTCTTCGAAAACAAGATTAACAAAAATGAAAAAAAAAACAGCCTTCTTTTGGGTTTCTTTTCCCCATAATTTGCCAATAATAAATATATTAATATGTAACATTGATAAACACATAAGGCATTAATTAAATTAAATTATTTCATAATAGACCAATAAATAAGATTTTCAGTATATTTTATTACTTTTCGATATCAGAGATGAAAATAACTAAATAACCCAAAAGAAAGAAATAAATGTGTGTAAATAAATTAAGAGAAATGAAAAAAAATAATAATAATAATATTAGTAAGAAAAATACTTAAGCAAAAAAATTAAAAATTCCAAGAATATTAAAAAAAATTGCAAATTTTCAAAGCCACGTTCAGAATAACTATATTTTGTACCCAAAATATTTAATGTTAAGCACTTTCTTTTAAACTACATATAAATAACACTCCTCTGTTAGTAAATTATTCCAAAAATAAAGGTTAGCATAAAAAAAAAGGGGGGGGAGAATAACTTATAAGGGCATTGTAAATCATATTAACCTATTTGTAAGATTGAAACATAAGCAATTAATAAAAGAAATAATTTTTTACAATTGTAACAAGAAATGCATTGAAATTTATACATTGTCTTTTCTATTTTAAAGATTTTAGAAGAATTGTCATTGTTCTGGGGGCAAATTTTTAAATCAGCAATAACACTTATTGATATACATTAAATTTCTAACATTTAAACTGAACTTTTGGAGGATAAAATAAAAGCAAATAAAATATAGTTATTTAAAACAAGAATAAGAGGTTATTTAGGTGTTTCAATTAAGAATTAAATAGTATACTAAACTATATTACAAGGAAAATTAATACCATTAGTAAGAAAAATTAAATATTTAAAAGATTTTCCTTAATACACAATTAAGAAAAAAGGGTACTTTTTGGTTAACCGGGTGCCAGTGTTATACATACATATATATACATGTATGTATATGTACATATATATTTACATATATATGTGTATATGCATGCATATGTATATTTACATATATGTATGTATATAAATATGTATATATAACACTGGCGCCTGGCTAACCGAAAAAAGTAATGGAAATAAAAACAGAAGTATACTGTGAAAACATCTACAGCTCTCAATAAGAAAAGACAATGTTTTGTTAAATACTGTCACACAAAGAAATTTTGAGATAATAGCTAATATGACATAAAATTAATGAATATTAGATTATATTATTACAAAAGATTTTGATTTGTCTAATCTAAATAATATTTCAAATAATAAAAACTTAATAATCAACAAATACGGTCTTGTACTTATATACATAAATCTCTAGACAACAGACTTTTAAACTGACAAACCTCTTTTTGATTGATGCATATATGTATCAATCAAAATCAAGCTAATAATAATAATAAAAAGATTTAAAAAGGTATAATAATACAATTAACAGTAACTTATTTAAAACTTTATTCCAGGTTTTAAACTAGTTAATCAACTTCGCTTACAAAGGTTAATATTATTTACATATATGCGTCTGAACAGAAAAATGAAATTGCTAAAACACAGGGAGAAAAATTGATGAAGAATGAACATTTTTAACATAAAAGTAAATTAAAAATTAAAAGGCAAAAAATTAAAGAAAAATTATTTTTGAAAAGAATTAAGATCATGGTAATTTTAAATGAATAACCTTAACGCAATATGAATCAATGTCACTAAAGTAATATAAAAGCTGTTTGAGTCATAGTTAAATAATTTAATACTTTTTCTCACAGGAATTGGATTCATATCGCTGCCCATGTACACACATCATATGTGCACGTAAATTATCTTTCCAATTAAATTGTGCTTTGCAAACAGTGCATTTATATGGTTGAAAATTCGGGTTATGAATTTCTTGATGTCTACGCATTGAATATGCTGTAGTAAAATCCCTACCACAGGTACTACAGCGAAAAGCTTTTGGAGAACTTGTACTGGAAGCCATTATATGAAAACCTTGTAACAGAGCAATGTTCCGGTTAAAATCTGAAATAAAATCGAAAGGATTCAATTTTTAACTTTAGTACCTGTAACTGTTTTATAGTAGCATGAAAACATTAACAAAATTATATAATATATTTCAAAACTGGTTGATATTCAAATGACTATTATTATTATTATTATTTTTTATAAAACATATGCCAAATAAAAAGTTTCAGAATTGTAAAATATTTTTGAAACATTAGAAAAAAAAAATTCATGAAGAAAAATTAATACGATAAGTTATATGTTAAACATTTTCTTTTATAGACACCATATAAAAAATACATACAATTATGTCATTCATAAAAATAAATAAAAATAAAAGCTACAGTGTTTGACCAGGTTACTATACTGTCAGCAGGAAAGGG
Source organism: Maratus speciosus (assembly GCA_963932465.1). Classification (NCBI taxonomy): domain Eukaryota; kingdom Metazoa; phylum Arthropoda; class Arachnida; order Araneae; family Salticidae; genus Maratus; species Maratus speciosus. The sequence continues at coordinate 334,990,793 of OZ010800.1, forward strand.
GAAAGAGAGTTTGTTATTATTAATTTAAAGACTTTTAGAAAATTGTAATATTTTAGCAAGAATTCTGCATTAAAAAAAATTAGACCCGTATTTGTTAAAGAAATTTTACAAAATTAAAAAATACGCTGAGAAAAGCAGTTGCTTCAAAATATATCATTGTTTTTCAGGTCAATGTAAAAAAATCACTATTTTGAAAAAGAAAAAAAGTACACAAACACACACATATATATATACACATTCTTGTTAAAACAGTTTTTATGACTGTCAATAATAACTTACAAATTATTTTAAAATTTGGAAGAAATTTATTCTTATGGTAAAAAATCTTAGTCATTTTACTCAAACTTCTGATAGCATAGTAACCTAATTTTAAATCTGTAAGCTAAATTATTATGTATCATCAAATAATTCTAAAAATGACCATCATTCATAACATAACACTCAGTATATATAAATTTCATTATTGATATAAATTAAATGAACGTTTTTTATAAATGTATGAGTAAATTAAATGAATCAAATTTGGATTAATGATTATGTTAATTTCTTTAAAAACTATCTTGGGAAAATAACTAACTTTAATCTTGTAATTTGAAATAATTAAAAGTAAGTGAAAAGTATTTAGTATACACTTATATTTATGAATATAGCCTTATGATTTACAAATTAAAAAAATATATATTCTCAACATATTACTATTTATACAATAAAATAATGCATCATAGTAAAAGTATTATGTCAATAGGCATAAATGTGTGCTTAAAAAAAAAATTATTATAACAATTATACATAATAATTATTAAATTACTAAGCTATGTGCTTTCTAACAATTTTTTTTATTTATCTAATCATTTATAAAATTCTATCTACCCATAATAACAGCATTTTTGTTATCAACCTTTCACCAAGTACGTAAATTACAAATAATAATAAAAAAAAGGGAAACCAATGAACTTAAAAAACAAGTTGGAAGTTGCATGTAAAACGTAGCAAATGAGGTACGTTCGTACTATAACTAGTTTTATAAATATTTTTTGCACCACATATTGTACTGAATGTTTATTTTAGTGCACTTCATAAGTGCATATCAATTTCATTCTGTTCAAAAGGCTGTAATATCATTAAAATGAACTTAAAATAACTTTTTCCCATTGGTCGTAATGCAGCAGAAAACTTTTGACTGCCCCTGTAATTAAACTATACATCCGACTTTCATATAATTTGAAATGACTCAGAAAAATTTTGCAACAATTATATATTTAAAATTTCAGACCATTCAGTTGGGTAGTTTTTGCTCTGTTATATGCAGGCGGACGGACAGGCAGACAGAACAGCGACTATAGGTGCTACGTATTTATATCATTATGAACGCACCTAAAAAGTCCCTGAAGAAAAAAAATGTGGAAAGTGAAAATGAAAAATCTACACAAGAAGCAATTGTAATTACTATTAAAACATTACTGTTCAGAAGCAGAATGTTTCTAAACCCAAATTGGAGATAACTGTCAACTATTCATGTTCAAAGTCATGCTCTTTCTTTCTTTCTTTCTTTCTTTTTTTTTTTTTTTGCACGACCAACAGAGAGTCAAATGACAATCAAAGAATTTTAGCATTAGCAACAAATGATATATCTATAACTGGTCCAATTTAAGCAATAAGAGTTGAATATATGCTTTTATGAAATATCATTTTTATTGAACTTAAAATAAAATAACCGAAACAGCATTTAATCTAAATTCTAGTCTAGTCATAGGTAAAATATTAATAATAATTAATTAAAATAAAATTTAAAAAAATGCCTGAAACTGCATATAATTTAAATTCTAATCATAAGAAAGAAAGAAAAATATTAAAACATAATAAAGCATAACAAACAAATTTTTGGACTCTTAATATTACAATAATAACTTCTAGCCAAGTTAATACAAGTTATAACTCACTATAAAACCTCAGTTAAGCATATTAATATCTCATTAAGAAATATGCTTAAATCATCAAAGGTTTTTAAGTGAATTCTTTTGGGATTTTATTTTTATTAATTTGTGTTTTAAAAATTACAAAGTTAGATTGTTATACAACAATAATATAATTATGTCTAAAAAGATGTTCTCAGTAATATATCGAGTTATAAAGTACACCATAATTACCTAAAATAGTAAAAATAATGGCAGTTCTTCAGGAAATCAATATTTATTTACTCTGGCTTTAGATTTTACAGTTTATCACTTTCTATATATAATTTCTAACTTAAAAAAAAAAAAAAAAAAAAAAAATATATATATATATAATAATAATATAGGAATTATAAAAAAGAACATTGATCTCATTTTTACTATACTAAAATTGTAAGATATAAGTATTAAAGTTAACATATAAAGGGCACCTCATTACATAGGCATCTAAAAGATCGTTACAAAAAAGAACTAAAATTCAAGTTTTGTTTGAATGAAGTATGGTTAGAAACAAAATGGTTAGTAAGCTATTAAATTATTATTTCTATATGAAGATTAAAGCACAAAAATATTCATAATCTTACACTATAAATCTTTCAACGGTTTTAAGCATTTTATGAAACTTAAGGCATTAATTCTATTGATGAAAGCAGTTAAAATATCTAAATGTTAAACAAATAAAGAAGAAAATTGGAGAAACATGGGGGAAATGACATACATAAAATGGACACTTTTATGGCAACACAACAGGATGCCTTTGACAAAGGATGCTTTACAAAGAAGAAACTACAAAGAAAAGCAGATTTTAAAAATATATAATGATATGCCTATAAAAATACAAAATGAATAATTTACAACATTAAAATAACAAGAAAAAACAATGAACAAAAAATGAAAGTAACATTATAATGCTAGTAGCAGAAAATGAGAGAGTAGAGATGTACATCCTCTCTCTAGATTGTTTATTCAATTTGCAGATTATTTTAAAAGTAATATTTACTTATTTATTACTTCAGCAGGTGGCTAAAATACAGATTTTAGATTTCTTTATGAAATGCTTAAGTAAGGGATCCATAAAAAATTTCTTAAGACTATTTGAAAAACACATTTCAAACAAACTATTTACAAATAAAGTTAGCATAAATGTGCATACACACAATAGTTGAATTGAGAATTTTCTTGCTTATATTCAGTTAATGAATATTTATATTTAGAGAGAGTTATATATATTTAAACCTTACGAAACACCTGTAAACTTTCATTAATCCTATTGTTTGAGAAAGGGGATGCAGAATTGGATTAAAGAAGGTGCAGAATTAAATTACTGCATTTTCTGAAAAATTAATAATTTAGCATCAAACAATTGCTAAGAACTCTATTACTACATTACGCTACTCACTGAACCTAATTCAGAGTTGTAGATTTTTTATTTATTTTTTTATTTTTTTAATGTTCAAATGGTTGTTGCAGATTGTCAGAAAACTTTCTGCTTCTGGGATTACAATTAGTAATGAAATCAATTGTCAAATATTTACAGCTTTATAAATATATAAATGTAAAAAAATACCCCAAACATTCCATGCAGCCTAAATTTATAGAAATGAAAAGGATAGATAAATTTAAAATAATGTTTGTATATATATATATAATTTAACTTAAACCTCTTTTAACTTAATAAGAATGGGTTCAAATTGTAGTTTTTAGGATTTATTTCAATAGTATTAACAAAGGAAAAAGTGTTCGACATAATGACTACTTATTACAGCACCACTGCCATTATAAAGGTCCATGCAAAAAGTGACATATTTTTTTCCATTCACACAATGTTACCTGTACAGCAAGTGCAATGATCAATCTTTAGTATCATACATAATTCTACAATTTAAATACTTTGAGCTTTCCTACTAAATTTTGTTTGATATTGTTTAAATGTAAAAAAAGTTCAAGAATGCTTTACAGCTTTTCAAAAAAAGAAAAACAATCCTTTTTATTTAATAATTTTAGCGGCTATTTTTACATTGGTCAAGGATTGTCATTGGTGAAAAGCTCTGAAAGTCTTACCATTATGGTCTAGACCTATGATGGGAACAATATTCTAAGAAAGTGATATTTTAATTACTCAATAACAGAAAATTAGGTCAACTGAAAAACTGTAAAGATAAAATCTGATTGACTAATCATTATTTACCTTTATCTGTTTGTTGTATCTTCTCTTCATTCAATAAAAACAAAAGAAGTTTTGGTAAAAGAATGAAGAACTTCTTGTTGATCTGTTATAAAGACGCATTTTTCTTATAATTAAGGCAACTACAATACACTTATATCAGGATCTACATGTGATTATTTTAAAAAATTATTTTGTAAATAATTCATAAAAATATATTTTTAAAAGTTTCCAGTAGAGAGACCTCCCATCCCAATATAACAACCGTTTCCACGAGGACCAAAGTAGGTTATTAAAAAGAGCATCAAGAGTACTAAGCAAATGTGTGTGCATGGTAACTGAAGACTTTAATTAATCTGAAGATCCTTAGTTAATCTAGTTTTATAATCGAATTCACTTTAATGTCACAAATATGGCTACTCATTTCAAGGACAGCTATCAGTATCAGGAATATAATCATTGATTGTTTTCAGGATATTTTTGGATGAAAGTTTAGAACAACTGCATTATTCATAAAACTGCATAGTTGGAACTGTGAATTGGCAGAACAGCAAGTTTTCAGAAACAGCAATATTAATTGAAAAAATAATGGTGATGCTAAATTGATGTAGCAGAACGATAATACAATATAATTAATTTAGCATTACAAAATTCTAAGTAAAATATATATATATATATATATATATAAAATAAACATTAAGTTTAAATTCATAAGGTCTTTTAGTTAAAAATCTATGATTACAAAAAAGAATATAATTTATTAATCAAATTTTAGTTTATCGAGTGTCTAATAAATACAAAAAGTAAATACAACACATAATTTTCACAAAAAACATGCCTTTACCTGTTAACGCAATTGTAGAAAAATTGAAAAAATATATATATGGTTGGTTTATAGAACAAACTGATAGTGAAATTCATGGCTAAATACACATTTCTTTGATAAGGAGTAAGTCACAAAAGATTGTAATTTCTATCTTTTAGTGAGTTGTGTGTGTATAAAAACAATGGTAAAATTGTGGTAAAATTTCAATATTTTTTTATTGAATTCTTAACACATATTTTTGATAATCCATAACATATATTGAATATGATATGGAAAAAAAGTAGTTCTATTTATTGCATTTTATAGGACTAAATAAAAGGTGGAAAACTAAAATAAAAAAATTGCAGCAATTAGGGGTACTTGCAAAATCCTATGAAAAACAGCTGATACAGAAGTATCTTTTAATATCAGCTGTTTTCCCATGAGATTTCATAATTGTTGTTGCCTCCTTACTATACACTGCATAAAAAGTGTGTGTGGGTGTGGAGGGGGAGTAATCATAAATACTAAACACACAGGTGCCAAGCTCCCACTAATCATCCGTAATATATGGGTTAATTTGACCCAGATTTAATGTTTCGAACCAGAAATTTTTTTAAGAAAAGAAATTAAATTCCATGCAGAATTCTGAAATTAGATAATTAAAGATTCATCAAGTAAATTTTCTGGTTTGAAAAATGGTTAACCTGGGTCAAATTAATCCACATATTGTGGAGGATTGGTTGGAGGTTGGCAGCTACGTAAACAGCATACATAAAATTAAAAATGGCATTTAATATAGTAGAGAACAGGCTTGTCTAGCCTTTCAGTCAGCAATAGTATACCTCAGCTGGCAGCAAACAATGATGGGTGCCATTATTCACGTGATTGGAAACATGCAGCAATATTACGTCATTATAGTAGTGCTAATGATGCACAATTGTCTCAATTCATAACACATATAAGGATAAAAGTATTGGCTTTAATGCCTCTACAAAATAAAATAAAAAACTGAAAAACACAAATCATTTTAAATTTATATTTTCCTGATTGGAGAGGGGGGCTAAAAAAATTAGCATCATAAGAAGCCAAAAATCTTACTGGGGATTCGAACAAAAAACATGTATACATTAATGATTTTAAAACAAAGTATCTTTATAATATGGATTTTTATTTATTTAATTTTTATAGCAAATAACAGAAATCATTTGAAGGGCATTATGAGAACCTCAAAAGGCATTGAACAACCCTGATAGAGAATATTTCTCTTTATGAATGTACACAATGCAACTTGAATTCAATTAAATAATCTAAACTTTACATTTTAACTGCATGAGGTGGTTATTCAAACACAATATTTCTTCGGGAAGAATACCACTTTCTTGAAAAAAAAAAAAAAAAAAAATAGGATAGCCACTCATGCAAATACAAAACTTGGCAAAATTTGGTGCCAAGAAAATTTGGCAAAGTAAAAAATTGTCAAATAGCATGACTTTAATGAAAAAGTACAGAAATTTCTCCCCATCACATGCATATGGGAATCATAAAAGACAATATTTGGCCATTGTTTCTTTTGCAGCATTACTCTTTCCATAGAAAACAATAACAACATTTAAATTTTTATTAAAATGTAAATATGTTGTAATTCTTTTGCTATTATAACTGTTTTTTGCCCTCATTATAAACACATAAAAAAGGGTCAATCCCTGAAAGTTTTTTTGAAAATAATAATAAGACCCATGATTTCTAATAGTTAATTTCAGATTTATTAAGATGAGCAGATTTTTGGGGCAAAAATGGTGATAATATTAAAATATAACGGGAAAAAATCCCTTTTTTATGGAGAATCTATATCTGTTGGCAAATGACTAACATTGAAAACTTGAGATCTGAGATTATAGCAATTCATGAAGAGAAAAATAGTTTGCACTAACAAAGACATTTTCTTACCTTGAATTAAGCAAAATATTGTTAGAGGAAAATACACATCCCATCAAAGGGACTCTTGGAAATAATGAAGTTTAAGAACAGCTGCACTGGAACATATTGTACTTGATTATTAGACAACACACCTCATGACATCAGACAACCGCACACCCATTCACCCACTCTCCCCTTCCCCCCAAAAAGGTGAATACTAAAAGAATATACTTATTAAAATAAGACAAAGTAAGCTTCATTATTTATTATATGTATAACAAACATTAAACAATCTACATGTAATATTGGCATATTTTTATGGATGAGATATTAGAAAATCCAAATAGAAAAATAAAGCTGGAATACAACAAAAAAGTATAAAATGTATATAAAAAATGAAATAAATGGCATGCAATTTATAAAAGCTCATTTAGATAAACTTTGTGCACAAAAGAATGGCTGAATATTATTATTTTTTTAAATGCATATTAAATTATGCAAACATAAACACTAAATAGATTGCAACAACAAACAGTATACTACAAAAATATAATATACTGGGTTTAGGAAAAAATTCTGACAAATATCATTCATTAATTTTGAACAACAAAACAAAGAAAAGAAAGGGTATTCCATAACATTAAAAAAACTTTCTTCTGATCTAAACAAAACTAATATTACATTTTACACATTAATAAAATCTTTTTAAAAGCAGGTATCAGTTTTTAAACTTGAAATAACTAAGAATCAGCTTCACATATAAAACTACTTTTTAAACTTTTATTTTACAAAATGGCTGTTTTATAAAGCTCAAAAGTGACTCTACTAAAAAAAAAATACTTAATGACATAGACATCACCTTATCTTGAGTCTTTTCATACTTGAAATGCTGTTACAAATCAAGATCCTCCAAAAAACTAGATTTCAATTTAAAAAAAGTGTCCTCAGATATCAATGTCAAAATTATACCGTGTTTACCCGCATAATAGTCACACGCCCATTTTGAAGAAGAAAAAATTGTCAAAATATTTTCTTTGCATAAAAGTTGCAGTCGCGTATTTCACCATCCAGAAAATAGAAAATTATCAGCTGTACTCTTTCCAGTACTAGTGCTCATAACAGATTCATCTGTTCTGTCACTCCCATTGACATGCTCAATGGTCACTCCATAGCAAGATAAGGAATTGCCTGCTTTTCCTGGAAGGATGGGAGAGCTCCCTGGAACAGGATTTCTTATTTCCCCCTCCCTCTCATTTTAAAGCTTTCAACTCGATCTTTGTTAAAGAAAGTATGCACATGCTCTAAATTTACTGGGCTGCATGTATCTAAAGTTACAGAAAAAGAATCTTTACCGATATTTTGTTTTGTGATGAATTTTGTGGTGGTGTGTTTTGGACGTCTTTTTTTTTTGCTTGAATATGGGAAAGTTTAGAAAGAATAATAATTATACGGTGGGATTTAAATTGAAGATTATTGAATACGCTGAAAAGAATGGAAACAGAGTTGCTGAAAGAGAATGGAATGTGAGTGAAAAATTAATAAGGGACTGGGGAAAATCCAAACAATCATGCTACAAGAAACAAATGCAAATAGGCGAGCGGGGACATTCCTCTTCAGAGCCATGAGATTTCCCCTCGGAAGATTTGAGATTTTGTGTTTTCAATGGTCAAAAAGTGCAACCCCGCCCCCCCCCCCCCCCCCCCCCCCAGTGCTACAGAAATCCCTCCCGGAGAAAAGTGTCTGAATTCAACACTGATTCAGAGGGCCAAAGCATGGAATTTTCTCAATGATTCTTTCTTATGTTCATGCATTATGAAATGATGGATGTGCGGTTTCGTGTGAAATGCTGCAAAGAAAAGCAAATGAAATTGCAATAAAGCAGAATGTTCCAAAAGAAAAATTCAAAGCTAATTGTGGGTGGTTAAACAGATTTATGAGGCATAACGACTTAACAATCAGAAGAACAAGTGTTTGCCAGAAACTACTACCGAATTTTATGGACAAAATTCTACTCTTTCACAAGTATGTTATCCGACTTCGCCAAAGAATGAATTATCTCCCATCCAGAATTGGAAATGCTGATCAGATGCCAGTTTTTTTTACATGCCACACAGCACAACTGTTTCAGAAAAAGGTGCTTCAAGTGTTTCAGTGTGCATGAGTGGAAATGAAAAAATGAGCTGCACTGTAATGCTCGGTATTACAGCAGATAGAAGTAAGCTACCTCCAATTGTTATTTTTAAAAGGAAAACTGTTCCTAAAGGTGTTAAATTTCCAGCTGGAATCCATGTGCAATTTCAAGAAAAAGGTTGAATGGATGAAAAAATGATGAAAGATTGGGTTTGCAATGTTTGGAAGAAAAGGTCTGGATGAGCATTGTGAAAAAAAACCAGCCATGCTGGTATTCGATAGCTTCCGAGGACATTTTGTTGATGATGTGAAGAAGGAACTTTCAGAAGGCAAAACAGATCTTGTGATAATTTCTGGAGGACTCGCATCGATTCTGAAACTGTTGGATGTATCGGTTAACAAATCGTTTAAAGACAATATAAGACGAGTATATGGAGACTGGATGGTCAATGGGAACAAAGAAAAAACTCCCAGTGGAAAAGTAAGGCGTCCATCTCCGGAATGCATGTGTAGGTGGATATTACAAAGCTGGACTTTAATAACAAGCGATATAATTTCAAAAAGTTTTAAGAAGACAGGTATCTCTAATGCTTTGGACGGAAGCAAAGATGACATTTTATGGAGCGACAGAGATTCTTCAGACACTGATTCACATTACAATAATGATACTGATACCTTCAGTGAAAGTGATTTATTATGAGAATTTTTTGTCGAAATTTTCACAAAGATTATTTGTAAATTTTATGTCTATAAAAATATTACCATAAAAAGAAAAATGGTATTAACTAAACAGTGCATAATCTAGAAACAATTAGCAAGTTACTAATTTTATTATAATGTGGTTCTTTTATATCGGTAATGTTTTAGCATTAGAGTGTACAATATTCTGTAGTACATTTCCCCACATAATAGTTGTATCTAGACTTTCACAATGAAAAATTGGCAAAAAAAGTGCAACTATTACCCGAGCAAACATAGTAATATAAAAAAATGAAACTTATAAACAAGAATATTCTATTAGAAGAACATAATAATCATATACTAGTTCATTCAACTTGTAAACATGCCCAAGAAATTTTTTTGACCCAATCATACCAGTCAAATAGCATAGGTAAGTATTAACCCTTTCAGGGGCAGAAAATTCTGTTCGTAAAATTATGAAATAATTGGCTGACACCAGAATTTACAAATGAATTTCTTAGAAAATAAAAACTTGCTTTTCTACACTTTCATTATAAAAGGAAAATTTTATTAAAATAGTCTTGGTGTCGTTTGTCAGTTTTAGAATTAAAATTAGGTGGTCACGCCGTGTGATCACTACCCTTAAAAGGGTTACACAGCAGCCAACATTATAGTGAAAAAAAAAGAAGCAATCAGAACAGCATTTTAAATTTTCAGAATTGCCTGTATAAATATTATAAAATTTATTTACAAATAAATAAATTATAAAAATACATAAATAATAATAAATACAGATGGCAATTTAAAAATGCTGATATTTTATATGCATTTAAGAAAAGAACTAGTACCTAAACCCAATATAATCAGATCATAAAAATTCTAGTTTTGATTAACAATTTAAAATATTATGATGTAGTGAATAACATTCAAGTATAAAATAAGGGAAACTATTTTTAAAATCATCAATGAATGTTTTATAACCATGCATTTTGAACTAAATATGCCCCTTATCAATGAAAAATTAGAAACATGACAGAATGCAGGATTCTGCGTAATTTGATACATATAATTTGTCACATAACTGCAACACTTTTAACGAATGGAAGATTTGAAATTTTAATATAAAGCATCCCTGAGTAATGCATTTGTGATCTACTAAAAATAGGCAGAGGCAGGATGTTTTCCTTTCTAATAAGGTTGTGAAGTCGGAGGTAGGCCCATTTTTGAGTAAAAGAGACGGAGTGTCAGAATTGCTAAAAAACAAGCCGACTCAGACTTCAGCTTCTTTGTTCGACAGTTTGAAGTGAAATTAAATCAATTATATATAATTTTAAATTTATAAACAAAATTATTATTTTTATTTTTGGATTATGCAAGACTACCCATGATAAATAAAAAAATAAATGGTCTGAACCGGGCCAACCGGCTCCGTATTGTGAATATTCTTTAGTTTTTGGCTTGTGAATATACCGTAATCTGAATTCTGTGGCTAGTGAACATATTGTAATCTGAAATATACAATAAAATTTTCCCATATGCAGTATTCTTTAAGGGTGTTCTCAAATCCAAAGGGTCAACTTTCTGACATAAGTTTTAATTCCTTTTTGTTCGGAAACACATGAAACTAGAAGGTGTTATTCAGAAACTATGTCATTGAACTGTTTTTTCCGTTTTCTTGTAAACGCAATAGATCTTTCGGAAAATACTGTCAAAGTGAACTTAATGAATTAAGTTCAAAGTGAACTAATGTCAAAGTGAACTAATTCTGAACTTAACTTCTGAATGAAAGAAGAAAATCAAGTCAGTAAGTAAGGGGAGAAAAATGCCGTGTCAAATGATCAAAATCGCTTATAACTCAATAGGTAATTTATTGATCAAAAAATGGAAAACACAGTTTGATTTCAAATCGCTTCTATGGTCAGGCTTTCCAATTTTATACCTTTCCATTAAAAAATGAATTTGTAAATATGTCAAAATGTTTTATGCTTGTTGAGCAGAGCAGTTGAGAACAGCCTTAAAAGAATCTTAATTGCATATTAAGGAAAATCAGAATTTTTTTTTTTTTTTTTTTGACATGTGTCAAGCTAGTTTTCACTGATTTTTTCACAGACAGTGGTGTAAAATGCAAAAATATAAATGGACGCAGAACTATAACTGCAGGTAATGAGAAAATTGTAAATTTCTGCTATTTTTGGAGGCCATGTAACTCGAAATAGCATTGTAATGGAAACCTTCTTCGCTTTTCCCCCCTCGGATTCTTCAGGTCTGTAAATCAGAAGCAACGCCAAATTTGTAAATTCCCCCCCCCCGTTACTTCATGTGCTCAGGACTCAAATAATGTGGGATTGTAATTCTTTTTTCCTGAGTCTGCAGTATAAAAAAAATGATGAAATAGTGAAATTTCATTATCTTTTTCCTTTTGATTTTTCAGGTGCGCAGAGCACAAAGCCATTTTGCTGTTATACATCTTGACATAATTAAACTTTACCACATATAAAATTTAAACTATGTTGTATTTTTGTAGTAATGTGCATAAAGTATCTGGGGTTGGGAATATGTTCAAAATATTTTTAGTCCTGACCACAGCTGATTAATTCAGGGACAAAGTTCCACTGATATTTTTCAAGAATATTTTTGGCCTGTTTAAAACAAAAATTCTGCAGTTAAAATGGGAAAATTTTCTATACTAAATTTATTTTGAAAGTTTTCCCCTACAGTAATCAGGCCTTGATCTTGACTGTGACAGCTTACACTTATGATTCATCCAAAGAAATTAAATAATATATATATATATATATATATATATCGGTCGATATGCACATCACATGCTTCAAGGACAAACAGCAATGTGTCAGTAGGTTGCAGTGTTGGAAATTGGGTATTTTTAAAAATTCAGATTGCTTGATTGCTACCATTTTTTTTTTTAAAATAGTAACATTTCTTTTATTTAATGACAAATTTAATAAGGTGACTCTTACTATTTCAAAATAAGTGGTAGCAATCAAGCAAAAGGAACCAAACCAACAGGCAACACTAGTACATTAGTCATCCCTGAAATGGAGTCAGCCATATTTTCCACTGACTCTGCAGCCCTGCTTTTTAATTTTAGTTAAAAAATAGCCATGGATGTGCACATTGTCATTTGCCATTAACTTTGAAGTATTTTCACAGAAGCAGAAATGGTCATGAATTTTATGTATCCTCTGTTCATAATTCAAAAGGTACACATCATTAATTAAATAAAAATAAGTTTTTAATTTATAAATGTAAGTTGTTTTTTTTTTTGTTGTTGTTTGAGATATTTATTTTAAGTTTTATAAACTACACTGAATTAGCTTAGCACTTTCAATTGCTGATACTAAACTATCAACTAAGTTGTTAAATAAAACAGTCAAATGCAAAGTATGTGCAATTAATCTGCCTGTCAGTCAGTCCATCCATACACAATTTAAATTTCTTAAAATGATCTTAAATTCAGGAAATAAAAATTTGTTATTGGGGTAGATTACAGTGTTTCTACCAACGGATGAATTATTAATCAGTTTACAATCTGTGAGTCTGCTGAAAGTCCAGAGACTTGCGCACATACGACACAGGTGTCAGAGCCCTTTAGTGTATATATTCAAAGACTTCCTCAAATCTGCACAGCTTAAAACCACAGGTTGTGCGGATTTTAGAATTTTGCGAATTTCTGGTCATTTGACCAGAATTTTATACATTTTTAAATTTTAATGTATTACAAATTTTAACAGAATTTGTAATACATTTTTTAAACAGTAATTCAAGTGTAGTAAAGCACTGAAAATTATAATGAATCCTTACAATAAATAAAATATTAAAATGATTAAGTAAAATATTAAAATAATTGAAGTAAATTATAAAAAATTAAGGAAATTTGAAAAATATACCAAAATATTAAAAATAAAGGCCAAGTAAATATTAATTAAAGATGCAGTACTAAATATGCATAATAATGATTAAATATCAATCTTTCTTATTTCATCCAGCCATATTTGGCCAAAATTACATATGAAATCATGGAAAAATAAAAATAAAAATCATTATACATTAAAACTGAAATTAAATACTGGCACAAAAAGGTAAACATAAACAATATGGTTGCAACATTTACAGTTGCAGGCATTGTGACAGAAGCTACTGTTGCTCTGTACTTAGATACGAAAATAATTTGCATCAGAATCGTAAAATAACGAAATTTTATTTCGTGTTTATAATATATTTAATAGATATCATGAGATTGTGGAAGCACGTCTTCTTTGTGCCTCATGAAGAAAGACTCAGATCTTTCAAAAGGCCTAGCACATTTAAAAGTCTTTGATGGTATTTTAAGAAGTTCTTTTAATACTTATATAACATATTTAATAAACAAAAAAGCTTGATTAATTAAAAATTAAATTGGAAAAAAGATCGTCAATGATATTAGTGCCATCTTGAATTTTTTCAGAAGAAAATTAATATTTTCTTCATGAGAAAATTTGAGTTTGGCTATATTAACCAGAATTACATGTTAAATTGTACGTAATAATGAAAAAATAAAAATAAATATTAGAAAACAGGGAAATGAATGTAAGAAAAATAAACAAACAATTCAGTTACAGTTTACATTTGCAAATATTGTGCTGAATACAATATGAAGAATTTTTGCTTTAGGTACGCTAATTTGCAGTAAAATCATAAATATTGAAATTTTATTTAGTAATTAACCAGCTGTAATAGCAAAAAGAACACGATTAAAAAAATATTTAGTAAAAACATCGCTATTGCCACTGATTTCAGCGTTGTCTTCAACTTTGCTCCATCAACATAACTATAAATTTCACTGTTTACATCTGCAATGATATGTGCATTTTAGGGCCACGAATTTGAGCGAGTCTACAGTACATATATGATGATTTTAACATAGTTTCCCTTGCTCTTCTATTATTGCTACTAACAGGTCTTTGCTTCATTTAAATAATTTGAGAATATACATTTACAAAATATTAATTGATAAACATATGTGATGAGTTAAGGACTTTTTTGTTTTTCCTTTTAAGCAAGAGCAGATCCATGGAGGAAAAAAAAAAATCTTTCTTTTCACAATTCTTGGGTTGTTTAAAAAGTTCAGAACATTTTACTCTATTTGTGTTGTGTAGATGAAAGATTTTTAGCAAAAAAATTTAGCAATGCTAATTTTCCTTGAAATTTCCAGTATTGTAGAAAATAACCCTAAGATTCTTCAAAAAAAAAAAAAAAAAAAAAAAAAAAAAAGAAAGAAAAGAAAAGCCCTAGTCTTCAATAATTTAAAAAGTAATTACCATAATCACAGAACTAAAAATTATAATGTTTCTCAATATTTTATTGCTTAAATCCCTGGTTATTTATTTACTTTGTAAAAATCAAAAAACACACTTTAATGTTTTTCTTAAATAAGGAGATTAATGCTGTTGCTGGAAGAAAACAATAAAGCATTATTTTCAAAACCTGCAAAAACACAACCCACCTTTCACTTAAAAAGAAAGGGGGGTGGGGGTAGAAAAATGTTTTTTTTATTCTTAATAGAAAGAAGCAAGCTTTATAACAAAGTTACTAAATAATATGATATAGGGGAAAAAAGAGTTTACACATCATTCATTTTTTTTTCTATCTATTTCTAAATGTGTGTATTTTGTTGATTATCAATTTGCATTTTAAATTACTTAAAACAGTAAAGCACCGTTTATACGTTTCTCATTTATACATCTTTCACATTTATACATCGTTTCACTGCAGTCCCGTTTCATCCCTATGTATTTTAATTTTGTAATGGTTCATTTATACGACTCATAACTTCGGATATACGTCGTTTCTTGCATGCTGTAACCAATTTTCTTGAAATTTTTACAAAATGTGATGCCGATGTAATCACATCGAAGCTATGCACAATTGATGAACTGATAGATTGCCGGATGTTCCGTTAAGTAGTAGATTAGCGAAGAAGAAGAAAGTGAAGAAATTATCCCACCTTCTTTCAAAGGGGCTTTGGGCCGCATTGACACACTTAGAACCTTTTTTGTTTTTCACAATACTAGTGTAAAAAAATTTCTGGAACTTAACAACATACATAATGCTTTTGCTTAAGTCTCAAAGTAAACGTTAGACAACGATTGAAAATTATTTTAATTAAAATCTGTTTGCACGTTGGATAATGGTATAAAAAATGTGTAATTCAAGGTGTGCAACTGATATATATAGGATATATATACTGATAGGTTTGATAATTCTCATTTTCATTTAAAATTTTAGAAATGGTTATTTAATACCTTTTTTTTTAATATTTTAACTTTTATTCAATATACAGTGCATCTTGAACATCCGAAAATGGTAGCAAAATTAAATTTGTATGATTGCAGCATTATATTTCTACAGTCAAAGATTTTACATCATAGGCGTCTATGATTTCGATTGGACGTCTTTTTCAGTTATACGTCGTTTTCGAACAGTCCCCTGAAAGGCGTATAATCGGTGCTTTACTGTAATTAGATTTTTTCTCAAAACAGTAGATCTGTTAGTAATTTAATAATATTAAACTATTTTGAAATGATTATATTTCTAAACTTATACAAATAATTGCCCAAAAATTTTATTACCAAATGACAAAAATAGTATTTAGAGTAGCAGTCTATTATCACTAAAATATTTAATAATAGTTATCTGTAAATTTAGGAAAATTGAATAAAATTGTAATTAGCCACATAGGGAATAATACCTTATTTACTCTCTCTTTTAAGAATTCATTTTTGACAGATATTTACAATGATTATCATTTTAATGAGTGCATATTGCTAATAGAGATGTGCAAGGGGATGTCACAAACAGGTTTTTGCTACTGCTGTAGGACAGCTATCAATACTTTTATCAATGCCTTTTTCTATTTGTGTGTCATACAGCCTTTCAGTGTTTTATGGTAAAAGTCACGGAATCTACACTGCTCTATTATGCACAGCATGATGTAAGACTTTCATACACTTAACATGGATCAGCTCCTGAAAAACAAATCTTTTGAAAATTCTTACAAATACAAATATACCTGAGATCATTTGTACTTTGATTTATTCACATACTTTTAACTCATTTGAAGATTTGCATAGTTCTTAGCTAGAATATTTCTAATACAACATACCATCTACTTTAGTCAAGAGAAGTACAAAAAATATATACATTGATGTATACCTGAGGTTAAACACACATATATATATACACAACACACACACACACACATATATATATATATATACACTGAATGGCCAAAATATTACGAACATCCTGCTGCATAACATTAAAATTGTGACGCACCTTGTTATTGTATTGTATTTAAGGGAATTGTAGAGAGTACTGAAATGTTTTAGGATGATTCTGAGTTGCAATGTGCTGCATCTGGTTATGTATCATCTCTAATATAACAAATCCACAAAATGTACCACGCAAAGCAGATTTATTTTTACTGTTTGTTAAATTCTACGAATGAAAGTGTTTTACTGAACTTTAAATTTTAGACTTAAATTATACTCACATTAGCACCTTTGTGCTCGCATAGTTGTACTATTTATGTCACAACTCCTACGGTGAGATAACTTCAAAAACTTAGTAATAATAAGTCATAAAAAACAAGCTACTAGCATTTATTTTCTTTCTTACTGGAATCTACAAAAAATAGGAAGTTGCCACAGAATACATCAAAACTTGTCCCTTTTTTTTTTTTTAACCCAAGAGAATAACATGAACACGCAAAAACAAAATAATAAATTTCATTTCAAGTCAATTGTTTTTCTTTACATTTTTCATCTCTGATCGCGTGATTTTGAACAAAAATAAATAATGCTGATTCCGTAACATCCTCCCACCTTCTGATTACCTTGTATAATCAGAACTAATTCCAAAAGTAGAGAAATTGACAAAGTCACTTGTTATAAATTCAGTCTTTCAGGAATTTTCAGTATCCTTCCAGCTCTGATGTGTCTAGGAGATTCCTTGCTTGAGGATACATTCAAAATTGTAGCTTTGTTAAGTATTTTCACTGGATTGCAGGAAATCTTTGGTTTCGGACAGTCAGTAGACGAAGCTATCTCTAATGGATATATTCTTTGTATAGGTCGTAAAAGCTCATGTTGTGATGTTTGAACTCTTACGAGTCGAACTTTCTGGTCTCTACCAGGTATAAGTTCTGTGATTCGACCTAAAGGCCAATCAATTCTCTTTTCATTATCAGATCCGATCAATACAACATCACCTACAGCTATAATTTGCTCTTGGTGTTTGTTCCTTGCTCTTTCAATTAAGGCACCTAAATATTCGGACCTGAAGCGATCTTTCAATTCTTTTTGCAATGACTGCCGATACTTCAATCTCTTGCTTAATGATTTTTGTTCCACAACATCCAGGTCTGGGAGATTGCATTCTTCTATACTCTGCAGAAACATAGATGGAGAGATAGGTTTCACAGTTGCGTCTTCCGAAAGGTATGTTAACGGTCTTGCATTTATTACACTTTCCACATGTGTCAAAATTGTGTTCATTTCTTCATAGGTGAGGTAAGCATGACCTAATACTCTTTTGAGAAAATCTTTCATTATTCTGATAAGCCTTTCCCAAAAGCCACCCCACCACGCTGCGGTTGGTGGATTAAATTTCCAATCAATAGCATTAACAGAACTGTATTTTTGTATTCGTGACCAATCTAGGCTTTTCAATAAATTAGCTGATCCAGTGAAGTTTGTGCCATTGTCAGAATAAATGACAGTGCACCTTCCTCTCCGTGCTACGAATCGTCTGAGTACCATCAAAAATGCCTCTGTCGAAGCAGCGGTCACTAGCTCTAAATGCACTGCTCTGTATATTGCGCAGGAAAATATCAATATACAAGCTTTCTCAATTTTCTTCAAGTATGATGGACCCGGCATGTCTCCACCTGTGATCTGAAACACGTTAGCATCCTTTATTCTATTTTCCGGTAGAGGCGCACTATCTCTCCATAAACTCTTCCCACTGAATCGTTTGTAGACAACACACTGTGCTAACACTTGTTTTACATTTCTACGACCATTAAGTATCAAGTATTTTTCTCTCAATAAATTAAGTAGAATGTGTAATCCAGCGTGACAATGTTTTACATGTACATGATATATGAGTCGTTTTACAACTTCATGTTTTGCTGGCAGGACTATAGGTTTCAGAAAATCTTCATTGTCTTTCCTGTACGTTATTTTAGTCTCCAGTCGAATTATATCTTGTTCATCTTTCCATGTTTGTAAAGTTCTCAATCTGTTATCATTCTCGGGAAAAAACGCTTCTTTCTGAATCATATGTAGAGTCTTTAATTCAGCTTCTTTAAATTCAGATGATGTCAGGTCTCCTTCTCTTTTCACTTCGGTACTTTTGCAGTTATGTCTAAAACGTAATATCCATGCGACCATCTGTATGATTTTTACATAACTCGAGAAATATTTGTAATACCAACCATCTTGTTTAACATCAGAATTCATTATCATGGAAACTGACTTTATTCATTCCTTCCAAATTTCATCTTCATCATAGTCTTGATCACTAGAGTTCGTATATTTTTCAAACTCTGCTGAATCTCTCAACCAAGCTGGACCCTCACACCATCTCCAGGCAGCTAGCTGTCTCACTTTACATCAACGAGTTGGCAAATCTGCAGGATTTTTATCACTTGGCATAAAATACATCCATGATGAAGGACTGCTTCATCTTCTGATCTCTAGAACCCGATTTCACACAAATACTGACCAATTGACATCTCTGGATATTCAAGCGAGTACTATAGATGAATCACTCCAATAATATCTCTTCATCTTTTCCCAACCGAGGGCATCTACAATAGTTTGCGCCAAACGAGTTCCCATAATTGCCACCAATAATTCCATTCTTGGTATCGTGACGTTCTTCAAAGGTGCAACTCTTGATTTGGTTGCTATAAAAACTAACGAGACTTGGCTTCCAATTTCTATTCTAAGGAATATAACTGTTGTGTAAGCATCTTTACTTCCATCTACAAATGTGTGAAGTGCACACGCTTCTATGTTTCCTGGAGTCATTTTCATGTATCTTGGGATCTCTATATCCTTCAAAACTGTTAGTTCTTGAAACCACAGTAAAAATTTTTTACGTAACTCACCAGTTATCTCTTCATCCCATTTAAAACCTAATTTCCAGGCTCTTTGCAACATTATTTTCGACAAATCATGACTGGCGACGTAAAACCAAATGGATCAAACATTTTATGCACAGCTGATAACATACTGCATTTGGTGATCTTTTCTGTGTCGAAATCTGGTAGCCAACTTAGGTTGATCTTTAACATGTCGGATCCCTTATTCCAAACAAATCCTAAGACATTAGTTTCATTCGTGTTTGGCATTTCTTGGCGATCACCTGTGTACTTCCACTGTCTTAGATCAAAACTACCTTTCGCCATGAGCATCCTAGCATCTTCGATAAAATGTTTCAATTCTTCTTCGCTATTTACACTGGTTACGACATTATCCACATAAAAACTGTGCAACAGTCTATTTTTAAAACTTTCAGAGAAATCTGGAGCCCTAAGGATGTGATATTCAATGACTGATGAAAGAAGAAATGGACTGCATTTCACACCGAATACAACTCAGGTATGCCTGAATGTCATTAATTTCTTTTCCTTTAAGTCCTTCCACCACAAAAAACGTAGGAAATTTCTATCTTTCTCACAAATGCTGATCTGTAAGAAAGCTTTCCTAATATCTGCAATTACACCAAGTTTTCTTTCTCGAAAGCGTAGAAGAACATATGGAATGAGCTCGATCAAGTTGAGTCCACATTGTAGGCAATGATTCACAGATGGATAATTTGCTAATCTTGCTGACGCATCAAATACAGGACGGATCGGGGTTGTAGTACTACTCTCTTTTATGGATGATACGGCAAGTAATTGCCATAAGATTTCGTTTCGTAAGAAGGAACTTCCTCTATAATACCTTTGTTAATCCAATCATTAAAAACATTCTCGTATTGTTGAAACATGTTCTTGGCGATTAACTTTGAGGTGGTGCCTTCCAAACGTTTCATCGCCAAATTAAAGTTATTTGGCAGTGTTGTTATGTCATCAGCCCAAGGAAGGCAAATCTCATACCGATTTTTATCGTTTATTTTTACTGTTTCGAAGAAATGTTCCTTAGTTTAGCGATCTATCTCTTCTCTTGACTTCTTCCCTATGGGATCTGTAATTCCGATTAAGTCAAGTCTCCATAGGTTTGAGATATCCACTTCTTTTACAAACATTGATGTTACTGTCATCGCCAAGTTTTCAGATGAACATGGCTTTTCACATGGTGCTTTTCCCATTAATGTCCATCCAAGATATATTTCTACTGCAACTAAACTAGAAGACAATGTTTTTCTTTGACCAGTTAACATTTTCCCCATAACATCAGCTCCAATTAAAACTTCTATATTACCACAACATTGACTTGCATCTCTTAACATGATGCCACTTTCTTTAATTCTTGTAACCATGACCCCTGTGTAACAGGTTGAATATCTCCGCATATGCTAACTTGATCTCCTACTTCGAAATTACACCTGAATTTTTCGCTCAAATCTCTAACTTTTATTTTGTAACAGTTGTGTTGGCATTCTTGAGTGGTAATGTCGCCAAACAGAGAATGTATTATCTTTTCTAGTCGAATAGGCTTGTGATTCATTTCTTCCGCCACACTTTTTAATATATACAATTTCTGTGATGCTGAATCTAACAATAAACGAACAATCTTTTATTTACTTTCAGAAACTAGCTTCACCTTCAAGGTCTGCAAGAACACTTTGGCGCTCTTCTTACTAATATTTGTCATATTCACTTCATCTCTTTTAGATTTCTCCTCAGCTCCCTCTTGAGTATCTTTACCAGATGACTTACGCTGATCGCACTGTAATGGCACATGCCGCTTATTACAAATAATGCATTTCACCATCGCTCGGCATCTTTTAGCGGTATGTTCTGGTACTAAACATAGGAAGCAGCATCTCTTCTCCTTGGCGATTTTTTGTATTTCTGCCAAGTTTAATTTTCTCGCAGAAAAGCATTCCGAACTTGCACGTCTCCCCTGGCAAAAAATGCAGACTCCTTTTTTCTCTGATACAGAAGAAGTAGTCAACAGAACTGCCGCTGTCGAAGTCTTAGTGGTTTTATGTTCAAAATTATTGTGATTCTTTTTTGCGACATATTTACGATCTTCACTTTTAGCTAATCCAAAACCAGCTACGGCGAGTGACACCCTTTCTTCACCTTCTACTTCAGTTCGCAAAAACTGCATCAGACTATTTAATCTGTCCTGCGCCTCAGTTTTCTCAGACGATATGTTCGTGCGATTCCACGCTTTTAGAAATTTTGCTGGAAAACAGGACTCAACTAATGGATATAAAATTGATGCACAGTTGTCAGTTGTGACACCTAATGTATCTAAGGCCCGTAAATATAATTCCAATTTATCATATAACGATGTCAACGAGAATTTTCCCTTCGTTTGTACTCATATTATTAATTTAAGTAGTTCTCTCACATAGACTTCTACCAATATATCTTCTCTACCAAAATGGGTTTTTAAACTCTCAATTGCCTTGGCGTAATTAGTGCCATTTGGCGGGAAACTCTCTACCACTTCTCTTGCTTGGGAGCCGGCAACTGTTGTTTGCACCAAATACTGAAATTTATCTTCTGGTGCTATTTCTGCATCTTCATCAATTTGTCTAAATTGACATCAAAATGGTAACCAGCCTATTATTTCACTGCCAAACTTTCTGAATTCTAACTTGGGCAGTGTAAACTTTTTTCTCATTGCATAACTATTGATAATTGGATTAAGAGCTCCACCTTGGCTGGTTACTGCTGACTGAAGTTTCGCCAATTCTAACTTTTCGCCTTTAATCTTTGCTTGTAATTCCATATTCAATGCTTCAGCTTTTTCCTTTGATTGTCTCTCTAATTTTTCCTTTTCCTTTCTTTCTGAAACGGCATTTTCTAAAACGCTCTGTACAAATTCAGGATCATCTTTATATGCCTTACAATCCAAAATTAAATCTTTAAGTGCCACAAGTGAAGCCGTTGGTGCTGCTATTTCACTTAATTGCTCGGCTACGAAGATCAAATCTTCCTTTTTAAAACCTTTAACCAACTTAAACATCATGGAAAATCTTTATTTCATTTAATTTTTATTAACACCTTTTAAACTACGTGTGATAGATACCTTGTTTAAACTCAGATCCTGTCGCGGACGCCACTAATATAACAAATCCACAAAACATACCACGCAAAGCAGATTTATGTTTACTGTTAAATTCTACGAATGAAAGTGTTTTACTGAACTTTAAATTTTAGACTTAAATTATACTCACATTAGCACCTTTCTGCTCGCATAGTTGTACTAATTATGTCACAACTCCTACGGTGAGATAACTTCAAAAACTTAGTAATAATAAGTCATAAAGAACAAGCTACCAGCATTTATTTTCTTTCTTACCGGAATCTACAAAAAATAGGATGCTGCTACAGAATACATCAAAACTTGTACCTTTTTTTTCTTTAACCCAAGAGAATCACATGAACGCGCAAAAAACAAAATAATAAATGTCATTTCAAGTCAATTGTTTTTCTTTACATTTTCATCTCTTTGATCGCATGGTTTTGAACTAAAATAAATAATGCCAATTCCGTAATATCTTCTGTTGCTGCATATAATGCATGTCAGTCACTTGGCACCTCTTTCATTCACAAGTGATTTCTGCCCACTATTCTGCTTTTTGCTCGAAGTTTTTTGGAGGAGTTTTAGTTTTGCTGGAGTTTTCAAAGTACCATTATTTGAAAAGTCCAGATTCGAGTGTATGAGAAAAGCCAAA
Source organism: Maratus speciosus (assembly GCA_963932465.1). Lineage (NCBI taxonomy): Eukaryota > Metazoa > Arthropoda > Arachnida > Araneae > Salticidae > Maratus > Maratus speciosus. The sequence goes on from OZ010800.1 coordinate 335,014,371, forward strand.
ACAATTAGCAATTTAGATATACTGCAACCGACCTCTAGGGTAACCAGAATCATGGTGCATTCAACGTCCTTCAAATCCCTTGTTTTCTCATAAACAGGCACTTTGATATATTTACTGGTGCATCTGATCAGGAGAAAGTTTTTTCAGCAATCTGATTTATTGCATCAGTACACGTGGTCAAAGTTTAAGTAAGGTATGTTCATAATATTTTAGCCACTCAGTGTATACTCAATTTCCCATCACCTTATACAACTATCATAATTTCTAAAAAATGGTAGACATGACAGACTAAACACAATTAGATGAAGAACTGAGATGATAAAGGTGGTAAGTGACACAATCATCATTTTGAGAAAATAAGCTGCAACGTTCCAGCTATCTATTTGTGTTTATTGTCAAATGTCTCCTTTGCCAATTAAAATCTCTCTGAGTATTAGATTTTTTCAAATAGTAATTTAACAGATGGCAGAGGACCATTGACTATTTTCAATCATATGATTAACTCAATTTTTTTTCTTGTTACATACCACCTTTATCATCTGATCTCTTTATACGTAGCTAATAACATAGTCACATTAAAAATTTTGGCTAGCTAATCTGCCTTGAATAGCTTCGAGAGAATATGCATGTTTACAGCATACTTCTAAATCAAGATACAAAAATACATCAGTTAGACCTGTTTGTTTTTCACTAAAGAAAATCCCTTTTCATCAGATATTTGTTAAAATTTAAACTTTTTATAGAATTTCTTTTAAAAAATTAAAAAGCATTGAGGCTAAATTATGATAAAAGAACAGGAATGTTTTTAGCCTTATTACCATGTTAATTTTACAGAATTTGTTATTTTAGTTTTGGTATTTTATTTTAGTATTTGTTAGTTTGGAACTTGTTTAAAAAATCCAATATCTCAAAATCATGTTGCATGAGGATGCTTTAATAGCAGTTGTTATCAGATAATTTTGTAACGGATAAGCTTCACAGCTCAATAATAATTCCAAATGAAGAGGAAATATTTGCAACACAAAGTGAAGCTTTTATATCCATTAACATAGAGTGTGATTAACCTTTAAACATGGGCTGCGTCATACTTAAATAAAAATTTTAAAAATATACTCTTGTAAAAGTTTGGGGTAAGAGTAGTTTGAATGAGGAACTACTTAAAAGTTTTTCATTTGAAAATTTGATTCTGCCATTTGTAAGTGCTATTAAAACTGTGCTAAGTATAATAAGGAGTTCTGATTTCAATTAGAATTCTTTACTATAATTGCCACTAATAATTAAAATGAATTATTGAATTAATAAAATTTTGATAACCAAAGACTTGTAAATTAACATTATAAATTAACACTGTAACTTCAAAAACAAATCAAAAAAATACTTAAAAAGGTTCATTAATTTACAAAATTAAAACTGATTTTATGCATTTAAAATACACAAACACACATACAAAAGGAATTGGAAAAAAATATGCTATATAGAAAACATCTAGCAAACTGGAAAAATCATGAAAATGCATAAATGATTGAAGAAATACATAAGAAGATTTAAAAATTACAGTAAAAAACAGTGTAAGAAAGAAAGTACTTAAATTTTAGTGAACTAAAAATCTGAAAAATACTTAAAAAACAAGAATTTAGAATTGATTAATGATTTTCTTCCTTGCTTGTAAGAAAATATGAATTGCTGTTAATGCATTTTGATTAAAAAATTTAATTGATAGCACATAGCAAATCTACAATTTAAAATGTATTCCACTAAGACGAATCGTTATTATTCTGAGATTAGAAAACTAAATCTAATTTAAAGAATAAAATTTTAAATAATACTGTTAATATTTAATGATAATGAATGAATAATATTCCTAATATAAATCACTACTCATTAAATTGGTTCATTAAATTAAAAACAACATTCCTCATCAATCCTTTTATCATAATTCAGATGTAGTTAATATAATTCTTTTCTAAATAAAAGATACAGAAAAAGTTTCACATACAACTGAAAGAAGTAAAATGAATGAAACATCAAACTTCAGTTTCAGTCCATAAAATGCTGTCTATTGAATGATTATGAGTTGAACGAATCCTCAAGATGTCATGTCCAAGAGTATGGATACGGCACTTGCACCGGAATTTATATTGTCCACAACATTGCCATATCACTTTATCATTGCCAAATGATGCTCTAAAGAATCGATAACCTTGATGTAACAACCAGACACCACCACGTGGACTTTCAACAATCTTTATTCTTCCTGCTGCATTAAAAATATAAAAAAAAAACAGTGCTAAATACCCATTTAAAATTAATAATATTATATTTTTTTTTAAAAAAGAAAGAGAGCATTATATATAAATGAAAATAACAGACACATACACAACAGTGTATTTCATCATTGGCCCCAAGAAGAAGATAAATATCAATAGACTGTAAAAAATATTTAAGTTTATGACTTTTGCTAATATAATATATTAAAAAGAAAAGATATATTATTCTATATTTCTGTAATCTATTTTTTTTTTTTAATTTAAACAAGCTAAGAAAAAAAAAATCTGATATTTAAGCAAATTTATATTGGTAATAATATCAAATAAGATAAACAACTAATAAAAAACTGCTTCACCAAAATATGCTCTAATACAAAGACAAACAGAAATTTTGAACAAGCAAATAATTCTCCTATTTTGAGTTATACATTTTAATTCCACACAAAACAAATTAAGGAATTAATACTGGACGTGTTTCACCATTTAGTAACTAAAAATAAACTGAATTAATGAGTAATTTTTAACTACATAGCTTTCAGCCAAAGTTTATATTAAAGTTGGCAAAATGGTGAATACAAGCTGAATACAAATATGCTATATATAAGCACTGTATCAATGAAAGAACATTTTAATATTAAATTTAATGTAATCAACAATCACATGTGCAAATTAAAAAGTAATTTAATATTTAATTTTAATAACCTATTTAATATTATGCAAAAATACTAAATATTACATACAAAGTACATTTGTCCAAGAAAAATGAAAGCTGTAAATTCAAAACGAAGTCATATCAGACATGTTACTAACACTTCTCATATGACTTAGTTTTGACTTAGGTTTACTTTAAGTAATATGATTAAAAAAAATATTTATGATTAACAGAACCAACAAAATTCAAATATGATGCCTGATAAACTTTTACAGCTAGAACCACTAGTTGAAAAAGATTAAATTAATATTTTCGAAGTAAAATTAAAAAAAAAAATATATTACAATAAAAAGAAAAGTAATTTAATGCAAATATAGCATATTTAGGATTGTTAAAATAGACAGAGTTCAGTTTTTTTTTTAATTAAAAAAAGTTAATTTCTTCCAAAAGAAAATAAACACATAGTATTCTTTGACTATATATTGTTTGAAATAACTATAAAAGGGTTTGTTCTATAAACTAAAATATTAAAACTTAAAAATATATAGAAAAGTAAAAATTAGATAATTAAATGTAAAGGCCTTTCTAGGGAGTTATTCCTGTGGACCATGAAAAGTTGCAGAGTTCTGTCAGATGAAACCACAGATAAAATTCAAGAGTTTTAATCTAAAAGAAAAAGATAATTAACAAAAATCCAAATGTAAACAAACTTATTACTATAACTAAGTAGAAAATAATAAAATTACTGTTACAAAAAATTTTAGAAAACTTTGCATATTTATAATTATGAAATAAAAATTTAAATTAAAAAATGACAAAACATTGGAAAATAAAAATAAGATCAATGCTTTTTTTTTTTTTTTTTGCTGGTCAAATGACATCAAATTGTTCTGAAAAAAGTCTACTGAGAATCAGTAACTTTGCAGCCCAGCAGTTTGCACACATTTAACAAATCTTGTGCACATAATGTAATTTTAGTTTTTAAAAATAAAAGAAGTAGAAGAATTTAAAAAAAATCAGAATATTAGAATTCATCAAACAGTATTTGATAGACACAGGTGAAATCAGATAGAAGATACTTAGCAACCTCCCACTTATTTTAAACAAAAAAAGAACAACCTTTGAACCAGAAATTTTATGCTAAGAATGAAATCAAGTGAATTTCAAATGACTATCAAAAAGGAGAAAGACATTTAATTAAATAGATTATCTGGATCAAAGTACGATTTTTTTATTTTAAAAAAGTGGGAAGTAAGCAAGTATGGTTAGAAGTATGTAATTGTATCGAGGTTTAGAAAATCCAATTTTATCTTAACAGAAGATAAATACACAAGAAGATAAACAATTCTGAAGAAGAAAGGTAAAAATGTACAATTAACATTTGATAGTTTGTTGCTTAAATAATTTACATGTGTGTAAGTTTGAAGTAATCAAATTGTAAATTTAAAATCAAATTATATAAATTTTTAATAATTAAACTAAATAATAAATAAAGTAAGCTAACCTAATTAACTTCTTGACCTACGATTTAAGTTTCAACAGGCTGGCACCAAAACATAAACAAGATCGCACAGCCTTCGAGCCATTCCACGGTTCAGCAAATTGGTTCTAAGTTGTACCAAACTCGCATGACTTACGGAGTGTAAATACATGTGTAAGATACAACTGGATAAATTTTGTGGAATATTTGATAAGTAATTACAACCTGATGTAATAATTGTGGTAGATATACCACAAAAAAATTATCATCAATCACTAAAATGTAACAAATCAATAACTAATCTTGGGGAAGACCTTAGTTGTCAATGGTGATTATACTGAGCGAGCCTTTTTACCGACTCTGGCGTTGTAGGATTTCCATACGGGGAGATATAGCGATGAGTTTGGCGCGCAGAAAATCCTTTTTCAGATTTAATTTATATTATTTGTTTACTGCTGAAGTATATTCTTGGATCGCCAGGCTGTTTACCGTTGTTTGGAGGAATAAATTTGAGCGAGTTGAATTTACCAATTAATTTGTTTTTCACCCGTTCCACGCATATTTTTTTTTTATATTCTTGAAAGAATTCGGGTTGATGATAGACAGCCAAAATACATTTAGAATAAAATTATTTTTTAAAAAAAGCAAAAATGCCCTTTAGGGACGCCGGCTGGGGAGGTGCCAGGAAGGGCCACCGCCTTTCTCTGGATTTTGAAAATTAATTTTAAACGAAACTTTCTTCATTTCTGATTGCTAAAAATGAAAGATAAAAAACTGCCTTGCCTTCCTCAACCCCTACTGTGGCAAAGAATTTTTAATTTTTTTTCTTTAATTTTCTTTTAACATTCACATGTTTTTAATTTATTCAAAAGGGATCAAAGATCCTGTGGCAGGAATTTTTTTTTTTTTGAATTGTCAATTTTGTTAAATGTTGGTAGAAATCTATTTTTGAATATTTAATATTTCTTAATTGTTGTATTATTTTATTGCTTCTGAGTATGTTTAAAAATTGTCTTAAATGGAGAATTCTGTCATTTTTTTTTTTTTTTTTTTTTTTTATTTAGCTTATTTCATACTTAGATTCTACAGCGGGCAAATGTAGACCATGGACCTCAGTCATCCAACAACAACAAAAAAATATTTAAAAATGTGTAAATACAAACGAGATATTAGAAAAGAACCTTCCTATTGGTTTAATATTAACTCACGTGTAAGGCTCCTATCCCTACAGGCGAAGACACTCGCGAACTAATGCCAACCCTATGGGGAGGTTATTTTATAATATCTCATTTGCATCTCGGAATTTTTAAATATTTTTTTGCATTGGATAGCTGAGGTCGATTTCTACGTCGCTCTTTTTTTTTTTACTTTTTCGATTTTGGTTGCAGATATTTTTTATTAAGTTACTTTCACTTTCGAAACCGGTTCCGAAAATGAAAGTGTCATTCTAAAAAAATAGCTGCAACCCAAATCGAAAAAGTAAAAAAGAAGAGATGTAGAGATAAACCTCAGCTATCCAATGAAAAAAAAAATTTAAAATGTCGAAACAAGTTTTTAAAAGGAAGAAAATTGTATTCGGGTATGGGTTAAGGGATGGGGAAACTTTGATATGAAAAATGTATGTACTTTCATTTTGAAAAAACATTCTCGATATGTATATATATAATTTCTTGTAACAATCAAAATAAGATGCTTGTGTTGGTAGTCACGCCCCTCAATCTCCGCGCCTGGGACGAATGCCCGCTTTGCCCCCCCCTCATTTCGCACGGGCCTGATTGATTTATGTCAAGTTAAATTATAATTTTACTTATCAAATCAATTTAACTTACATTTGTGCATAAAACTGTAGAATGCATTATGAATAACTGGTGAATTTTTTCTTGTTTTTTGTGTCTAAAATATTGTTAAAATATTGAATTTATACTATTGCTTAAAAGACAAATTAATTTAACTGCTGATCAATTCTTTCTAAGTAAAATAAGAATAGTTTAAACTTCTGTTTGCGGAAGGATAGAAATTATATCGTGAATGTACTTAAGAAAAGCCGCATTAAAAGAAAAAAAAATAGTTTTAATTTACACACAAAAAAAAAAAAATAGTTTTAATTTACACAAAAAAGAAAATTCTTGTTATTTTACATATTCTTTCCAAGTGCTTCATATTTACTTGAGATGAAATTGTCTAATCTATCAAAATTTTCTATCCAACGCGATTGTCCAGTAAATTAAAGATATAAAAATACATTCTTCGATAACAATTGCTTGTAATTAATTTACCGGAAACTAAGAAAAACAGTTCGATTTCAAATCCCTTCAAGTATCATGCCTGCAAGTATCCTGTTTTTACGTTTAAAAACAAGCCCTAAAACAGAAAGTTTCCGGTTTTTGGGCAGGGAAAAATAGTTTTATGAGAACATTCTTAAAATAAAGAGCTTCTTTTATTCGTTTTAATTTGCAAAAGAAATTTTTCTTTGTTATTTTAAATGTCTCAGCCATATGTTGGGTATGTACTTGTGAAATTTTCTGAAAAATTCGAATCCACCGAAAATTTTTCTCTGTATTTAATAGTTTAAAAAAAGAAACTTTTGATTGGACATCAAAAATCTACTATCTCTGATAATAAGAGGAGGCTATATCTATTGACCATCACCCCGCAGATCTCTGTTGGGGGTCTAAGGTTACTAGCCATTTGCTTGCACCACGCCAAATTCTCGCCAGAATCCTTCCTTGCGAATAAATACATTTCCTTGATTATTATTAGATATTTATCATAAAAATGAATATATGTTAAGCTCAATCGATTTTGATTAATGAGTCAATCATTTTCCATATGAAAATGTGGAAAAAAAGAGATTTAACTTACACTCCTCTAGTATAATCTCCATTGACAACTAATGTCTTCCCCAAGTATAAACACTTCATTTTTTTTTTTTTTTTGTACAGAATGTATAATGTCATAACTTTCATTTTCGGTAGCGGAAGTATCAACATAACTCTCACTGTTCTCATCACAAAGTCTTCTTTTTAAAAACATCTTGTGGGGATACTTCTCTAACATTTAAGAAAATATATTTCAAAGAAACACATGAATAACATGTAACTGATTACGATACAAAGAGATAATAAGAATCTATCACGAGCCTGGTCTGTGCTGTTTGTGGTGGGCAAATTACAAACCGCGAATGTCGCACCACAGGACATGCCTGTAATATTTATATTTGGCCTGACTGATGTACTATGGGCCAGGCCCGTAATAATCAATTTTGGCCCGAATACAAGGCCATAAGTCTCACACGTAGTTGTAGGATAAGGGGTTAACCTAAAAAATGTAGTAAGGCAAAATTAAGCTTAAAATCGACATACTTCACTTATTAATTAAGCTAACACATTTATGTTAATGAAAATTCATGCAAATTAGATAAATTGTATTTTAAAAGTTTCAAGTCAAGCTGTCATACGTATTTTCTAACAATAAAATAACAAAAACAAAATTGTAGTACAGTATTATATTGTTTATTTATGTACATTTGATTTTTAAGAAAGTTGACTATGGATCTATTGCAGTTTTTTTTAATTGAATGTATGTTTTTTTCACCGAATGTTTATTTTTAGGTAGCTTTCTTTACAAAAAAGCTACCTATTGCAGCCGTTCGGAGGAAAGCGATTTCAAAAAATTTTGGTATATTTTCATCGATCATGACCCCCAGACCCCGAAACCACCCTCAGTTCAAAATTGATATATATATATATATATATCTGACCTATGTCACACTGTAACTCCCGTAATTATGAACCGATTTCGATGTAATTCGGTGTGTACATAGTACATACCAATGTCTCGACCGAGTTCGTTGGCCAGCTTCATCCGCCGTTTTGTTTCAAAATGGCGGCCATTTAAAATTTTTAAAAAAATTTAAAACTTGAAATGTGGCACCAAAAAATTAAAAATGGAAAAATATTTTTTTCTTATGTATTTGACCTTTATACAAAGATTCCGGAGCAGTTTTTGTTTCGTCTATATCTTAAAAAATGGCTGAGTTATAGCATTTTGAATTTCTAGCGTGGCTGACATTTTGAAACGTCCTGAATTTTGTCACGCGATAAAAGGCGTATTTATGAACCGATTTGGATGTAATTCGGTTTGTACATAGTACATACCAATCTCTCGACCGAGTTCGTTGGCCAGCTTCATCCGCCATTTTGTTTCAAAATGGCGGCCATTTAAAATTTTTTAAAAAATTTAAAATTTGAAATGTGGTACCAAAAAATTGAAAATGGAAAAATATTTTTTTCTTATGTATTTGATCTTTATACAAAGATTTCGGAGCAGTTTTTGTTTCATCTATATCTTAAAAAATGGCTGAGTTATAGCATTTTGAATTTCTAGCGTGGCTGACATTTTGAAACGTCCTGAATTTTGTCACGCGATAAAAGGCGTATTTATAAACCGAATTGGATGTAACTTCGTTTATACATAGTACATACCAATGTCTCGACCGGGTTCGTTGGCCAGTTTCACCCGCCATCTTGTTTAAAAATGGCGGCCATTTAAATTTTTAAGAAAAATTTAAATTTGAAATGTGTTACCAAAAATTTAAAATTGAAAAAATATTTTGTTCTTATGTGTTTGACCTTGATAAAAAGATTCGAGAGCAGTTTTTGTTTCGTCTATATCTTAAGAAATGGCTGAGTTATAGCATTTTGAATTTCTAGCGTGGCTGACATTTTGAAACGTCCTGATTTTTCTCACGTAATAACAGGCGTATTTATGAACGGACTTGGATGTACCTTGGTGTGTACATAGTACATACAAATATCTCGACCGAGTTCGTTGGCCAGCTTCATCCACCATCTTGTTTCAAAATGGCGGCCATTTAAAAAAATAAAAAAAATTAAATAAGATACCAAAAAATTGGAAAATGAAAAAGATTTTTTTTTGTATGTGTTTGACCTTAATACAAAGATTCCGGAACAGTTTTTCTTTCGTCTATATCTAAAAAAAAATGGCTGAGTTATAGCATTTTGAATTTCTCTTGTGGCTGACATTTTAAAACGACCTGATTTTTGTCACGCGATAACAGGCGTATTTATGAACCTATTTGGATGTAATTCGGTGTGTACATAGTACATACCAATCTCTCGACCGAGTTCGTTGGCCAGCTTCATTCGCCATCTTGTTTCAAAAGGGTTGCCATTTTAAAAAAATTAAATTTAAAATTCAAAATGAGGTATTAAAAAATTGGAAAATGAAAAAGATTTTTTTTATGTGTTTGGCCTTGATGCAAAGATTCCGGAGCAGTTTTTGTTTCTGAAAATTTGTTCTTTTGTTGATATCTTAAAAAATGGTTGATTTATAGCACTTTGAATTTCTAGCATGGCTAACATTTTGAAACGATCTTGTATTTGTCACGCGATAACACACGTATTCGCCTATTTCGATGTAAGAAGGCATGTGGATAGTATACATCAACACCTCGACCAAGTTCGCTGGCCAGATTCATTAGCCATCTTGTTTCAAAATGGCGGCCATTAAATTAAAATATATATATATATTTAAAGTGAAGTGCAAAAAAATTAGAAATTGAAAAAGGTTTCTTTCTTAAATATTTGACCTTGATATAAGGATTCAGGAGCCTTTTTTGTTTGTCTTTACCTTAAAAAATGGCTCAGATATAGCAGTTTCAATTTCTATTCTGGGTGACATTTTGAAAAATCTGATTTTTTCCATGCGACAGCACTCCTATATATTAACCGATTCCGATGTGAGTGAGCATGTGCACATTTATTACTAAGGTCTCGATTAAGTTCACTGCTTAGCCTCATCCACCATGTTTTCTTAAAATGACAGGCACTTTAAGAAATTGCCGAATTTGGCAGCCAAATATAAGTTACTTTAAAGAAAAGCAGCTTGGATAAAGCTGACTAATTTCGCGAAATTCTCATTCATTATATTGATAAAAATTAGCATTGAATCTCCTATATTCGGTTTCCACTAAATTGAGCTTCGTGTGTTTGCATGATATAAGTTGGCTTTTTTTAAATAAGGATTATGAAAGCTACCTCTTCCTCCCGGCACTGGCCGGAAGGACTTTTTTCCCATTGAATGTAGCGTAAATTTGATTAAATTAAATGTTTAATGATATTGGTAATATGGTGAGATCAATTAACCCTACTAATCCAGGGAAATCTGTACTCTCAAAGCATAATGATAATGGAGGAGAATGAAAACCTTATAAGTGGAGCCTCCATTAAGAAAATTTTAAATAGAATCGGACCTCGGTATCACAAAACAAGTCGTAAATTATACATCAAACGTGGCAAATGAGGTGCATTTGTACTGTAACTAGCTTTATAAATATTCATATCTTGGTGCAATAGCTGTTGCACTCTTATGCAAAAATGCATGAATATAAAATTTATTACTATTATATATATATTAAATTCAGTAATACAGAAATAATGACTCAATCTTAAATATGATGTAATCCCCATGGCAACCTAGAATCATAACCTATCATGGGATATCACTGAATTAATTACATATGATAGGATTTAATAGAATGAAGAAAACTTTTATTAATATCTTTTTAAGTTTTGATTCAATTTTCATAAAATTTGAAATGTTTTGGCAAAATTCTGTAACGATTATACGAGGGTGGTTCAATAATTACTGTCCTGAGTGTGTATAAAATATCTGTACTGCGATGGTTGATGTGGAATACTGAAGTGTAATGTCTTAGATACCTATATGCTCAATTTCAGAACTGTAGCTGAAAACGTATTTTCTTTCGTTTTAGGTGTGAGAGGTGGCACCTAGTTTGAAGGGTGGGGGGATAAAGCTTGTTTGGAGCTTATGGGTCTAGATTTGTGATAGTGGATGAGACATGGCTACATCACTATGATTCCAAGTCCAAGCAACAGTAGCCACGTCTCATCCACTGACACAAATCTAGCCCCATAAGCTCCAAACCAGTCTTTCTCCCCCACCCCCCCTTTCAAGCTAGGTGACATCTTTCACACCTAAAACAACAACAAAAAAGAATGTTAATACAGCAGCTACGGTTCTGAAATTGAGCATATAGGCATCTAAGCCATTAGGCTTCAATATTCCACATCAACCATCACAGTACAAATATTTTATACACACTCGGGACAATAATTATTGAACCACTCTCGTATTAATAAATTTCAAACCATTCGCTTTTGTAGTTTTTGCGTTGTTATCAGGGTTGTTTGGTTTAAACCAAATGGTTTTTTAAAAAAAAAAACCATGCTATTTTTTTTTTCATCTGGTTTTTTTCACTTTTTCCCTAATGTTTTCATTTAATTTACACATTATTGAAAAATACAAAATCCTAGTTATGCAGAAGCTACAAGCAAAGCTTTAGAAAAATGATGAATTAATAAATTTGTAAAGTGACAAACATTTTTAATCATTCAAACTTTTATTATAAGCATGGAAGACTAACTAATTTTTCTAAAATTAGCTGAGAAGAAAAAAACAAGTAGTTAGATTTCTTGTTTCTTCTTTTTTTTAAATCCATTTTTTTTAAATAGCCAAAATGGCGGATTCGAGCTAAAAATACACTTTTACTACTTAGATTGCTTGATTAGTTAAGATTTAGTAAGGATTACATTATGCCTCAACAATGACATAATCATAAGTAATTCTCTCCATTGGTTACTCTTTGTTTTGTATGCTAATGAATGATTGTCTGTGGGTTTTTTCTGCTGTATCATGGCTATTGGGTTTAGTAAGCCTTTGTTTTTCATACATTTCTACATTGGGATTGGGGTTTTGCATTATGATTTTATTCTGTTACCAGCAGGGTTGACACGGTTTAAATCAATTCATTAGCCAACTGGTTCTTTAGAAAAAATCTAATATAATATTTTCTCATTTTTGTAATTTAAGTGTTTCAAATTATTGGATATAAATAATTTCTACTTTTAACAGTCTTATCCCAGCAGTCACTGTGAGACATAGTGAGTCTAGGTTATATTTGTATGCATGTAGATTGCAAATAGCATGTGTTGATGAACATACCTGAAGCTCTAAAGAGAAAATTTAAAACGTGAATTTAGCAAAGATAAAATAGATTAAAAATATTCAATATTTTGAATAAAATATTTTCCTTTGAGAAAACTCAGATTGTTTACAATTAATAACATAAAATGACCTTTAAGATTTCAGTCAAGCTGTAAAAGAAAATTTTCTTGATTGGGGAGATTATCTTTTATGGCTGTTCTCAACTGTTCTACTCAACAAGTGCAAAACGCTTTGACACAACGGAAAGATATAAAATCAGGAGGCCTGACTATGGAAGCAATTTGGAATCAAACTGTATTTTCCATTTTTGATGAATAAATTACCTATTGAGTTATAAGCAATTTTGATCACATGACAAAGATGTTTTTAACCTTCCTTGAGTGGTTTTTCTTCTTTCGCGTGGAAATTCGGTTCAAAATGCCCACTTTGACTATATTTTCTGAACGATCTATTGCGTTTGCAAAAAAACCCCAGAAAACACAGTTCCATTACATAGTTTCTGAACAACAGCATCTGCTAGTTTCATGCATTTCCGAACAAAAATAAATTAAAACTTATGTCATAAAGTTGCCCTTTCGGATTTGAAGTCAGCCTTAAGAATAAAAAAGAAACTCAAGATATGAAGTCGAATAAGAGAACATTGAAAAATTGTGTGCTAGCGAAGCACATGTTTACTTTTAACCAAAATATGCAATAAGATATATTTTAATCATTACTGCATAATCGAATCCACTATTTAGATATGACAAAAAAATGTGGAAAATCGAGATAAGGTTCGCTTGAGACATAATAGAAAAAAAGACTCATAAAAATGCCTAAAAAGATATATTATTAATTTTTAGTTTAGACATTTAAAAGTAATATGTGTTATAACATAGCTTAGAAAATAAGCTTGTGTAACACTAGCTTAGTAAAACAGTCTGATGGCTGTTTAAATGTTTTAGTGGATGACAACTTTTATAAATCTAATTTCCATTTTAAGATCAATGTTTTCAGTAATCTAAAAAGCTGGTAAATAGGTATTTCTGTTTATTTAACTGTTGTCTTTTTTTTTTACCTGGCAGTTTCTCAGGAGAAGTGTCAAATGGCAATATACAATACTTCTTGAAACGTGTAAAGACTCTACTGCTAAATTCAAATCATTCCAGGAATTCTTTATAAAAAGCTTTACTTTCAGTAAAAGATAATAATTGTTAGGGTAGTGTTTGTTCTAACAGAAAAATCAGATACCTCAATTGCAAATATTTCAAAGAAATTACTTTGAATAGCCATGGGAAAATATATTTATGAAACTACACCATATATTTATTTATAGTACTGTTAATAAGATTTTCGAGGTATCAGTGTTTCACTATGTATAGCATTTTATTCATGGAACATATTTACTAAAAATGTTTAAATTCTAAATGATTTCAATTTTCTACATAATTGATTGTAATTATTTAATTTAAATTATTTTTAAATGAAGTTATATTACTTATATATCCAACAATGTTTATTTTTATCAATAAATATGCATGTATATGTAATTGGAAAATACATTTTTTTAAAAACCTGGTTTAAACCAAAAAAACCTGGCTTAAACCAAAAAACCCCAGTTTTTTACCAACCCTGGTTGTTATAGATGGACAGACCAGATGATGACTATAGGTGCTTACAAATTTCCCCTGCATTTCCATCAAAATTCTTAATGTATTACCCATAGTTATCTCAAAATATACTTTTCAAAACCCGTGATATATCGAAATATTTTTCACAGAAATTAGTTTGACTTTTTACTTTTGGATATTATCAGCTGCAGAACCAGTTTGATCTGGATGCTGGTTTCATATTTTTCATCCCTTTGTTGATACAAAGAACTTAAAGGGTAAGAATGGAAGGCTTTTGAAATAATCATAACTAACAAAACAGTGCAAATAGCCACGATTTCTGATTCCACGAAAGATTCTGTGAGATGACAGGCTTCAATTGAGGATTTTTTCTTCCAAAACAACTGAATGCATTTCTTAATGAAGAATTGGATATTATTTAATCAAAACAGGTATGTGTATAAGAGAATTCTGAAATTATTAAAACATTGTTAATTATTTGTAGATTGTCTGTAGTTTTTGATTAATCATATTTTTTACAGCAAAAAGCAGTTTGAGAGATTAGATTTTGTATTTTTGTCAAAACCTTGATAACTCGAAACCTCTGTATCTCGATTTTTTTTTCTTTTTACCAGAGTTTCGAGATTGTACTGCCCAGTAGCAGAAATTCCTCCAAGTGTCTGCGACAGATACTTCAGAGGCAAAAAATAATCTGCAGGTAAAATATTTTTACAACTGAAGCGTTAATTAATCAAACAATCACTTACCTGTAGCATTTTTAGGCATTTTATAAATTTTTATTAATAATAATCTTAACTTTTTGTGTTAAGTAATAAAGAGCTAAACATAATATGAAGCAAAAAAAAGATTTGATGAAAAAGAATCTGCAAAAGAGAAAAGAAAATCTGTGACGTCCGTCTCCCGTCTTAAACTTTCTGCTACCGGGTTGTACTGTAATATAGTCAAAACTTCCCTTATATGACATATTAAAGATAAGTAAAGAAAACATTCTCAGAGCAGTTTGACAGTTGAATGAATAAAAAGACCTCATACAGATCAAACTTTTAAGAAAATATCAAACAACTAATACAGCAATAACAGATGTAGTTAATTACATATTAAATATGATTAACACTGATATGAAATAGTAGAATTCATCCAATTTCCATCAAGAATAGAATCAATGACAGATCAGAGCAGCTGGTATAAAAAATTCTTTTACTCAATTCTTTTTTTTTTTTTTTTTTTTAATCTCATTCGGAACTGACCTGTACAAAATGATCTAATAATGGATAAAACTAAATTCACACAACAAAAACTTACTTTTAAAATATTTGATGTTCCCTTTTTCAAATTCAGAGAAACATCTAATTAATAAAAATTAAAAATTAGTTTGACCTTCAGTATAAATAAAATAAATACTGTACATCCCAACACATAACACAGTTTTGATACAAGAAAATTGGTCGAAATTAACAGATACACGTTATATGAAGGTTGTAAAAATGAAAGATTAACAACTAAGAAAAAAAAAAGGTGATCATAAGAACTAAAATATCTAATTTGATCTACACACTATTTTATTTACTAACAATAGTTTATGTTATTAGATTACATGTAAAGTAATAGTTATTTTATTTTGCAATAATATTTATCTTATTTTTTGGAATAAATTTTCTTTGCAATAAAGTAGGTGCACATTATATGCAAGACTATATGATGTAAATTTCCAAAAGAACGAACAACATGCTAATGTACTTGCACTAAACTGTAAATTAAGCATCT
This sequence comes from Maratus speciosus, assembly GCA_963932465.1. Classification (NCBI taxonomy): domain Eukaryota; kingdom Metazoa; phylum Arthropoda; class Arachnida; order Araneae; family Salticidae; genus Maratus; species Maratus speciosus. The sequence goes on from OZ010800.1 coordinate 335,030,193, forward strand.
ACTTACATTAAACTGTAAATTAATTATCTACTTACATTAAATTAGTAAAAACATTGCAAACTAAAATTAACACTAGATTTAAAGATCAATTTTTATTGAAATCCTATTCTTTTGAAGGATATATAAAAAATGCATATTTTAGTAGTTCTTTCATTTAATTCACTTCAGAGAAAATGAGTTTTGGTACATATTTGCATCATTATATTTTGAAAATATGTAAATTTCCACTCTTGGAAATCCCCCAGATTGATTTTTTTTTTTTTGTAAATTTAGTGTTAAGTAATCCCCCCCCCCCCCCAAAAAAAAAAAAGGAAGGATTAAGTATCTATATTAATATTTGGAAATTTTTCTAGAGAGAAACATTCACCTTGAATACAATATTTCAAATGAAAATCAAATTTCAAATTATTTTTTTTTGCTTAAAAGGCGCAAAGACCAACTTAGTGAAAAATATTCCATGCCGGGAATCGAACCCGGGTCATCAGTATAGCGCACTGACGTTCTACCGCTAAACCACATGGAACGATACCCAGCCTGGAACTTCTCACTATTACAAGTTGGCAAGGCTACAAACGCAGCACAAGATGGAATATTTTCCGTGAGCCACCAACATGGGGCAAACACAGACACTTAATTAAATCCAGCATCGATGAATCTATATTAATATTTGGAAATTTTTCCAGAGAGAAACATTCGCCTTGAATACAATATTTCAAATGAAAATCAAATTTCAAATTATTTTTTTTGCTTAAAAGGCGCAAAGACCAACTAAGTGAAAAATATTCCATGCCGGGAATCGAACCCGGGTCATCAGTATAGCGCACTGACGTTCTACCGCTAAACCACATGGGACGATACCCAGCCTGGAACTTCTCACTATTACAAGTTGGCAAGGCTACAAACGCAGCACAAGATGGAATATTTTCCGTGCAAAAAAAAAAAATAATTTGAAATTTGATTTTCATTTGAAATAAGGATTAAGTATCTTTTATTTTTTTTATATCATAAAGATATTATAACCTTTTAAGACTCAAGGAATTTTTTAATTAATCAATAGGTCACCACAACAAATGCCTTCAGAATGAAGAAATCTGCACAAAGGTGGTATACAGCAAGAAAATAGGAAGGAATGGCCATGATCTATGCTGACAGGAATTTAAAAAAGTCCCAATTTAATAAGCAATAATAAAATAGATAATACTGTAGACCAACATGGTTGTAACAGCTGGGGCTTAAAGGGATAAAATCCATCAAAACTTTGAATAAAAAGAAAGTGGAAATGATATGGATAATTAAAATATAGAAAGAAAAAGAGATGTTTGACATTTTATGATCACATTATGTTATTCACATTTTAATGAAGATATGAGTGGAAGAAAGTATATGACAAAAATTACATTTTGTGAAAATTGAAGCGAAGATTTTACCCTTTAAGTAAAAGCTTTTTCGATATAGTTTTTTTAATTTATTGTTTTCTTTCTAGCATATGTTTAAAATATTAACAGGTGGTAATGAATTATTTAAGAACAGCTTATTAACACTTAACTAAATATTAAAATTGTTATTTAACTTATTAAATATTAATGTCCCATACCATTAAATTATTTAGAATCTTTACCATATGAAAGATTACCTCATAACACCTTTATCTGCAAAGTAAAACATTTTTTTTTTAGAAAAATGTAATACCTTTTCTACTCGCGTCTTAAATTATAATAAGAATAAAAGACTTATCTAACAACATTTGCAGTCTCATACTAATTATAATTAAATGTTCGAAATTTGCTTTTTAAAAGGTGCAAATATATATTTTTAGTACTTTCCAACATAGTTGAAAAGTGTTATTAAATTTGATTTATCTATCTGCGGTCGGCCTGTGCTCTAACTCTCACAAATATATTCGAACCGCCATGTAACTTTTATATGTTACTTAGTTTACTATAGAATGTTCGATATTGAAAATGAAGTGGGAAGCATTTATAGGGACATACAAAAGAATTTCGTTACATTATAGTCTATGAGGAAAAATTATTTGTGGTGCACTTTATTGATGTTACTATATTTAAAATATTATGAGACTGATATACATCACTGAGGTAGACTAATGCTTTCTTAGGAGTACACAAGTAGAATTTATAGTTCAATTAGAGCAGTGATTCCCAACCTTTTTTTGGCCGCGCCCCACCTAAGCATCTGTAAAATCATGATGTCCCCCCTTCACTTCTCTATCATATAAATCTTAGTTTTATATCACAAATAAACTTCTATTTTCGTGGAAGAATTCGAAAATAGTATTAACATTGATAAGTGATTTCATATTCTTTAATTTACCGAAATCATATTTTTTATTGCAAGTATGTTTTTATCGTAACTATTATTCAATGAGTTCATGGATCTTCTTCTTTACATCTTCAAAAGTCTTATTTATTTTTCATCTTACCTCAAATTTAAAAGTGATAAATAGTCTACATTTTAATCTTCATAAAATTTCTTGAAATCTCTCTCACATTTTGTATTACATCTGATAGAATTGATACATTTTATAATGTATTTTAGTACTTCATTAAGAACAAGTGATATTTGTTTATCACCAAGACTGTCTGGATAACATAATTCACAAGTAACATAACATTTCGGGATTCGCGCTTTTATGCCATTTTAAGTAACTATTTTTCTTTCCCCTCATAACATGCTTCTTTGATAGCGGGCTTTCTTTTTCCCATTATTATTATTTGGCCACCATGTTTTCTCAGATTTTAAATTTTAAAATGGGTGTGTCATGAAGCATGTTTATATATTGTGTATGTCGTGGTTTGCAGAAGAGCCATAAGAAGTTTACTTTCCAATTTCATAAAAGTAATACCTCATTTAGCTAATTCAAAACATTTTTTAGGTTAAACATGTCCAAATAGTCAATTTTAGATACATCCTACAAAATTTCATATGTGAAAGTTGCTTCACGGGGTATATTGTACTATGAATAGATGTTAAAGTTTTTAAAAAAAAGTATAAAAAGAGGTGTGTTTTACTAAAATATTACAATCACAAAATTTAAGTGTCCTTTTTATTACATGAAAGTGTAAAAATATGTAAAAAAAAATCTCATAACTATTCCGGTGTCAGTGTATTTTGAAGTTTAGAAAATTAATTTTGATTCAGTTATTTTCAAAACTTTTTATATATTATTTCTATTTTTAGACTAGGGCCTCTCATTAGGGAAAAAAATTACAGAAATTTTGTTAATAAGAAATTTGAAATTGCCCCCCTGAAAAGTCATATTGCCCCCCTGTGGGGCGTTGGGAACCACTGGTTTAGAGGGATGCACAAAATAATTCTATTACATTATGATTTACAGGAAAAAATTGTTTGCAGTGCATTTTAAGGATGCTATGATACTTCAAACATAATGAAATTAAAAGGATCACTGGGATGCACTACAACATTTTTTCTACAAATTATGGAGTGCATAACATTTGTCACTCATTTACAGTGACACACAAAAGAATTCCATCACAGGACTGACTATGATCGATAATTGCTGGAAGTATGTTTTCTGCTGCAGTATGCATTTTAAACTTAACTAATTTTTAGTGTCTTAGGAGGTGTATAAATTCATATAAAGGGCTATGCAAAATAATTGGCACACATTATCAGATATGGACAGCAGTTGCTGAAATGGATTTTTACTGAGTTACACATTTATTAAATTGCTTATTTAGATATTTCATTCTGTGAAAAAATGAATTTTCTTAATAATATTTTATTAGTCTTGGAAAGTGTTTCATAATCTATGCTTAATGCATAATTTTCCGTTCTTGTTTATTAAAAATAATAATAATAATAATAATATTCAAGAATACATACTTAAAAATATAATATTAAATAACTAATTTTAAGGTATGACTAATAATTTAACTAAAAGAGCCATGAACACTTAACTTGGCATCTTTCAGAATGAATAAGTACACTATAATTTTACTATAACTTTATAATTATATTTTTACTGCATAAGGAAAAAATGCATGAAATAATAAACAATTATTGTGAGATATAATAAAAGATAACTGGTAGAGGATAAAATGAATGCTAGCATCTAATGAAATGAAAATGTATTATTCATTTTAATAAACATATTTTGTTATTTACTTTTATATAGACATACACTTCAAGTAAGCTTAATCACATAACAGAAATTTGACATAATAAAATAGGAAAAATACTTTTAGAAGACAAATATAAATTTTATTCAAATTCTGTCTTTTTCAAAAACAAGAGCATACATACCTTTAAAATTTTACTTTTTATGATAAAGTTTCAGGAGCCTTTATTACCATCAACCAAAGTTGTTAGGATGAAACACCCTGTATTTGTGACTAAATAAGTGGTTTGCGACCCCATGTTCAATGGGAATTTTTCATCCTCTTGATGCTGTTATCACCCCTTTGAATTTGTCAGTTGAATTAGGCAACAACATGTATATAACATATTTTCCTCATCTCTGTAAAGAAAGATTCAATCTTTCAAACTGTATGGCCTTTTAAGTTTTGTTATTTATTAAATGTGCAACAAATATTTATTAAAAAATAGTCTGTACACATGCAGTTTTTTTTTTTTTTTTAATACAAGAGATTTTCTCTAATTTTATATTATTAAGTTTATTCTATAAGAAATTGAAATCAAAAATGGAAATGGGTTCAAAAACGTTTTGCAGTATTTATAAAATATTTTACGAAATTGGAATGCTTACCTAATTTTACCTATTTAGATTTAAATGCTATACTTGACTTTGGGTACAATACTTCTAATTATGTTTCTAGGTTATAAGTATAAAACATTTTGAATTTTTATTGACACTTTTCATAATACATTCTGAAATAACTAAGAAAAACTTTTCATAACATTCATAACAACATAATTGATTCCAAATAAAATGTGACACAGATTTAAAATACATATCTATTCTATTATGAAATAAGAATAGTAAAATTAAAGGGTTAAAGCATTATTTTTAAAACAAAAACTAGGTTTAAACTATCATATGGTTAATAAGGAATAATACATAAAAATATAGCATTATTAAACAATATGCAGTTTTATTAATATTAATATATCATAATCAAAAATAAAGGAAGTTATATAATATTATTTTAGAAAAAAAAAATTTTTTTCATTGTGATTTACAAAAAATTGTAAAAAAACAAAACAAAACAAACAAATGGTTATTTTCCAGTAACTAACTTTTTAAAAGTTTATTATTATTATTTTAATCATACAGAGTAAGACAATCATAACTGAAATACCAACAGGCTAAAAAGAATTGCAAACAAAAGGAGATTTTGATTATACTTAGCTAATTTTAATATTAAAATGACTTAAGAAAATGACTCATTCAAAATATTCTTTAACATTAAATGCATGAAATTTTGAATATGAATTAATAAAATAAAAATTTGGTGCTATTAACTGAAATTTCATAGATTATCCACATTTTAATATGAGGATAGCAAACCTTAGCTATGTAAGCAAACCTTATTAATGGCAGTGTCGACAAAGCTCAATTTAAAAATAATCATAATATTCATTTGAATATTCACAAGTATTTATTGTATTGTATAATTCATAGAAATTACTATTTGTCAACATGATAAATATTTATCATATCAAGGAAGCCAAATATTTTTTAACCAAATAGTAAATTACCACCAAATTAATTTATTTTAGAGAAACCAACAAATAAATGGATTTCTTTCAAGGATATCTGAGAAGTTGCTGGATTTATACTCCAAATATATATATATATTTAAAAAAAAATATTCAACAAAATAGCATTTTACAGTTTATCAGACTAATTGCATTAGTACCTACATAAGATAAAAAATACTTCTCAAATACTTTTAGACAATAACACTGCAAATACTTAAATTTTTCTGGATCATTATTAGATAGTTTATGATACATAGATATAAACTTTAAATAAACAATTTTAATAATATATACTACATAGCAAGCTAAAAGATATGATAAATAGGAGGATGAAAAAGCAATAGCATATAAATATCGAAATAACATACAATATATATATTTTTTTCCTCACTCAATGTAAGGAGTATTAATAGCTTTTCTTTCTCTCATACACACACAATAAATAAATAAAAATAAAATTAGATAATATAAATTATTAATTACCTCAGAATAACAGACTAATACATATTAGTTCTGCATAATCATCATTGGTTTTTTATAATTAAAATATTAGGTTTTAAATATTATTTAATTATTTTATATAGCATTATGTCTTTAATAACATCATGTCTTTGAATAATTTAAAAAAAAATGACAAAAAATCAGTAGAAATTAAAACTATACCTATATAAAAAATGTAATATCTTCAATTTTTAATAGTTTTTTGAAATTCTTCATTTAAAGCATTTTTTGTTAAAATGATATAATTTTTTTTTTAAAATTATGAATAAAAAAATTAAAAACCAGCAAAATGTCTATAGTTGTTTGGTTATTTGCTGTACTATTTTAAATTAATGTTTTTACATGCTTGTTTTGGTTCAATAGTAAGATAACTCACTTTTTCCCTCATACACTTTAAAGTGCTTTATGTTAGCATTCCATTTTCATTTAAATATTCAATGACGTAATTATGACATGATATAAGAATTGCATGACAATAATTTTCTCAGATATTTGAAAAAGAGAGAGTGATTAGACATATCTATTCACCAGTACAATAACAATTGAGAAAAAATGTTTAATGTTCATCTCTAAGAAACTATACAAGTTTAAAAAAACCTATATGCAGACTGCTGCTATTTATTTATAACCATGAAAGAAAAATTTTATTTTTAAAATAATTATTAAAAGCACATTTTTATTTAGACAGTGGTAATAGGTATTTTTAGCAAAATCTCACAACAAATGACTCATTTATCCCCCCTACCCCTCCTCCTCATGGTGATTTTTATAAAAAAATAAACACTTTTTCAAATTTTGATAAATAGAATTGTAATTAGAATAATTAAAAAAAATAGTAAAATTTAAGCATACATTGTAATTTAATTACAGACTACAGCCAATTCTGTGAAATCCGCACACTTAGGGACCAAAGGTTTTGTGGATACATGATATGGGTCATCCCTTTGTTTATATTTTATTTTTTAAAGTCTGACAATAAATTAGGAACAACTGCACAAAAATTACAATTACAATGAAAAACATAATGCAACATTGGTTTAATATATTTAATAACTAAGTTAATTTAAAAATAAATTATATACAATACAAATTTTACTGATTATTCATTATTTTAAACACTGACACAACACAATTGTGGTTTCAGATTTGGTTTGTTGTGGATAATTTTTTTCTGTAGTCTATGAACACTCATTACTTCATGCTCTGAGATAAAATTTCGTTACTCAAGGAAATTTAAATATTTATATCCAATTTATATTTAAATATTTATTCATTGGAAAATTGATAACAATATATATATATATATCAAACTTAACTTTATGAGTTTAACTTTTAATGACAATTTTCATTGTTTACATTCTAACGTGTAGTGCAGATAGTAAACCTTTGCAGATTATACATCAGTAGATTTCGCAGAGTTCACTGTATACATAATCTTAAAAATAATATGATAAATTCAATTATTTCAAGAATCTTCACCTCCCACAATAATAATAATTATTATTGAAATTAAGGTTCTATCAAATAACTTGTTTATAATTTGTATGTTTCAAAAACCATAAATGGTTAATGATATTTCAGTTTTCCCATATTTTAAATATAAATTTGAATGTTAAATGAATTTAGAAAATGCTTGAGTTTTTTTCTTTTTACAAAAAGGCTCTTTTAATTACAAAAGTAATAAAATTTGAAGACTGCCACCAACTTAAAGGTATGCAAAAGTGACCATTTACTAGCAAAATAGTCACTAAAATCAAGAGCAATCATTAAAAGAATTGAGGGAAAAAAGCAATTCTCATGGTAATTTGTTTCATGTATTCAACAATTCACAGTAAATATATAATATAAATAAATTTGAAAAAAAAAATTATTTTGAACAATAAAATATCATTGATTTATTAAACTATACTTTTACAACTTTATTTGTTTTTCTGAATGGATTCCTCATTTCCCCTTAAAACCATCTAATTTTGTTGCTGCTTTTAAACTTTTGTTACATGTTTTGTTATTGCATAATTATTATTAGAAATTGATAATGATAGGTTAGTGTCAACTATAAACAAGCAAAGTAATTAACAATGTATTAACTAGAAACAAAAAATATATAGAAATAAATAGTAACTTTTCCTTTTTTCTCCAATAATGATTAAAGAATACAACTATAGTTTTAAGATAAATTAATTATTGGCTCTCATCATCACATGATTAGTAGCATAATAGTTAATTAGAGAAGGATAAAATACATTTTGTCTAATTCATTAGCAAAATATACCAATCCTAATAAACATAAATCACTACTTTCTACTTCTAATCACTTGATAATAAGCACTGATAATCAATTGCTCTTCAAATCATAGTCGTACTCCTCAATCATTATATAGGATCTAATTTTACATAAGTATAGTAACACCTATTCAAAACAGAAAGCAAAAGGACCAATTAGTTTTCTGCTTTGAAAAAGTGCCCAAATGACACTCTGAAATTTATTTATTTTTTAACTATTATTTTTGCTATTCTGAACCAATAAAAGTCAGATTTAGAATAATGGGATATAGCAAGTCAAATAAATTCCAGACAAAGAAATTGAAATAAAGAGACACTCGATTCCGAGTAAAAATATTTTATTTACTACTTCAAACAGAAAAATAAAACTTTGAGATAATTTTACAAAGCTGGAAAACCAAACACAATTATAAATTTATTAAGGGTAAACAATGTGGGGAGGGATATCAAGAATAAAGAATTTTTTCAAAGGTAATTAAAAACAGAATATTTTTTTTTTTTTTTTACTTTTCTTTCCCTCACACAAAACATCATTAATATATACCAGCAAAAGTTAAAATAAGTATTTTAGAGTCCAGATCATGACAGTTGTGAAATCTCATCACATAAGTAAATCTGAAATTGCATGCTGATGATTTACTATATTACAAAATTGAAATCTAACATAAACTAAAGAGAGATGACAACGGCAAAAATAATTAGGTCATAGAGTTACAAGATAAAATCATGATGTAGGTTAAGATTATTAGGAGTAGATGAAGGAATGACTGGTCTGCCTCGACATTTCTTGGTAAAATATGAGCAGCAGCAGGCGCCAACTTGTCATTTTGGCGTCACTATCACGTCATCGAGCTACAAGATGAAAATGGTGCCAAATTAAAGGCTAAATAAAGTATTTAAAAATTATTTTGGTCTGCCTTGGCATATCCTGGTAGAAATCCCCTGCTGACTAAAATTTATAACAAAAAAAAAAAAAAAAAAAAGACTCATATTGTACAATTTCAACCCAATCTTTCTCTCTCTATATATATTTTTCTCTTATGTGATGCCAAAATGAGGATGAATTTATAGTTTGCCATTTGGCAACAATCATAACAACGATCCTTAGTGGTTAATTTACAGTCACATGACCCCCAACCCATTCAGCAAATCAACATTCAGAGAGTATTTCTTTTTAAAGACAGTTCATTTGATCGATGCATGAATAGCAGTGTGGTTGGGTCGTTTTACTGTGACATATGCATTCAGCAAAACAGCTTTCTGATAAGATTCTCTTTTAGACACAGAAGAAAACATTTTGTTAATATTTCGTTAACATGGCCGTGATGTTTTTCAAAGAGTTAAATGAATCTATGGCATTCTCTGCAATATTATAGGCAAAAAAAATGCATTTTTATTCGCATTTTCAACTAAATTTTTCGTCACTTTTTTATACATTAAAAATATTTCAAATTTCATACATTAAAATTATTTATAAGCTGTGCTGCGCATTATTATAGGCAAAAAACGAAGTGCATTTTCAACAAAGTTGACCATTACCTTTTTATGCATTAAAAATATTTGTACATTTTATATGTTAAAATGATTTATGATAATATTCATTTGGGCTAGAGTTGACGTAAATAGTGGTGAGAAAGCAAAGTAAGCTGGTATCACGTAGTGGTCTGAATGTGAATTGCATCGCAATTCACGGGAGTTGATGCGAGGTTAGCAAGCAGGCAGCTGAGCCTCCTAGTAAACATAATATTTTACATTACATTGACATATACATTAATTTGCCACTTTCAAGATAAATTAATGATTTAGGAAAAGCTTATTAACAGTACACAAAAGAATGACTGATTAGGAATAACTTGGTACAATACAAAAAGAACTGGGTGCCAATTCCCTGTTTGATAGTACAATCACGTCATCGAGTTAGCCTGAAATTTTGGCACATTAAAGATACCAAGTAGTACAGTACAAATATTTCAGTTTGCCTCCTGATATCTTGGTATGATATGAGCAGAGCAGGGCACCAATCCTTAATTTTGGCAGAATTATCACGTTATTGAGTTATAGCCTAAAATTTCCAGACATTAATGATACAGATTAGTACAATACATATATTTCAATCTGCCTCGTGATATCTTGGAATGAGATGAGCAGATCTGGCTGCCAAGTCTTATTTTTGGCAGTACTATCACAGCATCAAGTTACGGCCTAAAATTTTACCACATTCATGATACAGATTAGTGCAATAAAGTAGACTTTCTCAAATCCACAATCCTAAAATATGCACATCATCACAGATGTAAACAATGAAATTTTCAGTTCAGATGCAAGGAAAAAATTACAGAATTTTTTAGTTTTATATCACTCTGTATTATTGGTATTGGCAATTCCATCTCGTAATTTGATAATGTGATAGTGATGCCACATTGATGAGTTGACGTGCGCAGCTGCTCATATTGTGCCAAGAAATGTCGATGCAGACCAGTCATTCCTACATCTATTCTTAATAATCTTGTCATACATAATGGTTTCATCTAGTAACTCGATGACATAGTCATTTTTGTCGCCGCCGCCCAGTCTAAAATATACCTGTAAAAATGAAAAAAAGTTTCCCTTTCATGCAAAAACAGCATTTTAGCAAAGATCAGCATAATTATCACCTTTCCAATCAAATCTGATCAAACTACTTCTGAGATTCAAATAAACTAATATGTATATTTTCCGTCTTCTGGGGAGTTTTAAGCAAGCCTTGGACAAATGCCCACTCCTGCTCCCAACCATTAAAGCCAACACTGCATATATATAACAGTTAAAATTATAATGGAAATATGGATGATAAATATATGAATACTAATTAATATTTACAAAATAAATATGTCAATAATAAAGTCCTGCATGTGTCAAATTTTATCTGACCTGAGCCTGAAAATTCTATTTGAAGTCAATCCAAATTCCAACCTGAACCTAAAAGAAAATTCTTATTGACCTGCAACTCAATGTCATTTTACCTCTAACATCAATCTTAGATTTTGCATCACAAATTAAGTATACAAATTCTTGTTCAAATATACATTTTTTCACAAGGAAAAATATTCTGGCCTTTGCTTTGAAAAATCAGATTAACTCAAACCCTGACAAGAAAGTCTTAAGCCAACATGAAAACATTAAAGTCAACCCAACCAACAATGAAAAAAATTATCTCCAAGCAGAAATAAGGACACAGTGCAGGACTCTAGTCAACAGTATGTTTACTAATTTAAGTTTAAATCATTGTATAGTAAATTACATGAATTTAAAGCAAAATATTCCATGAAATATCTTAAATTTGTATGTACATGAATATGAGCAAAATTAGAATTTACATGATATCTGAAAGTGGATAGTTGATAGATCAATTTGAATAAGTTTTTTAAACATGAGTCATACTTTTTCAAGTTGTGTTTCAGCAAATATAGACTAAATAGAACTTCTACAAATAATACGAAAAAATATGCAGTTTAAAAAGATCATGCTATCTGTAAAGACTAGATTTTGCCACACATTTCTAGAACTGAAAGAGTTTTATTTATTTGTTTACATTCTAATAAAGTATTATCAGGAAAAGCAGATTAACCCATGTTAAATCGGGAAAACAGCAAAATATTTGAAATAACATGATTGTAAAATATCACAAAAATAAATTTTCTGTCCCTAAGAATTTCAAAATTTGAGTACTCTTACATAAAAATAACACAAAGAATCAAAGAGCTGTTTCATAGAAATTTTCTTAAAAAAAGAAAAAAACATCTCAATGGCTTAAAGAACGTTAAAACACAAAATGCACATTTAGACAATCAAATTAAATAAATAAATAAACTTCAATTAAAAAAGTGTAAAATTCTATTGTTGAAAATAAACATTTACTTGAAAAAGGTACTACACACACAAATCATTTTAAAAAATACATTTTCAAGTTTTATACATATATCCATGGATGTAGTGAATGTAGGCATACATCTTATATATTTTGAACTTTGTGAAACAAATTCTGTATACTTTCTGCTTCTCAAATAAAGCTACAGTGTATATTTTCAAGTATATAACATCTGGCATTTTTCATGACTACATTACTGTATATATATCATAAGACAAGCAGCAGTAGCTAGTTGAACATAAGCAGAAGATAACAATATAATTTACAAAAGATGTTTTAAAATTTAAATTAACAACAATTAATAAATTAAACTTAAGTACAAATGAGTGTTTATACTCCCAGAAAATATTTAAATTAGATAAAAAAAAACAGAATGTTTGTAGACCAATTAAAAAAATTTCTGGAAACAAATAACATTTATTAATCATTCAAAAATTTCAAAATCCAAAGAAATTTTGGGTTAGAAGCATTTCTGGAAGCAGGTGCAATTTTAATTTTCCTCATTTTTTAACTTTGAGTTCATATATTAAATAAAATTGTCTGGGTGCATTCTCCATTATTTCTGAGAATGATTGATTAAATATCGATATGCATATAATCAAAAACTATATGCATTAAGAAAATATATTCAACTATTTCTAAAATAGAACTATACTCAAAATTAATTCAAAATTAAAATGAGACACATATTCAGATTCATTTTTATTTTTTCATTATTTCATTTAATACATATTATGGAAAAACAGCATTTACTTCCTATATTGAACAAATGGCTTTGGTTTACAATTTTTAATAAAATCTTGATCCATTTATTCAAACATATTTTAACATTAAAACATTGGAAAAATTAAAATAGCAACAACAAAAATATAAAAATATCAAGAGATTAAAAGAAGGAATTTAATGCTTTTAAAATGTTTTTTTTAACTCCAAACTAATTTTTCATAACATTGAAAAATGTTCAATTGAATATTATTCAAATATATGACAACAGAGAAAATGCAGAACATACAGAACTTCAATAGGTTATAAGAAACAAAAATTAAATGAAATAGAATTTTGTTTTTTGAAATCTTTACAAAGTCAAGCAATGAACTCTAAGCAGATGATGCTTATAAGCATCAGGGCGTCTCCAACCCTTTTTACATACAGGGCATGAGTAGCGAACTTCAGTCAAATGCTTTGTCCTTACATGACGAAGCATGTTTGATTTCAAAGTAAAGGTAGAGTTGCAAAATATACAGATATATCCATCTGGAATAAATTAAAAACAAATTAATAAAACTCATTTTTAATGAAAAAAGAAAATAGAATGAAAAAAAAGAAAAAATGGTTGAAAAAATTTACAAAATGATTAGACATTTTTATTATATTTCCATACTATTTTTATTCATAACAAAATGTAGCGGGAGTTACATAAAAATGCACCAGTTACAGTATAAATGCCCCAAATTAATAAATACTTTAAATCAATAAAAATATTGAATGCATAAAAGTATTTTTTTTCTTCTTCAGCCAAGTAAAATTAATATATTATAAGCAAGAGAGTATGCTAAAATAACAATAAACTGCCTGCTTTTGTATCTAAATTTACACTGGTCAGCAAAGTATCTACTTATAATAAAATCTGAGTGCAGGAAACTGTCAGAAACCATGCCGGAGCGAACAACTCTGGTCTGCGAATCGACCATAGTTAAATGCCATGTTAGGCTTAATGAAAAACATATCCTAACATATGACAGCTAAATGATAATGTTTTTCTACTTGAAATCATTTCTGTTCAGCATATTTTCACATAAAACATGTGTATCATATCCAGTGGTATAGTTGTAAAAATAACAGAGGGTATACGTTCTAAGCAGAGGGTATACGCTCAAGGCAGAGGGTATACCCTAGTGTATATATGCTATAGCTTTCTTGAGAAACAGAGGTATACGGTGCTCCTTAAAAAAATCCAGAGGCTATACGGCGTATACCCCCGTATACCCTCCACTGCATCCCTGATCATATCCATTTATAATGTATTAAGTTCTAAATTAAAATTAAGCTATTATAAACACAGAAATCAGATCTAAACAAACGATACTGTTGCCATTCAGATCAAATTCCAGCAAATCTACAAACAAAGGAATGACTCTTTGAACACTTCACTAAATAAAAAATACAGGTTAACGCCGATGCTGGTCTTAAAATATTTGTAAAAGTATATTAAAACCTTTAAATATTTTAACTTTGTTTAAAACCTTCAAAATCTATCAAATTATGTTCTAAATTTAAGGGCCAAATCAACAACAACAACGACAACAAGTTCTAAGTTAAAAATAACACATAACTATCGCCATCTGGTGGAGAGAAGATATAACTTTCCTCTAGGAAGGTCCATGCAAGCATATTGCATTACATGTATTTTTAATTTATTCAGAATGATTATTCTTTTGCACAATTTCTGATTTCCTGTTACATTTGTTTTCTGTCTTATATGACAAAGTAAAAATTATCTGAATTTGAATATCTAAAACTTTTAAATGCATTTACAATAAAAAATTATTTCAATGGCTATCAATAAAAATACTGAATGCATAAAAGTATTTTTTTTCTTTAGCATTATTTAACGGGAAATTAAAGGGACAATGTTTTCTGTACCGAAGGCTGCGAGCAGTGCCTCTGTAGGCAGTTTTAATTCCCAATAAATTAGGGGCTTATGTTTCTTGCTAATTCTTTTGCCGTCAACTTTCAGTTGTAATTGTACTTTTTTTTTTTTACAATGCATTTTATCAGATTTGAAGACATTGCAAATAAAATTAATATTTCTTATCGGTACAACATATTTTAATTATCTTGTAGATAAAATTTTGAATTTTAACATAGTTTGTAGTGAAAAAAAAAAGTCACGCTAAACAACAAATTTTTAATGTAGAGGGAACCTAAACAAGTATTTTTGTCATAGAATATGTAGCTGGAAATGTCGCGTTTAAGCACTGATGACTAAATTGTAGTTTACATAATTTCTTTGTTTTAATCATAAAAAATCAAAGGATAATACTTTTTAATTTTTTTAAGTCAGAAAAATATTTTTTTAACTATTGTTTTGAAGATTTATCATTCACTTTCTGCCATTTTTGACGGGGATTATATACAGGGTGGTTACTAAATACTATGAAACTAAAAAAAAAATACGAATTCATTTTAATCGTTTTGTAAAATAATTTATTTCTCAATTTTAGCATTTGGCAATCTTCTATTAGTGCAAACGAATTTTGTTATAAAGCAAATATTTAAAATTATTTTAAAGAGGGAAGCCAAAAGAATGATGATTAAACAGCTCTTTGATCGCATATTTTCTGCAGGTAAAATCTTTAAGCAATTAAAATGCCTTGGTTTTAATGGAACATTTATATATAGAACTGTAAATGGACTTTTGGATACTAATAGCTATGTAAAGATCAATCTAGGTCTTGTCGCCCACGCTCAGTTCGCACAATAGAGCGCATTAAAAGAATTCGTGAAAAGGTGTGAAGAAATCCACAACGTTCTGCAAATAAAATGGCTGCAGAAGAGAACATGGGTCGCAGAACTATCCAAGTTATTGTAAATGAAGATCTGGGTTATTGCCCTTATCGCAAAAGAAAAATTCAAGGTTTGACTGCTGCACAAAGAATAAAAAGATTACAAAGAAGGAAGAAATTGATGATGCGGCATTGTAGGAAAAGTGTTGACAGAATAATATTTTCTGATGGGAAGCTATTTTGCACTGAACAGTGTTATAATGCTAAAAATGATGTCATATATTCAGCAACCCTCCAGGATATGCACGAAACCTTTCGAACTGTTAAACGCTTTCAGAACAAGAATTCTGGTATGGTTTGAGCTACAGTGTCAAAAAATGGAAAATTGCTTTTGAAGTTCATCGATAAAGGGATAAAAATCAAGGTGAATATTACAAACAGGACATATTGGCTACATATTTATTGCCACATGCTAACAGGTTGTATCCCAAAAAGAATTGGACATTTCAGCAAGATTTTACACCTTCGCACTGAGCTAAATCAACACATTCTTGGCTCCCTGTCAATTGTCCAAACTTTATCATGCAAGAAAATTGGCCACCTTCTTCACCGGATCTAAATCCTATAGATTATTGCATCTGGAGGATTTTAGAGGCTAAAGTAAATAGCAACAAACACAGAAGTTTGAACTCTCTCAAAGCTTCCATATTGCGTGAATGGTACCGATTACTTCTTAAAATGAATCGTGCCACAGTCGGACCATGGCATAAGAGATTATCTTTGGTAATCCATAAAGATAACGGCCAATTCGAGTAAAATTATTTCCCGGTAAACTTTCATCTCTGATGTTCATCGTATTAGTGTAGTTATCATTTTCTATTTTATATTTGTAAAATAAAATGACTGAATATTTGTAACAGTATTTAGTAGCCACCCTGTACTAGTAGTAAAATGTTTCCCGTACTGTGAATCATATAACTCACAGGTAATACTGAGCTATCAAAATTTCAACAAAAGACTCAAACTTTATCTTAAATAAAAATAATTAAAAAAAAAAATGAAATTTTAATTAAAAGTTTAATTTTCTACAAAATAAGAGAATGGTGCATGAACAAGAAAACATTTTAGAATCAGCTTTTGTACCCAAATTTACACTGGTCAGCAAAGCATATTAAAATGTTTCCTGCAGAGTTGGGAAAATTAGTAATTGCAATTATCTTCAATGTAATTACAATTTAATCGAGTGTAACTAATTATAGTTTAAATTACATGCCATAAAAAATTCTTGCAGCACTGTAGTCGGAACTGCCCCCATTCCATTATGCGTTCCAAATTTCTGTGTTTGAATGTGTCTAACTATAATTAATTACATGCAATTAACTTGTAATTTCAATGCAGATAATTGAGATTACAAATTTGCACAACCTGGTTTTCTGTCCTGTGAATCATATAACTCATGGGCAATACTGAGCTATCAAAATTTCAACAAAAGGCTCACACTTTATCTTAAATAAAAACAATTTTTAAAAATCAAATTTTAATTAAAAGTTTAATTTTCTACAAAATGAGTGAATGGTGCACAGACAAGAAAACATTTTATAATAACACTAAAAAAACTTAAAAAGTGTGTGTGTGTGGGGGGGGGGGGAGGGGGGCTCACAAATTAAAGAGGGATTTAAAAATCAGAGCAAAGATAGTACTAGATAGTGGATCCCATTCTTATTTGGTGGGAAAGTTAAATCCAACATCAAGTGCTTTTTAGTGTTTTAAAGGTTGGCTGCTTCCTTGGCAACTTTCTGATTTTATTCTCACAGTAAAATAAATGTAAATATAGAAACGAAAGTGAAACTACAAACTTGCGCTCTTAACTACTCTAGAATTTTATTTGTGTCAAATCTACACAAAACCGAAACATAAAAGAGGCAATGCAAAAGTACAGTCAACTCAAGAGAAATGCTGATGCAATGAAGTTTCAGTGGCAAATTCCAAAAAGATTTTGGCTGAAGATAAAACTGGTTTGGTGTGCTTCCTCTGCCCACCATCATGTGATGGTGGGCAGTGATGTTTGTTTCAAGCAAAAGTTACTTACTAGTTCTGAATCTACTTATGTGAGAAGTCTGTGGATTTAACAAAAAGCTCGCCCTCATAATGTTCAATTTTGTTCAAAGGACTGTGATTACCTAAACATTATTGATAACAGTAGCATACTAAATGAAAATATTTTTCAATTACTTATTTTTTAAAATCTTTTCAAAAATTTAGAATATACAAGTATAAACCAATAATGTGACACTTGCAGATTTCTAATGGAAATCTCATTTTTAAGCAGAGCAAATAGGGAGTCAGATGAAATGAGGAAATGTACTATTTATACCTTTAAAAAAAATGTAGACCTAGTAATGAAATCATTTCATCAAGATTAAAAGATAAAATAGAAAAGGCCAAGTTGTTGTGCTCTCATAGTGGAAAATATATTAAAAAACTTATACAATTTAATAGGTAAAAAAAAAAGAAGAAACTGCAATTAAAAAATAAATAAAAGTTTATCTATTAATAAAATATCTAAAAAAAAATTATTTGATAAAAAGTAGCATTATTCTTCTAAATTGATATTAAAATAAATATTATTTTAAAGATTTCTTTATTCTAAAGTTATGTCAACCAAATCAATTTCTCTTAAGCATGCTCTAGTCAGTCAATTTACGAATCCCCCACACCAAGGGTGCCATTTGAGGGGGGCTGGGTGGGGGGGCAATAGCCCTCCCTAAGGAATTTGATTTTTCAGAAAATTTATCAACCATCAATTGTCAGACTCAAACAAAAATTAAAAGATTGCTCAAACACTAAAATAATTTCTCAGATTTGATTGCAATACAAACATATGCATTAAATAAATGCTTTATGCGCAGAAATTAACAGTTATAAAAAAAATTTCCTTTCAAACTTTCTTAAGGTGAGACATATATCGTACTTTGGCTAATTTTAAAAATACATGAGACACATTTTCTTTTATCAATTGCTTCTCAGCAGTGTACAACTTGATCATAGGAAAACTAGCCCTCTCATAGCTAGAAGTTCAGGTGTAGAGTTTTTATAGATAGTTTTTTTTTTTTTTTTTTTTTGGGGGGGGGGGGGGGGCTGTTGAAGGGATGAGTATAATTCAAGCTCTTAATTATCCGACTTTTTTACTGTTTTGGATTATTAGTGTCACATTATATTTAATGCAATCATTGCAATATTATCAAATCATTCAATTATTTGCTTTATTAAATCATATTATATATGGTATACTCTCAAAATTCTTCAACACCTAGGAATGGAGTCTGCGTGCACCCGACAAAATAATTTCTTCAATCCAAAAATCGACGGACTTCCACAAACCAAAAAGTAAAAGAAAATTACTCCATATTTTAACACATTTATAATAAAGTAGTCTATAATTTTATCCCTTATGTACAGAAATGAACACATGGGTTATTGCTATGGGCCGTCATTAATAGTCAAATACATAGTTTCATTTGAAAAGTATTCAGGACTTCTTTTGTTAAAAAACAGGTCATCCCGACTCCAACCGAAAGAGATAAAGCACAATCCGAAAAAGTTAAAGTGTACCTCAGTCGCGACGAAGAAAATATGTCAAGATATCCTGATGCAGGACTGTAATTTCATGTAAATATGAAAACCGCTAAAAAGATTTTTATTGAAAGGCAACTGGACCCAAAATGAAAGAAAATTAATCCATATTTTAATACAATTATTGTAAAAGCAGTGTACAGTTATATCTTTAATATAAACTTTACCTTTTATGTAGAAAAATGAAGATATATATATATAGTATTCATTAATGTTCAAATATGTAGCTTTTTCCTCTGAAAAATATTCAGGACTTCTTTGGAAAATAGTATTAACACGAACCCACCTCAAAATAGTGAAAACGCAGTTCGAAACAATTAACGCTTTACATTACCTTTACTTGCAGAAAATCACTAATGAAAATTTTCTTATCGCTATAGATCACAAAAGTTTCAAATTCCGTGAGTTGTTACATTCGCGGCCTGATTATCTCATGACTGATTGAATTTCATGATTCTGTTTTCACGATCATCTGACGAAATTTGATTTTTTGCGATATTTTTTCCGCGATAGTTACATGAAATTTTGTATCTTACTTCACAATCCTTTGACGAAATTTCCCTCGATTGTTTGACAAAGTTTTCGTGATTTATTTTCTGCAGTCTTTTGACGAAATTCGTGATTTTTTTCACAATCCTTTTACAAAATTTGAGATTTTAGTTTGTACAATCATTTGACGAAATCTGCATTTCTTTTCGCGATCTCTGATGAAACTAGCAATATTTTCCATGATCGTTTAGAAAAATTAGCGATTTTTTCCGTGTAGATTTAGGGTTTTTTTTTTTTTTAAATTTGCGATTTTTTCTGTGACCCATTGATGAATTGATTTTGCAGAATTCGAAAGAAAAAAAAATTGTGCACTTTCACGAAAATTAAAAAATAAGATCGCAGAATAATCAAATGTCAGTGAAAGAAGTTAAGGAGACAAAATCATGCAGAGCTTTTTTATTGTGCGGGATTTTCCCATTTTTTGTGAGATTTGTGCAGTTTTGCACGTTCCCTGTTCCCCAAAGAAAATTCTTCCTTGTCCTTCGCCAGGAAACTCTTGAAATGGCACCCCTGTAAGTAAAACCTGAAAAAAAAAAAAGAAGTAAAAAGGAACTAGAAAAAGTCCATTTTAGACAGGTCTCTGTCTTAGCAAGTATAATTGTATGATGTTTTTACATCAAAATTTGATTTTCTTCCCCTTTGAGGAAGAATTCTGTTATAGACAGGCTTCGTTTTCACAAGTTTTGCTACATCTCTATTCAGAGCTATATTATAGAATGGATGGTTTAACAGTCTTTGAGGATACCTATAATAGAAAGTAATCCTGTCTGAAAAGAAAATTTTTTATATTCAACATGTTGAAATTTTACCTGCTAAGACGGAAACCTGTTTAAAACAAAATATCTCATTGGTTCTTGAGTTTCCTTATTCAAAGTTTTTACTGTTTTCGTAAGCATGATTCAATTTACGTTTCACGTTCGGGGGGGGGGGGGGGGGTCGGTAGACGCTTGGATCCTACCCTTAGCTATATAACTTCCCTCAAAAAATCTTTGCCCACCCCCAAGAAAGTTCTGAAATGGCGCTCCTGCCCCACACCCTCATATAATGTTAGTCTATGGGCATAGAATGCAATTGTATAGCTGCTCAGGAAATGAATATTTTTTACTCTCTTTTTTTGTCCTCTTCTTAAAAGATGTTTATTTTTTTCTTATTTTTCAAAATACTTCTAAAATCTATGCTTAATTTAATATTTTATGTGTTAAAAGCTAACGAACTGAGAGTAAGATTTTACCACTTCACATAAAATTAAGTTATATATTTTAGAAATATTTTGACAATTAACGAAACAAGTGGGTAGTGTGATAACAGATCAGACAGAGGGTTTCGTTTAATATGTGTTTAAACACTTTATCTTTAAATTAATAAATTAAAACTGTTAACTTATAATTATTATTCTTACATAAATGACAGCTCCATTACATCTAATTTTAAAATAATAAAAAAATATATTTAATCAAATTAAAAATATTCAAGTAAAATTAATTAAATACAATTAAAAAAATCCGAATAATTTTAAATTCAGCAATTTAAAAAATTTAGCGGAGGTATAAATAAAAAATAATATTTTTAAAAGCAAAAAATTGTTTAAAACATATTTAAAATGCTGAAATAATTCAGAAAATCCATATTAAGGGTGTATTCAAATCCAAACTGCTTAGTTTCTGATTCATTTTTGTTCTGAAACGCATCAAATTGGCAGATTCGCTTATTCAGAAATTATATAATGTGCCATCATTGTCGATTTTTTAATAAAGGATGAATATATTGCAAAAAATTGCTGTCAAAAATGCCGTTTTGAACCGAATTTCCTGAAGCGATAGAGCTGGGAACAGAAAAAAAGGTCATAATAATCGTTTATAAATCAAGTTTTAATTAATTGACCAAAAAATGAAAACACACAGTCGTTTTTATATATCTCTTCAAAAATCATGTCAGCAAATTTCATGTTTTCACCTTTAAAAATGAGTCTGAAAATTTTGAGTTGCTGAGCGAGGGGAAAATATTTTTACATCCGTAATTCTTTCACTTTCCAAAAACTTGCTAGATGGCACCAAAAAATAATGTTAGCATGTATTAAAATTCAAAATAAAATGAAAAAATACATTTTTATTACTCAAAAATGCTTATAAATAACTTAAAAATTATCCATAGAAGTTTATTATTTCAAAAAAATTGCCTATAGATGGCAGCAGCAAACAAAAAACATTCCAGAGCAATCCAATATTTATTCCTCTGTATCGAATTAATTATTAAAAATGAGGAATTTTTTTATATTAAATATGAATTTGATTACCGTATTTTTGGGAATACCCATCACACCCACCGTAAGCGCCACACCAATGAAAATCTGTTTTTAAAAAATAGTTTATCGACGTAAGCGCCGCACCCAAGGAACTGATATTTGTACAATCAATTCCGGAATAGTTTTGGCCGCGGCTTTTCTGGATTTTAGAGGTCTTGAAATATCGTATAGACACTAATTGTCTGCACGGGCCGAAATTTCCGGGCCCAGCCCGAAATTTCTAGGTCGGGACTGCCCGACTCGTAGAAAAAAATTCGGCCCGGGACTGTCAGACTCGCAGAAAAAATTCGGCACGGACCAGCCCGATACAAAAATTAAAAGTTCAGTCCGACCCATACAAAAGAAATATTGGCCCGACCCGGTAAAAAATTTAAAAGTTTGGCCCAGCCCGATAGAACAGCTAAAAGTTCGGCCCGAGACTGGCTCGGAAAAGTTAAAATCTCGGCCCAGCCCGACTGAATTTCTACAAAACATTGATGAAGTGCCGCAGTCAGTGATATTTATTTTTTTAACGAATCTCTATTTCTTGTATGTAAATGTTTCAGTTATCATTACTTTTGTTAATCCATATTCTATGTATTGAAGTGATAAAAATTTGAAAAATGTTATACAGTAAAATCTGCTAAGACGGAATTGTATAAAAAAGAAAGAAAAAAGCATTATAGACAAGATCCTCAACATGTTGTTCAGTTCAAACAGGATTCCGTCATAGGCAAGTTCTTTTCACTCGTTTTACTATATTTTAATAAGCATATGAAATCTACTACTCTTTAAAAATAATAAATTTTAATGTTTAATTGTAGAATAATGGCGATTTAAAAATTTACGCATTTTTTGCAAACATATTTCGTCCAGGCCTACTTTTACTGACCTTTGAATGGACCAGTCCACGACGAGACAATGATTTTCTTACGGGCTTTGTCAAAACTAGGACTGAAAATTTTGGATCGTGAAGACTAGGAATGAAACCAGTCCAGGCTCTGTACAGAAAAAATAAGTTAGGTCCGGCCCGGCCCGATCTTTCAGGAAAAAAGTAATGCCCTAACCCGGCCCGGACAGAACCTTCAGAAAAGAGTATGGCCCGACCCATGCAGATATCACACTGCCGAAACCACTTTAGGATAACTAGAAACGCTCCTTTTTTCTTTTTCTTTCTTTTTTTTAGCAGTTCACATACTGATAACTGTTTCATTGATTCTGTTTGTGGCAGATTTTATTTTTTATTTGCTACATACGCATCTTTTCTTGTTCATTTTTAAAAATAATTTTGTAAGTTTTAAAAATATTTCTTGCTCAGAATTTAGACTTTCCTTTTCATCATAAGTTATTATGATGATAATTATTATGAAGATATATATCATAAGTTTAAGGAAAGAGAAGAAAATTCATGAATCCACTTTGCATTAAAAAAATCTCTTATCTCGTTACCTCTTTTTTCTACTGCCTTCAAAGTTCTTTTCAAAGAAACGAAACAGAAACTATTAGCCAACTACATGTGAAGGGTAATGTGTCAGAACGTTCGGTCCGAGGAGCGAGGAGATGGAGTGAATTTGAAATCAAGTGTGTTGGTTTATCTTTTAGTTCAGTCAAGAGATAACAGAATTACGTTTGTTTTTTAGTTATAAATGCATACTTGAATGATTTTATTAGGCGCTTCTTTAAAAATAAAGATTATAAACATGAAAAAAAAAAGAAGATAAAATAAGTATTTTTGCGGCAAACTTTTTGTACAAAACAATTTTTAACCATATCAGCGTAAAAATCAATGTTTTGGAGAAATTCAGTCGGGTCGGGCCGAGATTTTAAATGTTTTCCGGACCAGGCCAAACTTTTAGCTTTTATACCGGGCCATTAATTAATTAATTAATCTATTTATTTTTTGTGCGGGACGGGCTGATTTTTTCCCCCTATGGATCGGCTACTTCACTCAAGGGTAAACAGCCGTTTGCTAATGTTAATCCTATGGAAGAATTTTTTAAAAAAATACAGGGTTTGCATTTCAATATGCTTAAATGATTTTTTTTTTTTTTTTTTTTTTTTTTGCGTCGAATAGCTGAGGTCGATCTTGACCCTTTTTCGATTTTGTTTACAGATGTTATTCGTAGTATACTTTGATTTTCAGAATCAGTTTCGTAAGTGAAAATATTCTAGTAAAAAAAAAAAAACCTCTAAACACAATCGGAAAAGTAAAAATGACTCTTTGTAGAGACCGACCTCAGCTATCCAATGCAAAAAAGATCATTTAAAAATAATGGAATGCGAACGACATATTTAAAAAAAAAAATCTTTCTTAGGATTTACATTAAGGAGCCAGTGTTTTTGCGTGAGCAAAATAGCCCAATATTTATATCGCGGAAGTCGTTCCACTTAATTTGTTATATTGGTCAGGACCGTTTATTTTGTTTATCGCCCGACCCGGCTCATAAAAAAAACTGTACTAATTCTGCTGACCCGGCCGGTTTCAAAGTTTGAATTCATTTTGTCTGGTCGAGTCGGGTACGGCCTCTATTTTAGGGGCCGAGTTTATAGAGTCTGATACTTGAAAAAAAAAAAAAAAAAAAAAAAAAAAAAAAAAAAAAAAAAAAAGAAAAAATCTTGCTCTCCAGTGTTTTTATTGTGTATTAGGAGACCCATTCTACAAAAGTTCTATGCCTTGATTTGAGATTTTTCTAGTTGGAGACCAGTAATTTCACAGAGTGAGCACTCTGTGAGCAGTTTTGCTTTGCAAGTGGAAGGAAAGGGGGTTTATTATAATAAAAGCTCGCGACAGCTGTACATTCGAGTATCCGGAGGGTAAAGTAATTATTGATGGATGGGCGGAAAATGTAATAATTTTTAACTTGAGAACCGGTGAGACAAACGTTATTCATCCCGCTGATTGTTTAAAAATAAACAAAATAAATAACATTTCTCGGACATCTGCGGTTGAGGGACTTTTATAATATTTTCGTACCAATTCGAGAGCATGAAACTCTTAATCAAAGGGGGGAAAATGCATCATAAAATATCGGTTTGACCAAAAAAAAAAAAAAAAAAATGCCATAAGACATTGCTGTAAAAGAAAAAAAGAAAACACCATATCCGCCGTCCTGGCGTAAGAGCCGCACTTAGAATATTTTATACTTTCAAACTCGTATGCGCCACGGCTCATACGCCCGAAAATACGGTACATCGTCTGACACGTTAAAAATTAATTGTTACTAAATGTGCATTTAAAAAAAAATTTATAAGTGAATAATTTTCCGAATTTTTTTTAAATTGAAATATCAGATTTTCTCTGTCTGAAATAAAAAAAGAGATTTTTAAAATTACTGCTGTACAAAATAAATAAATAAATAAGCTTCTAAAATTGCCAAAAAAAGAGGAATTTTATTTTAACTAAATCCATCAGAAAAAATGAAAATCAAAATTTTAAAGTTCTGCCTGACAGATCTAAACCCACACTCTACAGTGTGGGAGATGTATGCCTTACCATGGCAGTATCGGTCCTCTGTGATATTTGCTGAATTTAAGATTATATTTTGAAATCGAAAAAGAAAGAATTCATTTAAGACTTTTCTAAAATTTTATGATTTTGAGTATGACAGGGGATATTCAGCTCTATGTAAAAATAAAATAAAAAAAATTCAAGTCTGTAACTTAAATAGTTTCAGAGCACAAGAATGTGACGGACAGACAGAGAAGAGAGACTATAAGGGTTTTGTGATATGAACAAAACCCTAAAAAGAGACATTCTTTAAGAAGAAAGAGTATCTCTCTATTCTAAAAAAAAGTAGCTAACGCTGTTACCACTGCCGCAAATGAATTTTTTTGTGACCAGAGGTCATTCTTTGCTAATATTAAGAAAACTACTGCACACAAAAATATGAAAATTGGTAGCATTATAGAGAAATGTTTGATAAACATGCTGAAGCAGGCAGTTTTCAAATTAAAGAATTATTTTAAGAGATATTTAATGTTAAATTTGGTCAAAATCGTTCCATTAAAAAGTTTTATAGAAGCAAAAACTATACTAGTCCAGGGGAAATGTAACAAAAAAAGGGGGTTACCTTGCAAAAAGGTTGAGTAGAAGATTTGTTTTTTTTTCTGACTTGTTTATTATGATGCCAACTTGGAAAAACCAAGTTTTCCAACAAAATTTCTTAAGCCTAATTTTCTGTAGCCAAAAAACAACAAAATTTTGGGACCTCTTTTTAAAAAAAATATTGAGACCCGCTGCCGTAGCATATTATTTGTCAATTACAATAATAAAGGGGACAAAATTCTCTACAACTTTCTTATACACTCAATAGCAAGCGCAGTATGCTATTTCAAAAATAGGACAATTTTTTCAATTTTCTTAAAAACCGTGAAAAACGTAGTTCTGCCCTGATTATTCAAATTAGCAATGGGCGATAACGAGATGTTTTTATCGATTTTCTCGATTGTTTAAACATCTCGATATCTTTCGATTGTGTAAAAATTTTCTTGATGACTCCAGTTTGCCAATTGCTTTTATACGTCATACATTTATCAAGAATCGTCTGCGGGTGAACTGGAATGAGTCGGCGTTAATAAGGACTAAGTGGCTTTGCCCGCTAGCGGGACCTTCCTTTAATCGGAGCCTCTAATTTATACGTAATCTTGTAATATGAAATCTCGAACTGGCTCCCCACTATATACGGCACCATATAACAGGCGTGGTGTGCACGCACTACAAAATCTTGTAAAAAAAAATTTTGAACTGAACGAACCTCGGACCGGATCCCTGAGGGAGGGGTTAAAGTGCGGTAAGGAGCACAGCAGCTACATAATATGAATAAGTCGTCACAGGGCTTTAGGCCTTTCTAACCATATGTCACATGAGGTGTCTCGATCTGAATTTATAAAAATGCCCTCCCCGTGGGGCCAAAGTGGGAGGAGGGGTGCTGGAGGTGCATAACATGAGTAAGTGGTCACAGGCCTTTCTGACAATGTCACATGAGGGGTCCCAAGTAAATTTAGAAAAGTGCTCCCATGGGGGGAGGGACATTGGATGTTTATAACATGTACAAGTGGTCACAGCCTTTCCAACGATATGTCACATAAAAGGTATCGGCTAAATTTATAAAAATGCCACTCGTGGGGGCAAAGTTGGGGGGAGGGCTGCAGGAGGTGCATAACATGAGAAAATGGTCACAGGCTTTTCCAACAATATGTCACATGAGGGGTCTCGGCTAAATTTAGAAAAGTGCCCCCGTGGGAGCAAAGTGGGGAGGGGGGGGCAGACACTGGAGGTGCATGACATCAATAAGTAGTCACAGACCTTTCCAACGATATGTCACATGAGAGGACTTGGCTAAATTTAGAAAAGTGTCCCCTTGGGGGCAAAGTGGGGCGGAGGGGGGAAGTCCATAACATAAAGAAGTGGTCACAGGCCTTTCAAACAATATGTAACATGAGGGGTGTCAGCAATATTTAGAAAAATGACCCAGTGGCAAAGTGGAAAAAGGGGCACAGTAGGTGCTTAAGATGAATAAGTGATCACAGGAATTTCCAATGATATATCACATGAGAGTTGTACCGATAAAAGTTAGTAAAGAGCTTCTCCCAGGGGGCCAACTACCGCACACCCCGGAATACAACGCCACTTTTTGAAATTTTATATATTATAAATAATATTTACCGGATGGCTCTGTAAAAAAAATCTGATCTAAAATGATGAAAATGCAAAAAAGTTTGACCCCCCCCCCCCACTGTAGGGGCAAAATTGGGGAGGGGGACAAAAGTCTCATAATATGAAAGAGTTATCCGAGAGCTTTCTGATGATATATCACATGATGGATTTAAAAAAAATTTGAAAATTGCTCCTCTCCCAACAGTCCACTCTTTTCGCCCCAGAATTCACACAGCCCCCACTTTCAAAATTTTTATGTTTAATAAATAATATTTACCCGAAGACTCCATAAAAAAAATCCACATCTAAAATGATATTTATTATAGAAATCACTATGGTTTTTATAAATTTGTTCGCCCCCTCCGCACCCCCAAAATTTCATAATATGAAACAGTGTTAAAGGGCTTTTCGATTATATGTCACAGGAAGGTTCGGTAAAAATTTTTTTAATTGCATCCCACATAGGTCCACTCTGTTTTCAGTTAACATATATTTAATAAAATCTGCTTTATAAATATGTAAAAACAATGATTTTAATAATCGATTGTAGAACATCTCAATCATAGATTCTCGAAAGTAATCGTTGACTGTATCGATTGTGTTTTTTACAATGACAATTTTTTTCGATTAGTAAATTTTCAAGAATCGCCCATCACTAATTCAAATGTTTCCCAAGGATTTAATCAAATTTCAGGGCCGAAACAAGTCTTTTTTGCACCCACAGCAAAAATGGATTTTGCCCGAATTATTTATTAAAAATGACAATTTTTTTTATATTAAATATGGATTTGATTATATCATCTGACATGTTAAAAATTAATTGTTACTAAATGTGCATTTTTTAAAAAATATATAAGTGAATAATTCTCCGAATTTTTTTTTAAAATTGAAATATCAGATTTTCTCTGTCTGAAATAAAAAAAAGAGATTCTTAAAATTACTGAGGTACAAAATAAATAAGTTTTTAAAATTGCCAAAAAGAGAAGAATTTTTTTTTTTTTTTTTTTTTTAACTAAATCCATCTGAAAATGAAGTGTAATAATAAAAATCAAAATTTTAAAGTTCTGCCTGACAGATCCGAAAATGTTGAGATACTTTCAGAACATAGAAAATTATTTTTATCTTGTTTTTGAATTTGTGAATGTATTTTATTACACACCCGAAATTGAGACTGTCGTGTCTAATTTTATGGCGAGATTGATCCAAGATTGATCAGTCATTCTTCATTCAGTGCTGTCCGTAAATAGTTTTTAATCTGTTTTAAAGCAGAAAATGATTTTTCAACAAATCCGTTTGTCGCAGAAGTATATTTGTAAATCTTGAGTGCAGTGTACATAATTGGATAAACATTACTAATTTACTTTGAAGCCAATATCCTGCAAAGACATGGAAGACAGGACAACTTGTCATCCCTTCCCTCCTTCCATAGTTTAGAAATAGTTTTTAAAATGGATGCATAGGTCAGAATTGTAAATGGCTAAAGTTTAATCTGCAGCATTACAAATTTCAATAGCTTCTAGTTTGATCATATTTGAAAAAAAATGAAAATCTTAAATTATACTCTTTGTAGACATAAATTTCTTCTGTAACTAGTTCCACAGAGTTTATATTATCTTATAATATGATATTACCATTCTTTTCCAGATCTCGCCGGCATTTTTAAAGCAGTGTGATCTTGTTTCTTTTAAAGTGCCTTCTGATTCCACATATAACTCAGATGATTCATTAAAACATCGCTTTTTGTTTAATTTGACAATTATGCCTTGTAATCTCTCCCACTGCAGAAGATGGAATTGATTCCTGATCTCAGGAAGTTTCTTTAAAGTTTAAGCTTTGAAATGTGGCAAAGAGGTCTCCGTTCATGTTAAAAATACATATAATAAGAAACAAGTGGGTAAGTGTGATCACAGATCGCACAGAGGGTTTAATTTAATATTTCTTTCAAAACACTTCATCCTTTTGCAAAATCTGTTAGTTCCACATTTCGCAACCAGGGATGCACTCTATTCTAAACAAACCTCTATGTGAACGAAACTTCATTTTACAAACTATCTGTAGATATATTAGTTGAGAGAATCGGGCCTATAACGCCCGAGATAGGTAGACGCCCCTTGGCAGTAAAAAGTGGAACTAAAATATGTAAGTCTATGGTGCATAATATGAAAGAGTGGTCAAAGTGGTGTCGGCAAAAGTTACAAAAGTGCCCCTGGGGTGAAAAGGGGGTAGGATGAAAAATTGCTTAAATACACAAGTTAGAGCCCGAAGGGTAATTAATATAAGACTTTTTGAAAATTTTATGATTTTTCGTGTGATCGCAAGTGTTCTGCTATAGGTATGCAAAATTTCAAGTCTCCAACTTAATTAGGGGCTGAGTCAGAAATATTGCTTAAAATACACAAGTTAGAGCCCGGAGGGGTAAATAATATAAGACTTTTTGAAAATTTTATGATTTTTTGTGTGATCGAAAGTGTTCTGCTATAAGTATGCAAAATTTCATGTCTCCAACTTAATTAGGGCCTGAATTAGAGAATTTGCTTAAAATACAGAATTTATAGACCAGAGGGGTAAATATAAGACTTTTTGAAATTTTTATGATTTGTCATATGATCGCAAGTGTTCAGCTATAACTATGCAAAATTTCAAACCTCTAACTTAATTAGGGAGGCTGAGTTAGAAAAATTGCTTAAAATACACAAGTTAAGAGACCAGCCCAGTTAAATTTCAAGGGTTAAATATAATACTTTTTCAAAATTTTAAGATTTCTCGTTTGATCGCAAGTGTTTAGCTATAATTTTGCAAAATTTCAAGTCTTCAACTTAATTAGGAGCTCAGTTAGAAAAAAAAGCTTAAAATACACAAGTTAGAGCCCAGAGGGTTAAATATAAGACTTTTTCTATATTTCATGATTTGTCGTTTGATTGCAAGTGCTTAGCTATAATTTTGCAAAATTTCAAGTCTTCAACTTAATTAGGGGCTCAGTTAGAAAAAAAAAGCTTAAAATACACAAGTTAGTGCCCAGACGGTTAAATATACGACTTTTTCAATATTTTATGATTTGTCGTTTAATCACAAGTGCTTAGCTATAATTTTACAAAATTTCAAATCTTTAACTTAATTAGGGGTTCAGTTAAAAAAAAAAGTTTAAAATACACAAGTTAGAGCCCAGAGGGTTAAATATACGACTTTTTCAAAATTTTATGATTTGTCGTTTGATGTGAGGTGTTCAGCTATAAGTATGCAAAAATTTCAAGTCTCCAACATATATGGTTTCTGAGAACGGGCACTGTGACAGACAGACATCAACAGCAGTTTAACCCGTAACTGGAGACGGGAGTCAAAATGACTCCGCGTTGTTCTTTGGCTCTGATTATCACGTGGTTTTTCTCCTTGAATAAAATCATCTCTTCAGTACCGTCAAGTAATTCTTTTATCAATACATAATTTCCAGAACATATTGCGTTTCTAAAATAAATTTCAAAGCTGTTTACAAAAGACAAAAAAAAAATAAAAATAATAATAATAATAACATTGGAGTCTTTCTGACTCTATGTCTCTGATCGCGTAAGGAAATTCATGTCTCCAGTTACGGGTTAAATGTCCACATCCTCGGCTTCCAGTTTTGTCACTGCTTTGCCAAACTGTTGCAAAATAAAGCACCATACTGATGTCATAAATGCTGCCTCAATACTCTGTATCTTTAAGGAGGCACATAACTATATATCTAACTTTACCCTTTTAATTTTCTGAAATTGTCCTTAATGCAAGTAACACCGCTGTCCAATTTGCATTCAAGCATCCTCACACACACACACCATCGTGTTGCTGAGATTCAAAGTCATACTTGTATAATCAAAAAATGCCTCCAAGATGTTTAATCTCCATGAAGAATCTGCAAAATAGTTGAATAAACTTTGTTTAAAAAAACATATTGCACCTGTACAATATTGTACATGATGTTCTTGCTGAAACTTAACATGGAAAATATGAAAAATGACATTCAAATTATGAATAATCTCTGTTAATTAAGACTAGTAGTGAATGAATCAAAATATTGTATGAGAAGATACAATGCATAAATGCTTGTTGCAATTCTGTGTATTATAGACAATCTGCTATAAAAATTTACGTTAAAAAATAGAGATACATAGCTTTTTTATGCTAAAATTTCTTAACTTTTCCCTTTTAAAATATAGTTTTTTCAAAGCTGAATACAGAATAAATTGAAAAGAATTTGTCATGATCTTAAATTTTTTGTTGATCCAGCTAAGCTGGTTTGGCAGCTTGAAAAAAGGGTGGAAAATTTTTTCCATCTATACAATGGCACCAAACTCATATAATTTTGACACATTTTAACAGTTATTTATACAATAAAATGAAACATAACTGTATGTATTATGGTTATTTTCTTTTCATAACTTAGAAAATATTAATTAAAATTTTCATAACTTAAAAACAAATTTAAACTAACAATAAATGTATAAGTTCATTGAATAAAAAAAGAATGCCAAAGGTGTAAATCCAAATATATCTGTTGAACTTTTGTGAAGTACAGTGATTAATTTTTTAAAACCAAATATTATTCTTGATGGTTTAGCTGTTTAAAAATTCCCCCATTCTTTCAAAAAACAAAAAAAATTCTCCATGCTAAATATATGCACATCAAATTGATCTTTTACTCAAAAGTGTTGTATAAATAGGGGAAAATAATCTATTCCAAAAAGAACCTTACAGAAACTTCCTTTTCCCTTTAAAATCTAAACAAAATTTTACCATGGAAAGACACTTACTTGAAGCAACTTCATTTATATGACTTTCAGATGCTTATACGAGGGTTGCCTTTTAAGTTTTTACAAAAAGTAGGAAGAAAAAGAATTTTTGGGGAACAAACTGTTTTATTGCTTTTCAAATTATTCAGCTTTACAATTTATACACTTTTCCATCCGTTCAAACCAATTCTTGAACCAGTTTTTCCACTCTGAAGTTGATATTCAGAAACATAGTTTTGGAAGGCATCAACAGCTTCTTGAGGTGATGAAAATCGCTGCCCACACATTGTTTGTTTGACATAAGGGAACAAGAAAAAGTCGTTAAGCGACAAAGAAGGAGAATATGGGCAATGAGACATTAATTCGATATTTTTATCCTTCAAATAATCAATTGTTTCATGTGCTGTGTGGGAACTGGCGTTCTCATGATGATGAATGATGCAGCATTTTTTGTTGTTTTTCCTGATTTCGTTGATGACCTTTGGCAAACAAATTTCTGTATACCATTTAGCATTAACAGTTTTTTGACCCTCTAAAGGAATAGTTGCGATATGTCCTGTAAGGCCAAACAAGCAATCATTTTCTTGGAAGTACTTTGTGAACGAACAACTTTTGTAGGATTCGGTTCATCTGGAAACACCCGAACAGTGGATTGTTGTTTAGTTTCCAACTCATATGAATATATCCAAGTTTAGTCACCTGTAATAATGTTGTATATGGATTTTGCAGTTCCAAATTTGAATTTTTTTAGCATTTCCTTACACCAATTTGCACGAGCCTCTTTTTGAGCTTCTGTCAAATTGTACGGAATCCATCTGGAACAGATCTTTTTAACAGCTATATGTTCGTGCAAAATCGAATGTATTGCAGTCTCTGATATGCAAAGGGATGCTTCTATCTCACGATACATCACATGCCGATCTTCTTCAATCATCTTGTGCACAGCATCGATGTTGTTTGGAATCACTGCCGATTTTGTTCGTCCTTCACAAGATTCATCACTGACGGACGCACAACCACGACTAAATTGTGCAACCAATTGTAAACAGTCTTTTCTGATGGTGCTTCATTATCAAAAGTTTCACGAAGCGATACTAAGCATTCTTGTCGAGTGAGGCCTTTCTTAAAATCATAAAAAATCATCAACGGAAACCTTCACGAGTTATTTCCATTTTTTTTCACTCACTTGTTTCTTTAGAACACTCACTGTAAACAAAATACACAGACGATTTCTAAGATGCCACTGATTCTGAGATAAAAAAAAATGTGAATTTTACGAATATGATGAAGACAAATTTCAGTAGTGCCTTCTATAGGTTTTTTGTAAAAACTTGAAAGGCAACCCTGGTATTATAAGCTCACCTTAAATTTGATGGCTCTTAATGTGCACAGCAGGGGTGATTCTGAGTGAAAAAAAAATTTTGAAAATTCACATAGTTTTTCGGAAATACAGCGGAAAGGGGGGGGGGGTCGCACCCCTTTGACGAAATTTGCAGTTTTTCGCGATCTTTTCACAAAATTTGCCGTTTTTTGCGATTTTTTGGGGGAAATTTGCCGTTTTTTCGCGATCTTTAGGGGAAATTTGCCCCTTTTTCATGATCTTTTGACGAAATTTGATCTCATTTACCCTAAACTTCTGATCCAGTCCTCATCTCTACCCTACTGACCAAACCAAACAAAAAACAAAATTTCCAGTGTGATCATGAAATCCTTTTATCTTTTGCACACACTGTGACAGTTGCTAACACCTCCAGGTGTAAGGAGAAATGCATGCTCATCTTTGTAGAAATGAACAAAGGCAAACATGACCATGTAACAATCCTATAGACACTGCATCAAGATGGGTGTTGGATCGTGGGGAGTAAATGCCTTTGTTAGACATAAAGAACAAAGTAGAGGAGTAAGATAAAGAACTCAGCATTCAAAGATAAACCAGGAATGAGTAAAGGAAAATGGATTCTATGCGATTTTGAAGCTGAACAAATAAAAAACATTAAAAAAAAAAATTTGTTATATGGAGATAGATACTTTGCTATACGGAGATTATTTTTAATGTAATCATGGGAAAAGTGACTGTCCACTAAAAATTAGTTATATAGATAAATTTGTTATATGAAGTTTTGTTATAGAGGGACTTGACTGTATATACATTTATGTATCAAATGATAAACAAAATCTTCATTTGGCACCCTCTTTGCTTTCCATTCTGGTGCCCGAGACACATCTGCCCCCCCTCCCCTCCCCCAGTTTTGCCCCTGGTTCCGAAGTAGACAGGCCTAGTGCCAGATTCCTGGAGAGCTACCATATTATCTCGATACGAGATTGCTCATCTACCGAGAGTTTCATAAGCAAAAGCAATAAAAAATAACATTTTTACTACTAACAATATTTTGACTTCCTTAAAATTTGTTTCTGAACCAAGAACTTTCCACACTCTGAAATTTTTCAGTCCTTAAAATTGTGCCCTCCAACCCCACACAAAAAAATTACCGCTCTGCACACATGCCTAAATATGGCCCAGCTAAGAAATAAGAATATTTTTTGTTTGTTCATTAAGATGGCATATTTTAACCATTCAAATCCCGAGGGGTTTGAATATAGATAAATTTTCTTAGGGTTTCTAAAACAGATTACAAATAATCGAGCAATCAAAATATGGGTTGTGTGTTTGCTAAAATAATAATAATGATCTATTCACATAATAGAATCAATTAAAAGTTAAAAATCTAAACTTTTATGTTAAAGAGCTTTAAAACAGTTTTATGAGTATTAGACAATTTGTTTTTCTTTTTATAGCATAAAAAAGGAAGCCGTATCTAGATGAGAACATAAAAAAAGAGAAAATATTTAAACTACCATCATCAAATAAGAAAATATTTATTCAGCAAATTAACACAAACTCAAAATCATAACTACTTTCATTCCTTAGATATCAAAAAGACAGAAAGAAAGAAAGAAAAGAGTGTAAAACAGTATAGCAATTCCCTCTTCCAAACATAAAGAAAATTACCCACTTACGTAAATTATTTATAATAATTATTTCTGGTAACTTATGAATAAAAACGCATATTTAAAATTACTTGTTATCTAACTACAATCCATACACGAATTACGTTGTTCTCTCACAATATTATTTTATAAAATATTATTTAAGATTATTTGTGGCAGAAAAGCATTTTAAGTATTATTAAATTGCATAACATATTATTTCTATAAAGAAATTTAGAAAAGACAAAAAAAATTATGCATCAAGCATAGATTATCAAACACTTTTCAACACATTCAGAATACTGTAACAAAATTTCATTATTTAATAATGTCTTAGTAAATGAACAAATTAAAAAACGCATAACACATTTGAAAATTCAATGTTAGCAATTATCATCATTAGTCAGAAAAGTATTTGAATTCGTTTGTGAAGCCCTGTACATTAGGGTGGGTCGAAAAAACCGAAATATTTATAATCGAAATGTAATAGAGTGGAAAAGTTGCCTTTTGTAATAAAGAATAAATTCGTAAAATATTACACCGATCGGTTAATATCTTTTACCGCCGCAAGGGGGATAAAATTTCCAAAAATCGCAAAAAACATGTTTTTTTCAGTATTTTTTTTTAATTATCCAAACGTACGAATGCAATTTCTAATAGGACGCAATAGCTACATGAAGATATAAGAAATGTCCCGGTAAATGTTCATTATGATAAAGTAATATCTTTTACTTCCGCAAAAAGACCATATTTAAAAAAAAAAATGTGAAAATTTCAAATTTTAATTTTTTTTTTTTTTTTTATAATTTCTATAATATGTCTAGAAGTAAATAAGTTTACTTCATATCTATTAATATGACGTATATTTTGTTAACTATTTGTTATAGACTGGAAAAAAGGGTAATCGTTCATTATTCTTGACGATCCCTTTATCTACTGCTGTTTTACTGCGTATCAGCAGTTCATATACCAAAAAACACAAAAAACAACATAAAATGAGCAAAATATTTTAGTATTTTATTAATTAAAATACAGAGATGATTAACCGAAACGGATTAAATAAACATAAAATGAAGAAGTACTTAAAGTAATTGAATTTTATAATATGACTTGCTTCCAAATAAAGACATTGTTCCTTGAGAGGGCAAAATTGATCATATGGTATCCTCGCTCTGTTCTGGTCCACAAACTTTACCAGCACTTCAGAGACTAATTTCACGCATCTTTCTGCTGATTGAGTAGGACAAGGAAAATGATAATAATTGGTATTTTTATCGAACAATCTAAACTCACCAGCGTCGTTAGATCGTCAGTCCATAGGCAAATACTTAACAGGTGGTTTCGTTAGTTTACAGTTTTGCCACTCGACTAAATCCATACAATTTTAAGCTTCAAAGTTCAATCCTGGATTGACGAAGTGACGGATGGCACTATTCGTGTCCACAGAACTTCGTGCTTTGGAAATTTTCTTTATGACTGGTGTACTGATGTCGTCTCCTTCATATGCTATCATTCCAATGAAGCTATTTTCATGATTTGCGAAACAGGAATTTCGTGAAATTACAGGAACTATAATCTTCCGTAGATGATATAGCAAGTAACGAGGGTTACTAATTATAGTCCACATAATCTGGAAAACATGATGGATTCATTTTAATTGTGAACCAACTGATGCAGTACACTTTCAGGATGTACTCATTAAGTACATCCTGATCAGCCGATTTCCAACTGCATCAGGCGATTGCCAAAATTGAAAATTACCAAAGCACGAAGTTCTGTGGACACGAATAGTGCCATCCGTCATTTCGTCTTTCATTTACTTTAAATACTTCTTCATTTTAAGTTTATTTAATCCGTTTCGGTTAAACATTTCTGTATTTTAATTAACAAAGTACTAAAATATTTTGTTCATTTTATATCATTTTTGTGATTTGTGGTATATGAACTGCTGCTATGCAGTAAAAGGGCAGTAGATGAAGCGATCGTAAAGAACAATGAATGATTACCTTTTTTATTTTCCAGTCTATGACGAATAGTTAACAAAATTTGTGACATATTAATAGATATAAAGTAAATTTATTTACTTATAGACCATATTATAGAATTAAAAAAAATATAGAAAAAATGAAAACTTGAAAATTTTACAATTTGTTTTTTAAATATGGTCCCTTTGCGGCAGCAAAAGATATTATTTTATCATAATGAACATTTACCGGTACATTTCTTATATCTTCATGGAGCTATTGCGTCCTATTAGAAATTGTATTCGTACGTTTGGATAATTAAAAAAATATATTAAAAAAAAACCAAGTTTTTTGCGATTTTTTGAAACTTTGGCCCCCTTGCGTCGGTAAAAGATAACCAATCGGTATAATATTTTACGAATTTATTCTTGATTACAAAAGGCAACTTTTCCGCTCTATTACATTTCGATTGTAAAAATTTCGGTTTTTTCGACCCACCCTACTGTACATGACTACAGATTTGTATATATACTTCATAATATGCTAAAATTTAGATCAGTTATCAAACAAGTTATGAATAAGACAGTTTGAAATTCAGTCTTATTGAGTTTTCAACTATTTCCATCAATAAATGGAAATGTACTTGAATTCTTTCTTTTTTTGAGCCTTGTATATGATCTATAGAATTTGAATTTATACACACCAAGTAATATGAAATAAAAAGTTAAAAAAACATTGATTTTTTTTCTTATAATGTAACAGGGTTCTTTGGAATGGTCCTGCAAATGAACTATAAAAGATATACACTTCATTTTCAATACTGGACATGACATGATAAACCTCAATAACATATATCAATTACAACATGGCCATCCGAGTATATTTACACAAATTAAAGCATTGACAGACAGATGGCAGATAGAAAAACCGAAGTCATAAACACTTTTCCACTACATTGATAAATATTCAAAAGAAAAAGAAAACACACATTTAATTTTTAGAAATAAGTTATTTTTCTTAGTTGTGCACAGAATTCTTACTTATAACAGTTTAGGATAATTTTCAAAAAAACTATTCACATTTCCATGCACATTTAATTCATGTTTAGTACTCAAGGATTTTAATAAACATCTATAACACACATTCTTATGCATAAGAATAACCTCCTGAGACCCTGCATCCATTACAATGGATGTTTTGTTTTAACCTACTAATCACATCAAATATTTCTTTGGAAGCAAGTCCTGATACTCCAATATAATATACACTTCAAAGTGTACTTTTAAGTTTTTAGAATCTGGCAATGGCTTCTTGTTTGTTTGTAATATGGCGAAGTTGGCGAGTCAACGTGGTATTCGACCAGGTGTTAGTACGTTCCAATTTTTCTTTACTCATTTAATTTTTTAAGCACATTTTAGAGTGTATATGTTAATTTTAATGATTTTGTAGCAACCTAGCTAGTTTTTGATTGTAATTTGTCTATATTTATTGCTTTAAAGCTCAATTTAAAAACATCCATTAAAATGGATGTTGTGTTTTACTTGAATAAAGTTATAAGTCAGTTTTAATATTAGTTTTGGTTTTAATCATGTGCAAGATTTCCAAGTTTTTTATGTTTATTTAATCTCTCTGTAAAGTTTTAATTACTTTTTATAAAAATACATGAATATGCAATATTTTTATAAAATATTACATATTTTTGTGTTTTATTTTAACCAAAAGATTAACAACATTAGAAATAATAGCAAATGGGAATGACTCCAGTCTTGATTTTAGTGATTCTAATGATGAAAGTTTTAATATTAATAAAATTTATGAAGATTCTTCTGAAGCTGAAAATAAGGCTACTGAAGAATCAGTCAATAATTTTGCTGATGGCTCAGTTAGTTAAACTAACAGAAGTGAAATAGCGAAATATCAAAAGCCCAATATTTGATTTGAAAGAGATCTTTGCAGTAAGTTCAAGTTATGATTTATGTTGTACATATAATTTTTTTTTAATATGTAAATTAAGACAATTATTTCGGCTAACTTTTTCTTTTGTTAGAAATTTGTAAATATAAAGAAAAAAAATTAAATTAATACAATAAAGAATATTTTTCACAAGCATCATGAAATCTGATTTTAATTATGTTTCCTTTTAGGTTCGCTCAAGTATTCCATATCCTCCTGATATTTCACAACAGCTAGAACAAGAAGCAAAAGTGCACATAATCTTTAAAGCACATCATTATTTTAGACATTACATTGATAACACTGATAAACAAGAAATTTTTTCTTGGAAAATTTTAACAGATTTAAGTAACCATATCCTTGGAAATTTAGGAAATATTCACAAAAAGGGGAAGTTGGTTTCCATTTCAGAAATATTTGTGTTTAAATATATTTCATTATGTTATTTTATTGCTTTTAAAGTACTTTGTTTCTACAGTCTAATGACCATGAAAGTGAACAAATATCTGCTACTTATAATACATCTACGCACCAATAAGATGCGTTTTGTCCATGTGAAAATGCAGCACAGCAGCGCCACCAGTTGGGCTATTTACACCAAAACATAATCAGCACCAATTCATATGAAGAACTATTTTAACTTTGTATACTTTTTACAGGGGAAAAATAAAGCAGAAATAGATATACATAGATGAAATAATACAGTGTTCTACACACTTCTTTAAATAAAAATCAAGGACATTTAAGGACTTTCAAGAGGAAAAAAAAATTGTAAGGACCTACAAATTAAACAAACTAATAAATTATAATATGTATTTTTAATAAAGGGTTTCATTTTTGTCAATACAAGTTTTAAATATTCAAATGGCCGGGAAGGAAGGGGGGGGGGGGTCAGCATGTGGCAGTAGAAATTTAGAAAATTTTAAAACAACAAATACAGCAGACGAAAAAACTAGTCGGATGTGCAATTCCAAAACTTTCTTCTATCTCATACTTGTTAACACTACAAAATTCACTATGGGAGTGCCAACATTAAATGGCAATCTATGCCCATCATAAGGGTTCTAAAGATATGAAATTCGTGCATTAGTTCTTGAGACAGACTATTGCTAAAATGGAGTAAATCCTGCAAAATGCAGCATAGCAGCGCCACCTGTTGGGTAATTTACACTAAAACCTAATCAGCAACAACCTGTGTTAACGCCTGACTGAATCTCAAGTTTAATGAAAATCCGTGCATTAGTATTTGAGATAGAGCTATTTCAAAAATCGGATAAATTCGCACAACAGCGCCATCTATTGGGTGATTAACAGCAAAATCTTATCAGGAAAAACTTGTGTCAACGTCTTACTGAATCTGAAGTTTGATGAAAATTCATGCATTTGTTCTTGAGATAGAGCGGAAATCATGAAAAATTCAGCATAGCAGTGTCACCTGTTTGGCGATTTACACCAAAACATAATTAGTCCCAAAATTTATCAACATATACCTGAATCTGAAGTTTGATGGCTTTCATTCAAGCACGTTGTGCATAATTTCTTAGGGAATAACAACGCTACAAATTACAAGTGTTCAAAATATAGTAAACAATTTTGAAAAGCTAAATTGTCACATGTCATTAAAGTTTCATTTCTTGCACTCTCCCATTGACTTTTTCCCAGATATATGGGCATAATTAGCGACCAGCATGATGAACGATTTCACCTACAAATTTCTGCTATGGAATCTCGTTATCGATTGCAATGGAATGCAGCAATGCTTGCCAATTACTGTTGTTTCATCAAGAGAGAAGGTACTGAACATAAATATAAACACAAAAGTAAGTACTAATGTACTCAAATTAATACACTCAAATTGTGCTCAGCTGTGTAAAATGTGTATAAACAGTGTACATGTATGCTGCTGGTAAATTTAACATTTAAGCATTATTATGCATTATTGTACGATCTCCTAAATTGTGATATATCGTAATAACGTATAAATACATAACCTTCTTAAAATAATAATAATAATAATAATAATAAAAATAAGAGCCAAGTAAAAATTTCTAATATCATTTTTATTTATTCAAGAGTGTATATAATCGGAATATTAGCTTTAAATTTAAGAAAAAAATAAAAAGTTAATTTTTGTTTATCAGTGTAATAATATGTTTTTAAAAGAAAACTAAGCTTAGATGTCAAAGTTGCAATAGGTTTTTGTGCTTTATCAGTGAAAGAAATTGTTTCAAAGATTTATATTTGGCTTAAATATGTGTAAAATAATTCAGTGTTTATTAAATTAATAATAAATATATATATGTTTCAATTTATTGTTAATTTAGTGCTTTTCAGTATCACTTTTACATGTGAAAAGTTGAAATGAACTGTGTTTACATTTCCTCATGTTTAAGACCTGAACATCCATTAAAATGGATATGGTCCTTACCAAATTAAAAGAAATAATAATAAATAAATAATATTTTTTTACCCTTTTGATGAAAATAATTTAGTAAAGACAAAGTGTTTCAAAATTTCTTGGGTCTCAGGAGGACATAGTTAAAGTTAGTCAGTTTTAACTTACAATTAAATATTTTTTTCAGAATATATTTTTAGTGATTATTCATGCCTATGTAGATATATTCAGAAACATGTAAGAAAAACAAAAATGATTCGAACAAAAAAATGTAATTAAATAATTATTAACACAATTTATAAAATACTCATAAATAAAAAAAGGCTTAATATATGTTTTTGCCTGAAAAACAAAAAGATTTCCTTTATTATTTAGTTAGTAACTTAAATATATATATATATATATATATTACCACTAATTTTAAATATACAAATTAAACTAATCACAGAGTAAAAGAATAAAAATTTCCAACAAATAATCTAGGAAGAAGATAATTTTTTTTAAATAATGCATTCATTAAGAGAATTGAAGTTATTCTACTGAAATATGTACAATAATTACAGATAAATAATTTATTAATATAGAATTCAGCTATAAATTATTCTTTTGGGAAATACAAAAATTTATTCCACAAGAGCAAATTGTTACTAGTTTATAAACTACCATGAACAAAAAAGCTTCACCCAGCTCAAAATGGATTCTTTACTGTAAAGAGTTATAAAATTATATTTTATTGTATAATCCACATAAAAAAACTACCTACACTTAATATAAGAAAAAAAATATATATACTTTTTTTAACAATATGGATAAATTTCTTTTATGAGAGTAAAGATAGAGAGAAAATTTGCTAAGATTCAAGTAAAACTGCTATTTGCTTGTAGTTTTGTACTGATAAAAATGACTAGTATAAAATTGAAACCTTTTTAAGCATACATTGTTAGACTTTGTACATTATTCCAGAAATACACATTTGTATTATATGTTTTGAAGATCTCAAACAAAATTAAAAGAATTATAAATACCTTAAAAATGATTCATACTAAGAAGGTAAAAGAAAAAAGCAAAATTAAATGAACTTTGAATATCATAAAAATATAACTACCAAAACGTTAGATAACTAAAGCTAGAAGTGTGGATCTATCTTATGTACTTTTGCTATAATTAATTATAGCTTTTATGAATGTCGTATAAAGCAAATTCTAATTAAAATATGCTCTCTTCACAGAAAAATTTTAAGAAACCAACTTTAAGAGAATCAAAATTATAAAATCAATTATCAGAAGTTTTGATATTAGTCCTTGTTCTCTGATTTAACAGCAGCAGACTGAGAACTGTCGCTTTTAGATGGTCTGATGTTTGTGGATAAGAACATATGAACAGTTTGCTTGTGAGTTCTTAAATTACCTGGCCAGTTGAACAATTTATGGCATAGATTACACTCAAACCTTTGGCGAAATGGTTTATGCATAAGTAAATGTCTCTTCATGCTATGTTTGGTAGAATAAGTTTTAAAGCAGAGGGGACACACATTTTCCATAGCA
This sequence comes from Maratus speciosus, assembly GCA_963932465.1. Lineage (NCBI taxonomy): Eukaryota > Metazoa > Arthropoda > Arachnida > Araneae > Salticidae > Maratus > Maratus speciosus. The sequence continues at coordinate 335,073,822 of OZ010800.1, forward strand.
GTAGCTGATGAGTGACGGATTTGTTGCAGGCAGCTTGTGTATTTTTGCATAAATTCTTCAACATCAGCCACTTGATTTTCAGCTGTTAAAATATAAGGTAAAAAGAATACATAATATAAAACTTTAACATACATTAAAATAGCATTTTAAACATCATTACAATATGAAATGTGTTATTATAAAGATATGTTTTACTCCTTTATCATCTAGCAAAGTTAATTATCTCTTTGAACACTGGAAAAAATACATCATTCACTGAAATTCTATTGTTATTTGGATATACTTTATGCACACATATTTACATTACCCTCAGAAAACATCAATTAATTCAATTGCATTTTTATTAATATTTGATAACTAATCTAATATTCTTTTACTTGTTTTAAGGTACTTTTTTAATTAACAAAGCCCCTGGGCTTTGCACATGTGGAAATAGAACAATACACTTGTTGAAAACATTGTTAAAATATACTATGTATGCTCATTAGCATAAAGTGAAAATTACATTGCTATTCAGAGGATAGTGAAGGACACATGGTGGAATAAACAATATATCTCCTGTATTTTTTAAAGAAACACTGTATACCCTCTGTTTCTCAAATAGCACTGTCGCATATACTATCTATAGTACACCTTTTTTTTTTAAACGACTGTAGCACTGTTGCTATTACTATTAAAAATACTACTAATTAAAATAGAAAATCTGTCATACATTCAAACTCATTTGTAGCCTCTCCCTTTCAAAAAATGTCTATTTGTGAATTCTGTCCACCAATTATTCTACAGCTGAAGAATCTTTGATTTGGTGATTTTAGAACATTTTTCTTTCATTTCACCTTTTTAAAAGCTTTTGAATTTTAAAAAAAATTGTTCTTAGTGAGCATTTATGTCTTAAATGTAAATGCTATTTCAAATTTTTAGGCAATTAAATAGTAATAATAATAATAACTTTAGAACTTTTTTTAGAACATCTTTTAGAATGCAGAAATCTCAGGATAAAAAATAAACTACCCTCCATCTACCTTTTATATAAGAAGAGTAGAACATTTCAGAAAAAGGTCACATATTTACAGAATTTTCAGCCTTTTTTTCATGAAAAAAATTATTTTTGAATGTACTTGTCAGGTCCATTGGAGCCATCCAGTAGGTGGAGGGGTTAAGTAGAGATAGCCACAATTACATACTGAAATAATTTTTTCAATTGGTTCAGCAGTTGCAGAGTAATTGTTATTTTAGATTACTCTGTGCTCTTTTCACCCTTGAAAATTTGTTAAATCATTAAAAAATCTCGGTTTAATAAAATTTTAAAACAATTTGGACGTTAACAGGTTAAACTCACTCAATAAGCTCTACAAAATTATTTTTTTACAGAAATAAATACTTTATTTATTTTGATTAAAAAGAAATACAAAATAATCTTAAGACAGAAATATATTTTCGGTTACAGAAATTTTATATCAGTTAAAAAATATTAATAAAGCAAATATACAGACGAAATCATCAGAAGAATAAATAACAAATAATAATATATGTTTAAAAATACTTTATTTTATTTTATTTTTTTAAGGAAGGGGGTGAGTGACTAACTTTACATTGAGTTAATTTGACTTATTCCTAACTAAAACAACAAACGTTTTCACTTCTTTAAACCTCAATTAAAATTTCAAATGAAAAAGAGAAAAATTATATTGAGAATATAAAGACTAAACTCGAAATATCTAAACTAAATAGTACTGCGAGATGCCTCACTCTTTTCTCATTAAAATTTTGAAATCAATGACATAAGAACACATTACTTTTCTTAGATAAAAATAAGGTAAGAGAAATTAAAAAAAAGTTTAATATCAAAATTTGATTTAATTATTTAGGCAGATAATGAATAAACTGCCTTACTAATAGTAAATAAAGATTATAATTTTTAACTAAATATATGAGCATGAAATAGCAAGGGGGAAAAAAAAAAAATCATTCATTATTATTCTTTTTTTTTTCTTTAAGCAAAATACTTGTCAGTAACTAGTAAAGATAATTTTCATCCATGAAATCAAAATATTTGACTATATTCAATTTAATATGAAGTCATATTCACTAATCTTTATTCTTTATTATTAATCTTTATTTCGACACAATCATAGCACATAATCAATAAAAATAAAATATTTTTAAATGATTGTGATAATTGTACAGAAACTATGCTGATTTCGGAGCAGTGGAACGGGTTCCAGTGATGAAAATAACCCATTCCCTTTATATAAAAAGATAAGATTTTCAAGCATGAAAATAAAGTATTTTATTTTGTTTATGTCAAAATGACATTGCATACTCTGGCCTTTATTTCTGCATATACCGATTAAACCTCTTACTACTTATTAAAAAGATATTTGCTATGCATATACAGTAAGTGAATCCAATAAAGTGAAAATTAATAATACAGTGTACATGGAAATTCTTTGATTAGGAAAAATTAATATAATGAATTTTTCTATGAACCATTAATTTAGATTTTACAATGGTGCTTAAAGCACATTTCTGGGAATCGGCAAGCAGAGTTGCTCAGCATATATGTTACACATATCAGACTAGTTGGATTATATCAGTCTTATAATACAAGCTGTGGCAAAAAATGAATATACTATTTAAGAAGTAAATATGTCAGGAATCCAATATCTGCTCAATATTTTATTAGTTAAACAAGGGTCGATGCAGTTTGTTTTTGTTTTGTTTTTTTTTTTTTTGGGGGGGGGGGGTGCATTTTGTAAAAGGTAAAAGTTATTTTTGTAAAGTTTATTATATCTTTGAAAAAAAAATAACATTTTGTAATAAAAGATGATACCCAGTTACTCAAACACGAATAAAGCATTTATCAATAACAACATCTTTTAGGCTAATGTCAGACGAACGTCTATTTGCATGCTTTTTGTTTCAACATGAAATAGAAACTCCTGCTGGCGAAGGTGTTTCTTTTTTATGTTGAAACAAAAAGCATGCAAATAGACGTTCGTCTGGCATTAGTTTAAGTCCTTCTGCTAAAATTTTCCTTTCTGGCGAACTTGTTTAGTCTGCAAATTACACATTTTAAAACCTAATAAAATAAAAATGATTAATAAAAGAAAATGTTTTTATAGAATGGAATTTTGTGAAGGGACGTCTGTTTTATTAATAGGAATTTTGTGAAGAGTCCTGTTTTATTAATAGGCATTTTATGAAGTGGCCTGTTTTATCAAATGGATTTTTGTGAAGGGCCCTAAATAGGCCTAAAATTTTGCTTGGATCGATACCTGTTAAGTGAATTTATTCAATCAAAAAATTATATTTTATGTATTATTTATATTCTATATATTTTAGTTTGTTCAAAAAGCTTTATATTTTTCTGGTTTTTTTTCTTTTATATGTGTTATAAAAAACAGTTAAATACATTAAAAAAATTTTTTGAGTTCTATTGTATGTCATGTTATACATTGTAGCTTCCACATTTGTGATTCAATAGTTACATGTCTTTTTATCATAGCTAGAGTACATTTTATAGTTTTCAGATAATGAAACATTTAAATTGGGAGTAAGATTCTGTCACTGAGCATACTTTTCTTCCTTGAACCTTTTTATGGGTACAGAAATGGAGGTCTAACAAAAAAGAAAACAGAATTTTATTTTAGCCCCGGAATTTTATTTCAGGCTCAAACATCTCCATCTTATTTCTTTGACAAAGAATTTTTAAAAATTAACAATTAGGAGACATTTTTATCATGATTAAAATTTTTTACCTAAACAGTTAGATCAAGGAAGATTGTTTCACAAAGCTACATTGATTACAGGATTAATAACGATGTGTACTAATAGGATACACATGTATTTAAAATATAGAGTATGTATCAAACCCTCATAGTATATACCAATGTAAGAAGCAATAGACCATTAAATTTCATATAAATGTGAAATGTAAATATCTATTGTCAAATAATTTATATACATTCTTTTAATAGCTGAAAACAAATTATTCCATATGTGCCAAATTATTTTTTAAAATATTTAAAACATACAAAAAAAAAGTTTAAATATATAAATGTATATACTTTATTCAACATGGTTGACAATTATTTTAAGTAAAAGCAAAAAATATCAGTCCCTTTTTAAACAACCTACTAAACATTTAAATTATCTTTTTCTGTCATATATAGTTTGTGAATAAAATTTTAAAGTTTTATCTCAGTTTCATTTTGTCAACTATCTATGGTGGATAAATGTGCAAAGTTTTCTAAATATTAATCATCATAGTGATAAATTGAACTGTGATTATTTTATGAAATATAAAAATACTGCCATATGCTGAATGAATTAAAATATTTTTCAATGGTAGTTTACAAAATACTCAGCTGCAATATATTAAAATATGACATATTTCATATTATCTAATTAATATGAACTACCTAACCTATAGGGAGGGCCTAATTTCTAACCAAAAAAGTACTGGAGCTCTAATATTCTGCAGTAATAACAATCCCCCCACCCTTGTCCTTTCAAAACACATATTTATATTTCATACATTATTTGTAAAAAATTTTAAATAATTTCATCTTCAAGAAAAGAATATTTTTAATATGCTTTGACAATATTTATATGTAATACGATCTAATAAAATGAACAGAGCGAAAACATGTAAATCAGGAGTGGAGAATTTTCAGAAGATCTTACTCGCCAAGAATTTCTTTGTATTAAGTTGCAAAAAACAACACTCAGCTCTGTTCCGGTGGGCTTTGGCTGGTGAGTTCTGGCTAATATTTAAATATTCACTACAAATAAAGAAATGCCTGAGCTGCATTCCTGTGAAGTTCGGCACAAATTAAGCAACACATGGAGTTACAAAATTGGTCACAAACAAAATGCAGCATGTAAAGATAACCAGTAAAAACGGCAGCTATGGTTGCAAGTAATTCTGGCATTCTTCGTTGTCTTTTGGAAACCATCGAGGCAAAAAATCCTTCACTTACGGAAGCTAGATAAAAGTACGCTCCTACATATGCGACATGGTCCATCACATATGTAAGCACTTTGGGAGGAAAGAACGTAAATGATTGGAGATTGGAGGGGAAGGAAAAGGTAATTTAGGCCTTGGTTTTTCCGGAAGTGATGTTCTGCTGGGCTCCAGAGCACAATATTTATGAGCTACGGTGAATTCTGACCAATATTCAAGTATTCACTGAAAACAAAGAAGTTCTGGAGCAAGCACTGAAACTTTAGGCTAGGAGCTAAAACTAGGAGCATCTTTTATCTCACATGTTATTTTCCTCCCAGCCACTTTTGATAGTGTTAGACGATATCATCTATCCTACCAAAATTGAAGGCAATGCGCTTATATGCATAAATAATTTTGCTACAAAAAAAGGCTGCTAAAAAAAGACCTCCTGATACAGAAATAGAAGGGTTTAGAAACAATTGATAAACTCACACAAAATAGCACAGTGATTACCTACATCAAATGATGTTCTGATAAACACTAAGAAAAATGCTGTTGGTATTATCTTTAACTCATTCAGATGCCATCAAAACAATGCCCAGAGGTTTAATAGAATCACTAGTAATTTAGTAGCAATTAGTGAGGTTTTTTTTTTAACTAGACTAACTTTGTGATAGGTTTAACAGAAGGACCAGTTATCCGCTCAGATTCAAATTCATCCTTAGAAGCAATAAAAAAAATGGTGAAATCCATGAGCATGAGATTTGGGTAATTATGTCATGGATGAAGTTGCACTATCTGGATATTTTATTGCTTTTCTCAAAAGTTGCAGTTTTATTTTTTGACATATTTTAAAGTTTGCCCTATTTTGGAGGCCCTGTTTTAAAATAAAATTTTATTTCTGATCATACTGATCAGAGATGAGTTAGAATCATTTGTTGAGATGTTGCTGTTGCTTAGCTGAAGATATTTATGTTACTAAAAATTTAATCGCAAGAACTGCTTCCATAAATAATCCTCTGGAATTAAGTCATTAATTTTTCAGTTTTTTATGGCCAAGAGTAAACCCATCTTATTATTCATCTAATCAAATAAAAATCATTATTTTAATAGAAGTCATCATCTATCTACACTTCACTAGTTTCCTTCCAACACTGGTAAGAAAACAAATTTCTCATATAATTTATCAAATTAGCCAAAAGAATGCATGCCAGGTTATTGCTATTCTTTTAAAATTTCACAACTACTAAAAACTCTATATAATTTTTAAGAACAAAGTTTTTAACACCACAAATTAACAGTAAAGGAAAATCCCATCTCTTTCTATGGAAGGCAATGAATGTACAGACTTACTAGCCAAGGAAATGCAAAACTCAAGTCAATCCTCTCCTACTATCAATTTAAGCACAGCATTTCCTAACCTTTATTGTAATACAACCCATTTTAAAGTTTCAAAATCTTTCATGACCTACCTAAAATGTACTATGTAGACATAGAGCCTTTTATATAACCTATTCTACAGAAAAGGCGACCTTATCATAAAGTATACACATGAAAATGAAATTAATCCAAATCTTATTGCCAAATAAAAAATAAAATAAAATAAATAAACAAAATAATAATAATACATTAATGAATTTAATTTGGAAAATACAATTTAAGTGTCAGTTCAATTTCTGACACTGTTTTGCAAAACAATAAAGTCTATCAGGATTGAGTTTTTAAATTTTAGCATCAAACTGTTCTCTATGCAAAGTTTAATAAGACACTGACATTTCCCGAAGTCATCTAGCTATATTTTTTTCATGATGTTACATACCATTAAAGTTGTTTTAACATATTGTTTTGATTATATTTTTTGCTGCAGATATCAGATAAAATTAATTATAAATTGTAGAAGACCTGACCAATTTTTCCCTGATGCATCAAAGTATCATCCACACTGCATAGTTTGGGAATTGTTGAAGATGGAAAAACTAGAAACTTCTGAATACTTGAATAACTGCAGTTATGAGCCTGAAACGAAACCATTATCATTTGATTTTTAACTGTTCCAGAAAAATAACATCTAGAATAACAAGACTGAACAAACCACTTGAAAGGCATGAAAAATCCACTCTGATAGCAAAAAAAAAAAAAAAAACCTACATTAATTGCAAAAATTTCCCAAACACCATATTTTTGGTTGTTCAGTCATCACAGCAAACATTTTAAATTATGTTTGCCATTTCTTCGGCTTCTCCATAGACCATAAGAACCTGATGTCTCGGCTGTAGTAATATTAAGATTTTTGAAGCCTTTGATTCCTCTCCCCCTCCCTAAACATTATCCATGGATATGACAGGAACAACAGAAAACATAAAATGATAACACACAGAACAGTGATAAAACTAATAAAGAAGGGTAAGTGAAGCTGCAACAAGACATAAATTAAAACATATTAGACTGAATATCTAAATGGAAAACCATATATATATATTATTCCTGATTGTCAACATCCCTTTTACTAAGCACATACACAATGCACAATGATGAATGAGGTATCACACAAAAGGCTGTTGAACAGGTTTTGACACAGTATGCTCACATTTCATCAAAACACATTGTTTGATTAAAAATTGAAGTTAATTAAAAATTAATGAAAAAATGTATCATTAAATAGTATCAAAGTTTGCAGTGTGAAAGTCTCACACAGGCACTCTGGTTGTTTAAATTTATATTTCTGTATTTCAGAGAAGAATGATTGTGAAAAAGATATTTTGTTTTGTTTCTTAAGACACAAAATTCTGTATTTTTTCTTTTCTTTATTTATTTTCATGATAATACTAATAAAATCGTAATTTTACTAATCAAACTATATTATCAAAGTATTTTTTTTTTTTTTTTTTATGTTATGCCAGAAATAGCTTAGAGAAAATTATTTTAAAAATCACTACCTTAAAAAAAGCAATGAACAAACAACCCTCTCTTTTGGTTCAACTATTTCTTGTTTCTTTGCTCTTGATGAACAGAAAATAATTTCTTGAACCCCAAGAAAAAGAATGAAAAAGTCCTTAATATAATGAATAAAAAAGAAAATGGTTTAATCCCTTAACCCTTTATCTACTGACAGTACTTATAAGTACCCTTAAAATAACTTGTTATAAAATTCATTTATTACATCGATTAGTAGTAATACAGTTTAGAATGAGTTATAGATGCATTACTTTATCTTGTTCCAAAAGCATGATTGGTTACACATTTACAAAAATATTTTTAAAAGGATTTCTTCTGCCTTTGCATTTTTCAGCTTTCTTGGTATTGGGGAGAGGGGGGAGGGATTTCTCAATTCGGAAATATTTCTATTGTAAGAACATTATATTTGTGCATTTCTTAATTCTACAAAATACTAAGAAAAATATTTAAAATAAAAAATTTGAGCGGGGTTATAAATATTGCACAAAATCCCTATAAATTCAAATTTAATTAATCCTTCAAAAATTTAATAAATGATTATGCAAATCTTCTATTGTAGTTTCAAAAATTCACGAAAAATGCTTTAGAAGATAAAATTTTCATGAATTCATAATTCTGTACATAAAGGGTTAATTATTCTCCTCAGTCCTGGCGTCCCCTGTAGGATACACTGAACAACACTCTTCAAGTTAATTTAAATACTTCTAGAGTTGTTAAAATTACTTCTAGACATTTTAATAAATGGGTGCACATCATAAGCATTGACTTAAAGACATCTCTGGAGGCATTTAATAGTCACTTTAAACTGGTTTTTGTGATATCAGGTAATATTTGTCTCAGGACTGAAGAGGTTGTAATTTAGAAAACTAATTAAAACATGAAATATTTTTCTGTTTTTTACACTTTTATAAAATTTAATAAAACAATAAGATTAGGTAATATGATAAATCGAGATAATGGTATGATAAAAAAACAGATATTAAAAGAAAACTTTCAATGTTAATAATATTAATTAATATTAATGTGTATCACATAATTAGGATTAATAAATATTTTTTTCATAACATCATTTAAAGACAAACAGCATAAATATTTAAGATGTATAGAACATCATATAAAAGTGAATTTTAGCTTTAGTTTATAAATAGAAATAAGATTATAGAATTAAAATCATTGGTTTATCAAAGGTCAAAAGGATTCTTATAAAAACTGCATTAATTGATAAGACATCACAACTCCAATACTAAATGAAAGATAGCTTTAAAGATCATTAGATTAAATACTAGTGGATTTGAAAATATGTAAAAAATCAATAATGCAAAACAATTTTTTGTAAGGAAAATAGGAAAAATTCTTAAGGGGTATTATTATCAAAAGGAATGAGAAAATTAAGCCACTGTAACAGTTTAAAAAAATAAGTAAAAAATAAACAATTTGAAAACATCAAACTTTTTCCAGACAACTTTTATTTAAAAATTATTTTAAAATAAAATAGTATAAATTATTATCAGCCACTATAATTAATAAAAATTTATTACCTCATAAACATAGATTACAAAAGTTTTAAACAAAAACCATCTAATATTCTTATAGGTATGAAACACCATAAACATTCTGAATACAAATGACATCACAAGATAAAGCATGTTTTTTTTATTTAAAAAAAGAAAAATAATAATAATAAAACATCAACTAACAATGTTGATGCAGTTATTGTTCAACAAAATTTTGTTTTAAGTAGAGAAATTCAAAATTACAAAATTGATCATCATAAGTATAGCACAAATTATAATACAGTTAAGACAAATATGGCTTTCGCAACTGGCATACTCAAAAACATAAAAGGAGCAAGATTTAAATAAACTATATAAGTCGTAAAAAATATCCATATTTCAAGAAGAAGAAAAAAATCTTCTTTTAGTGACAACGTGAATTACTGTTCGTTTGATACTATGGTCACAGCATTGTTATAATGTATACATGGTTTTTCTAGAAAACTGAAACATCCTTTAATTTTTTATCTGTAGGAAATACATAGGCAACGTAAATTGCAAAAGTATTCAAAATAAGGTACGAATTAATATTATGTTGACACCTGTCATTAATTTTCAAAGTAGTACACTTTTTATATTTTTATGCGATTCCAGGGTCTTATAAGTTATATATATATATATTTTTTAAATCTCCATGATATATGTACAGAGTGGCGGAATCAGTAGGAAGAATGTCAGACTCCGACAACGCAGCCCTGCTTGTAAAATGGATGACTCCGACTCCAGGAATTTCCCTGCTTGTAAAATGGATCACACCGACTCAGACTCTGCAGCCCTGGATATGTACAACAGTAAAAATTCCATTCTTCAAAAAACAAAATTGAATGAATTATGACACTTTGAGAATTTAAGAAATTTTAGAGCTTTCTGGTACTACAAAATCATTTGTCCATTTTTAGTGCTAGAAAGCTACAAAATTTCATAAAATTCAAAGCAATATAGTTCGGTGAATTTGGTCATCCAAGAATGGAATTTTTACTGTTGTATCTGACATAACATAACTTTTTTTCTAAACACAGCTTACAGAACCAAGGGACCATATAAAAATTTAAAACATAGAAAATTAATGACAAGACGACCATTTCATCCACATAATTCCTAACTTACTTTGAACACATTTGCAATTTACATTACCTACATCTCTAACAAATAAAAAATTAAAGGATGTTTCAATCTTTTTGGGATACTATGTATGTCCACACTTTATATCTGACCACTCATTGTTGTGTCAATACTTTAAATTTGCAATAACTTATAAAAATTTTGAATCACATAAAAAAAAAAAAAAATAAATAATAATTTGCCAGTTGGAAAAATTAAAAATGTGTCTTAACTGCAGTTTTTATTTACAAACTATAGTTGAAATTATATCTTTTAAAATAAAAATTAAAAAGTATTTATAAATCTTAGACATTATATGATATAAACAACATTCAATTACCTAACTACATAAAACTGGTCATTTACAATAATATGCATATCACAGTGTTCAAAAATGAACTCTAGAAAACTTAAATTAAAGTGCTTTACACAATTTGTTTTATGAACATCATTGCAAAGGACATAAGACAAAATATTGAATGACATACTGATTTCTTTTGATTGTTAATTTCTTTCCATTAATCTCTAAAATTTGGAAACTAAAAAAAGTTTAAAAAATCTGATACTCAATTTAACCTTAAAAAACAGTCATTTATATTATTACACCAGTGATTTATATTATTTACTCCTTTTTAAGATTAAAGAATCATGATCATTTCATCATAACACACCATTCTTTTAAACCTGTATAACAGAGTTGCAGAAACTTATCTTACAGTTCTTAATTTCTGTCTTAATGTAAGGGGGAAATCACATTTACAATCAGAATACCCAACAAGTTTAATAAATTATAAATGAAAAAAAAAATAATTTATTACCTTTAAAAAATCTGCAAGCTTTTACTTTTAATTATAGTTCAAACTATAATTCTCAGCTTATATTGTTTAATACACTGGCAATTAGAAAACACTAATATTTTAATACTTTTATTTAATGTTTCAATAATAAAGTAAATCTGGTGAATTTCACACTTTAACATTAGCAGAAAGAGCAAGAATATAGTTTGTATCAATATATTTTATGTAAAATGTGATATATGCAAATTTTTAACTTTATTTGCACTTCATAACCAATCTACATATCTCCAGAATAACCATTTTTTAAGAACATACAGTGGTGGCCAAAATTGTGGACATTTTTTGAAATTTTCATGTTTTATAACTTTGTGTGCTTACAGAATATATTAGTTTTCACTTAAATACAAATGTTTATACATAAAAGTCAAGGAAATTTAATGTAAAATTTGATTAAAAAAAATAAAATATCTGCATTACAAAAAAGTTACACTTACTTTAGTCTAAAATGCAAACACAATTAGTCATGAATGCTGAAGTGTATTGTAATAAAAGCTTCCTAGACAATCACAAACACTGTTCTGAGAACCAATCAAATGTCAGTAACTAAACTGTAGTGTGTTTTGATTTGTAAAAGCGGTATTTTGCTGGAATGAATTTTGCAGAAAGGTGAATACTAGTGTAACTAAAGAGAATATATATTTTTTAAATATTTCTATTTTTTTTCTTAATGCAAATAATTTAAAACAATGTCATCAACAACAAGAATTGATTGGACGCCTACAAAAAGAAGCAGAATTATCATATTGAGAGAAAATGGTTTCTCTTATGCTGAAATTGCAAGACAGGTTGGTGGATCAGTCACTTTATCTGGCGTACGAAAGTTGTGCTTATGTTATGAAGAAACTAAACCAGTAATAAATAAGGCAAGACCAGGCTGAAAAAAAAAATGCTCAAATGCTTCTGATGATAGAAAGATAAAAAGGATATGCTTCAAAGATAGAAGAAATTCATCAGATGCTGTTAGATATGAAATGAATGCAATGGGTATTTCAGTTAGTTCAAGAACAATAAGGATAAGATTAGCAGGTTTTGGACTGAAAGGTAGAATTCCGAAGAAAAAACCATTTTTAAATCTTCAGCAACACAAGAAACAAGTTCAGTGGGCAAAAGAATACATTAATGGGTCAGAAAATCAGTAGAAGCAAATAATCTGGAGCGATGAGAGCAAAATATCGGTGTTTGGTAGTGATGGGCGAAAATATGCGAGACGTAGAGTAGAGGAAGTGCTGCCTCTTGATTGCATTGAAGCAACTACAAAAAACTCAATAAATGTCATGATTTGGGCCTGTATGTCTGCAGGTGGTGTGGGCCGTATTCAAGTGACTAATAGCATTCTGAATGCAAGAAAATACATTGAAACTGTCCCGGATTTGATATGATAATTTGGATTTGATATGATGAAAATTGATACTTTCCATCAGGGACCCCATTAAAGCACCATTTATATTTCAGCAGAATTCAGCCCCATGCCATATGGCAAAAATACGCATAGAATTGTTTAAAAATAAAAGCATACAATTATTACCCTGGCCCGGAAACAGCCCTGATCTGAATTCTATAGAAAACTTGTGGCAATGTTTGAAAATCCTTGTACAAAAAAAGCGTCCATCTAATAAAATGCAACTTATTGAAACTGTAATTGATTCTTGGCATCATTTGATTAAATGGATGACTTCCAAACACTAGTTCTCTCAATGAAAAGACGCTGTGAAGCTGTAATAAGAAACAAGGGTTATCCTACTAAATATTGTATATGTAAGTGTAACTTTAAAATACAATGAAATCTAAGATAGATCTTAATTTTTGTAAGCGTAACTTTTTTTCCAATGCAGATATTTTGATTGTTTTTTTTTTAAATTAAATTCTACATTAAATTTCCTTGAATTTGATATATAAACATTTGTATTTAAGTAAAATTTATCATATTCTTCAAGCACACAAAGTTATAAAACATGAAAAATTCAAAAAATGTCCAAAATTTTGTGTGTGTGGACACCACTGTATATATTCCCCTATTCCCTCTTTTATTAACAGCACTTTGAAGATGGGTGCAATTTCACATTTTTGAACATGTAGCTATCAAATCAAGTTGCACATGTTAATAAACGTGATAACTTACAAATTTATTGATTTGAAGAAACTTTCTTATTGATTTATTTCTTACTGATTAGAAGAAAGGGGTATATTTTTAACCCTCTGCCATCCTGACACACCATTCTTTTAAATCTGCATAACAGAGTTGCAGAAGCTTATCTTACAGCTCTTAATTCATTTCTTAATGTAAGGAGAAAATCACATTTATAATCAGAATACCCAGCAAGTTTAACAAATTATGAGTGAAAAAATAAATAATAATTTATTACCTTTAAAAAATCTGCAAGCTTTTACCTTTACTTTTGTATTTATATCAACTTGGTTAAAAAATACAGATTTATCATTCAATATGTCTATTTATGTGATACTATTTTCTTACAATAATTCAGAATTGGACACAAGAGAAAAAATTCTAAAAGGAGGGAAAAAAGGAAAAACACACACATAATGATAAAATAAAATTGAAAAATGAATAGCCGTTTTTGCATTAACAACATCTGTACTGCATAGAAATATAATATATTCTTTAATATTTGATAAATAAATAAAATATGATAAAAATAAAATATTGCACAATTTAAGCATAAAATTCAAAGAATATATTTACATGTTAAAAATATATATGAACACAAAGTTAAACAAGAGCACTGAAAGTTGAAAATAACAAAATTCATTTCCAAAACCTTGCAGTGGTTTATCTCTACTTAATATAGATGTTTTAGTTTTGAATATCTTTTGATATAATGGTGAAATAATTTTCATTCATATACACATTAACACTGCATATATTTTAATGTATATTCAAAGTAATACAGAGGCTCTACACAGTTTACTATACCTTCTTATCAATAATAGGGATCTTCAACCCTTCATATTTGGGGACCACATCAATAAATTTCTTAAAGTTCCGTAGCCTATAAGTCTGAACTCATATGTCAGTTAAAGAGTGTGGACAAGAAAAGTATACATAACTGGGTTAGAGGAACAAGAGCAGGTTGTATATAAACACAGCAGAATTACAATTTTCATCTTGACTCATATATAACATTTATCAATTTATATTTTCTTTGTAATGTATAATTTTTTCATCAGAAATTCCATACAATAACCTCCTTTAGTATTGCTAGCTTTAATTATAATAATGTGTCAATAGCATCTAACAGAATGAAATATGCTACCGCACAAGAGGAGCAAATTGAATTTATAGGTGAGTGACTGTGCTTGTATCAATACCAGGGGGGAAAAAATCTTATTTTAAACATTGTTTGTATTAAATTATTGTACCTAGATACATTTAGTAGTTTAAAAAACAACTTTCAGATAAAACAAAATTTACCTCTTAAGTATTTTCAATTTTCTGAGAAAAATGTTTAAATGAACTAAAGATAATATGTACATGGATTCTATAAATTAACCATTAAAATTTAAAACAGAAAAATTATTATGTATCATCTGTGAAAAAAATAATTCTTTTACATTATCTGTATCAAAAAGCTGTTTTTTAAATATTTAATGGAATAAAAACATTCCTGAGGAGCATTATGAAATTATATATAGTATGATCCACCTTTCTTAACTAAAAAGCTGAAGTTCTTGGAATATTTTTCTTTTTTAACATTATAAATGACATGGCACTAAAATAATGTTGGATGGGAGGGCATCACAGCTCATGTGTTGAAGAACCCTAATACATAGCATACACACATAAATTTGATATCAGATTGTGATTACAGATTACCCCCAAGCTTTTTTTAATGCAAAAATTTTTAATATCTATTCAAAAAAAGAATTAATAAATTGCAATCTAATTAACCAAAGAAGTACAGTATAGGATCCGTTATCCGGAATCCTTGGGACCTGGGGCATTCCGGATAAGGGGTTTTTCCGTAATTCAGAACACTATTACAAATATTTTCTAATGTACATAAATGTGAAATACAGGTTAGCATAAATAATATTAAAAATACTGTATTACACATTTGTTGAATTAATTCAATAAAACACAATTAAGGAAAAGTTAAATTAATTTTTATTTACAAAAAAAAAAAAAAAAAAAAAGTTAAGTAATAATTTTAAATTATAATAAAACTTACAAATGAACAAGATCAAAAATAAAATTTAGTTTTGGGGTTCAGATGCAGATGCTTGGGAATTAGTTTTTTGGAAAAATCCTTTTAAAGTTGGCTGCTTGTAACGTTTCTCTTTTACAAGCTGGTCTTAAATTTTATATAAGGACATTATTTGTTGTTCATGGAAATAACTTCTTTGTTCCATGCCTTGAATTAATTGTAGAGTGTAAAATATCATTTGTTCATTAGATATTTTTTCTACCTCCTCATTCTTGTCATCATCATCAGTACTATCATCAGATGCATCTTTAGTCATCATTTCACAAATTTCACTGTATGTCATCTGATGACTAAGTGGAGCATTATTGTCTATATTGAAACAAACTTGAACTGCATCTTCATCCAATAATTGGGGAGGGAGGGATTATATTGAAAGTTGACTTTTTATTTATTTTTGTTTTGTTTACGAATTTATCGCATGAAAAGCAGACAGAAAAATACAAGAAGCAAAATTATCAACACTTAAAATGCAGATTTCCACAAATTCGCGAAAATAAAGAAATGCATAATTACTGTAATATTCCATTAATCCCCCCCCCCCCTTCCCAAACAAACAACAACAAAAAAATTGCGCCAAGCGCCGTATCACCTTTCTGTCTTATCCGATCTCTGCTTTTCTACTGTTCCATGGATGGACGCAGCTGATCACGGTAAAACGAACGTTTCTCTCATTCTCGTAATTGGTCGAATTGTGGGTGCGCCTTTAGATGACGTCAAAGGTCGGAGCTTGCCAACAGATTTTCGATCGCGGAAGACGCGATCAAATTCTAAGTGATGTTTCGAAAATTTTTTTTTTCAAAAGGTTAAAATTAAAATTTTTTATAAAGGATTTTAGCATTTGAAACAGAAAAATACGAAATTTAAGAATATGTAGTTAGTTTTCCCATATTTCTAAAAGTTACGCCGATGTGAAGTCATAAAAATGATCGAAAAGAGAACTTATGTCTGATGATTGCGTACATTCAATTCTTATCTTTCACGGGAGCGTCATAAGTGGGATCGCAGGGAGAGCGTGCTTTTTAAGTTCTGTTTTTTAATTATCTCGGTTAACAAAAAAAGAAAAATCTGAATAACAGGGGAGGCGTTGGACTATTCTTATAAACATTTTTGGATTTCAACAGGCGGTAGATTTCGATAGCCACTTTTAATCCCTGTAAGCGGCCTCTCCGATTACTTTACGATTTTTTGCCGCATTTGGGGTGGGGTGGGGTAGGGGGGAGAGATTAATGGGATATTACGGTACCTTGAGGTGTATGCGAAAAAGTTTAAAATATTCAAAATATCGATTTATAAAGCATGTTAACTTTTCAATAAAATATGTAAAAAAAAACTGCAAATTTTTATGAAATGAAAGCTTTTACTAAGTTTCGGTTTTGGATCGTTTAGCGTTCCGGATATCAGGACGTCGGATAATAGATCCTATACTGTATCCTCATTAGAAGTTATGAACAACATTGAAAGTAACAGGTGATCAATAAAAATTGGTAATAAATTATTTATCCAACAGTAATGAGATAATTAAATTTTTGTACGTTATTTATTACCTAGATAAATTTAGTTCTGTTCTTAGTGAAATTCTTAACTTTTTTCTATAAGAATATGGTGTCCAATGAAGCCAATCTATAATCAAGAGCAGTGTTTGTTAACATTTCATTTTATCGCACAAAAGATTTGAATCCATAATTAAACTTTCACAGCATGCATAAATTATGAAAATTAAAAAATGATATAAGGGAAAAAAAATGCATTTTTATATATGAAAGGATATCGTTTTAATTTATTTATCAAAGCAAACAAATTCCTTATAACAACAGAGGGAGGAGGGGAGGGGTACAAAAAAAAAAAAAAAACTTATAATTTTTAACAAAATATAATAAATAAAATTCTTGAAGATGTATTTTTACTTTTATCTTTATTATACATTTATTTTTTTGTTTAACTAGCTAACTCTTCATTATACACATCTTTTTTGTAAAACTGCATAGACATATTTCTAAATATTCTTCCAAGAATCTAGCCAAAATCTGTTTTGTTTGAGTTTTTTTCAGTGTAGAAGAGCCTACTTCTAACACATATAATGCTACAAATTGAAAATTTCTTTCATAATACTTCAAACTGATAAATTGAGAGGATTTTCATTGCAATCCTCTAACACTTCTTTTCAAATAACTCTTTTTCTTATGTAATATATAAAACTGCTGCTATACATGCACACACACTTAAAGGCATTTCTCATCTAATCCAGAGAAGCTGTTTAGGTGGGTGAATATGTCCTTTAAAATTTGTGCATAATCCTGAAGTTCTCAAAATTTGTTTATTAAGAATTGTTTATTAACATTTTTTCACTAGTACAAATATTTCTGTTTATTTTTATTTTAAACCTTTTCCTTCAAAAACAAAAAAAAAAAGCAAACAAAAAAAAAACAAACAAACAAAAAAAAAAAATCCTTGAAACTACAGATGCAAGAACATTTTCATGATTTCTCTATACATTCCAATGAAAAAAAATTAGTGTGTTAAAAGTGATTAGATGCAGAAATAAATCTACAAGAAATGCAATTTTATTATACTTAACTTCATTACAAAGTAAATCGCATAATTTAGAATACTACATAAAAAAAAAAAAAAAAAAAAAAAGAACTTGACTGAAAATTTTGAAATCACACCAGTTGAGAACCACTGATCTAGAGCATGTAAATTTTATTTGAAAGCTTTTCAAAATCAAACTAATTTATTGCGATTTATTTTGTGAAAGAAAAAGCTTTACAATGGACTATTTATGATATTTTAAAGCATTATGAACATTTTTTAATTCTCATAGAACAGTTAAAGTTGCAAAAATCTTTACCAGCAAAGATATTCTAAATTTAGAGGAAAGTTTTGGATCATAAAACAGAATTTCTTATTAGCAAGAAGCAACAAAGTAAGGATGCTCTCAAGCTACAATTAATTATAATCTTAAAAAATGAAAGAAAAGTTGACAAAAGAAAAATATTTCTCAAAAAATACTAACAATAGATTGCATAAAAAGTGCAGATGTTTTATGACCCATTGGACTGAATGGATAGATCCAATCTTACATTCGAAGGCAAGATCTAGCTATCAATCAAAATATTTATCTTGAGAGAAATATCATAAAAGATTTAGTTTTCTATAATCAAGTCAGTGATCTAGATATTTATGCTTTGTAATCAGATTTTGCTTGTTTTCATTATATTATATATAGATATATATACATTATTCAATTACTTATATAACAAGAAGCAACCAGATTTGTAAAAAAATATCAATTTCCCAGAAATGTGATCTACTGAGGATTTTTGCTTGGTTACAAAAAATAAAATTTAAGCAAAAAGGTTAAAAATCAGAAAACATCAAACAGCTTGTTCATCAAATCACATAATGGATAATACAAACTGATTCTGATCTTGTTATACATGTACTTGCCACTCATTCAAAGAAATATATCTATGAATTGTTGAAACAAGACAAAAAAAAAAAAAAAAAAATAAATAAATAATAATAATGATTAGCTTTTATCTAAAAAATCAAAATGTATTTTTCATACATTATACTTAATAAAAAATATATTTCATTCAGTGTTGGATTTTATTAATCACCCATTATCAACAATGCAAAAATAATAATAATTTAAATGCAAATATAGTTAATGGTTAAGAATATGCAGTAATGGGAAGATAAATCATATAAAAGATTAAATTTAAGTGAAAGTTAAAGGGAAAAAATACTAAGCAACTTATTAATTAAATCAGACATTGCATGGAGCAAATTGATTCAAATCCTATATACATGACCACAACTGATACAAAGTAAATATATACATATCTACCCTATATATATAAAATCCTAATAAAATGAATTTATGAAACAGATATTATGAAATGACTGAAATGTAACAAATTTTTGAAACGATTCTATGAAACGACTGATTATGTTTCACGGCGATTTCTCCTAAAATATGGAATACTTTGCGATGAAATTAACACCAAAAAATCCGTATTGATCCGCAGATCTCAAAACTGGTATTAGAATTTTTAAATTCGAATTAGTTTTCGAAATATTAATTTTTTTCTAATTTTTAATGCTTTTCTCTAATGACGGCATCTCAAATTTTAATCCTAACAGATGTTTTTTTTCATATTTTAGAAAAGGTTGTTATTTTAAACTAATTTGGCGACCAGTTTGGCCTCCGTTAAATGTATGCTAAGAAATGCATCATGTTACTTTTATTCATAATTCAATTTGTATGTCATTATCGTTTTATTTAATACAAAACTTTTATTTAAAACTGAAACATTTAAAATAAATGGCTTTCACTTCTTTCTTTTTTTATAAACGAAACGAAAAATATTAGGCACAGATGTCATATATGCAACGGGGTACCTAATTGGTGCCAAAATGGCATTATTTTGCCTGACATGGTAGCCTGGCTATTTGTTGCTTATTTATTAATAAATGTTTATTTGAATTTATTTTCTTTTTATTTACAAAAAATGTTATAAATTGTTTTGTTCTATAGTTAATTAAACTTTTTAAAATTTATTCTTATTTCATTTTAAAAATAACAGAAAATAATTTAAAAATACATATGTAACTGGTATTCGAAAACGAGGTTTTCGCCAAATTGTCGTTAAAAAAAAATCACACCAAACCCGATGCGTATATGACAATGCAACAAATCATGACATTTAATTTCCACTTCAAAGCAATGTTTTAATGGTACTACTTCTCCCGTCGACCAATTTCGCCAAATTATAGAAATTGACATAATTTTTATTTTAAATAACGAAAGAACAAATAAATTAGTATAACATTAATAAAAATACAAATAAAATGTCGAAATAAAAATCACTTGATGGCATAAACACGTGTAACTTCCTTAAAGTCAAGTGAATGTGACATTTACGATCAACCATTATTGGCATTTAATCTTATAGTTTGGCAACAGATTTTTGGTCTATGAGATAACCAAGTAGCACCGTTTTAATTTACCACTTGAAAAATATAAAAATGCTAATTGGCGAGTTAAAAAAAAAGCTATTGGCGAGATTTGCACCCAGCTAACATAAAAGTACCAGGAATTCTTTGCGATCATGGCAACTTTTATGTAGTTTTATTCAAAAAAATAATTTTGATTTTTAATCAAAATGGAAACCTTTCTTATGAAAAGCGAAGGGATCAGCCCGTTGTTTATGACAGTTACATGACTTGGACTATTATAATATAAATGAAATAATAACGATAGAATAATATTTGGTGACTTATCATACCTGTGGCTGGCTAACATTAAAGTACCAAAATGGCCGCCTGGAATATAAAAAGCGAAGGGATCCGCCTGGAACTGTTAATGATAGTCAGATGACTTAGGCTATTATTATAGAGATTGTTTTCAATTCTAAAAACAGTGCAATGAATAATATTTTCTAACGATTAAAAGTTTATTTACATGCGACTATTAAATATTAATAAATAATCAATAATTAATATTAATAAATAGCAACTAAAAAAAGACAGAAAAATATTGAAAATTATGTCTTGAAAATTGTATTTACACGTGAATATTAAAAGAGAAAGGAAACTTTAAAATAATAAATACATTAATATGCGTTTAACCCTTTCAGGGGTAAGGTACTTCTATTCGTAAAATCTTGAAATCAGTAAATGGCATCG
The DNA here is from genome assembly GCA_963932465.1 of Maratus speciosus. Lineage (NCBI taxonomy): Eukaryota > Metazoa > Arthropoda > Arachnida > Araneae > Salticidae > Maratus > Maratus speciosus. The sequence continues at coordinate 335,095,153 of OZ010800.1, forward strand.
GAATTTACAAACAAATTTCGAAATACAAAATGCTTTTGTTCACTTACTTAATAAAAGGAAAATTTTCATCCGAATATTCTGGTGCCAATGTGGCATTTAAGAATTAAAATTAAGTGGTCCAAAAATGATCCACCGCCCTTGAAGGGGTTAAAGCAGCAAATTTTAGTAATTGTAGTAAATTGTATTATGTCAATCGTTTTATAATGCTGTTAAAAAATACCAGGAGACAAAGACTCTGTTTACTTAATTCATTTTACTTTAGCTTCTTTTCAAATGTTTAACTGTTCTTCTTTAACCGAACATGAAAACAACCATTGGAATTCTTAACAGCAACTGATTCTGCCTTAAATTTTTGCAATCAAAGGGAATTGAATGGAAACCCATTTACAGGGAGATCGCTACAGGTTTTTTTTTTTTCCCAGTATAATCCAATCTTCTCTAATCTTTTTTAAACCGATCAGATTAACGTGCTTTTAGATTCTGAATCTTCTCTAATCTTTTTTAAACCGATCAGATTAACGAGCTTTTAGATTCTGAAGTGTCTGGTTGGCAAGCGTAGCTTGCAGGGGGCAGAGCCCCCTAGTATATATATAATTAAATCACTGAACCAAAATAAAGGTTTAGGGGTTCTTTTCTTTATGACAGTTATGAAAATTTGAACAAGATCTCAATTAATTTGCTCTACACAGCATCTGATTTTATAAACAAGATATTTTTATTCAATATGCATTCTTTTCTATATGCTCTTCATGCACTTTTTTCCAAGTCAAATAAAGATATTTTGAACCAGAAATTTCACTTAATAAATGAAACCAAATAAATAATACAAAACAAGACACATTATATGAAATAATTTTTTTTATTAGAAATAGGTTTATTTAACTTGGGGGAAAAAAGCATAAAGGTTGGCAGCTATAGAATATTATTAACTAAGCAAAAAGTAAATTCAATTATTTTGTGTGTCATAATCAAGAGTGGTGAAATCTGGTTCTGCTTACAAGATATATAACACAGATATTCTACTAATAGCAATATAGTACCTATTGCTAATTCTGGTTACAAAGTTTTAGACAGTTTGCTTAAAGGGGATTTTATTAATTTATTTTTTATGCATTGCTGTTAAAACATATTACCACCAAATATCAGTAAAGTTTGAACATTAAATAAGGAATTGTAAACAAAGTTTAAAATTGCACCACATATCTTTTAAATATTTAACACGACATATGTTTTAAGGATAAATTAGAAATGCAAATTCTATTTTTTTTTTCTACTTTAAAGATTACCAATTTTAAGCTCAAAATACAAAGTTTGGTCTTTGGTAAAATCGCACAAAGAATTCATAAAAATTTCAAGATAACTGTGCAATCTAATTTATTCAAAATAGTAGACACTGTTACACCACATTTGATTAAAATATTGAAAAATTGCACTATCTTACTTTCTTCTACAGTACATAACTTAATGATAAGCTAAAAGGAGCAAAACATATATTGAAAGGCCAAATAAAAGTAAACTCTACTTCATATAACAAAATTAAAAATAAAATAAAAATACATTAAATAAAAGCTGTTTAAAAGAGAAATTGTTAAAACTTATTTTGCTTTGGAAGCATTTTAAAATAGATTAAATTTTCGGAATATACTATAAAAATTTCAACATAACAATTAATTCTGATATATATATATTTGTTTATTCTTTTTTTTTTTTTTTGTAAGTGCAGTAACCTAAAGGAAATGGGTAGGTAAGCAACAACTTTTAGTTCTCTAATAAAATCAAAAAATGTTTTCTTTTTCTGTTTGTTTTATGCTTAATTATTGCCCGATTGACTTTTGTTTTGAAGATTGTTTAAATATGTCATACCAGATAAGAAACATAGGTTTATTTAGCAAATTTTATGTATTTAGATTATATCAATTTGATTTTATATTTGCTGTGTCATGATTGCCGGGATTATTATTCAGAGATGACTGCTTTTCACTTATTTCTTATCTCTAACTTTTTAACATCTCTTTTCTGGTTTTATTATGTATGATAGCCCGAATATTGCCTTTTTAGCTTGTTATGGCTTATGAAAGGATGAAATTATACATGTTTTTGTGGAATTTAAGGTAATTTGGACCTGACGGTTCTGCATTCAATCCACAAATATTTCAATTTTTACAATATTTTCCAAATACTTCAACAATATGCTATATTTTACTATTTTTTATCTCGCTCATCATTATAATTTATTTTTGGATAGTTTTCATAAAAGGTAGACTTCATTTTGATTTTCATTTTTCAATTTGTGAGTAATATAAATTTATGTTGTTTTATAATGGTTTTTTATATATATATAGATAAGAGAGCCTGATAATTGTCTTTTGATTATCAAATCAAATCTTCTGCCCTGGCGAATTGTGTCTATTATTTTTAAGTTTTTTTTATCTATTACAGACTGATCATAATTTATTTTTTGGATCGCTCATTATTTTCACTTTTCTTGGGTTTTCACGATATGTAAAAAGTAGCTTAATATTGTCATTGTTAGACTTATTGCTGACAATATTCAATGAAATAACATATCTTTACTATGAATTATCCTTAAAAAGCTCCTCTGATGAATCCATAAGATATTCACAGTTTCTCTCATTGGCATTTTCATTTTATTGTGTTTAATCTTTTCCTATGAATTTCACACATGCGATTTCATTTTAATTACATGTATATATAAAGCGTTCATAACACCATCATAGTTTTAATATATATTATGAGAATAATAAAGTAAAACATTTGTAAAAACTATGATGATGTTATGAGTGCTTTATATATATATATAAATCAAATTTATACGATTGAAATACATTCAAATTTGTTAAATAAACCTGTGTTTCTGACACATTTAAACAAAAATGACATAGAGATGCACTAAATATACATCCTTCATCCAATCAAAACATCATAGAAAAAGAGAAGACAAAGTTTGACTGGCCAAATGGCTTATCTATCCACTTCTTTTATAGACATATGTACAAATGCATAAAACTTCAATAACAGATAAATCACATGATCACATGCACAGAATTCCAATGTTATTAAAAAAGAAAAAAAAAAAAAAAGATAAATAATATCTACGGTAAAAGAAATCAAACATCTATGAGACAAATATTTATATATTGTTCTGAACTTTCTGAAAACAAATTTCTACTACATTATTGTGAATAAAAGCTCTTTGAATAAAAAAAGTAGTAAGCAAATAATAACAACAAAAAAAAAGATGTATGACAGTGCTGTTTTTTTTTTCTTTTCTTAAAGGAAAAAAGGTTTAAAAACCTTGTTATAGTAACAAATAAAAAAAATAATAAATAAATAAATAAATACACTGGAATTCAATGTTACACATGCCCACAATATAAAATATAAATTTAAAATCAATTAGTTCAGTATATAGAAAATTCTCTTATCACCGAAATAAATATATGAATATCAATCTCATTATATATAAATATATAATCTTATATAACTCCATTGCACAAAACTGATGGAACAACAATCAGTAATTTATAAAATAATAGAATAAATATATAATAATCTAAATAAAATAATTTCCACTAAGCATCTTCTGCAGAAGGATTTAAATCATTCCAATGACATAGATTTTCATGCTGCTTTAAGTTATCCTTCCTGTTGTAACTTCGGGGACATAAACTACATTTAAATATTTTTGGAGTAGCAGCATGTATAACTTGATAATGACGACGTAAACTTTTAATACGAGAAAAGTGCTTGTTACAAACATTACAATAAGCTCCACCAGAAGAAAAATCTGTCATTTTCCCTCTTATTCTGTAATAACTATTACTTGTCACCGGTTCACCAAAGAAATAATCTGAAAGAAAAAATATTTTATTACCAAAGTCATCAACTTTAATGAAATTCAATACATAACATTGAGAAAATAGATAACAAATTTGTACATTTTGTGCATCAATGTTTAAAAGTTTATCTTCTTCTATAAATAATAGGACTTTTTAGTTAATGGGACACTAGTCACAATCAGAGGCAGTTTTAGAGCGAAGTGAGGTAGAGCAACTATCGCAGGAAGAAAACACATAAAATACTTCATTAACGCCTACTGAACAGCTTCTTTAGAAATCTAAGAAGCCTCTAGAGATGCTTAAAAATTTGGCATCATTAGCTGCCTACAGTTATAATTACAAACAAGAGTACCAAATGTTGAAAGTTATTTATTTCCATTCACTAGTTGCTATGTAATGACATCATTGTGAAGAATCAGGAAAATAAATCTCTATAAAGCAATAACATAGCTGAAAGAAGTACAATTCATTCTAACAAATGGAAATATAGCAGAGATTTAGAAAACGACATACACAAAAATCTTCAAAATAAATCATCCATATAATTTGACTGATCTCATTTTCAATGCCAAATGTTGAGAAAATGTGAGGCAGAGGAAAATGGCAAAACAAAAAAGCAGCATGACATAAAATCATAACAGCAACTTCATCTCTCTAAGTAACATAAAATATATATTTTTTGACTTTTAAATATTTATGTTTGCCCATATTTTCTGAATTTATTTTGTATATATATAAAAAAAGTTGCATAGTTGCTATTCTTATCTCTAATTAAATTTTGTGATGATTATGGTTATTTTATCAAATGTCACATTCTATCTTGCCATGCCAAGTGATATCCCATTAACCAAAAAGTTCCATTGAATGGTTATCATCCACAAAATATTCTTTACTTAAAAATGCACAACATTTTTATAATTTAAGTTTTGCATTTTCAAAAGGATAGAAATAGTTCTCAAACTTTGTGACTGTTTGAAAAGTTTAATAAATGATATTAACAGACGTAATTTTCTATTAATATATTTGAAAAAAAAAAAAAAAAAAAAAAAAAAAAAATCATAAGCAAATAAAGAAAAGATTTTCCAATAGAGACTGAAATCTTATGATGTCAGGAGTTTTCCCCTCTTTCAATTATAACGGAAGGTCTACCATATCTGTCTCTTGCATACAATATTAATTAGAAGATTTAAAAATAGCTTCTTTTCCCTATCCTATGTTCTCAATATCTCTAGAAGAAACTTTGAGTGACCTTGCAACCATGTACAAATACAAGCAAATGAATTAAGGTTGGAGTCAAACATTTGGCTTGAATAATAAATCAATATGCCGTTGCTGTACAGATATGCCAATATATCTACTAAGGATAAAAAAAAAAAATAAATAAATAAAAAAAAAAAAAAAAAAAAAAACTGGAAATTTTGATTTTATTTAGAATATGTATGCTAAAATTATTTTCCAGGAATTATCCTATAAAAGTCTCTCTCATACTTTTGTCTACTTAGTAAGTTTCGCACAATTAAATTTTTTTGTTTATTTGTAGAAATTGTGAATGGGGTCACATTCACCACCTCTTTGGCAATCAGGGAATAAATGAAAACTTCCTATCATTTGTTCAGTTTCAAGAGAAAGAAAGAGAATTTTTGGCATCCTGCCTAATGTAGTTCACTAGATGGTACTGTGGGTACAGTGTTACCATGCAAGCAAGAGAAAGAAAGAGAATTTTTGGCATCCTGCCTAATGTAGTTCACTAGATGGTACTGTGGGTACAGTGTTACCATGCAAGCAAGTGTAGACACTTCCCTCATTTTGTTATTTCTTTGTTCTTATGTGTAAATTTCACTATTCAAAGAAATGAATCATGCAAGCGAGTATAGGCACTTCTCTCATTTCGTTATTTCTTTGTTCTTGTGTGTAAATTTCACTATTGAAAGAAATGAATTGTCGTGTCGTATGAACATTATAATTACCTAGAGGGACCTAAATTACCTATAGGATCATCCCTTTTTAAATCTTAGGCATTTAAGTAATATTTTGATCTTAGTACTGTGAGGGTTAAAGAACATTTATTGAAGAATGATTGGGTCTTTGGCAGCTAATGACCAATTTAATCAACCCAGCACTGAATGGTTGCAGTTTTCACAAGCACACTAAAGTTGACAAGAGAAATTATCATGTGGTCTGATGAACTCTATTTATCTTTCATTATGCCAGTGTAGAGTACATTCCTGGCAAAAATTATAAGAACATTTAAACATGTAAAGAATAATAAATGTTATACAATTAATAAGCATTATACAATCAAAAATAGATTTGCCTTGCTCATTACTTAAAAATTAGTAATAATAATTTATTTTCAAATATAAAGTAAAAAACAAAATCAATTTTTTAAATGATCATAATTATATGGACACAGCTTATAAGTTTACAAAACAATTTATACAAGAATTGTAGCCATTTTATTTTGGAGACACTCAGCCATACAACTGAGCATGGTTTAGCCTGGCATTGTAAATAGCATCATCAAGATCTGCAATGCATGAATTATTTGTTGCCATCTACATAAACAATATTCACCGTTGTAAATGACTGATTTCTTGTTTGCCACTTGCATAAACATAGAACGATTGAAGTGCCCAATTAAATAATGGGATATTGTTATCATATTGAACCACTTTTTAGTAGCTTTTAAGATATGGCATGAAGTTGGATGATGCTATTTGATGCCTCTTGCTGGAAAATAAATTTGTCGCCTCCTAAGAGTCTAAGTATGCCAAAAGTTGTATTTCTAAAATATGCATGTACATTTTCAAGCTTATTTTTTTAGAAATATTTAAATCAATCTTACCTTGAGGTGATGTTGTACCCTAAACCATGACTGATATTCCTTTATTTTGATGGCTACATGCAATGTCACTATTCTTCCACAAATAATGCCAATAGTAACATGCATCATTAGACCCATCAAAACTGAATTACCTTCCAAAAAAAAAAAAAAAAAAAAAAAAAAAAAAGGACATTATTCTATTGAATGGCATTTTTAATCCATTTAGTGATTGCTTTTTTTTTTTTTTTTTTTTTTTTTTTGAGGGAGGGGTGGGGGGGGGGGGTGATTTTGTAGTATTGGGCTACTCTAGATTTGACATTCATTTTCATACAGTGGCGGTCAAAAGTTTCCGGCCAGTCAGTTTCTTTGATTTGTTTGACAGAACATTTTAGCCAAGAAAAAGTTCAATTGCTCCAAAAGTTAGGAATAAGCAAATTACCTCTGACCACGGGATCATTTTGATTGGTTACTTAAGATACTTGATGCAAAGGGGAGGAATTCAAAATTCGCACATGCAAAAGTTTCCGGCCATACGTCATTCATTAGTTTTTGCTATCGCTAAAGGGATTTTTTGGCCATGTCTGTTAATTAATCAACGTGAATAATGTATTTTAAATTCAAAAATGAAAAGTTTAACAATTTATTGTTCCTAAACTAGTGATTTGTTTGTCGCTAAAGGGACAATTCTCTCGTGAAATTACGGCAAAGTTGTCGATCAGAAAATTTGCTGTAAAAGATATTTAAAAAATGTATAAAGATGGTCATAGCCTTCGGAGCTTGCTTCGGTCCCGGGGGACCCCAGAAAACGACTATTCTTGTGAACAGAATTATCAGAAGAAAAGTAGTTGACCTGCGTAAAAATGGCGCTGCAATTCCATGCTATTTATGGTGTTAAAAGCGATTTATGGTGTTGTGGTTATTGCTGAAATAAGTCTATCTACAGTGTCATAATGCTTATGCAACGTCGAACTTTATGGAACAGTCAGGGTTAAAAAACCTTTCATAAGTAAAAAAATTCAGAGGGCCTGACTGGCATTTTCCAAGGACTACAAAGACTGATCAAGTGAAAACTGGAAAAAAGTACTATTTTTAGATGAATCGACGTTCAATCTTTTTGTGAGTGATAAAAAACATTACAACCGCCGACCTAAAAACAAAAGATAAGGTGCGAGATATATTATTCCTACAATGAAGCACGGCGGAGAACACGTTATGCTGTGGGGAGCATTTTCTGGAAAATGCGTCTGTCCGTTATTTGAAATCCGCAGCATGATGAATAATGCAATGCATAAGGATATCTTGCAAGATCATTTGCTGCATTATTGGAGGAAAAATTGTGGTCGCAAACATTTGTTTCATCATGATAACGACCAAAAGCATGCATGCAAGCTGATCAAGCTGTGGCTTTCACATAAAAAAACTTCGCTTTTGAAATGGACAGCCCAATCATCCGATCTGAATATAATAGAAAATCTTTGAAATTAACTTGAAAACATGTATGGAATTATAAATATTCCGATTTAGCAGCATTTTCACAAAAATTGCAAGAACCGTGGACAAAACTTAACATTGTTGATCTACAACTGTTCATTGAATCGATGCCACGTTGCTGTGCCGCAGTACTTATTGCTAAATGTATGAATACAAAATACTAATTGTAAATGTTGTTGATCACTGTTATTTTCTGTTATAACACCATTTTTTTCCGAACTTGCCAATGTGGCCGGAAACTTTTGAGAACATGCGCTTTCTCTTGCAATTAATTTTGTTAATTAAATTTATTAATATTTAATTTTTATTCCATAAATAAGTTCTTAACTGTTACGTCAATAAAGTGTATAAGTATCACTTTGATATTCCTCTTCATATGGGTATACTTACAAATTAACCAAAAATTTTATGCTGGCCAGAAACTTTTGACTGCCACTGTATATAAATGTTGTTGTAAATGTTGTTGATCACTGTTATTTTCTGTTATAACACCATTTTTTTCCAAACTTGCCAAGGTGGCCGGAAACTTTTGAGAACATGCGCTTTCTCTTGCAATTAATTTTGTTAATTAAATTTATTAATATTTAATTTTTATTCCATAAATAAGTTCTTAACTGTTACGTCAATAAAGTGTATAAGTATCACTTTGATATTCCTCTTCATATGGGTATACTTACAAATTAACCAAAAATTTTATGCTGGCCAGAAACTTTTGACTGCCACTGTATATTTAAAAGTTTCAAAATCCTTAACACTTGAGGGGCAGTGGGATATATTATATATCTAACTTAATTTTAATCAAGATAGGCACCAGAATCTTTTAATTAAATTTTACATTTATAACTTTTGTGAAAAAAAGTTATAAAATTGCATTTCCCTACTTTTGAATAAAATTTTCGAAAATTCCGGTGTTAGTTTAACATTACAGAAACACAATTGCTTAAGCATCTGATAAATTGTTTTAATGCTTCAGTTTGCATCAATTTTTATTTGATGACATTCTCTATTGCTCTCTGACTTGTGAATTTCAAATATTTGCTGGTATGATTTTTCCATGCCTAATAACTTCCACTTTATACAAACTTCACTTTCCATTAATCTTGTTCCTCTAAGCATTTAAATTTTGAGCAAGTGAACATTGATACTAACTTTGAAAGACATATAATTCAATGTCATTTCTCCAAATTAGCATAAAGCTATTTTTAGAAAAATTTTAATTGAACAACAAAAAGAACATGTAATTATATTTACTATCCTTATAATTATGACCACAATAAAATCCACTTTTTAACATAAAAAAAGATCCTGTATAAAATATATATCTCAACATTTATTTTTTGTATATTTTTGAAACACACAAATTTACATAAATCAGCCCAATTTCCTTCTATGTTCCTTGTCATCACCGTTAAAAGAAATAGTGTCCTTATAATCTTGGCCAAGAATGCAGTTATGTAATCCACATCAAGTAGTAAATGTTTAAAAATACCAATTGCCATTCTCAAAATAACAAATCTATGCAAAACAGGCCCGTGAAGGTACAACATCTGTTGATTTTGCAACTGTCACTTAAGCCAAACATGAATCTTGGGGTGCTTCGATAAAAAGTTTTTTCCAGTGTGCCCTTCTCATTTAATTACTTTCATTTGTTAATGATATGTGTAAAAAAAAACAACAAAAGTTCAGTCCTGCATATTTTAGTGCATACTATACTGTAAACAGGGCTGACTAACTGCCTATAGGGGTCACTTAGTGACATGCCTATTTTCTGAATAAAAATTATCTCAGTAGCTTTCAACCAAAAGCCACTGACTTAAATAAAAATCTGCAAGATAAAGCAGGCATTAAGGGATTTTAGTGGCCGCTTTAGTGCATACAGTATTAACCAAAGTCATCTTGTTACTTCTGTTGAATCACATATTTTCAGTGTTTGCAAAAGTGCAACAGGTCTCATTTGAGGAGTGTACTTCTCCTAGTTTAGTTATTTATTCCTAATTTATCAAAGATGTTAAACACAAGCCATTTTTTATATGTTTGTTTACGACTTATTTAGTGGAAGTGAAAAATAGGAACATTGAAGGGTGAGAAGGTGCACCATGTTTTGAAGGGAAAAAGAAATCATAGCTTGTTTTTTTAGCTCACAGGCTATCAAAGCCTGAGAGCTAATGTGCCCACAGGTTCTGTATGTACGTATGTATGTACGTAACACGGTAACTCTTGATAGAAATATCTGATTTGCTTCAAATTTTTTTTTCTAGGTTCATTCTGATAAGGTGCTTCCTTGATTAGTTTTGGGGGTTCATTGGTTAAGTCTAAAGGGGGAAATGGGAGGTTAACGCCCGGCTAATTTAGATAAATGGGTTTTTCATGCAGAATCATTCGATTTGCTTCAAATTTGACATACCAGTTTACTCTGATAAGGAGCGACTTGGAGGTTCAATGGCTGAATATAAGCGGGGGTAAGGGCAGTACCCCCCCCCTTAATTTAGATAAATGAGTTTTTCATGCAGAATCATTTGATTTGCTTCAAATTTTATATACCGGTTTATTCTGATAAGGAGCTTCCCTGATTAGATTTGGAGGTTCATTGGCTGAGTATACAAAGGGGAAAGGGGCTAACACCCCCCCCCTTAATTTAGATAAATGAGTTTTTTTATGCAGAATTATTCGGTTTGCTTTAAATTTTATATACTGGTTTATTCCGATAAGGGGCTTTGCTGATTAAATTTGGAGGTTCATTGGTTATGTTTAAAGGGGGAAATGGGGAAGCTAATGCCCATTTAATTTAGTGAAATGGGTTTTTCATGCAGAATTATCTGATTTGCATCAAATTTGGTATACAAGATTATTCTGATAAGGTGCTTCCCTAATTAGATTTGGAGTTTCATTGTTTAAGTATAAAGGGAAGAAATGTTGACAAATCCCCCTTAATTTACTTTTTGAGGGGCATTATTCTTTGACATGAGTATAATATACAATTAGTGTGAATAGACTGTGAGCTCAATGCCATCAGTTTAACTGGGCACTTTTCTTTTTATTATATTTTCTTATTGTATTCTGACTGTGTTCGGTTGTTTTTATTTGTTGAAAATGATCAATGCCTCTTTCTTTGGTACAAAGAGCAACAAATAACAATAATAATAATAAAAAAATAGCAATTTAACAAATTACAACGACCATTTGGAAAATGATTTTTTCAAAGACTAAAATTTAAGACATAAAAAATCGCACGGAGTTGATGCTAGATTATGTACGCCATGGATTAAACGATAACATTCCTGGAACCATCGTGAACAAATTTTAAAAGAAATTTCAGTTTTACAATTTTCGGTACTGTAAATTTTTAAACGTCTACGGAGCTGGTCATACATTACGTACGCCATGAATTAAACATTAATAGTGTTATTACACGTAAAAATTGCAAGATTTCCTGAAACTTGCGTATTAACCAAGCATTTCATTGGCTGTTCGGGAAAAGGCTTTTCTATCATCAGATTTCCAAAAAATCTCACGACCAATTTTAAATAAAATTTCATTCTTAAACTTCTAAACATCCAACAATATTACTTTTTATACCGTCCGATAGAGAAAAAAATGTACTTTTAAATGCAATTTGCTTGAAAGCTGTATCTCAATTTGTTTCTGATTTATTAATTTTTTTTGTAGTTTTTATTACTTTTTTGTCATAGTGGCAACACTCTGTTGTCCATTGTTGTTGAAACCAAAGGGAAATACAGATTACTGTATATACCAATCAGATAACGAATAAATTGCGGATTAAACCTACGAAAACGTTCAGATATGCTTATGATGTCCTACCCTGACGAGAACAATAACCATTTTTCCAAATGGTTAATAATAAAAAAGATTGTGCCTATACTGTTTCATCCTGAAATCCTTTGCAACAAATTTCAAGTGAATAGGTAAATTTTATTTTCTACCTTTTTTTTTAATTCAAGTTTTTAAGAAACCTTTCTAAACTCCGTTTAGTGATATTTAAGAAAGTTATACTTTTTAAAAATTATTTTTCTTTTAAATTGAATTTGGTGCAATACTTATGACTGACTTTTTAAAAGAAAAATTGTTCCTACCATCTCACCATTTTTTTTTCGTACATCAAATCCCGATCAGATTTTCGATTTGTAAAAAAATGATCTAAATCCTCCCACCCCCTAAAATCTCCTCCAACAAAAAACCCTAAGCAAAATTTTAAAACTTTTTTTTTTTTTCAAATTTACTTCTTTATTTGTTATTTTATTGAAACAGTATTTAAACAATCATATAAGCCTTTCTCAGCAAAAAGCTTCCCATTTGTCCCACTCTGGTATCAAACATGCATAATTTAACCTATATTTAACCTATTTGAAATTTCTTTTCTGACCTATTTAATACACTATAGTAACAAATAAATAATACATAACCTAAATTATCCCTCTTCCCAAATCTCTGCTTCTTTCCCTCAGTCCCTCTCACCTTCATATCATGAACATCAACCTTCCTCCAACCTCATGCAGTTTAAAATCTGTAAAATTCTTAACTTATTTTTTTTAGCTTGATTTGCAACTTTGTTGCAAAAATATTTAAATAACCATCTAAATTATTTCTCCCCCCCCCCTGCCCCTTGGGAAAATGTTCTCTTTTTATTCTTTTGTTTTGTTGCCCCAACACACACAGTATAATATACCTTTTTTTTTGGAGGAGGGGGGGGGGGGGCTCTAAACATAAAATATACATGTGATTCAGAGGTAAGAACAGCCAAACTGTAAAAAGAAAATCTTTTGCTGTCCTTCCACACATTTAGATAGGATGGAACAAAAATTTCAAAGAAGATGAAGATAAAATATTAAATGAAGATTAAATTATCTTACTTAAGGGGGTCCGGGACACAAAAATCTTTAAATTTTCAATTTTTTTTCATATTTTTCATATTTTCATATTTTTTAATTTTTTTTCATATTGGATTAAAAATTTCTCTGTCGTTTTCTGCTTAAAACGATGTTTAAATCATGTTTCTATCTGAATTAGAACAGGAAATATTAATTTTTTGACTTTGGTTTGTTTTCAAAACCTGCCTTTCAAGCTATGGCTGTCAAGGAAACGAGTTCTTGTGAAATTGCATTTTTCTTCATGATAGGTTTTTTCGCCATTTCTCATATTTAAATTCTTATAACTCGAGAACCATTAAAGATACAGGGTTGAAACTCGGAAAATATCTTTTTCACTTGTTTTACTTTACTTTTGAGCCAGCATATTTGAAAAAAATATTTACTTTTGAAAATATGATTTTTTTTTAAAAAGTTGCACAACTTTTTTGTAATTTTTTCGTTAAATATTTTTAATTTTTTTTTTAAATTAATATTTTTTAAAATGCTGGCTCTAAATTAAAAAATATATATTTCTGTTTATTTAAATGAAAAACAATTTAAATTCTACAAATAATATTTCGAGTTATAATGATTTTAAGTTATACCACTTTTTTCATAAATTTAAAATTAAAAAATTTTTTTAAAAAGCTATGAGAAGTTTTATTATTTGATTTTGTTTACAAATGATATGGTTAACCATCATAAAAAAATTCAAAATTTTAACTCAATAAATAAAATTTTTTTGAAAATGTGTCCCGGACCCCCTTAAGGTAAATTATCTTACTACAAAATAAGAAATAGGGCAGAATTTTTTAAAAATAATTTTAGATTTTAAACTTTGCTAGGTGGTCAAAGGGGAAAGAGGAACTTTTAAAGAAACGAGTGTAATTTAAATCATTGATTATTTACTTATTGTTACACACTAGTGAGCAACAGATAGATCAAAAGAATTAAAGATTTTCAAGATAGATTTTAAATATTTTGTGCTGGGGAAGGAGGACAAAGAAGGGAAGCAGACATTCATGCAGGAGAGGACAGGGGGATTTTATTCAGATTATGTAAAAAGATATTCAAGAGGCGGATTACAATTGGGATTTTTCTGTAGTTTATAAGCACATATTGCCATTTGTTACTAAAGAATTTTATTATTTTCATGTTTTTCAAGCTTATAATGAATGGTAGAAGAAAAATGTTTACCCCTTCAAATCTTTTAAAAAGAGTTTCAAAAATAATAAACAGAGTGTAGATTAGAATATAGTATGTCGAATGTAATGTAGCATTGAATTCTGTTGGGTGATAAGTTGCCACAATGTCTTTACAATATCTCTGAAAGGAGAAAACACATGTGGAACTTAGCCACCCAAACAAACGGAGTAAGTTGCTGCCACACAAAAAAATCCTCCTTACCCTTCTATCCCAACTTAGATTTTTTTTAAACTTATAAACTAAAAGCTGAGACATATGTCTATGTTCTAAGACATATGTCTATGTTCTAAGACATATGTCTATGTTCTAAGACATATGTCTATGTTCTATTAACTATTCAGCCTAATCCATGTAATATTAAAGAAAATGGCACATGAAAAATTCAAAATAGGCACTTTGTCACCTCGATGGTATACATTATAATATAAGCAACCACTAAACTTTAGAAAGCAATATCCTCATTGTGGTTTTTGCTCTTCAATAATTTCATACTTTGTTAGGGATTTTGAACTAATGTTAAGGTTATCTCAGAGTAATCATATGTTTACTTACCTACTAGATAGGTGTGCAAACTAAAGGTCTGCACGGGCCCAAAATCAGCCCAATTTTATTTCATCACACTCAGAACATGCATGGACTTCGTTCTCTCTCAAGAGAGAATGTAGTACTGTTATTTTACTTATTTACTAATTTTTTGTAAAAATTAATAGTGGTGATGTACATATCCGATTTTTTTTAAATACCTCTTTTCATTCTAAATTACTTTGATTTCTTTACTAAATCTTCATTTGAATGTAATGGTCGAAGTCATTTTTTTTTTATAGTTTACGTACATTAGCGTTGAAGTTATCATATCATATTTCATGAATTGTATGAGGACATACACTAATCTGAAAATAAAATCTATGCATAAGTGCATTTTTTTGAAGAATTTTAATTGTAGTATAATATTGCTTCTGAAACAACAGCAAGCATTGTAGAAATTGAGTTGCCAAACTTTAAATTTCATAATAGGCCAGGTTAGTATAGAATCAGATTTTAAACTTTTATTCCAGGTCAGTACAAGGCTGAATTTTTAGGTTTCATGATGGACCGGACCGAAACTTTAGTTTTTATGCTAGGCTGGGTTCAAACCAAACTTTTAACTTTAATACAAGCCAGGTCCAGGCTGAATTTTTAGATTTCATAACGGGACAGGATCAAATTTGAGCTTTTACATTGAGCCAGACCAACATAATTTCCACATGAGTCTAGCTGGATACCAGCCTCGCAACTTCAGCCCATGTAGACCCCTAGTGTCAGCATAATTTTGTCCTGCCTGTACAAATAGGTTTAATTTTTAGGAATACCAGATGATCTGTCTAGTGTTGTCCTGGTCCGCGATACTAACTTTAAATATACCTAAAATCAGTGTTGAATGATTTTACATTTTTAAACAAAAATCTTTCCAATAAAAACTAAAATTGGGAGCCTCATTGCCTTTGGCAGCATCCTGGACATGCTACACACACGGTCTAGTCTCTTTTAATTTTATATTTTAAACAGAAAATCTTTCCAAACAAACCTAATGTACCCACTGCCTTCTGCTGCATGTACATTCTTGAATTTGTATGATTTTATACTTTTAAATGAAAGTCTATACAAACAAACCTAGAGTTGGGGCCCTACTGTCTTCAGCAACATGCACTGTGGGTGCTTGCTGCACTCCAGTTTGTTTTGAATTTATATTTTTAAACGAAAGACTGATGTATCCTGGGACTGTGACAATAACCTTAAATACCAAAATCAGCGTTGAATGAAAATATATTTTTAAACAAAAATCTTTTTGAAAGAACCTACCGTTGGGAAATTTGAGGTATACGCTGTCTTTGGCAGCGTATATCCTCAAATTTCTGAGATTTTATATTTTTAAATGAAAATCTTTCCAAACAAAGTACCCCACCCCCTCCCAAATCTAGTGACTGCCAATTTTATTTGTGACAATTAGATATATTAAACCTTTAATTTTGACCAATAGTTCTCAACGAAATCTAAATAATGAAAAATGTCCCCTCCCCTTTAAGATATGAAATATCTCCCATTCACCACCCAAAAATGTCAAAAACACAATAATTTTCTTCAAATGAGAAAGGAATTCTGGGAAGGCACCGAGAAAAAAAGTAAGCCTGTCGAATTCATGAAGGGGCTTCCAGAAAATAAATTTATTGAAATAGTAAATAATATATTTTGTTAAACTGAAGATGTCGTTAGAAAAGAAAATGTACACAGATTAGGTGGGTATTTTTTTTTTTTTTTTTCATATTTGTATTTGGAAAAAAGGTTTTCATTTTTAAAAATGCGAAAGAAATAAACCCCCCAAAAATGGCTTTCAGGAAATAAGGTTTTTGAAAGGGTTAATATTGATTAAAAAAAAAAAAAAGTCACAGTGTTAGAAAGGAGAATGTAAGCAGAAGTTAGTATTTTTTTTGTTCTTTTGTATTTCAAATCAGGAGAGCCGATGTGGACTTGTAAACATGTGACAGGAGAAAAAAAAAACCCACGAATTAGACATAATGTAGTAAATATATATTTTTAAATGGCAAATATCAATATATATATTTTTAATAACATGTTAGAAAGGAAAAATTATAATGATTAAATGGTTATTTTTTGTTTTTCTGTATTAAAATTTTGTAAGTCGATGCAGGCTTGTAAAATGAGGAAAATAAAAAAGGAAAGTGTCCAGTTAAACTGATGGCATTGAGCTCACAGGCTATTCACACTAATTGTATATTACACTCTAATGTCCTCGAAAAATAAAGAAATCGACAAAAAAATGCATTTGGCTAAATTAAGGATGCAGATTAGCTCTCCCATTTCCCCCCCTTTATACTTAACCAATGAACCTCCAAATCTAATCACGGAAGTACCTTATCAGAATAAAGCGGTATACAAAATTTGAAGAAAATCGGATAATTCTGCATGATAAACACATTTATCTAAATTAAGGAGGGGGTAGCCCCCTGTTCCCCCGTTTATACTTAATGAATCTCCAAATCTAATCAGGGAAGTACCTTATCAGAATAAACCCATGGACCAAATTTGAAGCATACTGGATATTTCTATCAAGAGTTATTGTATTACGTACATACATACATACAGAATCTGCGGGCACATTAGCTCTCAGGCTTTGATAGCCTGTAAGCTAAAAAGGAATGTTTTCCCCATATTCTTTCTTCTTAGCTACAGAATGCTTCGGAAAACCCCACGATTGGCAGTGGCATGCCATTTTGCAATATTCATTATGGTTTTTAATTAACATCTCAAATAATTATAAAAAAAGGAAGAATCTGAACCTCAGGTACATTTGGACCTGCTTTGGACTATCCTAATCAAATTTTCAGACTCTACATGCAGTGATTTTCCAAGCCATCCACTCTCCCCTTTCCCAACACCAACACACACACACACACATGGAAATCTTTACTTTATTAGTATAGATATGTATTAATAAATTTATTTTAACTTCTTTCAGCAAATATTTCGATTTTATATATTATTCAGTTTGAGAACTATTACTACATAAAATAGAAAATAGTATTTAATAGTAATAGGTATGAAACTACTTTATTTTTTTGTTAATAAATCTTCAAAATAAATAAATAACAATAAATTTATAAATGTTTGCTATTATAAATATTATCAGAATCATATATTGACGGATTCTGTTAATCACAAAATTATAGAGATAGCAAACTTTCAAGGTTACAATAAGTATTAAAAGTATTTTTTACAAATAATTTAATAACATGAATTCTAAAAATTTTATAGTTAATAAAAATTGCTAAAATAAGAAATAAATAATAAAATCATGGAATGCAATTACATTAATAAATTAAAAACCAAAATTTTCTTTGCAAAAAATGGTGTCAAAAACTGCACACTTTTTTTACTTTTTTTTTTTTTGGTTGGGGGGGGGGGGGGGAGAGAGAAATTGTGTACAAATTTCTTAATTAGTACATCATTTTTACCGTATCATGATTTACCAAATAAACTACATTTATATGCATGCAAAGAGTGAGATTTTTAAAAACAACTGATAATAAATTCCTTAAACTTTAGAATAAATAGGTGTTTAAGAAATATATGCTTTGAAATATTTTAAATGAGCAAAAATACAAACTGAAATTTACTTTAAACAATGCATAACAAATAATAAATTCAGATTTTAATTATATATTAGCAATGCATGCTACTACAGAAAAAATAATATTTCATAGGATATGAGATATGACAGAGAAAGTAACAGATGGTAATTTATAAAATACTGAAAGTAACAACACAATATTTAGACTAATTTTGGATGAAATGTAAACTAGGAGATTTATACATGACAAAAATGCTTGCAAAAATAAAGTCTAAAAAATTTCTACAGCAACTACCAAATAAAATAAAAACATCTTATAGAAAAAATTCTAGTCAACATTTAATATTTCAACTATTAGAAAAACTTTTAATAAATTCAACTTAACAATTTTTCATTACTAGAAGGAAGTTATATCTTTGTATGTAACTATTGCAAAACTCATTTCACCCTGGAAAATAATAACCAAATATTCGTATGAAAATGGAACTAAGGAATTCAGGAAGGGTGTTCAAAACAGCATTTAAATCCTATCAACAGTTTATTAATTAAAATGGAAATAAAAATAATAATGTGTACAGGATAAAGCCTATTTATAAAATCCAACTGTAACATTATTTGTAAATATTTTAAATAAATGATTTATTAAAAATACTGTAACAGTATTAAGATATTAAATTCAAACATCACAACAAATTCAAAAATTTTAAACTCTGACAATCTGAATTTTAAATTGCGTTACTTTCAGAAATTTAAGCATGGACTACAAATTCTCAACTTCTTGAAAAACAAACTTCCTATTAATCTATTTCCAAATGTTAAAAGGTTTTTGAAGCTAAGCAGTTTCTCCCAGATTTAAAAAAAAGGGGGGTGGAATGCTGCTGGTAAGAAAAGTGTGCTTTTTAGGTCCTTGAGGGAATTATTTTTTTAATTTTACAAACACTTTTTATAATTAAAAGTCAGGGCACTCTTTTAAAGACATGATAACGATTGAGGTTTTGATTAAACAAGCAAATTTTTTAACAGCAAAAGCAGTATGTATTTTTTTTTTTTTTTTTTTTTCACACTGAGAGCAAAAAAGGTTATTTTTAAAAAAAAGTGCAGCGCCCAACTGAGACTATGTGGGAACTCTGAGCTAATGATAAGTACTTAAATTTAATAGTTAAATTTAATCAATGAACAACTGTACAAGCTCTAAGAGCAACGATTAGTACAAGAAATTATAAGTCAATGTTTGCTGGTATTGCACAATGGAAATTTACATATAAAAGGGACAGGATAAAACCTTGAAAATTCCCCCCCCCCCCCCATTCCCATAGAATCATCAGAGAAAAACAAATCACATGTTACAGTTATTATATGAATTGGTAGCAATGAAATGCTTCAACATAATGTTCATGGATGAATCAAGAGTTGTTCTACAGCTCAAATAAGTGTGTGAATAACTAAAGATAAAAAGAAATGCAAACTCACTCAGGAATATTACTTTAGGCTATATTTCAGAAGTGAACTGTAAAATGGATTTTCTTTTGAGTTATCATGCAAACAAGCATGTTTTTACAAATGGTACTCTAATAGATAAAAAGCCTCTGAATAAAGTCTTGTGCACCACTGCGAAATTATAAACTGCAGCCATTTATCTGGAACTTATTGTAATCCACCTCCACAAAGAGGGTTGAACACCTTGAGTGAAGGACATTGTTTCTATTAAGTAGCCAGCATCTTTGCATGGTTAATGTTTGGAAAGCAGTGCATCAACATTTTTTAAGCCTTTTATTAGATTACAAAAATGCTAAAGCAAATATCATCAAGTTAGTTTGGAAATAAAAATATGTTCATCAAAGAAGTATATATGTGTTATACAAAGGTTAAGGAATATAACTTTTGATAAATGAACTGATGGAAGCAAAATAATTATAACAGCTGGGCAAGTAATTTGATGTATTAAAGAAAGAAAACAAAAGGGTAAAGTTCATGCAAAAGCACAGCTTAAAAAAACTGTCATCCAATAGTAATATTTAAAAAAAAAATGATTTAAAATAAAGGGATTAATAGTTATAAATAAAAAATATTTAAGTATAATAAACTTATTGTAAGATGTAAGCCTTTTATTCAAAGTATTAAACTAAAAAAAGCAGTTGTATAATAGCGCACAGCCATTTACATTAAGTATTGTTGCTTCCAATGTTAGTAAATTTTCACCTATAGGTTAGCTATCCCTATAATTTTTTTAAAATGTATAATTACTTATGGAATAATGAAAAAATTTGAAAAAAGAAAATACATTGGCATACATTAAAAAAATTATAATACAGCAGAAAAAACATGCAACAGATTATATTTTAGTGAAACATTATACAGAGTTGTTGTGCTACAAATTAACGATGAATCTTATTTTTGTCAATAATGGGAAGAAAATGGGAATGTACAGGACAGTGAAAAAAATGCAAATTACTTTAAGAATCAATAAATTTTATGTGTTTCTGAAATATCATATCATAGTTTCTATGTTACATAACAACTCTGTAACATATTAAAATCAACCAAATTTTATAATTCAATTAAAAAGCAAATTAAAATACCACATTTCAATGAAGATAATCACATTTTTCTATTCATTATAAAAATCTAAAATAGTTGGCAAATAAGATATAATTTATTTAAATATAAAAATAAACCTAAACTTTCAAGGTGTTTCATCTTAGCACAACCTGAAATTAATATGGAAAGGCAGGAATAATGATATAAAGAAAATTAATTTAAAGAAGAATTTCTAATAATAAAACAGTTAGCTAAAATATTTTTAATGAATTATAATAAATAAACATTAATTTTAACACTTGAATTTATATTTTTTAAATAACTCAAATTTGTGAAAATAAAAAAGAAATTGAAACAAAACTGCCATAAGAGTTATACATAAATTGATAAATTTAATAAACAGGAAGTATGTTATGATAATGAAAATATAAATATACTAATGATGTTGAAATGTGTTAGAATTTTAGTTATTTTTTAATTAGATGATAAAAATATTCTTATAGTATAATTATTCAAAGATTTTTTTATTATAATAAATAATTTTTTATTTACAATAAAAATAAATACATGAAATCATAATGTGAAGGAGGGGGGGGGGGGGGGGGGGTATTAAAAAATTATATATCTGTCAATACAACAACAAATTAAACTTAATATAGCTCAAAAGATGAAATACTTTTGATACTGTTCATAAAAGCATTCTTAAAAGAATTGAATATTGAGCACTGCACAGCAATAATAATAATATAAATCAAAATGGGACTGCCATGATAATTCTAAAGTATATAACAATATTTAAACAGATAATTTTAACTAATTAATGGCGAGGAAAAATATAATTAGAAAAAACAAATGTTATTAAATGAAAATATATACTGAAAGTCATTTAAAAGGTATATATTTGTAGTAAGTTCAGCAGCACCTTCAACTGAACATTAATTTTTATCATTTGTAATAGGTAAGATAACAAAAAACTAACTGAAATGTGGAACTGTAATTTTCTTTATTACCCTTTTACAAAATTAGAACATTAAATTAAGTTATTCAACACATTCCTTCATAAAAATAGAAGATATTAATGAAAACATTAAAAGTACAGTGAAACATGATTACTGATTAGGATGTTCTATTTAACAATTCTGTTAATAATAATCAAAGATTTTATACAGGGTGGTTCAAAAGATCATGTCCAAATGGCAGTGTGGGTGTGTCATGTCATGAAGAGCAAGAATTACATAGGAACTAGAGGTCGGAAATGCGACCGTGAGGGTGCATTTGCATCGTGACTGTGACGCAAAGAAAAATTACAAACGTTGTAAGAACAATTTTATTTTACAAAAAAAAAACTTAATCTAAATACAAATGAAAAATGTTGCAACTCATAAGAAGTGCTTAAAATGTGCGCCATTAGCCATGGTGAATGCTTCACATAGGCGCTGCATGGAATCACGACCAAGTTCCAATCGGCCCTGTACCGTAGCCACCAAGATCCCAGACCTAAACCCCTTGAATTTCTACTTCTAGGGGCATGTTAAGTCTCTGGTCTATGAGACATCCGTTCCTTTAGCCATGGACCTCATAGCACATGTCTGGGGGACTCCTGGCCAGTGTTGTAGTCGTAAAAGAAACAGAAGGTATACGCCAAAGTCATGCTTAGAGTATGCGCTATAGCTTTATTTGAGAAACAGAGGTTATACAGAGTTTCTAAAAAAAATCCAGAAGGTATGCGGCATATACCCTCCACTACACCCCTGCTACTGGCCAATTAAAACATGTTCGCGATTCCATGTGGCACTGATGTAAAGCATGCATCACGGCTAATTGGGCACATTTTGAGCACTTGTTATGAGTTGTAAGTTTTTTCATTTTTACTTTGTACTTCGATTAATTTTTTTGTAAAATGAAGATCATTTTACACCGTTTGTTATCTTTTCTTTGCTTCACGGTCATGATGTTATTGCATGGTTGCGTTTGCGAACCTCAGTTCCTATGTGAATTCTTGCTCCTCATGACTTGACACACTCACGCGTGCCGTTTGGACTTGACCTTTTGAACCACCCTGCATATATAAATATATGTGAACACAGTTGAACTCGCTTATAATGAGTTCAGTTGTAAAAAACAAACAAACAAAAAAAAAAAACAGGTTTTTGTGAGAAAAAAAGGTGGAAATGTTAGGTCTAATATAAAAATACATTACAGATAACTTAGCTGTAATGAGAAAAATTCAGATATAGCAAATAAAATTTTCGTAATGCCACAGAAAGTCCTCGGATTTTTCTCATTCTTGCGAAGCAGAATGTGTTCATGAGCATATGTTTTATATTTTTGAAAAAATGAAGTGAAACACAGTTAAATGACTAAACTTCTTTTCAACTAAACAAATGACAGTAGAAGACTCTTCTAAATAAACGAATAGAACCATTTTATAGTTCATTGAATTAATTCCATGAGAAATAGAGTATCTAATAAGAAAAAAGAAATCTTACAGAAAAAAAAAACTTAATAAATAAATAAATTACAAACACAATTTCTTCAATGACCAACCCCACTGCTCAATATATTTTCGTAGAATTATTGCACACTAGTAAACTCTGGAATTGAGAAACTATTAAAATGATTGACAAACTACTATTAGTAATTTAGTTTTGTCTGCTAATTTTAAAATAAAAATTGTCACCTATCAGAGCAATCATTCTGTAGTTATTTAATAATTAGCAGGACATTTGCTTATGTTTCATTACATGAAACCCCAAATTTTGTTATTGTGAGAACTGTGTTATAACGAACGAAAGCTTTTGTCCTTTCCTTGCTATAACAGAGTTCAACAGTATATACATATTTAAAAATATATAGCTAGATTAATATATATATATATATATATACACTTTATTTAGCTGGATTTATGTATCTTTTGTCTATAACTGGTTACTGGGTCAAATTTGGTAAATTTTCATTTGTTTAAATGGTTCAATTGTACAAAAAGTTTGTTTATATATATATATATATATATATATATCATAGAAACTAAATGAAATATAGTAAAAAAAAAAAAAAAAGACATAAAAATTGATAACTGAAATTTCACACATAAAAGAAAAAATCAAATGTAGAAAATTTTAATATGCACACACACATACTAAAAAATGTCTGGGATTAAAATTAAATGGCTGAAAATAAATCTCAACCACATGGAATTCAATCCCAATTTCACTGTAAGCATAAACACCAAAAAATACAGATTATACACATTAGTAAAATGCAAAGAAAAACACAAAATGCATTGTTATGTATGCATACACACAAATATATATATAGGTATTTGAACTAAAATTCCCTCAAATCTAAAATAAATATAATATAATAATAGGGAGTACAATGCTTTGTACAATATATATACTACAAATAGAAATAATAATAGTATGTTAATGTTTTAAATTCTCAATTCACTGGGCCCTTAGGCATAACTCAATCCATTTGGTAATCTTGCCCTGTGTGTAAACTAAGCAAAATTTCATTTGAAAAACAATGAGTTACTGTATGAATAACGGTCAAAAGCAACAGAAATATTAATGTCTAGTGGTGATTTTTTTTTCTTTTAGTTTTAAATATGTATATAGTTGCACAGATAAACTATAATTAATAACAGTATAGAATTTTTTAGTTTTTTTTTTTCAAAGAAGGTGTGGGAGTGAATTTCGTCAGAAACATAATGGGCAAATGACAACATCACTACTATTTGGTAAATAAACATTTTTAAGGTACACTGTTTAACCCCTTGCCTGTGAAATATATTTGAGAAAAAGGTGCCAAAAATGAATTCTTTTTTCTCTTTAATTTTGTTCGATATCATCAAAATGTTAGAAATAGATTATTAAAATAAATAAATAAACGAAATAACTACTATATTCAATATTTTCACATATATGGAAATGTTAATGGATCATAGTAATTTTTGCTCAAATTATAGCAAAATAAATCAAATGGCACAATTTTCAAGATAAATATAATAAACAAATACAACACTATTCTGATTCATATCAACTGTCATGAATTCAATGTCCCTCAGATTCCTTTGAAATTCACAAATCCTTTACATTATGGTATATATGAAAGCATGGCACGGCAAACAAGCCTACATTACAATCTTTACAATAAACTCGAGTCTTGCATCATATCCTCTTTCCCATTTATCTATTGAGAAATGATAAATTACATATTATGCATTGGACAAACTCAGTTCGGGCTTCACAGAATTGAAACACCGATTTTTCTCTTCCCAGGTCAGGCATTCCAAAATTGACACATTTGTGTTGCCCGAACTGAGTTCAGCTTCACAGGCAAGGTTAAACACAGTATGTGAATAAATAATACTAAGCAGACTTGGAGAAACAGTGAGAAAAAATTATTTATTGACATAAATAAAGTAATGATATAATATAAAATCATTAAAATACATGAAAGTTAATTATTTTCAAATAAATGTAGAATAATAAACTATATACATATTATTTAATAAAAGCTATGAGAATAATTGTTAAAGGAATATTAATAAAAAATATTTTCTCATTTTTTTTTCTATAATCTAATGCTGCTTTCGCAAGTAAAATAACTCAGAAAATGGAGAATATTAAAAAGTACAAAATACAGTAAACACTGGGAAAATAGAACATGTCTAACATGGAAACTTTCCAAAAAGAAAAAAAAAATTACAGTCCTGACAAATGCAATACCACACAATTATACCTGTTAATATGGAAATCAGAGTAAAATGCTTCTTTTGTTCCTAGCAATTAAGTCTTACCAGTTTTACCATAATAAATTTATATATCTTTATTAGTTTACATACTATTTTTTCAATAGTCTAACGAATTTATATATATTAAGTAATTTTAGTTTTAAATCCTGAGGTCCATGAAGACAGAGTGAAAACAGAAAGTGGTCTATGGTAACTAAAAGACCAAGAACTGCTGCTCTAAAATAAAGCTTTGATAATTTAAACAAATTCATCTGTGAAGAATATTCAAAGTTTTTACCAGCACATAATTCATGTATAATGTTACAAAACCATCATGAAACTACTGTTTCTCTCCTATTCTTCAATAACAATTAGTTGTTGGTGCAGTGGGATGTTAATTAAGTTCAATCTGTTTCTTTCAAGAAGAAAATTACACATATACAAAGCAAATAATCAGAGTGCTCAAACTTTTTAGGAACAGTGTATTTTCATACTCCAAAATGTAACAGCTAAAGAAGTGTACAAATTTTATTACTTTATACTTTTCTGTGTACAAAAATGGCACAAAATTATCTTTTTTCCCATCTAATGAAACTGAAGATTTCTTTTTTTTTTCTCCAACTCACTTTTTTAACCTTACCAAATTATATACTTTTTTAAAATAAAACATAGATAAACTGTGAAATATGAGATTACTGATCCTTTTGATCGAATTATTGATCTCACTGAAAACTTTTTCCTACTTTTGCATGACTTGTTGAAGAAGTATAAAGACATTGTACCCCCACCCCTCCCCCACACATAAAAATTACATTTTTTATTCTTAAAAGATGAAAAAATATGCTACAGAAACTAAAATTTAAAGCATAATTGAAAGTTATCTATTACTTTTAACATTATGTAAATAAAAACAATAACAATGGAACAAAAAATATTAATACACATTTTTTTTTAAAATCTCTTTGGATTTCAATAAATGTGCTTTTTTATTAATATGAAACTACACTAAAATTTCATACCACAAGTAGCACAAGATTTTTTTTTCAATCATTTGATTTCAATTTAAATATAAATTTTATAAAATACAAAAATGTTGAATAAATTATAAAATCAATAAATATAAAATTTTGAAGATATTGAACAAACATGTAACAAAAATATAAAACAAACATATAAAAAAAGGGGGGTAGGGCAAGAAATTTCATAAACTTAGAATTACAATTAAACAAACCAAATAATGAAGTACGGTAGAACCTGTGAAAACAGAACTTTTCTATAAAAGAATCTGCCTTAAATGAAAAATTTCACAGCC
Organism: Maratus speciosus; assembly: GCA_963932465.1. Lineage (NCBI taxonomy): Eukaryota > Metazoa > Arthropoda > Arachnida > Araneae > Salticidae > Maratus > Maratus speciosus. The sequence continues at coordinate 335,122,113 of OZ010800.1, forward strand.
CTGCCAAAAGGAATATAATATACACACCTATTAAGAACAAAACTTTTTGAAAAAACTTATTCGATCCCTTGTCATTCTGTCTCAGCAGGTTTTACTGTTTTAGGCTTTTTATTATAGCAGGGTGCTTTTGGGCATCTTTTTTTACATGAATTGGAATATACTTTATCCACTTGAATTTTTCAAAACAATATGGACAATGAAAAAATTGCGACCTGTGACAGTACTTATATTGTTGTAATAAGTCTTTATTTTTAAACTTCTTTGAATATACATCACATGGGAAGCTTTGGCTTTCGACAACTTTATTCTGTATGGGTTGTCCCAATAACAGCATCACCACTAAAAGAGGATAATCATCCTTTATTTTAAAATTTTCGGGAAAAAGTTGCAGCATGTGATACACATCTTTGATAGAATGCATATTTATAAAAATATATTTAATGAGCACTTCAAATAAAACCACTAAAATAAATTTAAACTACAAATGTGAAAAAGTTAAAACAAAATTATTACATTTTGAAAATTCTAGAAAAGAATAGAATTTGCTATGAATAACCCTAATAAACAAATTACTTCAATTTTGAAAGAGAAGAAAAAGATTATGAGAAAAATTTTGTACAAATACATTTCATTTAAATGACTGTCAGAAACTAAAGACTTTTCATTTACAAAGATAATTTTGTTAATTTAATTAATTATTTTTTTATTAACTTTTGTTAAACATTGATCACTTAATATTAGAAGAAAATTATTACTTTGGTTTCATTACTTAAGTAATTGATGCTGTGAATTATTTCTTAATTTATAAACTTCAACTTTTGAAATGTGGCTGAACAAACAGCATATTATTAATGTTAAAAATGTTAAAATAAGCTAATTATCCTCAGATACTGTATTTTTAATATCAAACAGAATTTACGTTTTTATTTAGATGACCAATCTTTAACAAATAGGATATCACTTATGTCAAAAATGCTAAAAAAACTATTTTTTCTTTCTTTGTGTAAAAAATGAGACAATCAGTGTTGGGAATTTCTTAAAAATGGACATAATCAAACTGTATTATTTTTTAATGCCAGGTAAACTTTATTTATGGATTTCAACAAACATATTTTTTATTGGCAAAACTAAAGTGATTAGATGAATGGAAACAAAGATATTTCGGTAAGTAAATAAAATATTTCTTATATTTGTAAACTTAATGTTATAATTTTTAAAAAATAAACAAAACCTGATTCACAATAAACTGAGATTATAGTGTTTAAAATAACCTTTTCTCAACACATTGACACCCACACATTTCGCACAATGCATTGAAGAAATGGCATTTCATTCATATGATGGTCAATATGTTAAGCTTAGTAAAAAAACAAAAATAATAAAATGTAAAAATAAAAAGCAGACTAAGAAATTTCAAGAATTAGATTGAAACCTCCCAAATCAATATTTTCCCTGATTGTAATTAGTTGAATCAGGAAAAGCAGCCTCTTGTTAAATTGCACTTTGTTACATCCCTTTATTCGCCGTTTCTCCTGAAAAAGAGAAAAGTTTTATCTTACATGCAATTTTTAAAAAACATTACCTAAATTTCTAGTACAAATGTGTGTAAGCCTTTGATGTATGGTTATTTTATTTGTAATTACACTTTTTTATTTAACTAGGTTTTTGTATCTAAAGATGGAATTTTGTAATCTATTTTTCCCTCACTTCCTGACATGCTACAATTATAAAAATTATGTACATGCGTTTCTGATGACAATAGAACATTTTAATATTTTTAGAACTTAATTATACATTAATGAATTAATTTTAAGGCATTTTTCCATTAGCCATCTGCACCAAACCATTCTTGCCAAAGTAGGCCAATTGGATGTAAACTACAACAATGAAATATTTTAAACATTAAAAAGTATATGTAAAAAAAAAAAAAATAGTGTAATATATATTTTTTTAAGATTCTTTTATCATTTAAGTGTTTAATAATAATTAAATTATGATTATATGTTAAGAAAACAACTTAGAAATCTCGAATAGACAGGTTAAGTAATACTTCTTTTTCATTTCCTGTTACCATATCTTAAAAAGAAAAATAACAAAAATTATAATTTTTTAAATAAATTTATTAGGTTGTGCTTTTTCTCAGGTGTAAATCAAAGTGGTGAATTTTCAATAATCAGGGCTCATGGCAAATAAGCCTGTTGTAAGGGAAAATTTTTGGAACTACATGAATTGCAGTCATGAAATGAAGTGTGATTTTTAAGATGAATATTAAATGCTTAGCAAAAAGTGTTTCTAACATTAAAATAATCCCAAAACAAGCATTTGATGTATTAAAAATTATCTGTGACTGTTTTAATTTAAAAATGACAAATAAATATAATTATTTTGTTTGTAATTTTCAAGTTAAAAGAACCACAAATAAATAATTTAATAAATTAAACCTTCTTATAAGCTTCAGACAGCAATTAGCGTAGCTGCCAATATCAAGTAAACTTCTCCAAATATTCGATTTACCTGGATCATTTTTTCACAATTTTTTCCTTTACTTATATTAGATCCAAATTATAAGCGCAATAAGAAAAATAAAATTGTTTTAAGAACAACAAACAAATTATGAAAAGATTAGTTCACCCATTTAATATGTTCCGTTTTTCAAAACTATAATAAAAAAAGAGAGGGTCAGGAAAACGAAAGAAAAAGAAACAGAGAAAATAGAAAAGCATTCCAAAATATCATGGGACATTCACTTTTTAAATTAATGATGAATAATAAAATACCAAATAAAAACTTTATTGAACAATAAAAAAGGATACAAATAAATGAATTGAAAGAGATTTACCTCAATCAACAAAGTTGAATGTAACATACAAGATTTAAGATTTTTATTTTATAGATCTTGGAGCACCTTTTACATATAAGGAAAAAAATGTCAAAAACTTTACAAATCAATAAGAATTTCAAAAATTAACTGCATTTAACATTGTGTATTGCAATGTACTTTTTATTTTATTTATCTCCATCTCATAAGTACAATGGAATACTGAACTATATATATTTTTTGATAAATACATAACTTACACACAAATATAGTTCATATGTTTTATAGCCAAATAAATTATGTTATTCAAACTGACTTTTACTTACGTATTATAATGATAAAAAAAAAACCCAACCTTTCAGATCAAATTATTAAAATATAAAGGTAACACATGTGAAATTTTTTTATTTAAATTGATTTAGAATAATAATTTTAAAAATGAAAGGTTAAAATACACAGCAGACAAATATAATTCTTTTTAAATGTCTGAATAATTAAGGGTATTCTAAAAGAATCCATTCAATCCTATTCAATCAGAAATTCTATATAATTTTAAAACTGCAGGGGAAAAAATCAAATAATGCTTAGTAGTATTACATTTAAGTCTCTGATAAAGTTTTCACTCCATTTAGATTTTCCAATTCTCTGTAAATATGTAATTCATCGAATTAATGAAACAATTATGAATAGAAAATTGCAGCTATGTGAATGTTTAAAAAAGCAAATTATATTTTAAAGAACTTAAAACAATCACAATAATAAAGGTTTTCTTTTTCCCTGAAACGTTAAACTATATACTTTCATTTGAAAATACAGCAAATTCATGACGAGAATAACAGACTTTGAATTCTGTTGTAAAAACCTACAGTAAGATAAGTAACTTAAATTAGAAAAAACTGCATTTAACAATGTAGATAGCATAATGGAAAAAAATATATATGTGTAATTCCAGTAACCAAGCAGAATGTGAAATAAATATATTGCCATAGGAAGAATAAAAAAAGTTAATACAAAACACTTTTTTTTTCTTTAAAAGTACAAAAGTTGCAAATTATTTTGCTTATAAAATTATATATATATATACATTTTAAAAGACTAAATGAAATCAAAGCCAATTTTTAACAGGCTGTTGCATTTAGAATGAGCAATGTCTGTTTATATATATAATACTGCTCTGTTCTAAGACAAAATATCCCTATATAGTTTGATGTAACATGAAAATTGTCTTTTATTAACAGAATACTTTTAGATAATGAATAAGCGGCATTTAATAAAATATAGTTGCTACCAACATCAGAAATATGAGGCATTCAGATTTTCTTTATCCAATATGATGAATATGCAACATGCATTTTTCATCATCTTATGACAGCTGCCTGCGCCAAAACTAATTTTGTTAAGCTATAAGATAATAAAATGGATATAGAATATTTCTTGGTGATAAAGGTAATTATATTTTCTGGTTTGTGAGCTACAGCTAAATTGATGAGTTGGGTAATATAAAAGATGAAAAATACAATACAATTTGCTAAAGGTAGAAGTAACTTTTATTATTATTATTTTTGTTAATTAGCTATATGTAGGTAATATAAAATATTATTTAAATTCCTTATTTTGCAAAGAATGTAGCTGTCATGCCTCATCTGTGCCATGTGTATGATTTAAGTGTTGCAAAACAATTATTTTATCTACAGCCTAGCATCATATATATGTAATTGTTCATAAAATTGTTTAATTAACTTAATTAGGGTGCCATAAATACACCCTTTAAAATTTTATGAAAATCTATATCCAATTAGAAGAATAAAATATCTTTGCTCTTGTGATTGAATTTTTCTCTCAAACACCAAATGCATTAGCAAAACATTTTAAACCATTAAAATAGATTTTTGTTTTAAGGAGAAAGGATGGGTAAATAGTTCAAGCAGCTCTCTAAAAGCCAAAATTCATTTTTTACAATTTTAATCATCGTCAGACTGGAATTTTCCAAACACATAATTGGGGATAATTATCTTCAATTCCATTTGTATGAGTTCTAATTTAATTTCAGTTGTTTTGTTTGTTTTTTTTAGTTGAATGATGAGCCCACCTTTTCAAATGACAGGAATGAGCTAGTTTTCTTCAACCAAAAACAGAACTATGTTCAAGGCCAAAATAAAATAAGCCAAACATTCAAAATTTAAACTAAATATTAAAGAAGCATATGTTGCTTACCATAATCTGCTACAAAACTTTTAATGCACTTTTAACAAAAGTGACAGATCACATAAAAATAATTTGTAATATTTTGCATATAATTATGCCATGACAGGAGAAATATAGAAAAAATCTATCATAAATGATGTGTTATATTTTATTAATACAAACTAAAAAATATAAAAAAATATAAAGTAAAAAATCTATTTCAATTTTTTTACTTTATTCTCCATATTAAAATATGCTTGTACTATGGAAATACAAAAGCCCTACATTAGACAGGTACAAATATTTGCATCACACACATTTACATATTGCTACACACTACCTAAATAAATTTTTATTGAATACTGAGTATTTAAGCAGAATATGTTATAATACCATAATTAGTTTATTTTGAAGAAGGAGGTAGATTATAGAAATATATTCAACATACACATTTCTAACACAGTCACAAAAAAATTATTTCATCCATGCATATGAAAAATTTCAGATATTTTAAATCAAATTCCAAAAAAATTTAGTAGTTTGATTTTGCCATGAAAATATCTTATCATTTGGAAACATTGTCAAAATTGATGTTTTAACTTTTTAGGAGAAGAGAGTGAAAATAAGAACCTTTCGGAAAGAGTTATCCAATAGCAACCAATCATAACTAAAGATGTTACCTATTTTATAAGTGAGCCGGGAAAAATCTATTTCTTTAGAACCTGAAAATTTTATGCATCAGAGATTAAAATTATTTTACAGTTGTGCTAGAAATATAACTGAAATCCATGTTATTGCCTGAGAAAAACAGCCTTAAATATTTTTTTTTAAATATAAATTTGAACAAATTATTTTGAAAGGTAAGTAAATCCACTTAAGAATTAAAGCAGAAGTAATTTAATATGAATTTTTGATACATAATCCATCATTTCTAATCATTAGAGCAAAATATTTCTTTGATTTAATAAACAAATGATCTGGGGTTTTAAAAAATATAGTCATAATAATGAAACGATCTAAATTCTGGGAGTAATGGATTTAGATAACTTTCAAAACAAACAATCTATTATTATTAGAAACTCACAAATTCTATTTAAAAACTGACATATACTCTACAATACGTAGAATAAGTATATATGTAGAAACATTTAAATTATAACTATATATGTAGAAACATTTTAATTAAAAATAACTAAAATTCCATACTAATGCAGCAAGCAACATCAAATGATTAGATAAAATCATATAACAAAAGAAATAAACGAAAATTTCACACAAAAATACAGAGTGATGATGATTAACATATCTGCTTATAAAAAATCTCATGAGAAACAGTATATCCTTGCAAGGAACGGTTTCTGAAAGCACAATTTTTAAAATGTCTAAAAAGCGTTCATTTCTTACTTGAAATATATAAAAAAATAATAAATAGTTTTCATAAAAGTACATATAAAATTATATCTTGTTGCTATTTTAGGCATATTGCAGAAATTCTTAATCAATATAAACATTCTATGTTTTCTTTAAAACTGTTTCATTTGGATGATAACGTTTCATGTGACTCCATTTTGATGATCGCCATCTGAAAGATGCATCACAAAGGTGACAGTATAACAATTTAGACGAATGTAGATTTAGATGCTGTTTCAATAATTGATTTGATTTAAATGATTTTGAACAACAAGGACAGGGAAAATTATCACTGGATTTTGAAAAATGTGAAAATGCATTGAGTACAGAAGATGTTAGGAGCATAGGAAGCATAGTCCCATCTGAAAAAAGAAAAATAAAAGTGTAAAAAAAAAAAAAAAAAAAATGTTCAGAAAAATATAAAAAGAAAAGATACAGGTATGTTATATTTCTGCATGTATTTACTATTATTATTCACTTTTTGATAATTAAGGTGGAATAATTAAATATGAATGAATGAATTTGCATGTCACCTCAAAACTATGCTAAGAAAGTATAATTTCTGTGTCAGATTTATATATGATTCTACATTTAAAGAAAGCGAAAAATTTAGATTTACAAATTTCACATTTCTTCCATTAAATAAGTATCACCTCCCCAAAAGACTAATTTTGTTAATGATTATTTTTATCAGGAGGACTATACATTAACTATAACATGCCTAAATTCTTTAAAATCTCATATATTTTATATTATTTTTAATATATGGTTCTGAATTGCATTCTAGCTACTTACATGGATAAATTTGAGAACTACCAATGAAATAAGTATAAAAGTAAATAATAGTTTTTTAAAACATACTCTTTTACATTCTTATAAGCATTCAATGTTCATTTTGAAATTTACACCTAATTTTTTGGCCGCAATTCATGTTTTTTCCCAAAAAATTTCTGTTACAATACATAAATTTGGCGAAGAGCACCAAACTCGATTATGAAAAATTCACTGTTTTTTTAAGTTTGGTAGAAAGTGCAAGCAAATGAATTTATTAAAAAATATATAAATTTTATTCAATTTCTTTTCAACAGAAAAGAAAAAAAGAAAAATATTTAAACTATCATTTAGGATTTCTAAATTGATTTCTCAACATATAATCATAAGATAATATATATTAAACTATTAATTGATAAAAGTGTATATATCTAGACACACGGCAGTGTCAGCCAAGTTCGTCTGATATATATACTGTTAATATTACACTCCTCATTTTTTATTTATAATTTATTTTCTACTTTATCTCTTTAAAATGTTTCATTGTTACAGTTTCCTGTGATTTGGCATATTTTGACAAGCATTTATTGGTGCATAATTAAACCAATTGTTTTGTTAACTGCAATACAATCATATGAGTTAGAGAATAATTGACGATTTATCATCTGTGACAGGCTAATTGAAAAATGACTTAAAATTAATATATTAATTTATAATTAAGTTGTAAAAATATTAAAATGTTGTGATCAGAAATACATGTTTGTACAAATTTTTTATAATTCTAGCATTTCAGGAAATGTGTTAAAAATCGATTGCAAAGTTCCATTTTTATATACAAAAACTAGGTTGAGTTAAATAAAAGAATGTAAAAAAGGTACAAAATACAATAGTGATCAATCAACTTAATCTATTTTATTTTTCTTTTCTGTTTTAGCAAATTGAATCAATTACAGCAGCTGGGTAAAAAAAAAAAAGTTTTAGTAGGGTGAAATTCCTTTTTGGCCCTCAGGCAGTTTCCTGTCTTTGCCGTCCTTTAAGGCCAACCTTGACTTTCCTTATGTGTCTGATACACTGAAACCACAGACTTCTCATATAAGTAGACTTCAATTTGGTAACCTTTTTTTGAAGCCTATATCTCTGCCCTCCGTCATGTGATGGAGGGCAGAGATGCATGCCAAACCGGTTTTACTCCTGGCAAAAGCTTCTCGGAATCTCCCTCTGTATCTTGAGTTCAACGAAAATGAAGTCTGAAAGTTGCCAATAAAGGGATCACTGCCAAAAAAGACATCCTTTTGGCGATGAAAGAGCGAAAACATGTTGGATTCAAAATCTGGCTGAAAGAACAATGGAGTTTGGATTCTACTCCTATCTTTCCTCTGAGACTGAAACACATTTATGTTTATATAAATTGGGACAGCATTTGGAATAAATAAGGTATGTTTGTCATCACTCGTTAAAGTTATTTTTATATTTTAATTACTTTTATATATTTGCTCTTTATAATTAATTACTTTTATATGCGAGGGTTGCCTTTTATGTTTTTACAAAAAGTAGGCAGAAAAAGAAGTTTTGGGGAAAAAATTTTATTGCTTTTCAAAATATTCGCCTTTAAGATTTATACACTTTTCCAACTGTTCAAACCAATTCTTAAAACAGCTTTTCTACTCTGAAGTTGATATCTCAGAACATAGTTTTGAAAGGCAGCAATAGCTTCTTGAGGTGATGAAAATCGCTGCCCACGCATTTTTTGTTTGACATAAGGAAACAAGAAAAAGTCGTTAGGTGACAAATCAGGAGAATATGGGCAATGAGACATTAATTTGATATTTTTATCCTTCAAATAATCAGCTGTTTCACAAACTGTGTGGGAGCTGGTGTTGTCATGATGAAGAATGATGCAGCGTTTTTTGTTGTTATTCCTGATTTCGTTGATGACTTTTGGCAAACAAATTTCTGTATACAATTTAGCGTTAACAGGTTTTCAATCCTCTAAAGAAATGGTAGTGACATGTCCTGTAAGGCCGATGAAACAAGCAATCATTTTCTTGGAAGTGCTTCGTGAACAAACAACTTTCATAGGATTCGGTTCATCTGGAAACATCCAAACAGTGGATTGTTGTTTAGTTTCCAGCTCATACGAATATATCCAAGTTTCGTCACCTGTAACGATGTTGTATACTGATTTTGCAGTTCCAAATTTGAATTTTTTTAGCATTTCCTTACACCAATTTGCACGAGCCTTTTTTTTGAGCTGTCAATTGTGTGGAATCCATCTGGAACAAATCTTTTTAACAGCTAAATGTTCATGCAAAATCGAATATATTGCAGACTGTGATATGCCAAGTATTGCTTCTATCTCACGATACGTGACATGCCGATCTTCTTCAATCATCAAGAATCATCAAGAATAAATGCGCACAGCATGGATGTTGTTTGAAATCACTACTGATTTTGGTTGTCCTTCATGAGATTTATCACTGAAGGACGCACGACCAAGATGAAATTCTGCAAACCAATTGTAAACAGTCTTTTCTGATGCTGCTTCATAATCGAAAGTTTCACAAAGCGATACTAAGCATTCTTGTCGAGTGAGGCCTTTCTTAAAATCATCCAACGGGAACTTTCATGAGTTATTTCCCTTTTTTTTCACTCACTTGTTTCTTTAGAACACTCACTGTAAACAAAATATGCAGACGATTTCTAAGATGCCACTGATTCCAAGATAAAAAAAATGTGAATTTTACGAATATCCTGAAGACAAATTTCAGTAGCGCCTTCTATTGTTTGTTTGTAAAAACATAAAAGGCAACCCTTGTATTGTACTTTTATATAATTTACTTTTATATATTTTCAAACATTAAATTCCCAAAATTTTACATTTTTACTCTTTGTTATTTAACTTAATTGGGCCTATGTAATTTCTTTCTTGTCATATCTTAAAAAGGAAATACAGATTAAAAATTATAATTAAAAATAAATAAGCAAATTCACTAGTTCATGCTTTCAACAAAGCATAAATCAAAAGAGGTGAATTTTTCATAATCGTGCACCAAATTAACATACTATAACGGAAATTTTTTAAACAGCATGAATTGAAGGATTTGTTCAAACAAATGTTTTTTAAAGCCATGAAGGGCATGATTTTTAAGATAAACACTGATAAAACATTTTTTTTTTTTTAAACTTTTATATATATTTTTTAAATTTTGATCTACATATTTCAAATTCTTAAACAAAAAATAGAAAAGGAAAAAAAAAAAAAAAAAAAAACGAGACTGTGAGAAACACTGGGAGATTACTGGGAGAAACAGTAAAACATATGAAAATGGAATATGTCTATGATGGAATCCTGGCTTAAACAGAAAAATTTCATAGTTCTAGAGAAAAGAATACAATATAATTATAAGGAACAATGTTCACGCTAAGATGGAACATGTATAAAATGGAATTTTTTCCCAGGCGATTTCAATCTAAATTTTTTTAGATTGGGTTTAAAATTTTTCAGATTTTAGGAGCAATTAATTTTTTTTTTTTTGTATTTTGCATTATAAAAACACACTTAGAAACTTAATAATAATAAAAAAAAAGGATAAACAATAGGCATAAATTGACATTTTGGCAAAATGATCAAAACTGGATTTGAATACTTCATAAATATGACCTTTAACCCATGAATTTAAAGTTAAATATACAAATCTGAATAAATAAAAAAAATTATAAATTAGGTAAGTATTATTGAGGTTTAAACCTTTCCTTGGATTCAAATATCTTATGAAATATTACCAATATTTAAAATATCATCTACGGCAATTTGAAAAAAAGTCAAACTTATCTCAATAATAATAAATAGTAAATAAATTTTTAAAAAATTGCAATTATTCATTCATTCATAAATTTCAGTCAATAGGAATTATGATTTTGAAATGCTACTAAAATTTAAAAAGGATACAACTATTTCAGAAAATTAAAAATTTTTTGTAAGATGAAATTTGTATTTCAAGTATAAATTGTAAAAAATCCCTTACTTGCATATTTAATTCTAGTGTTAAGTTAGTGAAATGAAATGTTAATTACCATATTTACTTGCATAACTTGCACCTCTGCATAATTTATATACCCCACACTTATCCCCCCCCCCCCTAAAAAATTTGCAGAATCTTTGCTGCTTCCCTCTCCCCCTACTTTTAAAAGAACATTTAAAGTATATATAAAAAAAAAGTGTAATTTTCGGATGAAACATATATAAAAAAAACTGAAATAATGAAACAGGACTTCAACTTAATATAAACGCATGTATGCAGGCAATTTCAATTTCATAATCAGATTTAAAGCCAATTTTGAATATAGTTCAGCACATCCAAAGGCAAACATTCCATTCTTTGTGTTTATATACAGCAATTTTCTATTTACATCAGAGCTAAGAGCGCAGTGATTTTATCACCAATAATGCTGCATCAATAGACATGTGATATATTAATACTTCCTGCCAAAAATGTATCAGTCTAAGACAAGCCATTTGATCATATTGTTTGGACTGTGAAATTATAATAACTAAAAAAATATTTGATCATATTGTTTGGACTGTGAAATTATAACGGTAAAAAAAAAAAAAAAAAAAAGTTCTACCTCATTTAAATTTAGAACAGTCCACTTGGCAGAAAAATATAGTTTTTTTTTTTTTTTTTTTTTAAATTCTACTAATGTTCTCTCACTAACTTAGATCATTATTATTATTATCTTAGAATACACTGAAAACTAAAAAAGGACTGTATTTACCCTGGTTTAAAATGCTACTTAAATAACTGCTGCTACTGTAATTTATTTTTTAATGTTAATTGTTTTTTTAAATGTTAAAATTTTCTTAAAGATCTTAAGAGAGACACTGTATATTTCCGTGTGAAAGCCGAGACTTTTGGGGCCTATTTTTGGCTAAATTGGAGAGGGGGGGGGGGGGGGGGGGTCGGCTTATACACGAGTCTAAGAAAATTTCCAGAATTAATATTCTAAAATAAAAAAGATAGTAAATATAAAAACATAAAAAAATACCTACAACTTTCTAAAAATACTTTTATATTCCATTCTTTTACAATAAAAAAAGTCACCAACTATTTATCTCTATAACTAAGTCATTATCAGAATTTTCAAGCAACTCTCTAAAATCACTTTCTTTCATTGTTACATCATGATGAATATCATCAATGTCTAATTCATCATCATCGCCACTTCTTCACAAATGGCAACATCCTTAGTTCCATCTAATTCATTACTGTTGCAACATTTTTTGATAGATCGGATGATCATTTCTTGTGGTAATTCAAGCCAAGATTCTTTCATCCATTCAGAGATAGTGGCGAAGTCAACTTAAAAAAAAAAAAAAAAAAAAAAAAAAATTACCGCCATAATCCACAGATGACATACATTCAGACCATTTCGAACGGAGCTTGTCTTTAAATGATTTATTTAGGCAAATGTAAAGCGGAACCCAATTAAACAGATTTGCCAGCACGCTAAAACAGAATTGGAGATATCAGTAATTTTGGAGAGCGCATTTTGTTCTATTTAGATTTTCTATTTGTTTTCGTTCACTGAATTTTTCACCACCTTTTTTATAACATCGGCTTATATACGGGTTTCAGATTTTGGACGATTTTTCTCTGAAAAGTCGTATACTCGGCTTATACACGGAAATATACGGTATTTCTTTAATTACAGAAAATTTTTCTCCAGGGAAATTTATTTTAAATAAATATTTAAGAATAGTAATAATGTGCATACTTTTTACACCTTCTACTTTGGGCACTGAAGAAATAGTAGAAAAAGTGAGCAAAATATGCAACTAACTATGGTAATTTATATTAATGTTGAAATATCAAAATGAATCAAACAGTTATGCTTCTGTCTATTACTATTATTTTCTTTACTAAATATTTAATAAAACAAACATTTTTATGGACATCTCCCCCCTCCTCCCCTAAAAGAAAAAAAAATCATGCAAAAATATAAATATTACATGTTTATGGAAATAAAATTTTATAAAGAAAATCATACATTTCAAAAAATACTTACAACTATTTTTTCTTTTATAGCAAAAGAAATTAAATTAAACCTCCCCCCTCCCTGACTGAGCATTAAAAATAAAAAACCCGATTTAATTTATAAATTAAAATCTTAGTTTTCAAACAGAGAGAAAGAAATGAATGTAATAAATGAGTAACTCTAAGAATACAGCAACAATGTTATTAAATAGAGTTATTTAACTTTTTGAATTCTTTATAATAGTCATGACCTGGCATTATTGAATATTTTTTATTGTAACAAATTATATGTAAAGAAATATAATAATCCATTCTAATTTTCTGGCTAAAACAAAAGTATAACCCCCAAACATTTTTCTTACATTAGCTGTCAAATTTAAAAGTTTTATCTTACATTATTCTGTTGTTAAAAACATAAGGGCTATTTTATGCTTAAAAAAAATGACAAATTTATGTTTTACCAGCTGGACATGCTGAGGGTAAAATAAATATTACACTACTCAAAAATACTAAAACTTCCCAATTACTCAGTGATGTTGCCGGACTTTTGAAACTCTGGATCCCAGACACTTCCAAAAAGCTAGGACCTTTTTTTTCATAAAAGCAGACTTACTCTTTTTAGAAATAAGAATGTGCCTCTTTTGCATTCTTTCTAGGTAAAAATTATGCATCCGGAAAGACCAATAACAATTTTTTTAATGCATCCCTTCTTCAATTTTTTGATAAATGATGTGCTGTAGCACATACCTGGACACCACTGATACAGTTAATATTGATTAAAATTTACTTCTGCATATCCTCGACCCCCCTGCAATAAGAAAAATAAACTTACTCTTATGACTATAATTGAAATTGCTTTTCTTAGTAATCTATAACAGTTATGAACTTTTAAATGAAGTTCTTCAAACTAATATTAAAAAAAAAAAAAATCTTCTCATACAACACTTGCATACTGAAACATCATTCATTTCAGCAACTACCACAAAATCACTAAAGTCCAATTTAGGTAAAGGGGGAGCAGAAGTGGGCATTTCAGGATGAGAGTTGAGGAGGTTTGAAATGATTTATTAGTTATATAGATTACTAATAAAGTTACTGAAAAATAATAATAATAATAATAATAATAAAGAGTATATTTAAAAAAAAAAAAATTAAATTTTCTGGGTGAAGAAGGGATGGCAAAAGTGGGAAGTGGAAATTTCAGGAGGTAAGTGATTTAGATGGTGAAAAAAAAAAAAAAAACTGAAATCTGCAAAAACATGGAAGATTTTATCACCTATCATGTGTTAAAGCTCACATTGATTTGGCAATCACAATGAAATTTTATTAAATTTCCCTGACTTATTATCCAACTTCCAAATTCCCCGACTTTCCAAGTTTTCTAGATAATGTAGCAACCCTGAAATGAGCATTGTTAGTTAAATAATTTAAGAAATTCTACTCAAGGATTTGGGACAAACAAAATATAAAACACATTTTTTGTATTTTATTTTCTCTTGTTGATCTGCATCAAAGTTAGTGATAAAGTGTTGAGATAATAATTACATTGATTTCATCTCTCTCATGAAAACCAGTAAGACAAAATATATAACGCTATTGCGTATAGGAACAAGATAAAAACAATTAACCTCTTTTCAGTAAATACTAAAACCTTATACAACTATATCTTAATACATATTATGAAATTAAAATAATTATAAGGTATTTTAAATTTAAAATAAGCTCTAGAAGTTCATTCTTATTAGAAAATTTCAAAAAGTTACACTTGCACAATTTTCAAGAATACATTACCATTTAATTAAAGAATTACTAATACAAAATAAATATAGAAACATAAAGAGTATAAATGAGCAATGATATATATATATATATATATATATATATATATATATATATATATATATGTATGTATGTATCTATATATTAATTAATCTTATGAATATTGAAGATCAATCTGTATTTTGATAAGCCACCAGTCACTCTAAACCACAAAGTTAAACTAATTATAACTCGGCTTTAGAGATGACTATATTACACAAATTTTATATAAAGAAGATAAATAAAATACATAAATTGTGAAATTGATAAATATGTCTAATGTAAGTCATTTTTAAGGAAATTTATTTTTTTTAATTTAATCTATGTTTCTTCACATCAATAAAAACTATGGCCAGACAGATGATCAGAACTTTTTTCAATATATACACGGACAATGTCAAATCAATGCAAAAACACAAAATTTAACTTCAGATATCAAATCATCATATACATCATGTCTCATAAACTAAAAGTCAGTAAGTTCACTTAATATGGGCTCATTATCCACTTTCTTATGCTGTTCTTAGTAAATTCTTTTATGCTATCTACTTACCTTCAGTTTCAATATACCAGTAAATAATAACATGTTTGTACTGTTTTAAATGCATAGATAACCCATCAAACTAACAGAATTTTATTAATGTAACTGTTTTGTAAATAAAACAGCATATTTCTTAAAATCAGACAAATGCAAATCAGCAAATATAAGAGCTGAATGAAGGATACACATTACCTGCAGATTAGAAAGGAATATACCGGGTGTCCCAAAAAGGACTGACTGATTTTAAAATTCAATAACTTGCAAACGGTGACAGGTATTTAAAAAATTCTTGCAGGAGGGTTATGCATAAGGTCAAAAGTTTTTTTACAGTGATTTTCAATTTTAGTTCGAATTACAAACAATAGATGGCGCTGCGATCAATAGACGCTGAATTCAGGCTCGATTTTTGGTACTTCGTGGTCCGGATAATACATTTCCATCTCCTTTTTCAGCATGGAACAAGAGAAAGGACCAGAAATCGAGCCTGTATTTAGCGACTATTGCTTACAGCGCCATCTATTGTTTGTAATTCGAACTAAAATCGAAAATCACTATAATAAAACTTTTGACCTTATGCATAACCCTCCTGCAAGAATTTTTTAAATATCTGTCACCGTTTGCAAGCTATTGAATTTTAAAATCAGTCAGTCCTTTTTGGGACACCCGGTATATATATATGTTACAGTAAATGTGATTAATTCAGCGATTAAGTATAACTACCAGTGATTATTCATAATCACCACTAAACATGGTAAATGTCATTAATTATTGAATATTTATGCATATCAAATTTACAGTTAGTTTATAAAATCTCCAACTTATAATTGGGAATGTAATAAATAACTTTACCAAAATCCGTCCAGTTTGCACAGCTGCATGGCTTCTGTCATGATGTATGCCATTGCTAAGCAACAGTCTAATGTGTCTAACAAGGAGAGGGTCTGAGGTTGATGGCACCGAATGAGATGAACATTTGTGTATCGATAGAGTATAGTTAGTACAGAAATATATGACCGGAATAAAGCGCAACACCCAGGGAGTCTTGAGAAAATAAGTCTCAAAGTTTAAGCTACAGTTTATAATTGGATAAACTTCCTTCTTTGGCAAGTGGTTCAATAGCATGGTCGGCAGCATGCTGGATTTGAGATTTTTCTAACCTGGTTCAAATCCCGCTCGGACTTGTTTTTCAGAAGGAAAATTTTTATCAATCATTTTCAGACCACAATTGAAAAATATGTATAATAATAGAAATTTATGAAAAATATGAATTAAATGTATATTTTGTAGCATATAAGTGCTTTTTTAACTACAAAATTTTGCATGTTTAAGTATATAATGAAAAGTATAAAAAAAAGCATATTTATATGTCTATAGACTAGAAATTTTTTGTTGTTATTTAAACTTATTTACAGTTATTCGAGTGAATATCTACAATTTTTAACAGAGAAATAAATTACTTTTAATATGATTTTTTTTAAGTCTGAGATTCGTGATTTTTCATTAGAATAAGTGTCTATGTAGTAATTTCTTCTGGAATTCAATTTATTTTCCCTTGTTTAATATTTTTATATAATGCAGTTTAATTATATAAATACAATTTTAACTGTGAATCTTTGCATGTTTATATATTTAATGAAAAGTAAAGATAAAATAAATAAATAATAGTAATAACAAATAAAAAAAAAAGTCAATTGGAACTTTTATAGACCATAAAATTAAGCTAATTTTAAGAATTTATTTTCTGTTATTTACATAAATAAGCTACTATTTTTCACAGTGAAATAAATGTATCATTTTTTAACAACTAGCTTTTCAACTTTTGAATTTTTTAAATCTTGGATTCTAAGAATCCAAGATTTAAAAAATTATTATTGATTATAGTTAGGAAGACTGTCTATGTGCTTAAAATAAGTTCTAAAAAGATATTGAATTTCTGAAAATAGTTATTACGTAGGCAATAATTACAAAACCAAAAATCTGAAATAAAAAAAAGTCATTTTAAGAATTTAAAAAAGTATATTAAAAAAATCATCAAATATTCGAAATACTTTGATATAGAAACAAAATTAAAATAATATAATTATTCACACATTTATATCACGTGTTTTAATTTATTTCTGTGTGAAAAATTGTAGATTATTCATTGAAATAACTGTAAATAATTTTAAATAACAACGAAAAATTTCTGGTGTATATCCATATAATTATGCATTTTTTTTTTTACTTCACTAAGGGTCTCTGCCCCCTACGAGCTACGCTCGTCAACTCCCGTTCAGACACCGCAGACTCTAACAGCACACTAATTTGATCAGCTTTAAAAAGATTTCGGACGATTGAATTATAATTTGAATCTGACAATTATAATCTGACGTAATTTTCACCAAACTTTTCTTTCTCTTTTTAATGTTCACGTAAAAATACTTTTGTTAGAAATGAAATATTATGATCATCTTAAAATATCAAATAAATGTCTCGCGAAATTTTTAAATTGTTTTGCAATATTATTTTTTGTTCATTTTACGTAATAAGTGTAATGTGACGTAAATTCTCCTATTTAAGACTTCTAACGCATGTTAATGAATTTATTATTTTACAATATTCTTTCTCTTTTAAAATTCACATGTAAATATAGTTTTTATGACGTAATTTTCAATGAGTTCCTGCTTTTTATATTTTCTGTTTATAATAGTCACGTGTAAAATAGATTTTTAATTTCAAGCAAACATTATTGTTTGCGCTGTTTATACAGTTGACAACAGCTTAAATTAATACAATTTTCTAAAATATGTAAAAAATATCTCTCGAAATGCTGAAAATTTGAGTTTAAAATAGAAATAAAACCTCAAAAAATGAGTCAAATTAAAAAACTAAATGCTGTCTGCACACCGGGAAATTCTGACGCATAAAATGATTAAATGCCTATGTACAGTTTTTGTTCCTATAAAATTTTTTTAATGGAACGATTTTGTCCAACTTTGGCATTAAATATCTCTTAAAATAATTCTTCAATTTGAAAACTGTCTGCATCAGCGTGTTTATCAAATATTTCTCTATAATACTACCAATTTTCATATTTTTGTATGCAATAGTTTTTTTAATATTGACGAAGAAAGACCATGCTTAAGCATTCAAATTGGAAGCCGATCTGCCGGGAATATCTAAGCAGATTTTCATTGGTCCATTTCCAAATCAAAACTTTTTTTTTATATATAGAAGGATTATATATTTAAACAAGCAAAACTTCGTAGTTAGAAAAGCACTTATATGCTACAAAACATACATTTAATTAATATTTTTTGTAAATTTCAATTATTATACATATTTTTTCAATTGCGGTTTGAAAACGATAGACAAAAATTTTAGTTCAGAAAAACAAGTCTGAGCAGGATTTGAACCAGGGTAGAGAAATCTCAAATACAGCATGCTGCCGACCATGCTACTGAACTGCTTGCCAAAGAAGGAAATTTATCCAATTATAAACTGTAGCTTAAACTTTGCGACTTATTTTCTGAAGACCACCTGGGGGTTGTGCTTTATAGCGGTCATTTATTTTTATACTAACTATACTCTATCGATACACAAATGTTCACCACATTCGGTGACATCAACCTTGGACCCTCTCCTTGTAAGCTAAACAGTCTAATGTGTCTAAATAAGTAAACTTACAAGTAAATGTAAGTAAATGCTGTATTCTAGAATATGGGTTTAGTTTGTTTTTGACATGGAATTGTTTTGTATAAATTCTAATAATAAAATAGTTTTCTTTATTCAAGTCTTTTATTTGACAAGACATAAAAGTTAACTAGTATTACTAGTTATTATTTAATTTAAAGTTCTGTTTTGTTTAGATAAAAATAAAGTATTTACTGAAATAACAAGTTAGGCTTTATTCTATTTTTAGCAGTTTTGATCATTTTGTACTTTTCAATACTTTTACGACATATATAAACTTATGCTATTATCTAATATATCTGTTCTAAGATATCTAATGAAAGTAAAGTACAAAAGTACCACTTTTATTTAATTTTTTAAATTGAAATATTATTGTCAGTTTTATTAGCCATCATGACATTCTCATAATTCTTAACAATGAAATTTTTAGTGTTATTTGAAAATATCCATTTTTTGAAATTAAGACCTAGTTACTCTATAAAATAATTAAAAATTTATTACATACCCCATTATAAGTTGGGGTTTTTGTAAACTAACTGGTAAATTTGAAAAATATTTAATAATTTATCACATTTACAAAGTTCAGTGGTGATTATGAATAATCACTGGTAATTCTGCTAGTCACTTGGTTTCAGTATTCCCCTCGATAATGTTAAGTCTAAGGACGTTTGATGCATTCTTATATTCAAAATATCTTCTTAGGAAATTAATATTTTTAACCTTTTTTTCAGTGTTCTCTTCTTAAAGGAAGTCGCTGTTTTTCTTAGTTGTCAAAATATTTCTAAAATCTATGTTTAATTTAATATTTTATGTATTAAAAACTGACGAACTAGGAGTAAAATTTTAACACTTCATATAAAATTAAGCATAGATTTCAGGAATATTTTGAAAACTAAGAAAAAAATAGACATCCTTTAAAATCAGAACACTGAAAAAAGAAGTTTTAAATAAATATTGTAAACATTGCATCTGGTGTACGTGTCACACTTGTAAGAATGAGTAACTATAAATAGAATAACAAATAGCAATATACAAAATATATGCTATATATAATAACAGTGCTTAATAAACAACAAAACTAGTAAGCACTAAACCTGTAACACTGTAAAATGATGTTAATTCAACTTTAATAGGGTTTTAAGGATGAGTTGTGAAGAACAGGTGAATGTAAAACTTTATATTTAATTTATTTACTGAAAAGACATCAGTTGGTATATACAATTATACTGAGAACACACAAAAAATGAGCGTAAATGGCATACGTAACAATTTGTGCCATTTAAACTTGTAAACATTACAGTGTTTCTTCCGTAAATTATGGTATTTTATTCTAACTATTAAAATCAAATTTTCTTTAAAATAAATGGAAATTTATGCAAAATTTTCTATCTTCATCAGATTTTTTTTTTTCATCAAGAATAAAAAATAAATATAGCTAAGCTGTTTAAAAGAGAAAAGAAAAAGATTTTATACAAAATACATTGTAACTACAATTGATTTCCTCAATAAAAAAAGGAAATAAAATAATTTTTAAGCAGAAGTTATAAGGTATATCAATCTAGTTACACAAAATTAATAAAATACTAAAACTAAAGGTATGATTTTACAGAAAATAAGAATGTATTACGTATTCCTGCACCATTCAAAATTCATAAAGCAGTATAAAGATTTTTAAAAAGTGAATCAAATCTATAAAAAAAAAAAAAAAAATATGGATGCACACAAACTAAATAAATTTTCGATTAAAAATTACAATCTTAAAAGATAAATAAACTAAAAATTTTAAAAAGGAGGACATTTCACAAACACTGATTTTAGTAAAAACAGTAAAAGACTAAAAGAGAAAAGAAAAGACACCTTCTGTATTTTTAAATATTTACTATCATATCATATACATGGTGAAATTTAGCATTAAAAATTTTAGTTAACACAATATATATTTTTAAAATAAATATTTGAAAACTATATTTACACTATCAGTTCAGTAATATTTAATAAATTGTTTAATACAGATTTTTTTTTTTTTTTTTTAAAGGGATTTAAGGATATTTCTTATAAAATAGTTTTTTAAATTTCAATATACCTGTACTAATTTAATGTTCTTTATTATTTTGATTATTTATTTCAATAATGAATTTCAAATACTACAACAGATTTAATTACTTGAATATTTACACAGATTCTTTAATAAAATAAGGTGCTGTGAACCTGTGAAAACAGCATTGCTGCACAATAAGGAGGGGGGGGGGGGGAATCTGCTTCATACAGTTTTCTGTCTTAGCAATCATAATTGTATGGTATTCCTTCTTTTGGAACCATGGATTTTTTTGGTTTAAAGCAGAAATCCACTATAGACCAGCTCTGTTTTCACAGATTTTGCTGCATTAAGATTTTAAAATATATCTGTATTTGTTAGATGAAAATCTTAAAAAAGATCAAGATTTTTAGTTTAAATTTCATAAATAAATTTAAATGTTAAATATAAAAAATGGATCTAATTTATATATTTATTTATTTTGAGCTTAAACAATAATTATGCATGGTAGCTTTAAACTTAAAGGTCTTTTAAAAATAAAACTATCCATTACACAAATTATAATTTACTTTTAAAGTAATAATTAAAACTGCCCTTTGGTAACATTAACAATCATACACCACCTAATATGCAAAAGCAATATAAAAATAAAATTTATATATTCATAAAATGTTGAACAAAATATAGTGTTAGAAATAAATATAGCACCAAACATAGATGAATACTTTACCTTTAAAAGGCCTAGAATCTTTAATTCATGCACAGGAGTTCTACATACAACTTCTTCTTCACCCAAATCACTTATATATTAACAACCAATCTTAATGTTTAAAAACAAGACACATTTAAGCTGAAGCATGAATTTCATAAGAAAAATGACACTTTTTTATGTTTTGGTATAAAAATTAAATATAATACTGAATGTAGTCTGATAGCGCAGAGTATCATAAAACTATATTTATTGTCCAATATCACCATTTTGTCAATGGTATTTTTAATGTATGTATTTTGTATTAATCTGTGTTTTCTATCAGCCTATTTTTCAGGCAAATAAAAAATGAATCAGAAAATTCATTAACAATATTGGAAACAGTGGAAAAAGAAGAAAAAGTAACAGCAAATTAAAAAATATATAAATTTCTAATAATGTATTCCTTGATAATACTTTCAGTTCATCTGAATTTTTAAGTCATTTATTTGTTGAGTACATTAAATATCTTCCATGTTTAGTGATTTATCAGTAATTTCAGTTAACTTTTACATGACAGATTTTGATTATATTCTCACTATCAGCGTATCTCCTCCCACCCCCCTCCCAATTAATAAAATCTTTTGACTGCCTAGATGACTTCTTTCACTTTTATTTTAAATCGATTTTAGTGAATTGTATCCATAAGCCAAGTTCTTTTTTTCTTTAATTCATGAAAAGACTAATACAGACTAAACATTTCTGCAAGCCAATGTTCATTACACTGACTTCTTCAGAAAAGAAATGAAAACTGTTTTAGGCATTCAAGATCTAAATAATGAAGATAAAGCCCAAGAATCTCCAATTTAACATTGAAAATTTTGTGTAAGAATTGCAAGAAAGGTTAAAAGTTTATATGTTCCATTAGCTGCAAACTTTTAGTAGAAATGATAAAGAATTCACTTCAATGTGACCATGACCGTCATACAAACCACCATCAAAAGAGAATAATTTAAAATAAAGAGAAAGAGTCTAACACAATTAATATTTCTATTTGGTAAGCAATATAATTATAAAATATATTAAATGACTTTCAATTCCTAAACAGATATTTTGAGTTGATAGAAATTTCATGAGTGATTTTAATTTCTAAAATATAATGTTGGTAAATGTCAATGAAAAATATTTTCATTTATGTATGGGTAAGAGACAAAAATGAAAATAAATATACACAACTGCTTCTGATGCTTCCCTGATCAATAATATGAAAGAAAACTATTAAAGTGTGAAAATTTGACCCCATAATTTTAAGAAAAGCATATATAAAAAAACTAAATTATCTAATGGAACTAATTTATTTAAAAATACAACATGTTTTGGTCTTCATGAATTTTTCCTCCATAGAGCTCAATTTTAAAAATAAATGTAAGAATAATATGAAAACAAATGTAAGAATTTGATGTATTCTAATTTTGAATTGCCATTAATTTCTCATGCCAAGCATAGAAAGCATACACACAAGGAATAATATAACATATATTTATTTTTTAAAATTTGATTCTATTTAATTTTAGATACATATGGATCAGAAATAATTAAAGATGAACGAAAAACAAGATACACAAAATTTTTCAAACACAAGAATTCCAATATTGAAGACAAAATTTAAAGTATTTTTTTTTTTAGTATAATAAAAGAATTTACAAAAAAAGTTCAAATTAAAAAATACACAAGTATCTAATATAAATATAAAAGAACATTTAAATTTTCATCATCTTTATAGCTATAATTATTATAGATAACATTCACCAAATACAGGAAATTTTTAAATAAATGCTAAATTACAAATATTTCTTTTTCCCCCCTTTTAAAACTGATGTGTTGTACAGTTACAACACAATATATTTCTTATATAAATAATATTTATTTTTATTTTTTTAAATATCCATAGAATTGCAATTAGTTTTAAAAAATGGAAATCTGTTTTGAAAAATGTAAAAGGAAGGAAACATTTATAAATTGATTGATGTAATTTTATAGAAGATATGTTCACTGATGAATTTTAACAATTGCTAGTGTTAAAATTATTAACAAGTAGTATAGAATATAATACTTAAGGAAAGTATATTTTTGTAATGCCAAACTATTTGGAGAAAAGTGTGCACTTGCAAAATACAGAAAACTACAAAGCCTAACAATTTCTGCAATAAGGCAACTATTTTCCAGTAATTTCAATATTTACAATACATTTAGGGGAAAGATTTTTGTTTTTATAATCTAAATAGTGGTTTTTCAGACCAAAAATTGGAAAAATACCAGTCACATATTTTTAAAAATCTGTTACCAAAAGCAGAAGGGGAAACAAAAAGGAGACTTCCCTGATCTGTAAGGATAGGTATTAAATTACAAACACATAATACAATCAAATTAGTTCAGCCAAAAAAATTATCACAGATATTTCTACATTCTAGTTCTAAAATATTAAGAAACCTCGATTTAAAAAAACAATGTATAAACTGCAAAATTATTTCACAACACTAACTTATTA
Organism: Maratus speciosus; assembly: GCA_963932465.1. Classification (NCBI taxonomy): domain Eukaryota; kingdom Metazoa; phylum Arthropoda; class Arachnida; order Araneae; family Salticidae; genus Maratus; species Maratus speciosus. The sequence continues at coordinate 335,146,633 of OZ010800.1, forward strand.
TACATTATAGAAAATTCTGAGCAATATTTTGATGATTTAAAATATTCTCTTCATGAAGTAATTATTACTATGTTTTTAAAATCTTCCCTACATAGTTATGGTATTTACAATTTCAAAAATTTTGAGGTAGCATAAAAGTTGATAACATTAATGAAAGATCTAAACTGTTTTGAACAATTATGATTCTTATTAAAAAAATAAAGCTATCTGATCAATGATGCAAAGTTGCTGATGATATATTTCTGAGGATAAAAAATAAGAAAAATAATAAAAATTAATACAAGAGAAAACTGAGAATTTTAAATAAATGGCAAAATCAAAGCTTTAACAATGGATGCCAATAAAATGCAAGCATAAAATTAATGTGGCTCAAAACATGAAGCTAAATTTAAACAAAAATCTTTATTCTAATAATGATATGAATTTTTAATATCAATTTTAAAAGACAAATAATAATAAAACATATTAATTCTTTAAAATTAAATATATTTTAATGTTTGTGAAATATAAAAACATATTAAACATGCATTAAAAATCAATTTTGAATAATTTTCAACATGAAATTCTCTAAGGTATTAAAAATTGCAAAAATCATATTTAAAAACATTAAGTTTTTGATTTATTAAATTTCTTTAAACACCTTAGAAAGAAATCCTTAATAAATCATTTTACTTATAATCTTATTATATAACAATTAATTGTCAGGATTTTCCTAGATTCATACATATCTCTTATTGCTAATGATTTTTACATTTATTGCTGAACTGTTCTTAATTCCTAACAAAGTAGAAACAATAATAATAATTAAAAAATGTGTTATGTTGCACAATTTTTTACACCAATCAAGAAATCCTATCTTTTTTCCATCGGATTCTTTCATGGGCAATAAAAGTAATTTTAGTGTAGTACATTAAGAAAATTAGTAATATATAAATATAACAAATATACATTCTTCTGAAATTTTTAATACCTTAATAAAACTGACTAATTTAATCACTTAAATAAAAGTATTGCATACATTATTCACAATGTCACGTCAATAATAATAATAACAGAAATATTTTCATCTTGAAAAGGAAAACAGGTTTGTTCAACACAGTCATTTTCCAGTCTTAAATATCTACATTATGGTCTTTCCGTAGATGAGCATTCAGAGCATTTTTCCAAGAAAAGCGTTTGTTACACTTTTCACATTTGTAATTTTTCCTTTGCAAAAAATGAATTTCAATATGTCTATTCAAAGTACCAGAGTTATAAAATGATTTATTGCAAACCGGACATGAAGGCCGAGCAGATGAATTTGCATCTAACAAAGATACTTTTGATCGTCCATCAATGCCAAAGTTCAATTTCCAGTAGGACTGAAGAAGTTGGTTGTTCACTAGCAAACAAAACAAACTTCACTTTAGTTACAGAATTAATTGAAAATAATATCTTTTTACCATAACTCTTGAAAATATATTCATCATGAATGGATCAAGAAAATACTTAGCATGTTTTAACACATACTGAACTGATTGAATAAAAGTTGATAAAACTTTATTTTCTGTACAAACAACAGTAATTTGGGACTTGGAATTAAAAAAAAAATCTCAAAAGTATTCAATCTCTCAAAATACTGAAATTGGTTAATCACTATAGGCTAAAATTACTGTAATTTAATGAAACTATTTGAAAATTTACAGAATAGTGAACATCTTTATGTATTTGAATCACAGCTATGCACACACTTTTTCTAAAAAGGAAAAATGCAGAGTTTTAAAAATTGCAACAGATTTAGTTTAAAGTTACTTTAGAATAAAAATAAACACTAATTCATATTCAAGATTAACATTACCTGCAGTTTCCTATAAAGTTGAAAAATTTTAAGCAAAATAAACAAAAGAGGATGCAAATAGCTTTCACACTGAATAATACTGTATTTATTTACATATTTTGGTACACTTGTTGAGCCATTTTTAAGATGCTAAAAATAATGTTGAAAAAAATACTCTAGTCTTGTCAAAAGAAAATTTGGACTAAAGAGATAAATGACTATCTATTCTATAATATGTATATAACCGTTTAATGAATGAGTAATTAAGATTTAAAAAAAGTGCATAAGAGTGTCAAGAGTTCATATAAAAAGTTTCTGAAAAAGAAAAAACAATTCTAGGAGTATTCCAGAATAAGAAAAAAAGTCCAACTTAGCAAACGAATACAGGGAGAATTTTAATGGGTTTGATAGAAACATGTGATTAAATTAAACAAAACTGATACAATTATAATAAATAGTGTTTTAAAATTAACTTCAATATATAATCATGTATGATTAGATATTGAAGTTATACTCAAATATTGTATGTTATATTCATAGATCATCCTTCTTAAATGTGCCAACATTGATTATTCTAGAATTAACAAGATGTCACTAATGAATTATTAGTTCCTCAGAACCAAGAAAAGGACCACAAAGAAATGACAGAATATTCAGTAAACTTTTCAGAGATGTACTACTTGTACTTGACATATTGTTCTCTACTATACTACTAGAAGGCATCATTCCCAATATCTCTTGTGAACTTACTTTAAACTAAGCTAACTGACTTTTCACTGAACATCATGACACTAATTCAAAACACTGTTCGCTATTTGAACTCATACACAGAAAAATAGTACATCAGTTAACAAATAGCAATTTGTCATGTGGAAATGTGACATTATCTCGACCACATGTTTTTATTTTCTCTTAAAAATCCATATCATCCTCTGCAATTAAACTTTCAAAATAAAAGAAGGGTCATATAGTGATATACCATCGCTCTGAATGAATAATGTGAATTAAAATAATAAAAAAGAAAAACTATTAAAAAATAATTTCCCTTTTTTATTCATTTAATTCACTTTATTCATTTAGAGTGAAGGAACAACACCACATGATCCCGTCTTTTTTTAAAAGTTTAATTAAAAAATATTTGTTATTTAAATTAAATGTTAATGTTGCCAGCTTTTAATTGCATATCATATGTGCTAATTTATAAGGAATATTTGACAAATGTATCTAGAGGGCTCACAGACAACAGCTGGTTGTGGTTATTTACATCTCTGCTCTTTAAAGGACCAAGGTAAAAAGCCTTAGTATTCACAGTTCTCAACAACTTTATCATCTTTTTCATTACAATATAGTGTCAACGACGATTATACGAACCTGAGTAAATTTTTAAAGTCTACTATACACATGTAGCAACATGCTTACCACATGTTACATCAATTTATAATTTTTAGTCACATGTCTCTTTTTAGTATGACACGATTAATGGTACATATTTCATTAGATATGAGTAACAGAATCCAAGAAGAATCATACTTCATAAAATAAGTTTTGTACAAATTATGTATTTAAGCAATCAAAGAATGAAGAACACCTAAAGCTACATACAGTCAGTGCTGTAGTCATTAAAAAAATCAGAGGATATATACTATAAGTAGAGGTTCTACACATAGCTTTTATTTGAGAAACAGAGGGTATGCAAAGTTCAAAAAAATCTAGAAGATATACAGTGTATAATTGCCATATACCCTCCATTATAGCCTGCTTATGATCCTCACAGCTATGAAAGATAAATAGAAGAAAACCCTATTTAATTATGCAACCACCATTATAAATTATGGAGAGTGATTTATAAACGCAACCAAACTGCTTCCTTAAAGGTAATGGATGAAATAGCTCTCTCAAGTTTAATTAAGTGTTCTTGAAAAACTCTAGATATTTATTTTTCTCATGAATAAGTAAGTGTCTTAAAAAAAAAATGGTTAAATATAAAAAAAGAGAAAGGAATAAAAAATCTAAATCACCCTGCCTTGAATTATTTATATATTGTTTGACTTTTTTACTGAATAAAAATTCACACACACACACACACACACACACACACACAAAAAAAAAAGAAAAAAAAAAAAGAGAAAGAGAGAGAGAGAGAGATTAAGTAACAATGATGAATATATCTTCAAGTTTCAAATAAACAAGCTATGCAGTTCAATAAATTCCAACCATCACAATAAAATATTCATTTTAACGAAAAGTTACTTTTTTAACTATAAAAGAAAAAAAAATTCTATTTTATGATTAACATGTTATCAAAGTGTAATAAACATATGAAATTAATGTTTTCTTAATCAGTTATATTGAAAATCCAAAAAGAAAAACAAAATCTACATACATAAAGAACATTATTAATGGAGAGTAGGAGGAGGGAGGGTTACAACATTTTTAACCATGTTTCAACAAAAGGAGATATTTTCTTTATTTTTGATGACTTTGTAAAAACAATAAAATTTATTTTTGACACCAAGCATGAAGTAACTATACACAAAGCGTTTTTATTTTATAACAAGGCATTCACTTATATCATAGAATCCCAAGAAAATCTTGCTTTCATCTGGATAGTGATCTGTTAGTGCTCATGCTTTTAATAATAATAATGATGATAATTCCAATGTAAAATGCTTAGAATAAAGGAATAATCAATCAACAAGTCCAAGCTACAAAATATCCATCTCTATAGAAGTATCTGGCCCACCTCATTTTTGTGTTTTGGAAAAGGGCTTTTATCAATTTTCACAATTTTGAAACCTATGATTTTTTCTTTCTGAATCTCTAGCTAAAAGTCTGTATACATGGAAACTTCTCTCAAATAATTGCTCAAATCAATCACTGCATTGTCGGCCTCAGTCAAGATTTTTATTCTCATTCAATGTTAATTTTCTAGACCAGCTGTAAATAAACAAAACTGCAATCACGAATGAAATTTTTGAACCCTCAAATCATGCTTTTGAATGGTTATTCACTTGTCATAATTTTTCTTATTGCATTGCTTAACTATTTTCATGTAAATTACAATACTGTAACCATTAATACACCTTTTTTTAATGCAAGATTAGGATCTTATAATTTTGAAATTATTCCACTACTCTCTATTCCCTAGAAAATTGGTTAGTCCCCCAACCCCCCCCCCCAAAAAAAAAAAAAAATTAATAATACAAGGGGGAAAAAAATAGCAGATAACATACATCCTTCTTTACAAAAACTAAATTGTCTTATCAAGGAATAAACAAAATTACATAAAACCAAAGCAAAGATCATATGAGCGTGTTCTGACATCATGCTTATTTACTACTAGTGATAAACTAAGCTGTTTGATCACAGATTTGTTAGAGGCTTTTATACTTTTTTTTACTACTTTCAAACATTATAGCTTCACATATTCCATAATTTATGCCTACTAATCAGAGCACAATTAAAGTTATCTGGTCCAGGACTTAGTATCTTTTTGGGGGGCTTCTTTAAACCAAAATAGCAGCCAGAAAATTTTGGAATAGGTGTGCAATTACAAAACAAAGAATGTGCAGTAGTGGCAGAAAGTGAGGCAGACTACACCTGTGCATATTACCTACACTTTCTATTATTAGATTTATGATGTGGTTTGCCAGGAAAACAAAGTCTTTTTTTTTTTATTTTTCAGCAAATCATTGCAGAAAACTGCATTTTATAGAAATTTTTCCAAATTCATTACATTCATTTTGGAGTTTCCATCTGTAGTGGGCTCAAGGTCACGGCCTACTTGGCCTGTGTGGTAATCATAAATGCCCTAATTGAACTTTACAGCACCTTAAAATTTAGAGGTTATTTCAATAAATAGTATCTACAATCAATTCCTTTATAATATTTTCTCAAGCATATACCATCTACGTCTGATATTTAAGTCCATTGGTTATTCCTCAATGGTGTCCACTAATGAATGTTACAGCAACATAAAATTAGTAATTAATTCAATAAACAATATCATGGAATATCATTCCTCTTTTTACTGTTTTTAAGTATATGCTATCCATGCATGATATTTAAGACCATTGGTTATTTTTCTTTGCTTTGAATTGGTGTAATTTAATTTAAATCTATTAGTATGCTTAATTTTAAAGAATCACTCAAGAAGAATACCAAAAAGAAATTAATGTTTAAAATATCAAATGATATTTTAGTGCTCAGGTTGGAAAATAAATTTATAGATTATCTAATCAAAATCAGTGCTTAAAGTTGAAATATATTTTGAATTTAAACATGCTGGCTAAATTTTCACACAGAAAAAAAATTAAAGATCACAAACAAACATCAACACTTAGGAGATCACTAGCATACAGCATGGAGAAGATTCAAGTTAATTTTATTGATTAACATTATGATTACAATAAGAAATAAACCATGTATCCAGTAAAGTGAAAAGAGCTGATATTTGAAATGAAAAATGCAATATGAAAGAGAACCTTGGAAATATTTTTAATTATTAAATTCATTTAACCCTTTTAGTGCGGGAGTCGACATAAGTGTCCGAGTGCGGGAGTCGACTAATATCGAAATCTAGGAGTTGGGTGCTGTAGACTACAGTAAGCAACGACAAAAGTTGCCTAGGCGTTCACGGCGTGTATTTTGCTCACTGTAGTGCGTCATGGGCTTAGCAGTGATGACGTATTGCGCCTGCGTACTGCAGTAATTTGGCTATAACCAAAACCAATAGTGTGCCTTGCGTGTACATTGTACAAAGTGCTTGTAGACACTACTGATTTCAATCCACACGACTATTTCAAGTTATCTTTACCCGGCGGTGTCTTTGAACTGATGAGCAATGAAACCAACCAGTATGCAGAACATTTTTTTGATTCACCGGTTGATGTCTATGACAAAATATTCCACATAGGGCATTAGGCATTACCCCCCCCCCCCAAAAAAAAAAAAAAAATCCACACTGAAAGGGTTAAGAGGAAAATTAAAATATATATATATATCTTAGCAGAAAAAACAGCCTATTTTACAAAATAAAATTTTACAATAAAATAAAAATGAATGTGCAAATAAATTTTGTCTTCATTTAAAAAATAAATAAAATGACAACTGATTAAACAATATCTTGGAAGGAAGAAAAAAAAAAAGAGAGATTTCACAAAACAGCTCAGAAACCTTATAACCAAAAGCCTAATACTTTTGTACATTTTATCATTAAAAAATTATCTAATTCAAACAAGTATAAAGATAAATTTAACATTAAAGCAATTTTTAAAAAATCATAAAACTATATGCTTAAATGATGCAATTTGTAGAGATAAAATCAAATCAGAAAATATCTATATAAAAAAAAAGATTTGAAAAACTCCTCATATCTTAAATGTTGATGCATGAAATCCAACCAGTCAGTGACGTCTCTCAAAAAAGGAAGAGAAAAAAGACTACTTTTTAAAGTACAAGAAAAATTGTGATTAATACTTTATTTAATTTAAAGCAATATTGTTTTAACTGAAGTTTAAAGTTTGTTTTAATTTAAAAGAGACCTTCCTTTTTATAACTTTTTAAGCATTCAATTAAAGTGTTTTTCTGTAAAGAAGAAAAAGTCATTAAATTCTAAGTCATTAAAGTCTCAATTATCATTAGTTACTTTTCAGATTACTTTTTATTTATCATTTTCTTAAGTGTATAAAATTTGCCCACAGAGAATTTATAACTAAATATTATTTTACAAATTAAAATTTTCCCCAAACTTTGAGGAATTCCATCCTCTGCTTAGAATGAGAGTTTAGTTTGGATTATCTTTTGCAAGGCATAATGACATAAACAGGAAATTCAAAGTTTTTTAGGAATTTTGTGAGTTTTAAAACAATGATTCAACAATGATTAGATATATAATTATGCAAACACATTACAATACATTACTAGGAAGATCAGGATAACAAATAAAAACAGTAAACAATTTAAAAAAGAAGAAATAAAAGATTAAAAAATTAAAATAGTACTGATTCAATTAAGTAAGTTAAAATAATCTATAATTAATGAAAACTTTGAGCACTGATAATCTAAACTTACAATTACTATTTTACAAATAAACATTTATCATATAAATGCTTAATTTAAAAACTGTATTACAAAAAATAAAATAATACTTTATAATTGTTAACAAACTATGACTAAACTAGGCACTAACAAATATCTAATTACAAATACATTAATACTACAAGATTAAGTGTATAAAATAAGATTAGACTATTCTTATTTATAATAATAACGTTTTAGTTTCTATGATATCTTGGTTAATGAACCAACTTTTAAATTTATACATTTCAATATAGCATAAAAATTAAAATGTTACACTTATAAAACTGACAATTATGAGCCATTTAAAGAAAAAATAAACACAGTTCATCATCATTACAATAAAAGATTAATCATAGGCATTATATATATAAGTCAACACAGCCCTTGTGGGTCAAAATATATATATATCCAACTAGAATATCTATAATAAAGCAGTTTACAAATAAAATAACCATACTTAAAATAATAAAAAGATTTGAATGTATGACACAAAAAGATTATTAATACTTCAGAAAGCAAATTCACTACTAATATTATCTAAGAATCATTTCATCAAAAGAAAGGTCATACTTTTAAGAACTTATAATTATAAATTTTCTGCTTTTTATATTGAAATATTTTTATAAATTACAATCTTTTAAACCAATAATAGTGCAAATACATAAAGAAAAAAAAATAAATAAATGTCATGATGGCAGGCAGGTGTTTTAATACATACCTATACATATCTGTGCATCCAAGTTACATTAACAGCTAAAAAGACAAAACAAAATCAAAATAAAAGAAATTGAGAAACAAGAAAAGGACATTCTCATTTTAAAAAAGGTAAACATTTTTAGTATTTTTTCTTTAGGTTAAAAAAAATAAAATAAGAGGTAAATTCTCTCTGAAAGTTCCTGCGTAATATTATGAGCTTAACTGAATCTTTACTATTAATTCAAGGAAAGTAATTTGAAAATTGAAATAAGAGCAAGAACTGTGAACAGCGATTTCTTTTTCTGTATTCATCATTTTATTTCTAAATACAAGCCCTCCCAGGCACAAAAAAACATTTACTAATTTTTAAATGTTTTGCAATAAGTAACAAATAATATTAACTTAAAACTAAATTGTAGCATTATTTAAGCTAAAAACGAGGTTCCATACATATAGCTGAATTTCCTTTTTAATTTCTCTCTTTTATATGGGGAAAAAAACAAAAAAAAAAACCTTTTAAAGTTTAATATAATAGCTCTCAAGCTATTTACTCAAAATTTCTAAAAAAAAAACTTGTTTATTCAAACTTGTACATATCATGCTGTTTTAATAAAAATGCATAATAAATAGAAACTTTTTTTTAATAAGCAGATTTTTAAAAAAATAGTATGTCAATAGATTCCATAGATTTCATTTACTTAATAGTAAAATACTAAAAGCCTAATTTAAAGATATGACAGAAATATAGTAGGTTCCATTTGCATTTAAATTTCCTATTTTTCAATTGTTTGCAATAATATACAATTACACTTAGTTATATTCCTTCAAACCAATCATTAATAACAATATGAAAAATGCACAATATGCTTTTTATTTAAATTTTTAATGGTTCTTTGTTAAATGTTTCTTTTCCTCAATGTTATCCAAAATTTACTGAGTGCCAAGGATTAGGGACTTTCATTACCACTATTTATAAAAAAAAAAATACTTCGTCTTATATAATTGCAGAAAACCTACGATTAATTGAAGAATTTTTTTTTTTTTTTAATCTATAACTCTTCGTTATACTTCTATACTTCTTACTAAAATATTCTTTAATAACCTTCTTTTAATTTTTCGCTAAATTATGTAGTTACATTTTGTAAAAATTTAAAGTCTTTAAGGATGTTAAGATTTGTTTTTTAACATGACATCATTTTTATTACCAGAAAGAAGCTTTAGTACATACTCGTACTAAACTCTTACATTTAACATCAAATGAAAACAATGTTTTATTTTAAAGTGGTAGCTTACACATATGAAATAATGATAAGTATTACAAAATTACATTCCTACACTCAAAAAGATGCTTTTAAAAAATATATATTCTATAAAGAAAAGTTTCATAAAACAGATTTAAACTGTGTGTGTATTTGGTTGCTTATTGGTGATGGATAGTGTTACATTGTAACAATTTCCCTAATTTAAATATTTTGAAATAAAACTAAAATAGTCAAATTAATTAAATAATTGCTATTTAATTCCAAAAATTTAAATTATTTTTCAATTTTAACACACTTATTAAAATTAATATTTTTCAAATTAATATTTACTCGGAATTGGCAATCTTAAAAAAATTATAAGTAATATTTTATTAAATAACTTTAATTTTATTCATCAAGAATAAAATAAGGTTCATTCCTCAAGATTTTATTAATTTTCACTTTAGTTTCATTAACTTTACTTTAATTCTAAATACTTTTTTTAAACGATATTTCTTTCATATTATTTTCAAAATTTTGTTCCCGGTTGCCAATTCCAGAAGCTTTAGTTGTCACAAGTTGATTCACTCATCTTTTAACATTCCTTGCGAGCACTGATTTTGCACTTCCATATCACAAATCAAACTTTCCTTCAAGTTTTTTTGTGGCATCAGCACGTAACATCTCTTCCTTGAGAACTGATTGGCAAACTGGGTTTTTCTTGCAAAAGCTGCAGAGCTCAGAGTAAAGCTAAGTGTGTACTTTTTCTTCCCCTTTTGCTTAGAAGATGTAGGACATACTCTAATATCCCTTGTTTGGGAGTTTGACTGTTGAGCCAGAGTTTCAACATTTGGTCAAGTACTACTACTTTGCAATAGTTCATTTTCTCAAATATATATATATATTTTTTTTAAATAAAAAAATAAATAATGTGAAATAAAGAGACCTCAAGAAAATAAAATGATTTACGGATGTTCATAATTACATTCATTCAAGTAGCAGCATTGTATCCATTATTATTATCTAGTATTTGTGCAGTCAGTTTTTGAGCAGCAGCACCATACCAGTGATGATGTGGAATCAACCGTTTACGGTGACAAACAGCAGTAAAAAGGATTACCATATACAAATGGATGTCACGCTTCCAAAGCTACGGTATCCATGGGCAAACAATCCACTATCCGATTTTCCAATCATCTACCTTCTATAGTACAGCGGTAATGAACTTATTCTATTTTTCTTCCATCTATCCATAGCTATGCCAATGAAAGTGATAATAACAACAGTTGTACTTACGTGTCCTTCAGACTTCCACCATTAATGAACAATAATTTTCATAAGAATTCATATACATGCTTATAACATACAATGGGAAAAGTTCTTGAGATTTGAAAATTAATTTATCAAAGGACTCAAATAGGGTATTGGGTCTGCTATTTTAGTAATCTCAAACAAGATTGAAAGCTGAATAGATAGTTGAATAAAAAATATTTAAAAACAAAATTAATGTAACTTATTAATCATAATTATCATAAGAATATTTAAATTTTATAATCTGCCTGTTAGCAAATGAAGCTATGCAATTGAAGTTTATTAATTTATGTAATGACAGGGCTCCCAACAAATTTTAGTCCTCAAAAAGGGGGAAAGGGGACCATTTTTATTTAAAAAGGGGCCTTCGGGGGACCATTTTTTTACTGTTCATGGTGAACATACTTTTGTTGTTAGAAAGGAAATATTATTATTTGCGCTGTCTTAGAATTGACAACAATAGTTAAAAAGATCACCACAAAATGCAAAATAAATCTCTTGTGTATATATATTTTTTAACTGCTTGGCAATATTATTTGGGCATTTAAAATGTGATGTAATTTCTCCTATTTATTGCTTTTAATTAACACATATTAATGTTAATTAAAAAAAATTTCTTTCTTTTTTAATATTCACATATAAATACAATTTTTGTGACGAAATTTTAAATATTTTCCTGCTTTTAAAACGTGATCATTGAATTCTTATTTTAAAGTTTTATTTCTCTTTTTAATAGTCACATGCTAATACATTTTTAGTTAAAAGGAAATAGTATTTTTTGTGCTGTTTTTACAATTGGCAACAATTTAAAATAATGACCTTTTCTAAATCTGAATAAAAATATCTATTGAAATGATAAAAATTTAAATAAAAAATTGAAAAAAAACTAAAAAAAAAAACCAGTCAAAACAAAATAAAATAAATGCAGTCTGCACACCACAAGCTTGTAATGTATATCCTTAGAAAAAAAGGATTAAATTCCTATGCGTAGTTTTTGTTCAGATATCAAACTTTTAAAACTGATGATTCTGACCAACTTTAACATTGAATATCTCTTAAAATAATTCTTTGATTTAAAAACTGTCTGCATCAGCAAGCTTATCAATCACTTCTGTATAATATAAGTACTACCAATGTTCCTATTTTTTTATTCAACAGTTTTCTTAATATCAGCGAAGAAAAAACTCTGGTCACAAAAAATTTCATTAACTGCAGTGGCGGTAACAGTTACTTTTTTTTTTTTTTTTTTTTAGAACATAGAAATATATACTGAAGAGAGCATAAAAAAAAAGAGCAAGAATACATTGTAATTAAGAGCTCCTTTAATAGATTGGATACTTCTCCATCAAAATTGAAAACAAAACTACATCTGTAATAATAAAAGTGAAAGTTTGTCTGTGTGCTAAAGAGATTGTTGCACATAGAGCTACAAGATTTGGCAGGAAGGTACCTGTTTGTCTAAATTAGTTTTTGGATTTTTTTATTACATTTTTTTTATAAGATTTTTATTTTTTAGCCTAATGTAATAATCTTCTTTCCCTCTTTTCAATAAAATTTATTCGAAATTTGTACAACATTTTTTAAATCTTTCATGAATTTTTAATGCAAACTTCAGCATTTTTTTTTTTTTTTTGATTCTGTGGCAATTTTTTGACATTCATAAAAGGAATTCAGTTTCACACTTTGTAAAATGCCCAAATGTAGTAAATTTTGTCCTAATGTGATTGCATCGTTAGATTTCAATTTTTTACAAATTTTAGCCCCTTTCTTTTGTATGTATATATACATTCTGCAGTCATTTTTTTCACAGTAAAAGGAATCCAGTTCCAAGGTTTTAGCCCAATATAGTACATGTTGTCCTCCTTATAAATCAAGTTTCAGAATCTGTACAGCAATTTTTGAATTTTGATGTGATTTTTTTAATTCTTAAAAGGAATCTAGTTTCAATATTTTAGTCAAGTTTAATAAATTTTATCATCTTTTGAATAAAATTTTTTCAGAATTGGTACAGCATTTTTTGAATTTTTTATGCAGTTTGAAGTTTTTTTTGTGTGCATTTTGCGATAATTCTTTGACATTTGGTTTTAAAAAAAACTGGTAACGTGAGTAACAGGTCTGGCTAAGACAAGTCTATCAATGATAAATAGAATGTGGGTAATGAAAAAGAAGTCTCCCCTACTACTTTTTGTTTTGTGGAGGATAAATAGAAGAATTCAGACAATTTCGTATTTACTTGTTTTCAAGAACCTAAAAAAGGATTTTGCTTTTTATGAGGTAATAAGCAGGACCAGCACAATATTGCACAGGGCCCTGGCAAAGGAGTTAATGGGGCCTAACGTATACTGCAATACTGATCTAATAAAATTTACTTTTAAATTGTATACATCATAGAATAATATATGAGGTCATGAGTTTCAAAACTCATCTTAAACAGAAAATCAAATCAGGGGAAATCGCGAAAAACCTCTAACTGCATCCATTGGTTTTCATTGTAGATCAAGATTTTACAAGGGCTGAAATACAAGATAAATCTGGTTTTTTTGCAGACTGTTGTGTTTTTTCAATGCAAGTTTTTAAATAGAATAAATTTAGAGAAAACTCGATATTTTAAACTTGTGATAGGCGAGTTTTGAAACTCATGTCCTAATATAGATAATAAATGTACCAAAATACCACTAATTTCATATGTGATATGCATAATTATGTTTAATTTCAAAAAATCTTCTATACTTTACAATACTTTAAATATTTATTTTTTACGTTCACAGTTACTTTCAGCATATCTATAAATTCCCCGAAAATTATATCAATTTTGCCTGTAAGAAATAAAGTTAATACAGTATAGAACCATTTATCCAGAATGCTTGGTGTCAGATGTATTCTGGATAACTGGTTTTTCCGGTTAACTTGTTGTGCATGAAAGCAACATCCATTTGATAAGTTTTGTGGAATATGTGTGGTTGTGGCATTATTTCTGATTTTAAATTATTAGATAAATTGGATTAAAAATCAATGCAAGAAAGATCAAAAGTTAGCCAGAGTTTAAAAGAAGGCAATCTATGGGAATCCCTTAGGAACAAAAATTCCTCTGTTTCTTCTGCATAAAAATTAAAATATCTAAAAAGCAACTAAATTTGATGACAACAAATACTAGATGTTATCAAATTATACAAATGTTTCAAGCAAAGCCTATGTCAAACTGGCAGTATATGACACCTTTTTGTGCAAAGATTCTGAAATCAGTCTATTAGAAATATCATTCCGGATAACTGGTTTTCCGGTTAACTGGTTTCCGGATAAATGGTTCCATACTGTACTCCCTTTTTTTTATCATGAAGAAAAATTTAAAAACAAATGTAGATAAAAAATATACTGAGGAAACGTTATTTCGAATTTTGTACGGTTGGGGTCCTGGGCAGTTGCCCCTTTTGCCCGATGGTTGCACCGGACCTGGGTAATAGTATACATGCAAATTTTAGCTTTCTCTTTGATGAAAAAAATATCCTTAAGCCAAAGAAACATGCTATGATAATTTGGATGTTTGAAAAATAAATAATGAGAATGGAAGAAATATTTTAACTCTTGATTCAACAGGAAGTTTTCTGTAAGGGCAAAAAGTAAGTATGTAAGTAAGCATCTGTAAGGGCGTCTTGTTTGAAAGAAATTTCATTCCAATAATTAAAAATATGCGAAAAGGCATTTTACTCTACCCACTTCTTTTTAAATGATTCACAGTTGTGAGCTTTAAATTCATTTTTCTTAGTTTGAATCTTCTATGTCCTCCTGATTCAATGCTTCTCCCATTCGAAATGTTCTATTTTTTTGGGCATCATATCAAGGTCTGTCTTTGAAGACGGGTCAAGCAGTAGCTTAATACAGTAACTTTTATGTTCTACGATTTTTTTAATTTTAGGATTTTAACAAGATTTCTTAAAATTTGTCCATATTCCATGGTGATTTTTTAACATTCATGAATGAATTCCAGTTACAATGCCCACTGTAAAAAATTTTGTCCTCTATGATTTTTAAGCTTTTAGTGATTTTTAGTTTTTTTTTTTTTGCGATGACTTTTTCAGTTACTGAAAGGGGACTAGGGGGACCAAAATGCATAAAAGGAAACTAAAGGGGACTTGGGGGGGGGGGGAGGGCATTTGGGAGCCCTGTAATGACAGTATTTATATATTTTTATGGCTGTACAGAAGTACACTTCTCATTTTTCTTTCATTAATTTTCATGGGCTAATCTAATAATATTATAAAATAAATGTGTAACAGAAATAATTATTTTATAGTCTATTTTTATACACATAGTGGTTTCATGTAAATAAATTTATAGTATTTGGTTCATAAATATTTTTTTCAATAACAAAAAAAAAAAAAAAAAAAATTATGAATGATAAAAAAAAAACACCTTATAATAAACAGTGATAAAAATCTAGAAATATAAAAATAATATATTACAAGTGAAATATAAATCATAAGATTTTTCTACTGAATTAAATGAAAATCTACATATTATTACTTATAAATACTTATAAGTACTAATTAGAAACAAGATTAAAGATAATTTACAAGAAATCATTCCAGTAAATTTTATATTATATTATATTTGAATATTTTAAGAAATAAATTTGGCACATCAACATTTTGTGAATGTTTACCATGTTTTCAGAAAATTGAAGTTATATAATTTTCTAGTCCAGGAGAGTAAAATATTTTGTTATTTTCATCATGAGAGATTTTAATGTAATTATTTATTTGTTCTACTTGCCTGTACTTTCCCTTTTTACTATATGTTTGATCACCAAAATTTAATTATTTAAATTCATATTCCCAAATTTAACTATCACCACTATTTCAGAATAATAATCCCCTTTTCTATCCTTTTCTTTACAGATAGGAAAATCTATTGCATATAGGAAGTCTCAAAATTTGGTTCTGGATAGACGGAGACAGGCTACAACACACCTCCTGAGACTCAGAATTAGATTTTTTATTATTTTATATTGATGGCCTAGTTTCTGGAATTAAAGTTCATCAGGGATTTTGAGCCAGTCATAAAAAAAATCAAAGTTCAATCTTTTAGCCAAATACAGTACATTTTGTCCTCTTTACATAATGTTTATTCTTAATTCGTACAATAATTTAATTTTTCATGGTTTTTTTTTTTTTTTTTTTTTTTTAATCTTCCTTTTACCGAAAATGAGGACATGGTTTTTATAAATTGATTTCTATTTGATACCTTAGCCATCCAATATTATATCCCTGTCAATGACGATATAATGATGATATGGAGAAAACCCCAATGTGGAATAGCAAACAATAAAATTTAACAATATATAGTATTATAGTAAACAATAATATTAACAATTTGAATTTATATAACTTTTTAAAGCCCTTAAGAAAATGAGAATTTTTTTATGTCCAAAATGAAGTTCAGCAAAGATTTCCCCCCCCCCCCCCAATTGGGTTGCTACAGTAATCTTTTATGACCAAATTTTGTTGTTTTGATGACTGGGTTCCTTCAGGTGCACTTCATGTGTTTCTGCCTTTTTGTAAGCATTTTGTTATTTTTTTCTCACTTTTCAATTAAATTATGGTTTTATTTTCGGTTGTTAGATTCAGTAAAGTTTCTGCATGGGCTCAGCCCTGGGCCAAAGTTTGAACTCAGTGCAACTACAAGCCTATTTCCTTTCATAAGGCTGAAGGCTTAATTTTTCTAGGCTGACTCAGACCAGGCCAGGCAAGTCTGATAGTTATTACATAAAATACTATGAAATGAGAGGGATCTCTTTGATATTAGAAATTCCCAATGATATCTGTTTTGACTATAAAAACAAAACCCATAGAAAATAAGAATTTAAATATTGATCTTTCTTATATACACATATTAAACAGTTTTGTTATTAAAAATAACACTTTTAATACTCAATAAGAATAAAGATGCTTATTCTTACCCTTAGATATTCAAAGAATTATTTTTTTTTTCAGAATTTTCACCAATAAAATGAATTGTTTTCAGATGTGTTTTCAGTACAGATTTCTTTTTAAATCTACACTCACAAATACGACAAATGAAAACTTTATGACCTGCCTGATGAGCTAAATCTACATGCCTTCGATAACAAAATATATTTGCAAATGATTTTTTGCAAATTTTGCAGTATGGGGATGTTGAATAAATGGCTGATGATGATTTGCGTTTCTTTGAATTAGCCTTATGAGTAGGAATCGTACACAGCACTACATCTAAATCTGCTTTAATACCTGAAACAAATTAAAAATGTCATTAGAGAAAGTATTATTAATAACAATAGCAAAATTAAAAATATAATGATAAAATCAATGAAAAAAAACCCCCCACTAGAAAAGCTAATTTTCATTTTAAAGAAATTGTTTACAGTTAAGTCCAATACACATAAAAGAATTTATAAAATGAATCACAGAAGATAAAAAAAAAAGGGCATACGCTAAAAAAATTTTTAATTAAGAATTTTTTTTAATTAATTACTTTAACCCTCTGACTGTCTAGCAAAAGGGCAAAATTGCAATGTTGTTTTCTCTGTATTTTGTTTTAAATGATAAAAAAAAAATATATAATTCTTTTAACATAATATAAAAAACTTAATTATGAATATGAATATAATCCTTGAGAATATTCATTGCTGTTCAATGTATTAAAAATGCATTAATTAATAGAATTATACTACTACTTTAAATAGTGATTATATTGCAGTGTAACCTAGTGAACCTATTAACAAACGCTTGTCGTAAAAAGGTTATATGCCACAAAAAAAAAAAAAAAAAATCTAAACAAAAATTAACTGTGAAACAAACTTAGAAACCAATTTCTTGTTGCAGAAATGAACTAATATTGTTAAACATTTTAAAGATTCCTACATTAACATTTTTAATAATGCAAATACTGATGTTGCTAGGATTTTAAAATCCTGGGTCTCTGGGACCCAGACATTTCCAAAAAACTGGGACTTTTTTAAAGAAAACACAAAAACAAAAGTAGGTTCTCTTTTAGAAATAAAATAGACACAATGTATTCGATACAAAATATGCCTCTTTCATGACCTTCCAAGGGAAAAATTGTGCTTGAATCCCTTCTCCATTTTTCTGTTAAAATGATGCATTGCAGCAGTGGTCACCAACCTTTCAAACTTCATGGATCACTTAATTAATGATTTTGAACCCTACAGGACAATAATATGATTTTTTCTAAAACATAAATAGGTTTGTACAATAATGTTAAAAAAACTATTATTTTAATTACATAAAATGCAAATAGTACCATATTTTTTGCAGACAATCGAAAATTTCTGAGACCAATATTGGTCCACAGATTACCAGTTGGTGACCACTCTATAGCACATCCCTGCTATATACAGTGGCTTAAAAGACTACATTATTTTAAATTGTGAACTAAAACAACAGTAAAAGACAATGGTTGAATTTTTAAGTGAAAAAAGAGATTATAATTAAACTGATCTTATATACTAACTACTTGATTTCAGAAAAATGTTAATAACAACAATATTATTCTAGCATGTTAAGATATCAGTCATGATAAAGTTTATATAAAATCTAACTCATTGGAATTATCTTGGCAGCTCTGCTGCATTTCAATTTCAAATGCTGATCATGCATGTTTGTTATTTATATATCAAGACTACATATAAATTTTTAATTTAGTTGCAGAATTAATTTTAGAGATATTTAAATAAATAATCATAATTAAGAATTGCTTTTAAATATGAATTTCATGGGAAAAAAAACAGCAAGATAGTTTAATTTGGAATATTATTCACTGGCACAGCGAAGGGGGGGTTTGGGGGGTTAATACCCCTCCCAGAGCGCCGCTTATATGAATCACTAGTTGAGCAAATTTGCCGCTTTAATGAATCAAAAACAAAGTTAATATTAAAACTAAAAGCGGAAATTTAAGCAGAAAAATGCGAATTTCGTCAAAAGGCTGCGGAAAAAACCCATAGTTAGCGCCGGGAATGGAATTCCCCCGCCTCTTCTGTAACTTTTCAGAAAATTTGCTGTGAATTTCAGAATTTTTTTTTTACTCAGAATCACCCCTTATTCTACTCAACAAAAGTGATTCAAGTGAACAGCGAATATTGTATTTAAAACTGTGAAAACGCACAATAAAATATATTTTATGTTGGAACAGGCACTATCACTGTCAATTTGCCAACATTATTTTTGAAATCGATTTTGTATTTCCTGAGATCCCATAAAAATCGCAATTTAGAAAGTTTTTAGAATGCTTTCGCTCATTTTAGCCTTTTAAATGTTGAATATTTTAAAAACTGTTCTTAGAGAGCATTTACATCTTATAAATATCTACTATGCCAAATTTTAACTTTCTACCTTTAACAAATCCATAGAAATCGAAATTCAGGTAGTTTTCTGCTCATTTCACTCTTTTAAATTTCGATTTTCTTAAAAACTATCCTTAGAGAGCATTTACATCTTATAAGTAACTACCATGCCAAATTTATAGTTTCTAGCCCCTTCAGCATCACAAAAATCTCAATTTTAGAGCATTTTTTGCTCCTGCAACCCCCTGGTGGCAGTGGCACCGACATAAAATATAGCCTACATTCGAGCTGGGACTGTTACCATCAATTTGCAATCATTACGTTTGATATTGGTTTGGTATTTCCTGAGATTTCAGAGAAATCGTAATTTAGAGAATTTTTAAAATGCTTTTTGCTCATTTTACCCTTTCAAATTTGGAATTTTAGGAACTGACCGTAAAGATCATTTACATCTTATTCGTACCTACCACGCCAAATTTCAAGTTTCTATCTTTAACAATTCCATAAAAATCGTAATTTAGAAAGTTTAGAACCCTTTTCGCGCATTTTTAACCCTTTTAAATTTCGATTTTTTTTTACAAACAGTTCTTAGAGAGCATTTACATCTTATAAGAAACTACCATACCAAATTTAAAGTTTTTACAACCTTAAGTAACACAAATGTCGCATTTTTAGAACATGATTTGCTCCTGCACCTGCTTGGGGGTAGTGCCACTGGCATAAAATATAGCTTATGTTGAAACAAGGACAGTCACCATCAATTTGCCACCATTACTTTTGAAATTGTTTTGATATTTTAAGAAATTACTCCCTACAACCACACAAACTAACAAACAAACATTGCTTCTTTATAATAGTAGCGAAACCCAGATATTTTTTCAGATCTGTAACGATAATGAAGATATTTTAACGAAATTTTCAATAAATTTACATTGTTTTCCGTTTATGCGAAATTCGATGTAGTTTAAATTGCTGGTAGCGCACAGTAATTCAGTCAACTATACCATGCTTAATATGTTAACTACATTCCAAAATATAGAATACCTAATTCAGCACTGTTTGGACGTGGATAATTATAAATTCCACCAATTCTCGCAATATTATTACATTGACACAAAGAAAAGTAAGTCTATTAAAAATTTTGCTGAAATTGCTTCATTATTAACCCTTTTAGGGACAAAGCATTTTCATTCCTAAAATGTTGAAATAAATGAATGACAATTTTTGCCTGAAAAACTGGATTGCAATCATCAGATATTTTCCGATGAACCACCCAATGATTTTCAATACAAAAAATGCTTGTTGTAAAGTGTTATTCCATCTTTTAAAATTTGTCTATGATTTTTTTGAAACACTTATAAATCTAACATAGTTTTGTGTTATTTCATTGATGCATTTTAAGTTTTGTAACTCTAATATTGTAAACGCTGTTTAAATTAATCTTAACCAGCGTATTTGCTGATTCTAATAACCCAGAAAAAAAACCATTGTGATTTCATTCATTAAATAGACTGATTCGAATAGCCAGTGATTCAATTAACCGGCGGCCACCGTTATCAACAACTTTAAACTCCCCCTTGAGCCGAATTCTGTCTGTGCCACTGTATTATTACATATTTGATTGTAAAATGAAACATGTACTTACACTTGAAAAATGAAATAAAAAAAAAAAGCAACTAGCAGAAAGAGAGCAGAATATTTGAGATAAGTCAATAAACAAAAGATTATTTCCCAATTACCACCAACATATTTTCGCATTATTTTATAAATAAGACATTTCATCTTGCTTTTCCCAAGATAGCATTTATATAAACGAAAACACTTATATACAGTTAATAAGTTTTCTTTTATCTAGTCAAGATCAGATGTAATGAAACTAAGCAAAGAAGAGCAGTAATATTTTGCTTTAAGTTAGCACGAAACAACAATGGAGATAAGATGTATGAAGATGAAACTTAATTTTTTGTTTATAATTTGGAGACCGAACAACAATGTGTCCTTTGATATAAGAATATTCACCAGTGTCACAGAATTCTCTGTCATTATTTTATAATATTGAAAAAATTCAAAAAGTTATAGACTTATAAGGAATACATATTGAAAGATAGCAAAAGTATTTTACTTTCTTCAAATTTTTGTTTTGTATTAATTTAGTCCTAAATTTTGTATATAAACTGTGTAGTTTTCAGGGACAAAATAAATAAAATGCAAATTTAAAAGCAAAACTTAAACATTGATAAAAAGAGAAAAGAAAATTGCACCAATTTTGTTGTTATTGTTGTTCATTGAAGAAATTGTAAATTTTCGAAATTAAGATTAGGGTCAACTGTATGACTAAATGCAGCTGAACAATGCTTAAACAGCCATCACACAATAAAGTCATTTCATGATCAGTATTTTCAAGGCTGCACTTTACTGAGCTTTCATTACTTTTTAACAAAAGAAATAAGCTTTCTCATGCCAAATACTATTTTAATATGTTTTAAATAAAACTAGAAGGGGCATTAAATAAAACTAGAAATATTAAATTATTTATGAAGGAATACTTCAAAAAATAAGTAATGGTTAAGGTTAAATTTCCTAAACAATCAATTCCTGAAACTAATTTACTTACCCTTATCTGTATCAATAGGTCCCACCTCCTCCCCCCCCTTTCACAAACATAATTAGAATAATAAACAAATAGAGAATTATATACTTAAAATGTCTAATCAGAAGGAAATAAATGGAAATATAGTTATATATATATATTTTAAATATACATAATAGAGAAAAAAAACAGAGAACAGAAACAATATTTTAGCATTAACAATAACATGCACATTTGAAAAAATGTTACCGATACAAAAAAGGCATTAGACGTTCAACTATTTGGCCATGAAAAAGTTTTTTCAACATATTTTGCTGATATTTTTGTCACAATATCTTTTTTATTTGAGAAAGGGGAGAGAGAGTGAGAGGAGGAGATTCCACAATAACCAAATGTAGCTTTGAAAAAAGGGAAGGAGATTAAATTTCTATAATGAGCGCAGTAAAGTAATTAGAATTAATTTGCAATGAAAACTATTTATTTAAATTCTGTTTTGCTTCCACTGAAAAAAACTTTTGATCTACAAAATTAACATGAAATAAATTACATAAAAATGTAAAAATTGAGAACAAATAGTACATCAAACCATAACACTTTTTTGCCATATAGCTCTGTTTTTATTTACAAAAAAACACTAACACAAATATATCAAATGTTTTGAACAATTCTTTAAAACACATATTAACTCATTTACTGTAACAAAGAGCACTGACACTTTATACTTAACACAACATTTCAGAGAGAGATATGTTAAAATTATCAATACAGTCAACTCTCTTAAATACAGACAGATTAAAACATATGTTTTGAAAACTGAAGATCACGACATTATTTAAAAACTGCTATTAGTTTGGCTGTAAAAATTAGCAATATTTTTATGAGAATTAAAGCACAGAAAAAAATGAATATACAGCAAAAATAATTTAATTGTATTTATAGCAAAATTATATACAAATTTAAATTTTATTGATTGTTACTTAATTTTCTATACATTGAAGAGATCGCAGTTTGTTTGCATTTTAATTTATGCTCAAAAATGTCTTATATTCGGCGGTGAACAATCACTTTTTTGATTCTATGATAAAATTTTAATTTTTAATTATTGCATAATGTATAAAAGTTACAGAAATTTTAGAAAGTGAATTTACTATAGGTAAATTGCAGAGTTGTCAACTGTTAAGGCTTTATACAATCATTGGGGTATTTTTCATATAACATTAGAAGTATGCACACATTCTTAAAGAAAATATCAGATTATCTTAACATTATTGAAAAAATCGCAATTATTGAAAATCACATCTTTTATTATTTAAAAACATTTCAGAGATTGGCAGCTCTGATACTGAATACAAAGATTTCTCAAATTTCATGTTAAGATCAAGTAAGTTATTGTCATTTCTTCAAATACCTAATTTTTATAACAAGCAATAGTGAAAATGGGCTTTTGTCATACTTGTATTTGATTGTTCTTTTTTTATTTCTATAAATAGTTTTAGTATATACTAGGTTAGGTAGTACTAGTCAAGATTTGACGGTAAATAACTTCAAAGTTTCATTAGAAGAATTCTCAAATTTTTAATTAGTTGCTTTTAAATTAATTATTGAATGGCGAATTTCTATACTGCATAAATGATTTTTATTTCTTTAAGGCGATAGATGGTGCTGTCAGTCTAACCTATTCATTGATGTGAAAGAATTTTAAGTTTATAATATACAACCAATTTTGCTTGATTTTTATCAGAAATTTGCCTAAAAATACCGGGCAGAAAATTTATTTTTACTTACTATGGCCTCTTTTCTGTTGTTGAAAAAATAACATTATTTATTTTCATTCATTTATTTATTTATTTATTTAAATTACACGACTGTGAGAATACTTCTCACAGTATTTAAATTTGGTTTATTTTTATTTCCTTTCAGCTATTTTTTTGCATCGATGTCTATTTAAACTCAATCTTTACGCCGCGATGTTGACGCTTTTATCTCTCGCCGTAAAGCAAGTTCATTTTTCACCGCCGATATTCATATCTGCGTTGGGAGCGGATCGGCAGCTAGCGCATGCGCACTCCGTTATTTTGGGAGCACATTTCTGGAGCTCTCGTATCGATGGAGACAGCTTGCATTATGATGACGTCATTGAAATTATGCTCCGCCCTCTTTTGACGCCGATCGCTGACAGGAGAATCGTTTTGTTTCGTTTTCCAATCAGTGAAACTTTTTTTAATTCTGCAGCTTGTAATTCGATTTTCATTAATTTCCCGTAAATGTTAATTTAGCTAATCAATTTAAATTCTGCCTTTTAATTACTTTGTCAACCCCGTATTCATCATTTAAAAACTAAAACTCGTTAATTTTCAATTCAGAATTTGGTTTGATGTTGTCTGCAAAAGATGTAGTCTTTTAACGTATTTTTAGCGGAGCGCCAGCCCGCTGGCCGGCCGTTCGAATGCCGTGCCGTTCTTTTTGGCTGAATGAGTTTAATATTTTATTTAAGTGGATGTGTTTTTTTTTAAAGTTTAATCCTTTAAAGTTGCGCTGCTCTCATTAAAAGGAATCCCATGGATTTATTCCATGTTGGCTGCTATTGTTCTTCTTAAAAGATTAGTTCTTCTATTTTAAAATGGTGACCAGAAGCAAGTATTTTCTTAACCTTCTACCGCTACTAACGTAAGAAATAAAGAATAGTTGTTTTCATCAAATTGCCTCTTCATTGTCTACATTTCAAGTAAGAACTCTCCAGTTTTATTATTTCTTTAACGATCAATAGTAATTTATTAAAAGAACTTCACAACGTGTACTTCTAAACCACTTAAACGATCACTTAATTACCGCCACAACGACCATTAAAAGCTGCTATGAATTTTATATTTATCTGTCTTATTCTCTAGAAACCTAAATTTGAAACTTCATGCAGCTATAGATTTATTAGATATATTTTTTATTACTTGAATTTTATTTTACATTTTTATGCATTTTTTAAACATTAAACCTGGATATCGAGGAAATTTCGTTTATAGCTCTTATATGAATATTTTTCTTTCTTTCCTTTTTATTTTTTAAGCAAATGAATGACAAACTTTTCTTTCTGACACACACACATATATATTCTTGATAATGGGTCAGAAAATATAACGAAAATTGCAGATCAGCTCAATTTATTTAATTGATAATTACATGCAAAATATTTTAGCTTAAATATTTTAAATATAAAATCATTATTTTTTTCAAATTATTATTGAGTGTTAAATTTTATTTAATTATAAAGCATTCAAATAATAATAATAATAAAATAAAAATCCTATAACTTCTCTTCCTAATAAAATGTCATTATTGAAATGAATTATTGACAAAAATACAACACATTTTGCCAGGCTTGGGCTCGAACCTGTGTCTTCTACAAAAATTCAGAGCTTTAAAAGCTGCAGGTTTAACCCATTACACTAACAGGAACTCGTTTTTCTTCCTTCTAAATTGAAGAGGTTCGAAAAACAGTTGACGCATACGCAACTGTCTCGAATTTGAGTTCTGATCTTAGAGAAATAGTTTTGCATTTTAATATTTATGATACCTTATTTTTTCAAAGACGCAGCTAAAACTTAACATGCTAGTTTCCCAATCTTCGTGTGTAACTATTGGCAATTCATAAGATGGATCACCAGCCATAACTTTTCAAACTCAAATCACTGTGTTTATCTTCTGTGTGCAATATAAACAAAACAATATGATAACCCCAAAATAAACCATAAATAAACCCCAAAATAAACCTAGCTCTTAATGCTGACTCAAAAAATTTTTGAATTGTTAATAATGCTGAAAGAACAAAATAACATTAACTCTGTGAAAGAAAGAAAAGCTTGTTTAAAGTAAGATCGAATAGCAAACAAACTTAAAACAACTTCTAACTGTGATGTGATAGTTCAACTGATCGAGCATCTTTGTGCGTGTGCGGTGCGTCACTCCAATGCCTTATAGACTGCACATGTGCAACTGTAGAATTTTAATTTAAAATTACAGCTAATTAATAAAATATTTGAACAAACGAATGTACAATAACAAATCTGTGGCCAAATATCTTTCATTAAAAAAAAGATTGGTGTAATTTGATGCAGTAGTTTCTTCTCATGGACTATCGAAATAAAACGCTTAGTGTTTTAAATATATAGATTATACAAAATGTCTTTTAATCATAATTCAATTCTTTGTAAAATTTGTAATTAATGAAATCATTAGCATATTTATTTTTTCTAAGAGCTTAAATTTTAACTGCAATTTTTGCTGTTTACATTTCAAAGCGAACAGATTATATAGATTTATAAATTATACAGTGATGAATTTTATAGTCGACTGTATTAGCTCTGTACGTATACAGATTCTTCAAATATACAATGAAATTAACAAATAATGATGTGGGAACACAATAATTTTATTTTTGCATGATAAAAATACATTAATAATTATTCATTATATTTACACTCATTCACATGTATATCTCATCACAGTACATTCATTATGTATCAAAATTCCTCTTTTTTTAAAAAAAAAACAAAAAAAAAACAGTATTAATTGCACAAAGACAAAAAAAAAAAAAAATATCTCAGCATGTAACATCTATGTTTTCAGTGAAATTAGAATAAAATTTATTTCATTTCTTCCCTTAAAGCTTTTAAAAATATATTTCTAAACAAGCACATTAAAATCACCCCACCCTCCCCCCCCCCCCCCACCAAAAAAAAAAAAAGGAAAGAAATTAAACATTACAGTTAAATAACACAATGCATGAAAACAAGACATACAAAATAAATTTTGCAAGTATTTCAACCAATTTTGGGAAAAATACTTTCCAACTATAGGGTTAATGCTTAAAACAAAATTTTCTTTTCTGTCAGCATGAATTTTGACACCAGTTCAAATAGCACATGAAGTTGGTAAAAAGAATGAACATAGATTAAAACAGTACTGAATTAGCAAATTAAAGCAAAAGATTATTTGCTGATGATTTGTTGATTAACTGAAAAGATATTAAAACAGTGATACAATTAGAAATCAAAAAGTGTTAATAAAAATTAAAGCTAACACAGCTTAAAACAGCACTATTGAGTATATACAGGGTGTCCGTTCTCAACGGTGTCCAATGGCTAATTCCTAAACCGTAAGTCATAGACATATAGTTCCAATTAGAAAAATGCTTTAAATCAGATAAAGAAATATTTTGAAAGCGATTTGGGTCAATAAAAACATTTCTTAAAAAATTACGAAATTTAAATTTTTATACGGTCCCCCGGTCCTATAAGTTATGTTTAGTAAAATTTTCCTATTACACTGACAAATAAGACAAAAAAAGTCCCGTTCATATGACACTAAAATTGTGCGAGTTATGAAACTTTAAAAATGCATGACTTATGCCACTTTTCTGCTCTGAAAACAAATGAGTTCGGCTTGGCTTTGAGGGGTCATATTCCAAGTGCTTAAAGTATTCGAAGATCTCATTTCATGTGTATTTGCGCTTTGAAAAAAATCGTACAAGTATTACGATTAAGTTAACATTTATTAAGTTTCAGATTGGCTGAAATAACATATGTTTTATTTTGTCAGGATTTGAGACTGTTTCTTTTATGATTTCTTTTAATAAAATGTTATTTTTATAAGTTTTTATGTTACTTCAATGATCTTATGTATGTTTTTCCAGTTCAAAATTTGTATTCGAACTTTAATCCACTTTCAAATATCCGAACGAGATTACATTTTACATACTGGCTCAAATCCGATAACAATCTAATATTATTATGATTTTCGGTGGTTACCATTTATACTTATTTTATAGGATAACACAAAAAATTTCGGATAGATTACCGCCAAGAAGTTTATGAAAAAGTTTAGATTAGATAATACAAGACGGAGATTGTTGGGATTTTTAACTCTTATGTATTTTTTAGCACAGTATCCGAAAACTGCTTTAATTTTTAACCATCATGTCAGGATATTTCGCAAATCATAAATTGTCGAATTTAAAGAATAACAAAATTCGGATACTATAAAGTAGAGGAGATGGTTGTATTTTTTAACTTTTGATAATTGATTTTTACGTACTTTTTAGCACTAAATCTGAAAATGACTTTCATTTTTAACCATCACGTTAGAATTTTTTTGCAAATGTGTAAGTTAAAATATAGCAAAAACCTCATACTATAAAACATATGTAAAACTTTTTTTTTATTTTATTTGATTCAATAACGTATTCGATATTTTTGATTATCTTGGGATTCTTACAGCTGGGTGGTGTGATGAGATGGGGGAGGAGATTCAATTTTAACTTTTAACTTTGAAATTTACAATTTGCGAAAAATCTTAATGTGATGGCTAAAAATGAAGGTCAATTCTGGATTCAACGGTACAGAATACATAAGAATCAATTATCAAAAGCTAAAAAACATGACACAACCCAACTTTTGCAGGCTTGTGCAATCTAATAACATTTTAAAATGCGTATCATTTTGTAAAGAATTGAGGCTGTTAATGTAGCATCATTTTATTTAACAAAAATTCTGTTTTTTTTTTTTTCTTCTTAAATGTGTATTACAAATTGTATATTTTGCATTAATATGTCAGAATGACTAAAGATTTCAAATTTATATTGCAATGTTAATTTTACTCTCAACCATTTTTTAATATATCTGACGAAATTATATTTCAACTAAATTTGTGAATGACCCCCCATTTGCAGCAAAAAATAGGCTCCAACTTTAAACAGGTATTACTCGGTCAATTTTAATCGTAGAACAACAGGACTTTTTTTGTATTACTTGTCAGTGTAAAAGGAAAATTTTACTAAATATAACTTATAGGACCAGATGAGCGTATAAAAATTTAAATTTCGTAATTTTTTAAGAAATGTTTTTATTGACCCAAATCACTTTTAAAATATTTCTTTACCTGATTTAAAACATTTTTGTAATTGGAACTATATGTCTATGACTAACAGTTTAGGAATTAGCCATTGGACACTGTTGAGATCGGACACCCTGTATATATATATATATATATTTTTTTTTTTACAGCACTATAACAGAAAAAAATGCACCATTTGCAGTATACATGCTGTAATGATAAAAAATGAAATCATCAGTGAAATTTTAGTAAAAAGTGCTTAATACTTCCGATTATTATATTTTACTAAAATTTTAGGATGTAGCTTAGTGAATCTAATATTTTAAACTAAAAATCTATCAGAATTGAACACAAGAGGTTATTTCACACTTCGATCTGTCTACATTTTAATTTATTTGAAAAATACAACTCAATTGTATTTTTCATTTTGACAAAATTTGTGCTTTTTCGCGATCTTTTGACGAAATTTGCGGGGTTTTTTCGCGATCTTTTGACGAAATTTGCGGTTTTTTCGCGATCTTTTGACGTAATTTGCCATTTTTTCGCGATCTTTTGACGAAATTTGTCGTTTTTTCGCGATCTTTTGACGTAATTTGTCGTTTTTTCGCGATCTTTTGACGAAATTTGCCGTTTTTTTCGCGATTCTCTGACGAAGTTGGCGTTTTTCCCGCGATCCTTAGACGAAATTGTTTTTTTTTCGGCAAACATTTGCCGCAATTCGCGATATAGTTTATGTCCGAATTTTCAGATTTATGACCAAATTTTTTTTAATTTTCGGAAAAGACTGCCTTAATTTTTCGGAAAATTCAGAACAGAATCACCCCTGATAAAATATCACTGCTATTTGCAGACATGACACTCCAAATGACATTTTAATTTCAACCCTTAGTTTTTAATATCTGAAAGTCAAAGCCATAGCTGAAAGCATTAGCCAGCAGAAATAAAAAATTTAAATGATTTTATTATTTATAAAATAGCATTTTTTTTTTTTTAATAATTTATTTTTACTGACAGAGTTTTACATTAGAAATAAGATTTCCTTAAATTTAATATACTACATAATACATTGCCGAAATTTAAACATACTAAAATAATATAAACTAAAGTATAAACTTTAAATAATGTGAACAAAAAGTATACTAAAACTATCAACAGAATTCTACTCTAAAGCTGTTCCAAGTATCTGGATACTTTTGGTTATATGGTATACTGCAACCTTTATAACTTGTGTATCAATCTACAGTGAAACCTCCCTGTGCGACCACCTCCATTAAGCGACCACCTCCCTGAACAACCACTTTTTTATGGAACGAAATTTATTCCCATAGGCTCAATACTAATTTTACCTCTATTCAGAGACCATCCCAGTTGAACTCCCTCCATGAGTGACCCATTTCTTCGTAGAAAATGAAACAAATTCCGTTTTTTCTTGGTTGCTTGAAGAAGGTTTTGTCAGAAAAATAATTCTGGAGAGCGCATTATTCATCAAACTTCTAAACTAAGTTTAGAATTTTTTTTTATTCCGGTTACTTTTAAGTGTTTAAACCCCTTTGTGCCCTTTTAGGCAATGAATTTAAGTCTGACAACAAATTAAGAATGACGGTCAATAAACTCCCCTGCCCTATTCTGTCAGGAAACTTTCAAAGAAATAGATAAATTAATGAAATCGTCATTATTTATTCCCGTCCATAAAAAAAAACTGTATTTATTTACTGAACTTTGAAAGGACTCGGAAATAAAAGTTATAAAAGATAAAACCGTAAAATCAAAGCAAACGTCAATAATGTATTCATTTTTAAAATCTATAGTAATTAACTTATGTAATTAACTTTTGTTTTGATACTTAAATTTTCATATTTTTTCCTAATGTGAAAAATAAAGTTTAGTAATATTAATTGTTACCTTTTTTCAACAATTAAAATCTAGATTTAAACATGACCTCTATTAAGAGACCACCTCTCGGAGCGACCCATTTTTATTGGAACGGAACATGGTCACTTTAGGAGGTTTTACTGTATTTAATGACATTATCTTAATATATTTCAAAATACATTAATACAGTAGTCAATACTTAGAAATTTCAATTTGTTTCATGTTTTTATATACAAATCAAAGCATTTAATTTTCAAGAAATCAAATATTTTTTTTATTACAGAAAAAGGCGCTACCTAAGATCAATTTAATTTCTATTTATTATTATGGAGAAAAAAAAGGAGGGAAGAAGATTTGAAATTAAAAGATTTTAGACATAAAGAGCAGAGTTGACAAAAACTAATGCCCTCCCCCTAAAAAATGCTCCCACATTAAAGACAGAACAATTAGATAATCAAAGAATGTCACTTTTGCAATTGATCCATTTAAAAAAGAAACTCTCAGAAAAACCAAGTGGGCTGGGCTTTTTGTCCAAAATTTTGAGAGTTTGCCAAACCTGCTAAAGAATGTAAAGCAACAAATTTAGAAAATTATACAGCATAATGGCAGTAAAATAGCAAGCCTATTAACATTAATTCGTTAAGGAAAATAATTTTGCATCAAGAAGAGTCAATTTCTAATATTTCTGAGCTTTAGACAGCAGAAATTAAAAATTGAAATTACTTTATTATTTATAAAATTATATCTTTCTTTTAATAAATTATTTTTACTGACACAGTTTTACATTAGAAATAAGATTCCCTTAAATTTAATATACAGTAGTACCCTGACTTACGTCACCCCACATTTACGTCGTCTGACCAGGGAAAAAAATCCTTAATTAAAACACACTTTGAACTTTTTTGAAGACCTTTGGTTCCATGAAGGGACGCTTTCCCACGACTGTCAAGTGATAGTGACAAACAAATAAAAAAAGTCACTTTAAAAAGCTTGGAAAAATCATTTTGTTGTTACAAAGAGCTTCTAAAAGTAAAAAAGAAAAATTTGTCGGTTCAAACTTCATTGCAAGATTTTTTTTCACACCCTGAAAGACTCGAATGGGGAAGCTAGAAAAACAATGAATTGTAAGTTAACAACTTATTGATTTATACCAATGTCTTGTATTGTAAAGGCTTTTTTTTGTTAATGTTAAATGTATGTAATATAATGTCTAAATACAATAGAATAAGTTCATTAGATTTTGGAGCATTTTTTTTTACTTATCCTTTTTTGCTCATCTAAATGTACCTTGACTTGCGTCGCTAGTCTTGTAACAAATTGATGACGTACAAGGGCGTAGGAACCGGGGGAGCGGGGGGGAGCTGTGGCTCCCCCTGGGATATTTCAGACGGGCTCAGCTCCCCCGGGAGAAATTCTTGCACCACATCTGTTTACGATATACATTGCTGAATTAAAAAATAAAGTATACTTTTTCTAGGAAATTTACAGGGCTTAATTTCTAACAAAAAAAGTACCGGAGCCCTAATATTCTGTGGTACCGGTACAACAACCGTACCGTCTCTCTAAAAATTGAGTCCGTTTTATCTCCATCTTCTACATGTGCGACACATTACGTCGCATATAAGTGTTTTGGTAAAAAAGAATGCAAAAGCTTGGAGATGGGAAGGAAAGGAAAGGAAAAAGTACTTTAGACTTCGGTTTTTCGGAAGCTCTATTGCACTGGGCTCCGAAGCCCTGTAATTATGAGCTCCAGTGAGTTACGACCAATATTTGAATATTTACTAAAAACAGAGAAGTACCGAAGCCGGGCTCCGGCGCAAATTAAGCCCTGGAAATTCACATAATAAACAACAAAGAGAAGAGAGAGAGGGGTGGTGAGCACACTTGTTTGTGCCTTCACCCTTTTTCTCATTCTATACAATCCTCCCGATTTCCAGAAAAAAGGGGGTCTTATATAGGTCTACTACAAATTACCTGCACTGATAACATATTAAAGAGGCCTTTAAAATTGATTTGGAAGAGATTTGTAAAGAATTTGTAAGCAAAACAAAGCTTTTAATTTTTGGTAAATGTAAGTGGGAGAAGCCTTAAATTTGAATATTGTATTCGGGATCGCACATAAATTAAGTTTCTATGTATCAAGTATAGCTATTAAAAATTATTTTAACTGGATTAAAGAGATGGTGATCTTTTGATATGCTTCTATTTTATACTTCTGTTTGTGAAACATGCAACACTATGAAGGAACCCTCCAAAATGAACGAAATGAGCACTAGCTTTCCGCAATATGCCCCGGCTCCCCCTGTTTGTACGAAGTTCCTACGCCACTGCTGACATAAGTCGAGGTATTACTGTACTACAGAATATATTGCCCAAATTTAAACATACTAAAATAATATAAACTAAAGCACAAACTTTAAATAATGAGAACAAAAAAGTATACTAAAACTATCAAAAGAACTGTCATTAATTCTTATTGATTCGCCAATTACAAAGAATTTTACATCCTTATTTTTATTGCAAAAGTAAATGCCTAAACAAATTCACAAAATTATATAACAGAAAAATAGTGAATATTACAGAAAAATAGTTTTTATCAACAAAATTTAATTGGTACTTGTGTATTTTCCTTAACTTGTCATGTTTTGTCACGACTGCAAATGATTAAGAGAAGAAATTTGTCAAATCTTCATTTAATGCATCGAATGTACATTATTAATGCAGTAATAATATTTTAAAATGTTATTTTAAAAATGCAGATGATTTTATCATACTGTATTTTGATACTTTTTAAATTATTTTTACATATTCTATGTCTATATAATAATAAGCAATCCCAATACATTTTTAGCAAATATATTGCTTTATCATATATATTTATTTATCTCTAAAAAGTAGGGTATATATGAAGTAAAATCGGATAAGATGAATTTGAAAGGGAAAAGGGATCGAGAAAAAAATTGTTTCCAGACAGGTTTCTAAACAGGTATGATAATAATTCTTATATTTCCTTAGAATTATTTTTGTCATAATTTTTTTTTCATGTTTAAAGCAGGATTCTGTTATATACAGGTTCAATTTTGACAAGTTTTACTGTATTGTCACAACATTGATGTTATGGGCAACCTTTTATTTAACTTAAGAAAAAGAATCCAATTCACGGCCAAATTTTAACCAAGCTAAGTAATATAGAAAAATATACAAGTACCAATCTACTTAATTTATTTTGTTCATTCATCCACATAATAATTTATCACTCAAATTAATGTAATCAGAAAATTATCAAGCGAAACCCCAATAACTGCTTTAATATTATCAGCGTACAGTAAAATGTTTATCAAAAGGATGTAACACTGAATGACTAGTTTTAAGATGAGTAAATAAATGTGTTTTCCATGAAAATTTTTTTTCACATAAAAGGCAAATGAACTTTTTTCGATCAGCACAGTGTATTTCCATATGTCTTCTTAGATTACTGGCATCAAAAAATGATTTGCCACAGACTGAGCACTGGGGTCGTTGGCTTTTAGAACCAGAAGAATTAGATGGTGATTTATATTTTTCAAAGCCATTGTCAACTGCAAAACCAGAAGTCACAAAAAAAGAACAATCTTCAAAATCTAAAATAAAAAAATGCAATATAAAATTAGCATAAAACAATTTTATGGAATACGTTGTAAAGAAAAAAGCACATAAACAATAATAGTTTTAAATAAAAATCATAACTGAAGACAAATTATAGTTGAATGGGCTGATACAGAATTTCATAAAATATAAGCACGCAAAATAAACACAAATTGAAGGCATAATTTAAAAACAATGGGATGACAGGATACAGTCAGTACATAGGAACATGAAATTTAGTAAGTAAAACTATAAGTCAAAAATAAGACAAATGAAACATACATTTTACAAGAAAATTGGAACAGATCATGTGATTATCATTTATTAACAAAAAACTAATACTCTGATTTTTAAAAATAGATAAATATTTGGCAAAAAGCTGAATATTTTATATTTTCAACAAAATTTTAGCTTACTGAAAAAGGAGAGGGGCGGGGGAGGGGTTATCAAAATTACTTATGTTCAATTAATTTTCAAACAATCTCAAAAAAATTTTTGACAACTTACATTATTATAGATGGTATATAAATAACAAATATGGAAAAAGGACAAAGTATATACATTTTTATAGTACAACAAGAAAAGGTAGAAAAGAGTGTGAAGAAAACAAAACAACAGAAGAAAGAAAGAAAGCATTTTATTTACAACACAAAAATTTTAATTCTATCACACCATCAAGAATATAGTACACCTATAGCAGAGATTATTTTTCAGTTTATTGAAAACAATATATAGGTGCTTACAATGCATCGAAAACACTATAATGAAACAGTAAATTTTAACAAGAATAAGAAAAAAAGGAAATCCAGAACAAAATTCAGAAATTTTCATTTTATTTATTTATTATTATTAATAATCTATTGAAAAACAGTAATTGAATATTCCTGCAGATGGAATATTTTTAATTTCAGTTTTTGAAAAGCTTCATAAATGAATATGTTTTAATCACATAAATTAACAATTACTTGTTATTTTTAACAAGAAAGTCTCTTACATAAGTTAATATTTTTTCCATTAAAGCAAATTACAATTTTTTATGTTAAACTTTGCTTAATTTAAAATTTCCTTGCGAAAAACTTTATTTTAAAGAAAGTCAGTTATTGAAAAGATTTTGTTTCAAAACATGAACAAAACAAAACTAGAGACACTTATTGTTACGCATTTAATTCTACCTTGACATCGATGAAGACAATTTTTACACTATCACAATCAAGCAACTATGACAGTCAAAACAATGGTGGAAAGGAAATTTCAGTTGAAATATATGCGAAAGTGATTGCATAAACTAATATTTAACCATTCATGAAATACATTTAGTAGAAGTGCTTAACTGTAATTATCACTCAGATAACAGAAAATATAGAAAAGAAGTCATGATAATCATACTTAAAAATTTGAATCAAAAGAAAAAAAAGATTCTAACTAAAGTTTTAAAATACAGGAATGAAACCAGTAAAATTGGGGGCGGAAAAAGAAGCAGAAAATATACAAAAGTATACATAAAAAGAAAAACAATAAAAACATCAACAAAAAATTTAAATATTCTTTTTAATTTTAATAACATTACATAATACCAACATAAAAACAGTTATCAATTTCCATTTACTTTAAGAAAAAACATGCAAAAAAGGTCATAAAATGTTTGAAAGCTTTCACAAAAACAGAAAACCTCCCAAAAATATAAAAAAGTAGAAAACCACAGATCTGCAGAATGTTTTATCCTTGAAAATAACCTTCAAATACTGAATGATTTATTTTAAACTGCGTAAAGAAATCTGTTTTCAATGTAAACTTAGTATTGCATAAACAATATGTAAAATTTCTTCTGTGGAGATATGTCTTCGCAAGCTGCTTTCATTGCAGAAAGAATTTTTACAAACTGGACAATGGGGGTGTTCACTTTAGAATTATGGATGTAAAAAATGTAATGAACACCAGTTTTTAAAATGTTATCAGCACCTAAAACAAATATGGTATTAACATTTAAAATACAAGGACAAAATACAATGAAAATGTATTTTAGATTAAACAAATGTATTAGGGGGAAAATATATCAAACTAAACTGCATGGAAAAATTACTTTTTTAATATAGCGAACTACAAATACTTTATCAAAAATGTTGTTAACAACAACTACTTATTTTAAAAAGTAGTGCCTATAAACAACTTTTCAGAAGGTCACTACCTCCAGATTTCGTAGACGATTCAATCTACACTCAAAATTGAGGACAGGGGTTTATAGTGATTCCTCATTATATCACATCTGGATACAATCAAATAGGTGTGATATAACTGAAGGCATTAAAACCATGGCAAAGTTGAATTTGGCAAGAAAAGCAAAATTTTCATAAATACTCTGTGGCAAGCTTTATTTACATTTTAAAAACATCATTAGATTGCTATATTTTGATGAAATAAGTGTCAATACATGAAACATACAAACAATTTGTTTTCTTAAACCAATTAATAACCCAACAAACATCAAAAATCCGGCCGCATTCTGGGAGTTTTGGGGCCAAACAGAATTCCGGCCATTTGTATCAAACCACTGTTTTATATTAACTGGTGCGCCATTACATCCAGCAGCCATCGTCTAACTGATAACGGGCGAGTGTGGAGAAAACGAGTGCATTTTTCCTGCCCACTAGCCACTGAAGTTAAATTTCCGGCTAGTATATGAAAGACCAGAATCGGGTGAAAATAACTAGGCCAGTTTAATCTGCTTGATATATTAATTGAAAGAAACAGAAAAATTCTTTTTATTCAATTTTTCAACATAATTTTCCTCATTCAAAATCTATGTTTCGCTGAAAGTATTCAATAAGGTGCAAAATTTATTTTTTATGCAATAAAATATACTTTAAAAGACTTACTTTTTTTTTACGCATTTTAATAAATTACAAATAAAATTTTCTTGTCTACAAATTACATCTTAAAATATATATATGTATGTTTTTTCTAAGCACACTGGAATGAAATAGAGTACACTTTTTATAAATTCCTTCTTTTTTAAAATAGAAATGTAAAATGTAAAAAAGTAATAAGAAATGTTCAGTTGAACAATACGAAAAATTATAACAATATTTATTATCAGTTTCAATGGAAAACATTTTCCCTAATACAAAAGCAAAATATGTCACTCTGAATACATCATCAAAAAGTATTCTTAAAAAAAAAAAATCTTTAACCGTCAAACAAAATCCAATCTGAATAATCTTTTAATAAAATACAATTCATAATTATAGATTGGCTGCGAGGAATTTTTCATATAATTTGAAATGTGATTTAAAGTGTAAGTATCGGAGATATTTGTTAAGAATGTTCTCAAATCCAAAGAGCGTCTACTTTCTGACATATAATTTTTTTTTTTTTTTTTTTTCGGAAACACATGAAATGGCAGGTACTGTTACTCAGAAATTATGTAATCAAAAAGCGTTTAGAAAATACAGATAAAGTGGGCATTTTAAACCGATTTTCCGAATGTGAGACAGGAGAAGAAACAGTTGTCACGTGACAACAATTGCTTATAATTTTATATATAATTTATTTATCAGAAAATGGAAAACTCATTTCGATTCAAAATCCTTCCAGTAGTTAGGCTTGTCAATTTTATGCCTTTACATTTAAAATTGAGTCAGAAATTGTATCAGAAAGTTTCGTGCTGTTGAACAGGCGATTTGAGAACCACCTAAAGGTTGAATGACATGTTATGTGGTTTTGTGAAAACGAAACACTATATGAAATTGTTTTAATAAATATAGATTATATACTACAAGATATTTATTATCAATGTTTTATAAGATATAATTCATATTCATTTTGTTAAGAAGTTACTTAATTTCTTACAAAAATAATTGTGAACCCAAAGAAACTAGTTATTTTTATTAAATTTTGATTGTTAAAATAATTTTAATAGTATATTCCCCCCCCCCCCCTCTCCATTACATTTTGAAATTTCATAAAAACCTTCGTTATCGTTCAAAAACAGAAGCGAAAAACCAGGCAACAAAAGAAATAAATATGAAAAAGATATGTTTGAAGGCAAAAAATTTTCTTTTAATTTATTATAATAAAAACTGATAACAACTACTAAATATATCCCCCCAAATATTTTTGCACCCTTCCATTTCTTCAGCTTTCTTCAGTATAGAGTATACTCTCTAAAACACATTTCGCACAAGACATAGGGGAAATGAGAGAGATACTCTTCAAGGTCAGGGTTGCCTGGAGGCATTTCTGAGAAATTCATCCCATGACTGACTACTTTGAATCCTGCTTTGTCATTCAGGTTGTAGTTTGCATAGAAGAAAGGTTGTTTACAGAGCATGATCTACGTTAGTAAGTGTCTTTAAGTCTATGTTGATTTATTAAAGTATTATATGATTATAATCTGATATTTATTTTGCATCATTTAACATTAAAGTGTTGTAGGGTGTAAAATAGTTATATACTAATTATTTAATTCCACAAGTCATTTTATCAAACGCAGAATGACATTTGCTTTATAATATTTTTGATACAGTGCGTATAATTAAAAAATGTCAGACAGAAAATAAGTAAATTTGTTTTTTTCACTCTATATTTTTGCGATTGTTTGACAAGAAAATATATTAGCTTTTATGAAATCACAAGTATTTTTAAATTAATTTTATTATATTCTAATTTTAGTAAATATATATTACGTAATTCACAGATTCTTCATTATATTAAAATTTTGTGTAAATTATGAAATAATGAGGGTATTTTACTAATTTTTCTCTCAAAGTTTCGAATTTTATCACTTTTTCGAAGTAATGATTATCAGTTTCTGATCATGTATGTAATAAAAAAATTTGCGAAAGCTGGAACAGTTTAATTTAAGTAAAGTTTATTTTTACTATAAAGAAAAAAATATGCATCTTTTTAGAAAAAATTGTTAAAATAGTGATGAAGTTTTCTGCGAATAATTTTCATAGTTTTTGAAAGATTAAAGTAACACATTGTTGTAAAGTTTGACTATTGGTGCTAGATCACTCATATGCGAAAACATCCGCTTGCTAATGTTAATCCTATGGAAAAAAATATTTTAAATATTTCGTTCCCATTTGATTTTTTTTTCTTTTTTCGCATTGGATAGCTGAGATTGACCTTTACAAAGACCTTTTTAACTTTTTCGATTTTGTTTAGTAACTAAATTATACTATAAAAAAAAGCCTGTCTTTATAGAGGCAGACCTCAGCTACCATTGCAAAAAAAAAAATATATATATATATATATATAAAATATTAAATTTAAACGAGATATTGTTTTAAAAATTTGCCCCTTAGGTTAAACATTAGAGAGCGAGTGTTTTTGCGTGAATGAGGTAGCCTCTTAAGCTGTGAAGGAAAAATCTAAATGTAAAATTTTGAAATACAGTAGAACCTCTATTTAACGAAGTCGCTAAATCCTGGAAAAAAGTTCGTTATATGAAAAATTTGTTAAATAGAGATTCACCTTTTAAAATGCTTTAAACTACATAAAACAGATTTTAAAGGCATAAACACTAAATATTTTTACTAAAAGTAATTAATCACATTTTTTTTTAATAAATTATATCGATTTGTTTTATTTATTTTACCTACCAATATCCATCATCAATTCATTTTTTCTATGTGTTTAAATCTTTGAAATCTGCAAGGAAAACAAAACATTGTCCGGGAATACACTGTATTTTCTGTTTAAACTAAATAGTTTTACATTAAAATTAACGAATTTTAATGACATTATCGTATTTATTATTATTATAGCAAATAATTTTAACCATACATTAACATATGCGTCCTTAAATTTAATTTCTGAAAAACTCTGGTTATTTTGCCCGAGTTTTTTATTTAAAAGAGTGCTTTCTCTCATAATACGTCTCGCATCTTTGCAATGCACCAAAAACACCTTCATGCGTATTTTCTTCTAACTATAATTCGCGTCGGATTGTTTCAAATGATTTTAGCATTTCATCATACGAAGTTTTGTTAATTCCTGTATAATGACCATTTCCATCACCATCATATTCGTCTTCATCGCAATTCATTGCTATATTGTTTTTATTTTTCACACTGTCAAAAATATCCAATTCGGATAGTGTTTCCGAGGTCTCAATTTCAGAATTAAGTGAAATAGAATCATCAATCAGCACATCATGGTTAATTTCTTCTTTTTTTCTCACTGTATCTACATTTTTTAAAGTTACTCTAAGGGATTATCATCTTCGTCCTCCGCACTTACCGCATTCTCACTGCTGACAAAGAAAGCGCCTGGTAAAACCAGTTCAAGGCCATTGAACATCATAAAATGTGTTTAAAGAAAGAATAAGTTTGAAATGTCCAGAAATATTTTGAGAAATGGGGAGAAAAAAAAATTTTGATCACAAGAAAAAGTTCGTTAAATAGAGAATGCACTTCGCTATTTGGAGGTTATTTTACGAAGAAATTCGCAAAATATTCTTGGTTCCAAGAAAAGTTCGCAAAATAGAGGTTCGTTAAATAGAGGTCCGACTGTATTTAAATGATGCAAAAATATTCATTGTGTTTCAGATTATGATTTGCTTTAATAAACAAACATATACTGTTAACAGGCTTGTTAATAAGTTAAAAAACCAGATAAAATGAAAGTAATGTATATATATTCACAAACACATACTTTTAATATAAAACATATAATTAAATGTAAATTAAAAAACACATATATTAAGGTTATATAAATTGTTTAGGCGTAAATTCAAAATTTGTTCTATAAAAATACTTGTTGGAAGTTCATTTAAATGATTAAGTGTTTTTGCATGAAAAACAATATATGAATAATTATTTCGGTACATTTCTAAAAAAAAAATTATAAATTTACTTATCTTGAACTTTTTCGAAGATTTTCAAAATGCAGTGCTTTGCATAGTGAATTAATTATTTTATTTTTTTCAATAATTATTTTTAAAATGTATATGAAATGCAATTATTTAAAAATGGCATCACATATACATTTTTTAAATGCATAATTGAATAAATAAACAAATTAATAAATTTACTAAGTCAAGTATTGTATTTTGGAAATTTTTGAAAATATTCAAGATAAATAAATTTGTAATTTTTTTCGAAGTGTAACTAAATGATTAATAATATATTAGTTGTTCATGTAAAAACACTTTATCGTTTAAAAAATTTTCAACAAGTATTTTTTATGCAACAATTTTGAATTTATGCTTAAATAATCTTTATGGCATGGCAGTGGAATTTTTGTGGGCAGCTTTGGGCTAAATTTAATTCTTGCAAACACAAATGGCTGGACTAAGGTGACCTTCTGGCTATCCATTATTTTTAGTGACCATTAAAAGAATAAATGTGGCCAGTTTGAGGCTATGTATCATTTTTAGTTAAAAATTAGTGGCACGATTGTGGGCAACTTCTTGTATTCACGGCCAATTTTCTTGTGGCCTGATTGTGTCCGGCGTGACACTTTTTTTTTACGGACCCGTAACTTTCAATGATAGTGGGCCAGCATCAAACACTTTCGGCCAAGGCTAACAAACCCATCAGTGGCCCGAAAGTTCTGTGTTTGTTGGGAAATATATTGAGAAGCAATTTGTTTAATTTATACATAAATAAACCGTGTAAGATTAAAAATCTTTCCATTGGTCGCCTTTTTACATTCATGATTGTTTATAATATTTGGTGCAAAATCGCACTTCCTTAAGACTGAGTTATGACAAGGCCCATATAACAAAGAAGTCCCAAATATTTTGTGTTTGTTGCCAAAATATTAGTTTATACACATATTACAATTTTTTTAGCGAAATTAAGAGAGCTATATGTAATACAATCAACATAAAAAATATGGGGCATAAAAATTTAGGGCTGATTATTTATTCACTATAAAGTAACAATTAGAATAGAAAAAGTTTACAAAAATTAAGTTTTAAATATTTTAAACTTTGGTATTGTGGAGGAATGTGCAAAAGAAGAAAGTTAAATTTGGGAAGGAGGAGAGGTAAGGGGCGGATAAGATTTATTTTTAAATCAGAAATTCAAAGAAATGCAGAAGAGTTTCACCCCTGATTAAGAAATAATACAAGAATAAAATTAAGCACTTTTAAGGACTTTTTGCATGAAAATAAATAC
Source organism: Maratus speciosus (assembly GCA_963932465.1). Classification (NCBI taxonomy): domain Eukaryota; kingdom Metazoa; phylum Arthropoda; class Arachnida; order Araneae; family Salticidae; genus Maratus; species Maratus speciosus. The sequence continues at coordinate 335,189,213 of OZ010800.1, forward strand.
TTTTAAACACCAAAAATTCTACTTGAAAAATTAAAGCACAAGGATTTTCAAGGACCGTACGAACCCTGTAAACAGATATGGGGCTGACCATTTCATGTTTCATATACTAGTTGGATATTTAAAAAATAAAACTGCATAAAAGTAATCTTTTTAGAAAAATCACAACTTAATCTTTTTTTTTTTTTTTTTTTACTTTTTTGAGAGGAAAAGAGATGAGTTCTATTTTAAAATGTTTATACTTGGAGATATCGCCACTCAAATTTTCATTCTTAACATAAACAAACTGCCTGAAAAAGAACTGAATTGATTGTGATTTTTATTATTCCAAAAATGTGGTGAACAATACATACTTTGTTCGCATGAAAATAAGAAAAATCTTTTGGCTTTATATGTTTACCAATGCAGTTCGGTTTTAGTTTTAGACAACTCAGTTTTTTGCATATTGATTTCCGATATCGAAAAACAGATAATTATGTCACAAAATGGCTGTTACTGGCTTGTTGGAAATTATCATAGCAGTAGAAAACATTTTTGTTCTGTTGCTAATCTTGCAAGCTGAGGCAGTTAATTTGATTAGATATACATTCTTAATGAAAATGAATACATTCAATGTTGACTTTTTTTTTTTTTTTTTTGGCTACATGATTATTAAACTATTTAGGTAAGTCTTTTTTTATGCTTGCGAGCTCTATATATAAAACAATAAAAGATTTATTTTTTTGTTGTTGTTTAAAGCATTTTGTGAATTTACATATCTCGAATTTTTCAGAAATAAATTTATACTTCCTTCATGAGAAAGCATGATTTCAGTCATATGAAACAGAATTACATATTAAAATATATACAGAATGATATAACAATAAAAAAGCCTATTTTTCCCCCTACATCTGAACTAAAAGTTTCATTTTTACATCTGTGATAATGTGCAGATTTTAGGCATTTGCAGATTTGAGGGAGTCTACTGTAGTCATTTAAGATTCATACAAAAATTAGTAGAAATAAAAGTTCTAAATTAATATCCATGTCTGACAATTGAATGACTAATTTTATTGCTAGTGCACTATATGAATTCATTTAGACAAAAGTGGTTTAACGAGCAGGTGCACTAAAAATTTTCTCTTGAGCAAGCACATTGAGCATCTGCCATTTTATTATATTGTTACAAATGCAAGATAGTTTCATAATACAGTCAAACGCGGTTAATATGAGAAACAAGGGAATTATAAAAATCCTAGTATTAACCACTACTCGTAATAATCATGAATATAATAAAAATCTTATATACACACACACATAATTAAACTAAGATGTATTCCAGATAACTGGTTTTTCCAGTTAACTGGTTGTGCATAAAAGCAGCATCCATTTGATAAGTTTTGTGGAAATATGTGTGGTTGTGGCCTTATTTCTGATACTAAATTATACTTGAAAAATCAATGGAAGAAAGATCAAAAGTTAACCAGAGTTTAAAAGAAGGTAATTTATGAAAAATCCCTTAGGAACAAAAATAATTCTGTTTCCTCTGCATAAAAATTAAAACACTTAATATACAACTAAATATGTTTTCATTTCAAATAATAGATGTTGTCATCAAATTATACAATTGTTTCAAGCAAAGCCTATGCCAAATTGGCAGTGTGTGACACCTTTTTCTGCAAAGATTCTGAAATCAGTCTATCAGAAATGTCATTCCAGATAACTGGTTTCCGGATAAATGGTTCCATACTGTACTACTATTAAGTTTATGTTAACGTAATGATAAAACATTCAGTCTTACTTTTGCGAGTGTCACTGACAAAAAACAAAAAATGTTAACTTTATGATAAAACAATCAGTCTCACTTTCGTGAGTGTCATTGATAAAACAAAAGCACAATACAGTATGGGATCCGTTATATGACATACCCATATCCAGAATGCTCCGAAAACCAGAATGCAAAATAATAACCAAAATTTAATTTGTTTCATTTCAAAAACATAAAAACGAAAGATGTATTTTACATTAAGTGGGAGATGCAGCAGACACAAATATACTCATCCATGGATGGTAAAGTTTGGGCCCATTGCAACATTTTTTGATAATGTGAATAGATTGAAGTTGAAGGTTTTAAAATTTCCAAGGACAAGGAAATTATTACAGATATGCTGGACTATGCTAAAAGACTTCCATGTTCAGAAGCTTAATTACTGGATCAAGAGGCAGTGGAAGATTGCCTAAATACCAATGAAGATGCTCCTGTAAGTCATCAGATAATTAACAGTGATATTTTGGCACGATTATAGATGATAACATCTAAAAGAAGTGATGGTGATGACCAGTAGAATGAGGCGGGTGAAAAAATTTCAAATGAACAACTGAAATTTGTGGAATGAAGCACAGAAGCTGCTTCCATGAACAGCAAATCATGTCAGTGTAGTACAGGATACAGGAACCATTAGTACAAGAGACATGCTATAAGCAACCAGCTTTAATAAAAATGTTCCAAAAATCCTATTCTGCTCTTAAGTCCCAAGTTTTATATATTGAAGTTCTTTTATTGTAATCTGAATTGTATTTTAGGATGTTTTTTGTAAGTTATTAAGTGAACAGATTCGTAAGTATGTATTTACATGTATTATTCATGTTTACCACTATTTGTGAAATTAGTTATTTTGTAAATTTCTTACATATAATTTTTTTTTCAGACTTTTCTTTTTGGTGTTTTATACTATATTGACATATTGCAATAGCATAATAAAGTATAATGTGCCTTTTACAAGCACTGCACATTATATATCACTAAAAAATTAATAATAATGTGCAGTATTTATGTTTAGTTCAAAGCTGTTATTCAAGTAAAACTGCTATTCTTAATAGATGTTTAATTAAAGTATTAATTTATTTTAAATGTTTAAAATCCAAATCAATATTAACATAGTTATTCTGTATGATGGACTCTCATGTAACACCCTCCCCCTCCCCCTAATTTTTTATACCTCTGGGGATGTTGAAAATCTTGAAAAATGATCCAAGAAAACATTTCAAGCCGATTTTATTCTATTAAAATGTAACTGCTGTTATTAAAGTTACACAATAGTCACAAATAATTTCTTCCAAGATTGCGGAAAAACTATTTAAAAACATTTTTTTTAACTTATAAAAAAAACATCAATTAAATGAAAGTTCATGTAGCAATTCAACAATTTATATTCATTTATTATGTCAATAAATAAAGATCTATTTTCAAAAAATGATCTAGTTTTAACTTCTAATTTTTTGCAAATTTTCTATGGCAGAAAGAACTTTGTAGTACAACTTTTCGTTTCTGACCTTGTGGTACATCCTATTTTATTCTATCCATGCAAAAACATTTTCTTTTAAATCTTCAACTGATTCTAGATTGTAGTGAAATATATATTGGATATATTCTTATTTTTCCAGTTATGACAAAAATTCTATTAACTATTTCTATCCAAAATAATATTATAATCAAATGAAATATCTATATCTTCCTAAAACGATTTCAAAGTCTAGAGCCGTACACAGTTAATTTTAAGAAATATTCATATTTATTTTATAACTAATTGCTTTATTTTATTTATATTATTATCTTTCGCAGAGCAAATAAATCTTTGGAATAAAACTTGTCGAATAAATCTTTGGTCTATGCATATTGCCTCGTACTTAAATGAGAAAAGTAATCCCTGAAACCTTTCACAAGAGAAGTATGTGAGGTGGGAAATGAAGTTCTGCTGCAAATATTGCATGATAACAGTTTACTGTTAATGAAATAATATATGTAAATGTTGAAGCTCACTATACAGCAATTTTGAGAAAAGAACTTTAAGAACTTATTTCGAATTTTATAGCATCTCTAAAGTTTACATAGCTATTTATTTACAAAAAATTGACATTTACATAGCTATTTATTTACAAAAAATCGACAATCTTTTCAAGCAGCTGTTGGACAGAGAAAGAGAGTATCTGTTTCTAATTTATATCATGGTGAGTTTAAATCCAGAATGAATATTTTTCATACACTTCAGAAAAATCCTTAGCTCATTTCTTTGCAGATCAACATAAAATAAAATAAATATTTTTCTTCTTTATTTGCAAAAGAAATAGTAACTGAAATTAAAATATTCTTTCTATATTTAGTTTCTTAATAATCCATAAAAATTTAAACTTTCTAATGGTAATATTTTTCAATTTCCGCTTTTTGTTTTCTTTTATAAAATATAATAAAATATTCCTTTTTTTTTTAAAAAAAAAAACTTGTTTTAAAAGTATAAATTTTTATTTTAACCAGTTCTCTATAAAGAATTTCATGTTCAGAATTTGAATATCTAGGGATTTTCCCCTCCTCCTGAGTAACTCTTTCTATTTAATTGTGTATGCCAGTTACAAAATAGACTAATGTTGTAGCAGACATCTATTTAAAATCCAAAGAGAATCTGGCACTTTATTTAAAAAATTTTTATATGATTAAGTTAGCTCTTTAATGATGTTTTATATTTAAGAGATAGAAAAAAAATCTAAAGTTACAAAGCTCCTGATTATGCAACTATTGAAGGATGAATTCCAGAAGATAATTTCATAGCAAATAATCAAAATTGAGATTATAAAATTCAATCATGCATTATGAAAAATTCTAAATCACTGAAAACATTTTTATGAATCTGATCTTTTATTTTTTTATTATTATTGTTAAAAAAGTTTAATTTTCTTGAAGGTTATTCAAAACATTAAAATTGAATGGTTTAATTTCAGTTTTTCTTTCTTCTGTAAAATGAAAAAGGAAATTATTTTGTAATTTTTTTTGGTTGATCTGCAAAGAAATATTTTAGATGTTATCTGAAGTAAACGAAAGAGATTCCACATAGGATTAGAACTTAAAATGATGTGAACTGAAGATGGGTGCTGTGCCACATAGGCCAACAGTCACTTGCAAAACTAAAAAAGTTTTTGATAAATAAAACATTAAGTAAACTTTTGGGCAGATTTTCTTAAACTGTTATTATGCAAAGTTTTCAGTCTAACTTCATCTCCTTGTCAGTACAGCTCTTTGCTTGTTTTGGAACTAATTTTCCAAAACAACCCAGAACTCACCACGAGGAGGTGGCTGCACAGCGAGTTCCATAAAATTTATTCCTAACATTTTCTAATTCCTTATATACTTCATACTAAGTAACTTTTAGGTATTTCTTAAATAACAAATCATTTATTTAAAAGGAATTTTTTATGATAATTGAAACCATCAATTCTTAATCAAATATTCTAAACCTGCATTCATTATACATGTTAATTATTTATTTTCAAAGTATGAATCTGCATATTTATTCTAAATTTCCCAAGATAATTAAAGACTTTTCTTAAATGTAAAAAGAAATCATGTCATTTTAAACTTTAGAAATTCTACCCACACTAGTAAAGCCAAAATTAATCATTACCTTTACTAACAATTCTTATTTTTAAACTGCTGTTTTGTTAACAGATATGGGTTTATCTTCCTATAAAATGAAGTGCAAGATTTTATCTACAGTCTACCATGAATGCCTTCAAAGCTAAATATTTACCTATAAAATAAATTTGATATATGCACTTCTTAATGAGCAAACCAAAGGGAAAAAATCATTTGTTATGAAATATAAAGAAAATACATTCTATAAAGCTTATTCATATTAAGAATGACATCATTTATGTTTTATTTAAATTATTTTCATGAAATAGAGAATCTGTCAAATCTATGCAGATTTACATTTATATAAAATTTAATTAGATTTGACCTTTTATAAAAACAGATTTTTAAATACTACAGCAGTGTGGGATAGTTATTAATAAAAGGTTAAAATATTAACCCGGCAATGCACAGGTTGGGTCTCTGATACCCAAGAATGCATGTCTTTCAATGCAATGTTTTTTCAACCTGTGTACTGGCAGGTTAAAAAGATGAGATTACTACATTGATAGACACATTGTTTTGAATTTTCTAAAAACACAATCATACTTGCAAACACACTCTTACTGACACAATAAAAGCATTTCTTTTACTTTTAATACCCAAAATAACTGACAAAGTTTCGTAACTTGATGCCACGACATCAATATAATGCCAATCATAAGATAAGAAATATTCATTTTTCTTTTTCTCTTCCTAATTCGAAGTTGGTTTTGTTGAGTAGTTAAATTTTTAATCTAGAATTTTAGAAAGACAAAGTTTGGCAAAGTATCGAAGATGGGTTTCCATTCTACTTTGATACAGATTTTAGATTTCAAGAAACTTAGACTTTTCACAATCAATATTTGGCATTGTAATGACACTGTATTTCAAGTTTTTTTAAATGTAGAAAAAGTAAACAAGGACACATGAAGAAAAAGATAAAACATTTGGCTATTTTATAAAAATATCCATATTTATTAGCATCAATAATAAACATATGCATACAACTAATTTTAGGTGATTCAAATAAAACATTAGAGAATACAGCATTAATAAATCAAATCTGGCATTAACACACAAAAGCATATGAAAAAGAGATGATAAAGATATCTGGAATGAAAAGTATAATTCAGGTTTATTATTTATCATATGTTTACATAACGTATGATAACAGGTGAATAGCAAAATTCTTGGTTTCAAATATATCTCAAAATGCACAGAATAATAATATTGCTCATGAAGTATACAATAAAATAATTAAACAAATATAACTCTTTATATAGCAACAGCAAATTACTTGTTGAATTTCCTGAAAACACTGTGTTAAAAATTCAATATAAAATATACAATTTACTTTCAGAATCACTTATAAAATTTCGTATAAGATTTGTGGTCATTACTTATATGTGAAACCAAAAGTGTTTTCCAAAGAAATGCCTTTTTGCACAATATACAAATAAAATTCTTTCTTTTGAAAAAATGCATGTCCATATGATGATCTTTATCAGCTTTAACAGCAAAACATTTTCTGCATACTGGACAAACAGTATCATCAATCAATAAAGAATTGTCCCGTGCTGAAATTGCTCGCTTTTCAGAAATTTTTGATCCTAAAAGATTAGAAAACAGGCAGATAAAAGTGTCTTAGAAATAAAAACTGTATTTAATATGTTCATAAAAGTTTCAATAATAATAAAAAATATAAATTCAAAAATAATAAATAGGTCAATTATAACACTGTCAAAACAATGTGCAATTTTCTTATATACAGATATTTTGCAAAAGCATGTAATGAACTAGCATATGCTAAGATTTTACACTTCATATATTTTTATGAAATAAGTAAAGCTGCATAAAGTTAAACTGGGAGCCTATGAATATAATAACTGATACATTATTTAAGACTAAACCAAATTATAAATTAACTTTCTTATTTGAATGCCATAACTCAGCAATAGGAACTAGAATCATTAGATACTACATTATTTACTAATCATAAGTTTCATATAAATAGACACCATTTCCGTAGGACTTTAGTTCAATATAAAATGTATAGTTAAAGTCCATAATGTATAGTCCAAAATTACTATGTTAAAATGGGTAATAATTTGGTACCTTATTCACAAATTAGATATCTGTGAACATTTATATTTATTTATTTATTTTTCAATATAACAACACCAAATGTAAATGTGGAAGAATATGTGCATACCCTTTCTACAGACAGAACAGCAATTTTCTTCATAACTGGAATTATCAAACTCAGATTTAAAAATATAGTAAAACCCCAGTTATCCGAAAAGCATGGGACCAAAGTATTTTCGGTTAACCGAGGTTCCGTAGGAATTTTTGGATAAACGGGGTTCCATAAGAATTTTCGAATAACCGGGAGGCTTATGGTGAAAACTTGTTTGATGAAAAGCTGTGATTGATATGTTGAAGTACAAGAAGACGCAACAGCATGAGATGTGTTGTTATTTTAAAGGTGGCGAGATAAAGAAGCATTGATGCAAAGTTGAAAAACAAAAGAAAATCACAACATATTTTGTAAAAAACATGAAGTGTCGTACGTGTCTATCTAATAAAGCGCCCGAAATTACGCAGTGGACAAAATAAGTAAGTTGACTCTGTTTATTTATATCATAAAAAACATGCTTTTTTAACACTATTTCTACCAATGTCCAATAACACCTTTCAAAGTTTTAATTTTTACTTATTTTCCTTTTAATTTTGAAAGATAATAAGTATTAAAACAACTCTTCAATGTACTAAAAATGATTCGGAATTGTTTTGATCTAAAACTTACAAATAAAATAGTAATCACAAATCAAAATATGTTAAAAGGTGTCATTTGGCATCGGTCAAAATAGTGTTGACAATAAAATTTTTCACATTTAAAAAGGACTTTGAGGAATTTTAAAGTCTTTCGGTTAAGTCAATTTTCAGATAATCGGGATTCGGATAACCAAAGTTCCTACTGTATGTAAATATATATTTATACTAGTAGGCATGTCTTTGTAAAAAACTAACCTGAAAATTTTCACTGCTATAAAATCACATGATGTAATCACTTATCTCTCTTGTATGAAGAAACACTGTTGCTATAATGACAGGCTTTCCTGGCAATAAAAAGTAATCTTAATCTCTAAATCTAATCTTAATCTCTTATCTAATTTTAATCTCTAAATCTAATCTTAATTTCTTATCTAATCTTAATCTCTAATCTAACTTTAATCTCTAAAGACACCCCTCTATCAGAACTTCATTTGGTTGTCAAAAATTTTTCTTTTCTTAAACTTTTTAAAAATGTATATAAATTCAAATTATAGATATTTTTTGTACAAGAGTATAAAATGTAAGATTAGATTAATAAAGTATCAAATAAATATCAGATGATAAATACCAAATATCCTGATTTTTCATAAAATTTGGATTTAACCACTTGGCTATGTCCATATACAGTGCATTGAAACAAAAGTCGATTTCATAAAATTCAAAAATCGCTGCACAAATTACAAATAAACTTTATTGAAAAAAGATAAAATTTATTCTATTGGCATAAAAGATTGAATTTGCATTGTTTTTATGAGTGGCTCAAAATTGTCGGCGTACTTGAAAAATCCAGGGAATATGCAAATTTTTCTGTTCAATAAAAATTAACAAAAAATCCAAAATCTGAAGCCCAAGTGCAATCGGATTGGTTTTTATCTACCTTTATCCAAACTTGTAGATCTCTGTGACGGATCAATTTCTGCCATTGTGCACAGACACATAAACATCTTTCTTTTATTAGTTCATTAAGTCTAAGGATAGTCTAAATTCAAACACTCAAACCTAAATTTTTATGATGTGAAAAGGTTATAAAATACTTAACCACATAATATGCAATAAGTTACAGCTACAAGCATTTTATTTTTCTAGAATAAAAATGTATGTAACTTATTAAAATATAAATTATTTTGAGAAGAATATAAGTTATTTTCAAACAACATCAACATACAAAATGCAACATTAAAAAAATATTTTAAATGATATGTTAAATTAATTAATCAATAATAATAATTAGTTTTAACAAAATTCACTATTAACATCCACTTAGAAAAATATTCATACATACATATACTTGGATATCAAATAATATTTTACTTAAGAAATTATTAGATTGATTTTAATACAACAAGAAACTATTGACAGTTTTTACATATAAAAATAATACATCTACACCAAGTCCAGCAAATATGTTACTGCAAAGGTAAAAATTGCAACAGATCAAGGGGAAAACAATCTCTTTTAGACAGTTATACTGTTTGTTATAATTGTATTGTATTCTTTATATCAAGAAAAAAAAAAAAAAAAAAAAAAAAAAAATCAGCTTAAGGGAAGATTCTGTTATGTACAGAGTCCATGTTCGCAGTTTTTACAGAATTACTACAGGCAACTAACACAGAAAAAGAAGATGCCTACTTAGAATAAAAAAATTTATGGTCAATGAGGCAACTGTTATAAAGTTGTAAGTAAAATTGATGTAAAATTCTGCATAAGCTCTCCTCAAAGGTTCTTATCATTCTATATTTAAAGCTGTAGAGAAGGATTCATGAAACAATAAAATATAATTAAGATACTTTTTATAGTTTCAAATTGTGAATAACATCTGGTTTGTTATAAGTATAAAGACTAATTTTACAAAACAACTATAATATGGAAACTTAAAAAATATTAATACTTAATTTAAATTAATTTTTTAGACAATAATAATCTAGGTACTACATTAATCAAAGCACAAAAATTACAGAAGAACTGACTTGCATTTTCATACTATTATTATTCAAATTCTGTTTTTATGACAATTAAAATGAGTAAAGATAATGAAATATAACATAATCTGTTTCACTACATATCTTTGAAACAGGTTTCAACATTAAAATGCTACTTGGAATACACATGTATCCCACCACTTCTATTTGGGTACATATTTTTTATATTTAGGGCTTCATTCATCTGACAAAACAGTACTTGTTTCACTCCTCTGTCTGTCTGTCCGTCACAGAGCTCCTTCTCAGAAACTGTGTAAGTTAAAGACTTGAAATTCTACATACTTATAGCTGAATATCTCTGATCATATGACAAATCATGAAATTTTGAGAAAGTCTAATATTATTTTAAATAAATTAATTAATTTAATAGCATCAGACTATTTTTGTGATTTAGATTTTAAACCAGAATCTTAATTTCAATATCTTTTGTGCAGCCTTGATGGTTCCGTGGTAAAGCATTTGCCTGCTAATACAGAGGTACCTGGATCAAACCCTGTGTCAGAGATTGAAAAAATTCCTCCCAGAATAAGGTTCTTTATCTCATAGATACCATATTACAGAATTTTCTTAATTATTTTTCTGCCATTTTAAGGCCAAAAGTTGTTGTAAAATATATTATGAATAGTTTTTTTTTAATTATTATTATTACTATTATTATTTATTTATTTTTTATCTTTTTTTTTTTTTTTTTTTTTTTTTGGTGTGTGTGTGTGTGTGGGGGGTAAATTGACTACATTTCATTGTTCGATGGATTTAATTAAAAGAACTTTCATATTTTTTGGTCATTTTAAGGGTTTTGTTTTTTTAAAGCTAAAACTAAACATGTAATTAAATATGCTTTTCAGATATACAAACATTAGCTGTTACAATTGTCTCAAAAGCAGTTCTTGGTTTTTTAAAATTTGATTAAAAAAATATCTTCCAACTTTAATAATTTTTAAATTAAATTTAATAGTGTCACATTCTAATTTTTTATTGAAAAAAGTTAAGGACTATAAATTAATGATTTGGATTGATTAACTAAAGGATAAAGTGTTTTGAAAGGAATATTAAATGAAATCTTTGTGCAATTTTCGATCACACTTGTTTAGCTATATAATTTAAATTTTGTTTTTGAAATTTTAGAATTAAAATTTTTCAAACCTTTTTTTTTTTTTTTTTTTGCATGCCTTGTATCCTTGTGTTGCAGATAGATTAATAAAAGTAAGTGTGGCTTTTTAAAATTACATAAAGAAGGTGTATAAAAAAACACACACACAATAAAGAATGTATAACTTAGAAGTTAAAATTTTCTTTCAAATAAAAAACAGAGATTAAAAGTAATGACAATAGATTTATTTATATCATAAAAATACTTCAAATACAAACAATCATATTCATAAAATTTATAAAAAAAACATAAAATGCTGAAAAATTGTCAATACACATTAAATACAAAATTACTTACAAACATTTACTTAAAATATTCACTTTAAAATGTAAATGCAATACAGCATATATGCAAAAAATGTTTTTTTAAATAAAATATTAAGCTTTCATAAGTTTTATGATATATATACAGAAAGAGAAAATAATAATATGGATAAGCTTTGAGAGCAAAGATTCTTCTTGGGTAGAATATTATATAAAATCCTAAATTTTAATATAGGAGAAAAGTTATACCAAATTGGAGAAGAAATAATAAAAACATTTCAGCTTATTATGATAATCCTCACATGATAATTAGTCACATTCTAATCTGTTATGAAAGCATAATCAACAGATTAACTAGAGAGGTAGAAATAAATAATTATTAAAAAATGCAACGCTATAGCAAATTACAATAGAAGCTTTTCAAACGTTTAAGAAAAACATACATGAATTATTTATTTTGAATGTGGAATAACTCAAAATTTTGAGTAAAATAAGGATAAGAAAAAAAAATCAACATTCCATATATATAATCCACAATTCACATATAATATATCTACCTGCTCCAATTAACAAAAAAATTGTACATCAATATAAGTACATAATTAATAATTATGCAAGCATTCCAATATCATAAAAATTGAAAAAATGAATTTACACCACTTTCAAAATAAAATAGTCATAAGATGTTTTTGCACTATAGAGCACCTGAATTATGGTGTATGGCAAAAGCATATTTTTTAAGTGCAACATTAAACAAGTGCCATCATTTGAAAAAAAATAAATAAAACAATAATGTGAGCAAGATAGACAGAAAGAAATAGATAGCAGAAAAAAAGGGCAATGGGCAACTTCCATAGACAATCGTGTAGCTGGAAACCAGCCACTGAAATTTACCCATTCTTATACTTATATAACAAACAAAAAATAAGAGAGACAGCAAAATTTTTTTTTTTTTTTTTTTTTTTTTTTTTTTTTTTTTCCATTTAGAATATAATGCTAGTTAAAAGCAGGCAGATGAAAGCTGTTATGAGAAAAATCGAGATAAGTTTAGTAATATATATATATATATATATGCTAAATATTGTCATTTTTAGGCCTAATGTCGACAATATTAGATGAAAGAACATATCTTTACTATGGATTATGTTTATGTGTCCCTCTGATGATTCCATAAGCTATTCATAGTTTCTTATTTTTGCATTTCTAAGTTCCTGTGTTCAAATTCTGATTTATCTTTCCCTTTGATTTTCACAGTTGTGACTTCATTTTAATGGTTTAACAGTTATAATAACTCATATAAATGAATAACTTTTATATACAAACTTCATAAATAAAACCAGCTTTTTTTAATAAAGCAAAAATTAACACATCAGGGAGGCATAAAGTAAACAGTTAACATACATATAATCTAATTTTGTGTAACCAGGTTATCATGAGTGATATGTATAGAAGCATAAATGCATGGTACTTAAGTCTCATTTATGGGAGATGTAATATACACTGCAAAAATGAATATAAATGAGATGCAAAAAGTGCAGAGTATACAAAAGATTTAAAAAAGAAAAAAAAAAAACAAATACAAGAAAAAGAGAAGACTGGAAAAATAAAGAAAATTAAGAATTCAATAAAATGGAAAAAGTAGAAAATCCACAAATTCGTTATTTAAAATTTCTATCTTTATTTCTTAAATTATAAATTTGCTCTTCTTAAGTATTAGACCAATGTCAGACGGGCGTCTTTTTTGCTGGTTTCCAGTATTACCCATTCACAATGCTATAGCATTGTGAATGGATAATACTTAAGCAAAAAAGCAGCAAAAAAGACGCCCATCTGACATTGGTCTTAATTGCATGTAGCTACTATGCAATGTGTTTTTAATTCTTAAATAAGAAACTACAAAGACGGGAGAAACAATTACAGATAGCACCTATTGTAGACCCCTATAAAATGCAACTCTTAATTCTAAAACTTTAATAATTTTATTGTGTGATAACTCAAAATTGAATTGCACTGTTGATATTCAAACACACCAAAAAACAAGAAAAGAACAAGACAAAAAGAATAAAATATAAACACAAATAAACTAAGCTAAAACAAGTAAGGAAATAACATAAATGAGACAAATAACAAAAAATTTTTTTTAAAGCAAAACAAATTGCACACACTAATAGCCAAAACACAATTATATAAAAATGATTAGACACACAGCAAAACAAAAATAAAGTACAGTTAAAATATTTCCAGGCGCACAATTTTACAAATATATATACAAGAACATAAAATATTTGATCAAATTTACGTAAACAGCAGTATAACAAATATCAATCATAAAAATATTCATGCCGAACAAGTCAAAAACATCATCAATAAATCTAAAAACAAGAGAAAGAAAGAATAAAATAAAAATAACAAAAATAGATAATGCCACTGGATTCTGTATTTTCTTTCAAGTTATTTAGCATAATTTAAAATAAAACACAAAATAACTTTATTACTAACAAAAAAATAGATTAAATTTTTTTTAATGTCTTTATGAGAGATATATTTATTATGCATATTTATACATACTTAGAGAATTACCTACAAGGGCTACTTCATTCACGCAAAAACAACTGTTTACTAATGTTAATTTTATGTACCAATGCAGTAGTATTGAGTTCCTACAGGAGTCGTTATGCTTATGTTTATCTCAGTCGAAGTTAATTGAGATTTTGTTTACAGGTTTTTTTTTATTAGGATACGATATTACTTTTGTAATAGGTTTCTCGAAAGCAAAAGTATTCTCATTAAAAACCTGCAAAGAAAATCGAATAAGTAAAAAATGGCTTTTGTACAGATCAACTTCAGCTACTCAATGGAAAAAAAAAAAAAATCATTTAGAAATACTGAAATGCAAATGAGCTATCTTCAAAAATTTCTTCCATAGGATTAACATTAGCAAACGGGTGTTTTTGCATGAGTGAAGTAGCCTCTTAATAGTTTTAAATGTAAAAGAAGTACATACATAATAACACTTTTTTACTTATTTTTTTATTGTTAAAAAAGAAGAATTTTAAAGATTGAAATACACATTGACTAGATATTTAACAGAAATTAAAAAAAGAAGCACGGAAATGGGTGAATAGAATGAAACTTCCAAGGAAAAGAAAATAAATATGAAGCAAACTTTTAACACAACAAATAGTGAAGGAGTTACAAATTCTATTTAAAAGCAATCCATAATTTCTAAAGAGGAAATACATATTTAAAATACTAGAAATTAATGCTTTAATTGCCATTTTGAAAACTAAAATTTTTAAAATTAAAAAAAAAAAAAATTTAAGGATATTATTCATAAATTTCTCAAAGAGGTAATCAATAATATATTGCTATGGTTTAACTTTTAAAAAAAAGTGGGGGGCAAAAAATTTATGTCCAACATTCAGTATATAAGGGAAGAAAACCCAATAATACTGATGATTCCTTTCTGAATAATTATTACTATTGTACATGGAATGAAAATTAATATATATATATATATATATATATTTAAAACTTGCACAATATAGTACATATACTTTCTTATATCATTGTATGATGATCCTTGGGTCTTAAATTACACTTACTTCAATTTATAAAGAGTCAAATAACTTCATGACAAATTTATTATACTTATTACTTTATATATTTCCTAAATTAGCTTTTTTTTTTTTTTTTTTTTTTTTTTTTTTTTTTTTTTTTTCAGAGCAAAGTAGTCAATACAAATTCGATTAGTTACAAATTCGAAATCTTAAATAAAAAGAGAAAACATAATAAAATTTGAATTTTTGGGGAAAAAAAATTGATTTTCCAAATTGAAACTACAATGAATAAGAATCAGCGCCTGTTTGTTATTTTATGATTTGCAACAAATGAAAACACTGATTCATTTCTGAAGGAAGTATTTTGAAAGCAAATCTAAATTAGAAAAACTATCAAATAAAAATTATTATACAGATCAAGATGTCAAATATCTACTGAGAAATATATTTCCATTTTTATAAAATGAGGGAAATGATTAAAATATTTAAATGTATTTAATTTTATATCATTTTTGTGTTGTTATTACGAAATTCCACATTACATTTATTTTCTACCTGTTGTAAACACCAGAATTATTTTCTTATATTTTGAATATAATGTTATTTTTTACTAAGTGGATACTTTAAATCTGAATTTTAAAAATAATATAAAAAATATAGAACAAACTTATAATGTTTGCACATTTATATAATTACCAGCCTGTAGTTTAAAAGTTGCTCTGATAAATTATCACTAGGAGTTGAAACAAGAAATAAATTATTTTTTTCTTCATACTATATGGCACCAAAAACATCAGATGTAATTCATTAATCAACAGAATATATTTTTATAGTCGCTCTCAGCCTCTTTCTCACACAATTAAGAAAAGAAAGAAAGGAAGGACTTTATAACAAATAGACTTTTATTCATTAAGATACTCAATTATTATATCTACTTATATACATAAATTTTGACAAATTAAGACAAATATCTTTAACTAAAATATATAACAGCATAAAATTCATTATTATTTTGATTTAATAAAAATTAAGGTAACAACGATTTAAAGATTTCAATCATATATAATATAATGGTTTCTTTTCAAAATAAATTACAATCTATTTAACTAGCAACAGGGGGAATTGGCTGCAATTTGTACATAATTACTAAGGCAAATCTCCATCACATATAAACTTATTTTGTAATTAAACAGCGTTTGAAAAAAAAAAAAAAACTTTAATGCTTACTATAAAAAATAAAATATATCCTTTTATGAATAATTTGAATTTTTCAGCTATAGCATAAGATAAGTTAGATACATATACATACATAATACTTTTTATACATACATAATAAAAGTACATCCATATGCAAATGTTTGCATTCACATACATCTGAGAAAATACTCATTGTTTATGTATGCATTAAAAGCCCTTGAATTTTCTTTAAAAAATTGCGCTTTTAAAATTTTTATTTTAAAAATAAAAGTAGTTTAACGATTACTAAAATTAAACTAAATAAAAAACTGATTTTTATATTATTGCAGCAAATTTTATTGATGAAAGACACAAATTTGTAAATACTCCATAAATTAAAATATGTGTATTATATTTATTTATAATACACATTTAATCCAATTCTTTCAAAAATGGCTTTAAAATAATGAAGCCTATGCATACATAATTGAACAAATTAAAAAATACGTCCCATTGTCAGTTCGAATTAAGAAATACACTGGTGTCCAAAATTAAGGACCAGTCACAAAATGCAAATTTTTAAGTAAGCAAATACTCAAAAGGAAATAATATAATTCGAATAATTACTATCTCTACAGCACAGCTAGTCCATATAGCATGTCATTCATGTCATACATGGTCACAAGTGTCACAGTCACTACGGTGAAACAAAATTTAGGAAATTCCACATGTCTCATTATGAATCTCAAATGATCACTATATGTGACTCCACTGAGACATCAATGGACTGCTGCTTTGTGGCAAGTCACCAGGTGACTTTACAATGTAGTTACATTGTGACTGTCATTTCTAGACTCAATTTCAAAGTCATCATGAAAGTTGCATTATGATAAGTCACCAAATAATATCATATTGTAGTCACATGGTGGCTTTTCATAAAAGAGCACAATGGTGACTTCACAGTAGTCTTTCTGTCACCTGAAGGTCATCATGTGACTTTAATGTGACATTATTTGGTAACTTATCACAATGCAGCATTCACAATGACTTTGAAATTGAGTCTACAGATGAGTCACATGAAAGTCACAATGTAACTACATTGTAAAGTCACATGGTGACTCGTCACAAAGCAGCAGTCACACTGATGTCTCAGTGGAGCTACATATAGTGATCATTTGAGACTCATAAAGAAATGTATGGAATTTCTTAGTTTTTTGCTTCACCGTAGTGACTGTGACACTTGTGACCATGTGTGACATGAATGAGATGTTATATGGACTAGCTGTGCTGTAGAGATAGTAATTATTCGAATTATATTATTTCCTTTTGAGTATTCGCGTACTTGAAAATTAGCATTTTGTGATTGATCCTTAATTTTGGACACCAGTGTATTTCTATACATAAAAATTATGTATATGCCAAAAGTTCACCTGAAATGATAAAATATATTTTTTTATCCGCTCCTTACAGGCAGAAATAACAGTATATTCAACTGGAGACTTCCTCAATAGCTGTAAAACATATTGCACAAAAAAAAATATTATAAACTTAGTCTAATGGTGTTTTAAAAACGTAATATAGTCTATTTATACATTTTAATGTTAAACCACAACTTTATAATAGCAAAACCTTAACAAGAATATTCAATCCTTTCACAATTTGTTTCAAATTGAATGTTACTAATAAATTGTTTACTTGGTGCTACAATTGTTCAATCTTAAAGAATGCCCAGTAATATTTTTTTATGAAAAATTCAAAAAGTACATTTTTTAATGTATTCCTTTTAATTAAACATAAAATCAAAATTAATTAAAATAAGTACAATCTTAACAATTAAAGATTGCAAATCTAAAAATCATTAAATCTAAAAATTTGAATTAATAAACGAAGCCAAACAAACATATATGAAACAAAAATATAAAATTTAAGTTTAAAAATTGCAAAAATAAAGATTTTCCCCTTTGGCTTTTCATATTCAAAACGACCTTTTACAGTTCAACTTACACTATTAAAAATATTATACAAAATACTCTTTTTTTTTTTTTTTTAAAGAGTTTTAAAAGATTTTGAGAAATATAAAAATTGTAGTTTTAAAAGATTGTAAGAAATATAAAAATTTTATAAAGTATTTAAAACTTCAAAAAGTTTTTACAAAAAGTTCACTGAAACAATGAATGATCCAAAATTCACTGTAGAGGTGGTTTTGGATTATGGAACTTTCGAACATGTGACTGCAGATGATTCTTCCAACAAAAAGATTTATTACAAAAGTTACATACATATTTCTGCCTCTGGGGTTCATGGATTTCCATATGGCGTCTCAAAGTAGTTATATCATAAAAGTATTTCATACAAACAGGACAAAGAGGACGTCTTGATATATCTTTTTCAAAAGGAGTAACATCAGGTAAGACATACAAACAGTTTTTCGATGTGCGACATTCTAAAAAAAAAAAAAAAAAAATTCTGTACAAAACGTTTGAACCAACAAAAGCAACTTTACCGTAACAATTTACATTCAATTAGCAAAATTTATGTGCACACAATTCATTAAACTCAATATATAAATAATTTTTGCATTTAAATAATTTTTGCAATATATCTGATAAAATAATGTCAAATAATAAAATATATATATTTTAAAAACACCATAAAAATATAGAAAGACCTGGATCTGTCAAGAGAGTCAAAGCTACTTCTTCAAGCTAAAGCATGGTAGAAATAAAAAAAAAAAAAAAAAAAAAAAAAAAAAAAAAAGAAAAAAGAAAAAGAAAAACCCACTAGTTTTTATTCATGAATCACTTGTAATAAAATTCACAACAAAGATAACTTTATTTGAATTTTCTGTTTTAAATTAGTCCAGAAAAATATCTATTTCATGAATTTTGAAAAAATCCTGTTGCATATAAAAGGGCTCAAATGTTAAAATACTTAATGTTATCCACTTTGTAAACTTTTATTTATATTTTACCAAAAGATTGTCCTACTGAAAGGTTTCTTTCTAAAAATAAAAGCATATTATAAATATATATATATATGTTCTTATTTTTCTTAATTTTTTTTTTTTTTTTTTTTTTTTTTTTTTTGTTTGTTTTTGTTTTTGTGTTTAAAATATTTCATTATTGCAATTTTACAGTCAGTTGGTATGAAATATTTTAGCAGTGTGGTTTGGCACATAATTAACTCCATTGGTGTTGTTACAGTTGTAACTACAGGGAATATTTGGTGATTTATCACCTGTGTCTGGCTAACGAAAAAATGCCTAAAAATTAGTATATTAATTTATAGTTAAGTTCTAAAAACATGAAAATGTTGTATTGTTATCAAAACCACACCTGTTTTTGCATTTATAGGATTATCGAAAGGAGGTGAAAAACAGATTATAAAATTACAACTTGAAAATCACGCCTAATTTCACAACTAAAATTCATGATTTTTTCAAAACAATTCTGTTACAATATGTTAATTTGGCAAGAACACTGAACTCATTTTGGAAAATTCAGTGCTTTTTATCTCACATGGTAGAAAGTGCAAACTAGTTAATTTATTTTTTAAAATTATAAGTTTTGCTCGGTTTCTTTTTTAAGAAATAGCTAACAGAATATAAAAACAAACATTATTTAGCTATCTTTTTGGGACTTTTAAATTGAGTATAATAAAATTTTAATAAAGATAATCTATTAATTGGTTAAAACATATTTCTTAAAAAATACATATTACACTCTTTATTTTTTTAATTATATTTTCAACTTTTTAATGTTTAAAACGTTTCATTGTTGCAGTTTCACAACCAGTTAGGCTATTATGGCAAGCGTAGTTTAACACATACTTAAATACAATGTTTTTGTAGCTCAAATACAATTGTAGCTATAAAGAATATTTGCCGATTTATCACCTTCAGGATGGGATAAAGGAAAAATGCCTTAAAATTAATATATTAATTTATAATTAAATTCTAAAAATATTAAAATGTTAAAAAGGAAAGAATTCAAAAACTAAATATTAATTATGAAAATTAATAATACACATTCAGAAAATTATTAATAAAAACCTATATAAATTTAAAGATAGTCAATATTATTAAATCCATGATGAACCATTCTAAATTTAGAACTCATTCATTTTAATAATTTAAGAGATACAATAAAATTTTAATTGACTTAGGGGCTGTCTTCTCCTATAAATGTAAATAAAATAACGGGTGATATTAAGGAAAAGTAAAAATAAATAAATAAATAAATAAAATAAAAATACAAATTTATAACAAGACCGTGTAAAGGGTTTTGTTTAATAGTCCTTTCAAAGATAGCAGCGCTAATCCTTAACGATAACTAATTTATTAAGTAAAATAATATAAAGCTTTTCCAAAATTTTAAGATTTTTCGCATGATTGGAGATATTGAGCTATATCTATGCAAAATTTCAAGTCCCTAACTTATATACAGTTTCCGAGAATGAACTCTGTGACAGACAGATAGAGGAGTGAGACGAATCAGGTTTCGTCAGATGAATGAAACCCTAAAAAAGATACAGGAGGAACAATAATACCACTTTGAAGAAAAATACACTATTTACACGCATATTTGATAACTTTTTTCATTGATTTTTTATTCTAACAGCAGTGCTGTAGTTGGATAGGAACGCGTGGGAATGCCGTTCCCAGAAATATTCGGTTTGTTGCTGTAAAAAAAATATATCGCGAACGAGCACAATCTGTTTTTTCAAGCGAAACGTTATTTTATGCTAATTTTAAGAAGATCCGTTTCACTTATTCATAAGCTGTGTAAGACCTCCCTTAATTTTTTTTTTTTTTTTTTTTTTTTTTTTATGTGTGTGTTGAACAATACGTGAAACCTTGGTAGTGATCAGGAAGAAAATTAGCAGACGAGACAGCTTGTCGTAAATCAGAGAACACAGAAAACACCTTTCAACATCTTTCTTTTGGAAACTTCTAGGATAGATATGCCAATAATTCCTGTAATTTCAATTTATTTTCATTCATAATGGTAAATGTTACTATGAGATTGATTAAATATTGCTTTTAGCTGGATGCTATACAAATACAATACTATAAAAATTAGAATATAATAATTATAACTGTTAATTGAAAAAGGTCGGCTTTTAGCTAAATGCTTTAAATTGGATTATGGCTTAGCAAAAATGCGGTAGCATCAACATTTACTCTATGAAAAGCTGCTTTCCTACAAATATTTTCTCCCAACTACAGCACTGTCTAACAGTAAGGAGTACAAAAAATATGAGTGATTTTTTTTTTTATAATATTAATTTTTTTTAAGGGTAACTCAGAATAAAAAAGAGAAATGAATATTTTTTTTATAATATTAATTTTTTTTATAATTATAATTATATTTTTATAATTATAATTATAATTATTTTTATAATTATAATATTTTATATAATTTTTTTTATAATATTAATTTTTTTAAGGGTAACTCAGAATAAAAAAGAGAAATGACCTTGGCAGTCTACAAAGAAAACCCCTTTTATGCTTTGAAGCATGAAAATGCATTAGCATATTCTATGAGACGTATTTTCCCAGATTCGTAACTACAAAATTCATTTTTAAATATTTTTCTTAGTGGATATTATGTGTTTTCGCTAAAATAAATATGTGTTTCATTCATTCTGAATTCTCCGTATCTGCCCTTTTACTGTTTTTGTTCTACAAAACACTCTACCTTGAATAAGAAATTTTCAGTATAAACAAATCAGTACATATGTATCACAGTGATAAATATTGTTTTTTAAATAAAAAATGTTATTCTAAGTAACCAAAATGAAATATAAAAAAATAAAACACCATGAGAATACATGCGATTTTATAATATCAAAATATCTCAATCTTGATAAGAAAATTAAGCAAATCCTCTTTTTTTACCCGCATTTTCTTTCAAAAGTATGGGAAAAATAAAATATGCAGGGACACAAATTATGCGAGTAAACACATTATATGAATTACAAATGCAAAAATAAATAAACAATAAAGATAGTTAAATATTAAAATAATAAGATTAAAATGGATTGAAAAAATGTTTCAATTAAAGTGCTATGGAACAAAATAAAATTTTAATAAAGAATGCTTCAACAGAGATTATTTGTTCTTTCTATACTTGCATGATGTGTTTAAAAATGTTATAAGTGTATTTTGCACCAGTCTTACCATTTATTTCGCTACATTTACCTTTTATTTAATACTATGCTATGCATAAAGATAAGTAAATGCTAAAACTATAAATCATCTACACACTAACTTTATACAAAGTTAGCAATTATTTTTTGTATAAACAGAAATGAAAAAATTAAAATAAGTTGTCCAAAAATTTAAAAAAAATATTTACTTTAAAATATGAATATTTAAACATAACTGAATAATTTCAAGTTCATGCAAGTTGTTTATTATTAAAAAATAAACTAAGTATAACTGGCAAATCATAAAAATAATATTTTAATTAAAGTAAATCAACCATTTAAAAATATATATATATAAAAGCAACAAAAATGTCACTGTATAAAAAAATACAAAATCAGATAAGATGGGGGTAAATACGACACTTGTATTTCTGCCAGAGATATTTTAACCAACAACAAAATTTCCACTAGTAGCCGAAACAAGTATAAAAATTTTACAACAGCAATTTAAAAAGAAAATTTTCAAAGGAATATACACAACTATACAGTAGCATAATCAATTAAACACAGAATTAATTTAAAATGCAACAGAGGTTTAAAAAAAAAAAACATTAAAATTATTTAAATGCAGTTTGAAAAAATTTCAACAAACTATTTTAAAAATAGCATAAGATAAAAGATATTTGCTTAATATGGTTCTTGCAGAAAAAATGTAATAATACAAGAAATGGAGAAAACGTATTTACATAAATTAGTAAAAGGAAAAGCAAATTTTGAAAAAACCATGAACATATAAGCATTATTTACTCTTAAAACAAGTTTTAGAAAATAGTTTACAATTCACTTTATTATTCAAAACAATTGTAAGTATGCAAAGAAATCGTTAGAATACCTAAATGCGATTTTTTATCATTATTAATTTATTTAGTATTTATTTGTTTATGGAAAATCAATGTTACGGACTACAAAATAGTGGTGGTGGGGTGCGGGGGGGGGGTCTTAAACATGAGAGCAAAATCTTGAAAATATTGCCACATTGCTTTACTTTTTTTTTTTTTTTTGGTGTGTCTTTTGGATTTAGGAAGAGGTGATTTTCTAAACAAGATTTTAAAAATGGAAGTATTGTTAAAAATATATTAATTTGATACTCTGGCACATCATTAAGAAAAAATTGGGGTAATATACAAATTTTTAATCATTTAATAACAAATATTCTTTTTCTTTTAGATTAATGGCAATACTGCTAACTTTTCAGGTAAGCAAATCATTAAGCATTTCAAGGTTTTATCTAAACAATCTGGGGTATAAAAAAAATTATATTTTATAAATGACTTTCAGTTAATAACGCACACACAAAACTCAGTTAGGAAAATATTTTAATCTTAACAAATTTTATCAAAGCTAATGCCAAGCTAATACCAAATTTATCAAATTAAGAACAATAATATCAAATTTAATAACATGCACGCAATTACAACAAATGCTAATTTTTTTAAAAGACATAAAACAAGCATACAAACAATAAAAGACAAAAATTTGATGAGAATAGATGAGCAGTGTTTTAGATATAAAAATAAAATTACAATGCACATAAATTTAACATCATACCAGGAATTTTATCATGAAATGTAAATTTTTATTTAGGCATTTCTAATACAGTAAAACTTTCACAACACTAGAATATTAGACACCTCTATTTAGCTGACACTTTTGTCAATTCACAATCGCAACACATATACATTTGTATGCTTTTATCCCTGAATAGTGAATGCACAAGAATAACAAATTTCCCGATTTCAAACTGTCCGCTACTCAGAGGTATATATGTATTAGCACCACATCAAAGAGTTATTGAGGCAGTTTTCAGAAGAAAAAAAAAGTAGCAATGACATAATACAAAATGCAAAATTAATGCAAACTAGATTTCCTCAAAGGTTAATTTCCACCGTTAAATTTCAAATTCACTGCAAATCATTACATTTCTCATGATACAATGATATTCTTTGCATATCACAACATTCATTTCTTAAATGAATAATTATAAAAGAAATAATTATTAACCTCAAAGCAGAATATGCTTAAAAGTGCGACGTAAGTTGCAGAACAACGGACTTCTCTTCAGAGCATTTCAAATTATCATTTTCAAGAAAATTCCCCATTCAATTGAAGGAAAAATCGCAAAATTCGTCACTCAATGGCCGGAAAAAAAGTTCTTTAATCGTCCATTTAAAAATATTGTGAAATTCATCAATTGGTCGCGAGAAAACTTGCGCAATTCGTCAGTCAATCCTGAAGAACAAATCGTGAAATTCTTCAGCCTGTTGTGGAAAAACAAACAAAATTCGATGAACAGTCGCAGAAAAAAAAATCCCCGATTTTCACCAATTGGTCGTAGGTAAAAACCCGCACGATTATTTCTTCTAATCAGTCGCAAGAAAAAAACTCAAAATTGGCTTACGGTACAAGGAAAAAAAAATCGAGAAATTCATCAGTGGATCGTCGGAACAAACTGCGAAAAAACCAATGGTTTTCTTTAATCGGTCGCAAGAAAAGGCCTCAAAATTTGCCTACAGTACAAGAAAAAATCGCGAAATTCGTCAGTGGATCATTGGAAGACATTCCCGCAGAACATTCTTGATCAGCTGAAGTTTGTTGCAGAACATTGCAAAGTATTCTGCTTTGGGGATTATGAAGATATATTAAATAGCAATATATTCCTCTTATGAATCTCCAAAAAGTAAAAATATAATATAATATTCTGTCTAGGTATATATTGCATTATAAATTATTTTGTTCAAAAGTAAATGAATATTCTATATGAAATTTAAGATGAGATAAAATAAAATGACAAAAATGTAGAATATAGATTTCTTTTCTTTTCTTTTTTTTTTTTTTAATTACAATATTTCACAAAATAATAATAAAAAAAAAGAAGAAGAAAGAGGGAAAGAAAAAAATCAGAGTAAATATATATAGAATCATTACATGTTACTCTAAATCATCTATCAAACCAACATTAGGAGAGGAGGGATGCTAAATAAATAAGCAAATATAAATAAATAATCAAAAAGTTTAAATAGATCAAAGTAATATTCTGTCATAATTATTAGTACTGTGGCTATTTTCATTCCCTCTGTCTTTTTTCTTTTTCCTTGGGCAAAAACAGCTTTAACTGGTTTGATCTAAATAATTTATGTACAGACCTATGTGTGTGAACTCTTTGAGGGGCTTCTGAGTTGACATCAATTTTACACCCAGTCTATGAATGATTGTCTTATTTCTAATAAGCCATTGGGAATAAAAAGTCTAATTGTAGTTTATAAACTACATAAAATTTTAATTAAAAATTAAAGATTAATACTGTAAAAAAGGTGGCATCCTTCTATATATAAAAAAAAGTAACGCTTTGGAAATGGATCAATGAAAATCTGCGTAGATACCGTGAAATGCATCTGATTGGTCACAGCTTTATGACGCCATAAGGTAGGTTACCAAAATGGGGGTCCCGGTTCAGTTGCCAAACGTAACCAAGTTTGTCGCTAACTTGGCGATATATCGTGCAATTTGGCGACCAAAATTAGCCACCAAAAGTGACGCCAACTTGGCTCTATTTCCAGTATTTCGCCAAATTTCCATTACTCCCATTGAAATACAATAGGATTTACTTGCTTGCAGGAAATCAACAAATTGAGATATTTCAATGCAACAAAAACTAATATTAGCTTATGAATAGAGCTTAATTGAACTATTTGCATTATTTTTAAGCACAAACAATAATCTGGAGTTGGCTAGAAAATAGGAATTGCTTCGCGATACTGAATGAAATCGCGAAGCGATTATGCGGGGGGTTGGTGAGCGTAGCGAGCAGGAGGGTGGTGCCTCCCTAGTAGTAAAAAAGTAAGAGAGTAATTAAGATTTACAAGGTTTAAATTCATGAAAAGATAGAAAATGATAAGGTTTAAAAAGTTAATGAAAGTTTAAAAAAATTTAAAGCACAGTTCAGAAAATGAAAAGCTCGGTAAAAGCTGGTAAGAGCAGATCAGTCAAGGAAGTGACACATGTTAGGTCACAGGTCTTACAAGTGGATAAGTGTGATCACAGATTGCACAGAGGGTTTCGTTTAATATTCGTTTCAAAACACTTTGTCCTTTTTCAAAATCAGTTAGTTCCACATTTCGCAACCAGGGGTCGCACTCTATTCTAAAACAAACATCTATCCAAACGAAATTCCAATTTACAACCTATCCATCAGTCAAGGGAATCCGGCCTATAGCACCCGAGATAGGTAGGGGCCTCCTGGCAGTAAAAAGTGGAACTAAAATATGTAAGGCTATGGTGAATAATATGAAAGAGTGGTCAAAGGGCTATGCAATGATATATCAAGTGAGAGGTGTCGGCAAAAGTTAGAAAAGTGCCCCCCGGGTGAAAAGGGAGAGGGTTAGAAAAATTTCTTAAAATACACAAGTTAGAGCCCAGAGGGGTAAATAATATAAGACTTTTTGAAATTTTTATGATTTTTCATGTGATCGCAAGTGTTCTGCTATAAGTATGCAAAGTTTTCAAGTCTCCAACTTAATTAAGGGCTGAGTTAGAAAAATTGCTTAAAATACACAAGTTAGAGATTGAAGGGATAAATATAAGACTTTAAATTTTTATGATTTGTTGCGTGATTGCTAAACATTCAACTATAAGTATGCAAAATTTCAAGTCTCCAACTTAATTAAGAGCCCAGTTAGAAAAAAAGGCTTAAAATACACAAGTTGGAGCCCAGAGGTGTAAATATAAGCTAAAATTTTATGATTTGTCGTTTGATGTCAGGTGTTCAGCTATAAATATACAAAATTTCAAGTCCCTAACATATATAGTTACTGAGAACGGGCTCAGACAGACAGAGGAGTGGGACGAATAGGGTTTCGCCAGATAACAAAACCCTAAATAAAGAAAACAAAAGGCAGTTTTCAGGCTTTTTTTTTTTAAACAGAGTAACAATAAAGATTTTAATTTGTTACCAAGTAAAAAATAAATTGACAGATGTGAAGAACTTAGGGTCCCTCATGTGTGTGCAATTAGAATTATGTGTGACAGTTTGATCTGGTATTAAAATGAATTACTATAATACATATATATATATACAGTGAAACTTCTATTAAAGGCCAACCCTATTCAAGGGCCACCTCTATTAAGGGCCACCTCTATTAAGGGCCAATATTTTTAGGAACGAAAATTTTTCTCATAAATAGAGTCATTCCATGTCAAATCAACGCAATTTCAGACCAAAATCTCCCTTGACCTCTCAGATTTTGATAAAACTTGGTTTATCATGTGTCTTCACATCATTATGAAAGAAAACATTAAAGTTATTTTTTTAATGTATTCCATTTTAATTTTATTAACAATTAATTAAAGCACTTTTCATTAAAATTTGCTACATCTTGAATTACTTAATTGCTATTTTCTCAAGAACAAAATGTGATACAAACTTGGTTTATATATCATTTTAAAGCTCTTTCTATGACCTATAATTTGATATGCAACATGAACAAATTTATTAAAATTATTTTCTTTAAATCAAATTTTAAATTAAATTTTACATTTCTCAAAAAGCGACATTTTTAAAATTTTCAAAAAATTCTCAAATTGACCTCATATTGCTCTTGTACAGGGGCGTAGCTACCGTGGAGCAGTTGGAGCAGACTGCTCCAGGCGCACGAATCCTAAGGGCGCAAAATTAGAAAAAGAGTAATGAAGATTTCTTAAAATATTTGCATATTTTTTTCATTATTAATCAGACATTATAGATGAATCTTTTTACAATCAGCGTATTCAGCTATGATATTTTACTTCATGTTTAAGCTCAACTATTTCAATTTGAAACATGTTTTCATACACAGTTGAAAGAAATGACTTCTATTCAGGAAGTTTTAATTTTAATTCATACCATATTGCAGCCTCAAATAACTTCTCCAACACCATTTCAGTATGCCTGATTTTTTAGGCCCTTTCTGGGGTCATCAGTCGTCATCGGTCACTTTACTGGCTACCACTATTTCCAAAAAATAATCTTTCTGGTACATTTATATTAAAATTTTTTTAGAAATTTAATATGATGATTACTGTATGGAAATACTGGTAGCCAAAGAATTCACCGCTGAGAAACCTATATGTATGATGTAACAGTAGTAATTTATGGTAATTATTTTACGAAATTATTATTTATTATTTAGGAAAAAAATAGCCTGATAAGTTGAAGAAAATTATTGACCATTTTACAGACGAAATCCAAGAAACGAAAAAAAAAATAGCCAGACAAGTTGAAGAAAATTATTGACTATTTTACAGACGAAATACAAATAAGGAAAATTTTTAAGGGTTTTTTTTTTTTTTTTTTTTGTGGAAACTAAACATGCATCAATACAGATTACAAAACAATAATAAGAGCTGGATTTAAACATATTCCACATCAGCCCACGGCGACAAAATTTAGACAGGGGGGGGGGGGGGGGGGGGAAGCAGCAAATTAAATTTTATGAGTATTGTTTTTGAGATTTTGAAAATATTGTCAAATGCAGAATCGATAAGCTTCAAAAAGAAAGAAAAAGTTAAGTAAAATTCAGTGTTTATAGCCTATGCAGAATTGCACCACTTTTTTGTAACAGGATTTTCCAGCATTAAACGTTATTTAATCGCAGAATTTTAGTATTAAATAAGGCAGACTCGCTCGCCGGGCAACAGACCTGCCGATCGGTGCGCCCTAAACCAGGTAAAGCTGCTCCCTCCTCAGCTCAAGCTAAAAGTTTTAAAATTTGCTATAAACATTAGATAGGGGAAGTCTTAAATCCTTTAATAATATTAAAAAAAAAAAAAAAAAAAACACTTTTTTGAAGCATTTTTTATTAATGATTTTTATTTCTCTTGGCAAGGCAGAAGAATTGATTTTTTTTCTTGAAAGTTTCTTTGCTTCAGAGGACCATTTAAATCTTTTAAAACCTAACGTATATATTCTGTAATTTTGTCTGTGACCAATAGCGACATGGTGTGCCCCAAGAATTTTCAGCCTGTCTGGTACCAAAGAGTGCGGCCTCTCTTTATACATATATATATATATATACGTATTTTGTTTTAATTAGTTTTTTGTAAAATCATTTATCAAGTATTTTAAATGTGTAGGCTTCGGGTATTCCAAGACAAGTCCTGATACACCTGGAATTCAGATTTTTAATTTTTTATGACCTGCGCCCCGATAGAACCTTTCAGTTTGTATGCCCTGAATTGCTCAGAACTTGACCCCTTTTTACCCGATATTCTTCGTTTTGGGGGCCTTTTTCCTATTTAATTATTCTCCATTTCTACATTCCAGGTAAGACACTGAACCTCTTGAAATTTTCGTGCGCCATGCATTTTTCACACCCTAATATTGTCAACCTCTCAATGCATAACTTTAAAATTTAGACTTGGACTCCTCTCCCTGGGCCAGCACTCTCATATTTTTATTGGGAACCGAGTGCCCTTTTTTAAGAATTTCCCAAATTTCTTTTTCATTCTTCTTTAAGATTTTATTCGAATGATTAATATATACCCTATGCAGTGGAGTGGCGTGAAAATTTTCGGTGGTCATCGCAATTATTTAAGTTTGTGGTGAAAAATTATTAACTCTAAAATTCAATGGTTGAATGTTCAAAAAAGAAACTTTAAATCTTACCTTCACTTATATATGAACTCCAAATGTTCTTCTAAAACTGGATCGTAGAGTTTTAAAAGCTTATTAAGAGTTTTAAAATATTGCTTGGTCATCGCCGCATCCAGCAATGACCGGACGCCACGCCACTGACCCTATGCTTAATTTCGACTTATTGAGATCTAAAGCGCTAAGTACTAGAACTTTTTAACATGTTTTCATCGTATGGCCCTGCTCTCAACTATCAGTTGATCCCTTTTGGACCTCGTATTATATCTCCCTTAAAAATGGCCGGATTCACTAACCTTTTTTTGTAACAACATTTTTGGAAATCCAGCTACTACACGAACAACATAAAATTTTTTTAGACTTCAGCTACCACCAAACTTGAATATTAATTGCCTTCTTGGAGCCCTTGCCCAGCTACATTCCAGTTGAGTAGCTTCATTCCAGTGAGGGGTCCAGTCCCCTGGACCCCAGGAGCTTGTTAGAAGGCCACTTGAAGTTTTTGTGCCCTAAATTGTTAATAAATTGCACCCTTTTAATCCGACCTTCGTTTTTGGAGCTCTTTTTCCATTTAGTTTTTTTTTTTTTTCATTTCTACATTTCAGTTCAGACACTGGCCCCTTAGGGTAACTTTTTGTGCGTCATGTATTTTTCACCAACTAATTGGGTCTTATTCTCATTGCATAACTTCAAAATTGAGTCTTGGAATTCTCTCCCCAAGCCAAAGCCTTCATATTTTTATTTGGATTCTAGGGCTCTTTTTTTAAGCAGTTCTTTGAAAATTTTTCTAATGATAAATACTTATGCCCTATACTTAATTTCGACTAATTGAAAATCTAAAGCACTAAGTACTAGGACCTTTTATCATGTTTTCATCTTAGGCCTTGTTCTCAATTATCAGTAGGCTCCTTTTTGTCCCCCTATAAAAATGATCCGATTCACTAGGATATTTTCCCTAACAATTTCTCAGGTCGTCTAGCTACTACATGAATAACAAAAAAATTACTCAGATTTCTGCTACCACCAATTTTGAATATTAATCGCTTTCTTAGGGTCCTTGGTGCAGTTTCTTTAAAAAATTATCCGATAGTCTTGCAATATTCTTTAGCATAGTTCTAGGGTCCTCCGGCTACTTTATAAACCACTAAAAAATTTCTTTTACTCCAGCTAACACCTTTTTTGAATGTTAATCTTCTTTTACGGCATCAACTTTACGCTTACTCATTACAGCGTGAATTCAAATTCGCCCTACTGTTAAAGGTAAGTGGTTAACTTTAGAGGGGATGGGATTTCATCCGTAAATTAAATATCATGTTAATGCTAAAGATAATTCGTTAAATTTACAGGGGGTGGAGGCAAGAAGCACCTTCCACTGCTTCAGGCTGCATTCTTTCCTCGGCTTCTAGGGGGCCGATTTCAACGGGAATTGGTTCATTCAACCTAGATTACGATTCAGCTACTTTCTGTATTATGAAAGTTTGTCTTAGACTTCAGTTAGCACCATTTTCGAACATTAACGGCGCATTCTTTTCTCGGCTGTTACTGGCTCTATTTAAACATAAATTGGTCCATTCAACTTAGCTTACGATTGTTTTAAAGATTATAGTTCCACCGCCAGGATTCGCATTCTTATCTTGGGTTCTATGGGCTCGATTACTACGGTGTTTACTCATTCAACTTGGTTTATATTGTCTCCAGCGCGTACGGAACACTCCTGGCATACAACCTTTGGTAGCGGGCACCCAGGCCACACAGGTTCGTTCAGAAAGAGGTTTGTCGGGAACACGCTAGACGCTGCCGAAGTCAGCGGGCCACCCCTTAAACCAGGTTTATTTGAACTACTTTATGAATATATAAAATCATACAAACTTGAGTTTTGTTTATATTATTATAACGGACCCGGGTAACGCCGGGTGGGTCAGCTAGTTACACACACATATATATATATATATATATATGTAACTTCAAAACAAAATTATGCAGAACTTTTTTGAGAGACAAGAGGGCGCACAAACTTTACTTGCTCCAGGGCGCTGAATATGTAGCTACGCCACTGCTCTTGTACATTTCCCCAAGTTTTATGATGGGTTCAGAAGATACATAAAGTTGAAGTTCATATGTAAAGTGAAAATTTTAACTTGCATTGATGACAAAGTGATGAAAAAAATTATATAAATGCCACAAACTAGCATTTTCACATTTTAAATAAATACAGTTGAGTCACTCTATAACGAAACTCCATACATTGAATTTCTCTATATATCGGATTTTTAGTCAGAATGGTCCCCTTTACCCATGATCTCATTAAAAACAGTCTCCATATAGCGAAGTATCTATCTCCACATAATGAATTTTTTTTATAAAATGTTCTTTATTTATTCAGTTTTAAAAAAGCTACCAAATCACATGGAATCAATTTTCCATCACTGATTCCTGATTTATCGTTCAGTGCTGAGTTTATCTTTTTTACCTGAATCTCCTTGTTCTTCATTCTATCGAATTCATCTCCCCCCCCCCCCCCCCCAAATCCTTAAAACAGTGTCATTGGATTGTTACACATTTAGGAGCGGGATCAAAGAGGTAATTGAACTTTAAGGTGAATGAGATCGAAGATCATTCAGAAGTTAAATTACAAAAATAAACTCTTTTAATCAAGCACAACAAGTCAATATTTGTAATATTCACTGCCAGAAAGCTCCCAAAAACCACTGGCATGACACATGACCTGATGCGCTCTGCAAAAAAAGCAGGCGGAAAAGAAGGCACAAGCATGCTATTGGTCGAATGGAAAATTCTCCCTCGACAGCTGCAGCCGCAAGAGCAGATCACAATCACCGAGCAGAATCAACACCCACTTGACATAAGGCCTTTAGGCGATTTTGTGACGTCACTCTTAGACGACCTACGTTCTTTTTCTCTGGTGGAACTCTGCCCTTTTCTTTGAGAGTTGAAAAATTATTAACTGTTATTTAACTTATAAATTTTTCCACTACATAGTCTTTTTAAATAGAATTAAATTAAAACCCTTTTTTTTTTTCATGTCCTTCCTACTTTGTAAACAAAGGTTAATTTTTAAATGCATATATAACAATTTATTTAAAGATTTTCCTAATCAGTTATATTCCAATTTTACGAAATACACATTAGTAAATAAAAAAATTAAATATTTGGCAAGAGATTTTTTATTTACACTAGGTAAATCAGATTAATTTTAAAAGAGAAAATTAATAAAACATTAATGCATTAATTTTATATTAAAAAAGAAATTATTGTGAAAAAATATAACTCAGATGTATCTCATAAAAAAATCACTTTCAAAAATCATCTTTTAGTGAAACTAATTTGTATTTTCAACTTTTTTTTTTTTTTTTTTTTTTTTTCAAGCGCTGTTTAACATTTTTTATAAATAATGGGAAAATCAATTTATAATGAGGTAAGTGATTTTTATCTTGATAAATCTTTTATGCATTTACTTATTTATATGTTTTATCTGCTTTTGATGTATTGTTTACAAAGTATGTAAGTTATTTTGATAATGTTGAACATAAGGTAGCTTTAAATATAAAAAAGCATAAAGTAATATTGCTATGTTTATTACTCTTAATTCTATAGATAATAATAATGTTTAATAATATGTAATTTGTTGGGCATTATATTTTTCTTTTAACAATCAAATCAAGCTTCAAAATACATTAAATAGCGTAAAAAATTATGATTATTATTTATCATTCATATTCGATAAATGTTAAAATATGTCCAAAACTGAAGCATAAGAATTAAAATACCAACAAATTAAGAATTAAGCGTTTAGTGAAATTAAAAAGTAATAAAGTAAACAGTAATGCTAAAATTATTCATTATTTATTGTAGTTTAATTTAATTGAAAAAATATCATGTTTTATTTACTTATATCGTTATTATTTATCCTAAAACTTAAAAAAAAAAAAAAATAGTATGCCAGATGAAATATTCCCTTAATTTTCAAACTATTATTAAATACATCTGATAAAACACATACGTGAAATCTATAAAGATTCATAAACATGTTTCATATACAAATTGGCAATAAAGTCAATATTATAGATGGGGATTTTTAGGGAAATTCAAGATAATTTTGTCAGTATATGGCAACTAATAAAAGTGAATATTTCATTATCTGAAAAAGATATGCATTTTACATAAGCTAGAATATTAAATTTTTAGATTTGATAAATTTTGAAATATGTATGGTACCAAAAAATGTTAAATTAAAAGACAAAAATTAAATATCAAAAATTTTAATAATATTATGCATTATTCAAAATTGTTTAAAACTCACTTTGATTATTGAAATAATAATAATAATAATAATAAAATAACATTAGATTGACACATCTGACTTTTAAAAAAAAATGAACATCAATTTTACCTATCTGACTTAAAAACAAGTATTAGTATTTATTCTATAATTTAAACAACTGAAATATATAAAGGTAAAATGTAGTATATAAATTGGCAATAAAGTTATCATAGTTAATGGACTATAAATTTTATTAATATTTCATAAGTTTTAAAATACATGGAATAATAAAATTCGGGAATTAAAATACCAATAATTTAAAAAATGGGCATTTAGAAAAATTAAAAACTAAGGGAAAAAAATAAATTGTAATAATGGAATTATTCGTTATTTTATATAGTTTCATTAGATTAAAAAAAATCATGTTATATATATTTTTTTAATCCGACTATCATATTTATTATAAAATTATATTAAAACAACAAAAACAATACGACATAAGAAATTCATTAAATATCTCATTAAATGAAATATTCCTAATCTTCAAAGTATTATTTAAAAAAAAAACCTAATTAAAAACATAATTAATATTTATAATAGCAATGTGTAATTTGTTGGACATTATTTTTATTTTGACGATCAAACTAAACTTTAAACTACATTAAATATTTTTAAAATGTATTATTATTATTAATTATCCATATTTTATATACTTTTTACTGTATAATTTTTTACTATCATTATATTTACATGTATGACTAAAATATTATTTTCTGTATTTTGCTATGATTTAATTAAAATTTCGAAAATAATATGTCAAAGTAAGTATTATTCAATTAATCTTTAAACCATTAAAATAATAATAATAATAATATAAGTAAAGCAATGCTTTCTTGGTAACTATGACTATATATTTCACCCGAATAAGACATGTTTTATACATAATAGATATTAAATATTTTAATTACATTAAGTTTAAAATATGTCGAGGTACATAAATTATTAACATAAAGACAAGCTAAATTATTAAAAATTTAATAATAATAATAATAGAAGAGAATAAATAAATGACAGCAGTAAATATATGCATTATTTAACGTAGTTTAAAGTGTAAGAGCATTGATATCATATACACATAAATGTTTATAGTTAATACATACAATTATTTTAACATAATAACAAAGCAGTGAAATTGCTTTTCTTTCCTTTCGTTTTAAAAATCAGTATCATGACCTAAACGATAAGATTTCAAGAATTCCGCACTTTAAAAGGTAGTCCAATAAATGAATGATTGATTAATAAATGAATTCAATCAATCTGATTTCTTAAAATAATATGTATAAGGCAGCTATTTTATATTAACAATTGTTATTATTACTACCACTAAAGGAAAATACACTTATGCTTCAGTCATGTTTACGTATACAAATATAAGAATATTTGAAAAAAAAAATGAGCCGGTAAAAAACAACATAGCATAATTGCATTCCGAAATAATGAAATATTACATATTAAACGCCTACCCCCCCCCCCCCAAAAAAAAAGAAAAAAACACTCACATTAAGTTTCAGAACACGTGGTGACTTGTCTATCTTATATTCAACACATCAAAAGCAGGTAAAAAAATACTAGAGTGTTCACATATAAATAAATAAATTTATGCAATATTTAAGATTAATCAAGATAAAAATCTTACCTTATTATCAAATGGTTTCCTATTATCCAACAATGCTTTAGAACAAAACATTCAATTTCAACATCGATGAAATACATGTTCAAGCAAGCAATGCTACTATGCTATTGCTATAAGAAGAAGGGAGAAGGAGGTGAGGTTGAAAACCAGTTTAGTGGGATAGATCGGACGGTCCACTGGTCCACTGTTAATGACGTTAGTCGAATCCCGGAGGAGCGCCAAATGGCTTTGTAAGAGTTCAAGTAGGTGTTGGCAGAATTCTGATCTTGGTTCGGCATGAAAAAGAAAGATGTGCCAATACGAGGACTTAGATGAAGCAATGTTTAAGTAGGGGGATAAGGGACCAGAATCTACTCCTTTCGGGACCAATGATTTTAGAAAAGGCTCTAGAATATGCTTCATCTTTTGGGCTCATGAGAGCATTTTTAATGCTGACAAAACAGGTTTTTTTACAAGACTCTGACTTTTAAAGAATATAAATGTTTTGGCGGCAAATAAAGCAAACAAAAGATTACTATTCTCTTGTGTGCTAACATGAGAAGGAAAGTAAAATTAAAGATCCTAGTCATTGCGAAAAGTAAATTTCCCCAGTGTTTAAAAGGCGTGAAGTCTTTAGAAGTGGACTATGATTTTAATAAAAAGTCTTGGATGACCACTGAAATTTTTGACAAATGGTTAAAAGCACTTGACAATCAAATGAGAAAACAATACTATCCAATTAAGTTCTAAATTTAAGGGCCAAATCATCATCAACAACAACAACAAGTTTTAAATGAAAAATAACGGATAACTATTGCCATATGGTGGAGAAAAGATATAACTTTCGCTCTAAAAAGGTCTGTGCAAGCACATTGCATTACATGTATTTTTAATTTATTTAGAATGATTATTCTTTTGCATAATTTCAGATTTCCTGTGACATTTGTTTTCTGTCTTATATGACAAAGTAAAAATTATCCGAATTTGAATATCTAAAACTTTCAAATGCATTTACAATAATGAATTATTTCAATGGCACTTTAGCATTATTTAAAGGAAATTAACCCTTTATGTACTGAATTATGAATTCATGAAAATTTCATCTTCTAAAGCATTTTTCGTGAATTTTTTAAACAAAATTAGAAGATTTACATAATCATTTAATAAAATTTAGAAGGATTGAAAGATTTAGAAGGATTCATTAAATTTGAATTTATAGGGATTTTGTGTAATATTTATAACCCCACTCAAATCTTTTATTTTAAATATTTTTCTTAGTATTGTGTAGAATTAAGAAATGTACAAATATAACGTTCTTACAATAGAAATATTTCCGAATTGAGAAATCCCTCTCCCCAACGCCAAGAAAGTTGAAAAGATGCAAAGGCCAAAGAAATCATCCTTTAAAAAAGTTTTCTTTTGTGTAACCAATAATGCTTTTGGAACATCATAAAGCAATGCATCTATAACTCATTTTAAATTGTATTACTACTAATCGATGTAGGGTTAAAGGGACAATTTTTTCTGTACCGAAGGCTGCAAGCAGTGCCTCTGTAGGCCGTGTTAATTCCCCAATAAGGAGCTTATGTTTCTTACTAATTCTTTTGGCATCAACTTTCTGTTGTAATCGTACTTTTTTTTACAATGCATTTCATCAGATTTGAAGACATTGCAAATAAAATTAATATTTCTTATTGGTACAACATATTTTAAATATCTTGCAGATAAAATTATGAATTTTAACATAGTTTGTAGTGAAAGAAAAAAGTCCTGCTAAACAACAAATTTTTAATGTAGAGAGAACCTAAACAAGCATTTTTGTCATAGAATGTGTAGCTGGAAATGGTGCATTTAAGCGCTGGTGACTAAATTGTAGTTTACATAATTTCTTTGCTCTAATCATAAAAAATCAAAGGATAATACTTTTTGATTAACAAAATGCATGAGGCATCTTTTTTTTTTTTTTTTTTGTATTGTTTTGAAGATTTTTCATTCACTTTCCTTCATTTTTGACGGGGATTATATACTAGTCAAATATTAATATCCAACTTTTCATTTCTTATTGTTTATGTTCTATTATATGTAGAAAATGGAAAGCCTTATTTAAAATGTGAAAAATGTTAATTTGTAGCACTTATATACTCTTTTTCATTACTTTGACATCAGTTGAAAATAAAGATATTGAAATGTAAGTTAAAATTTTCACTTTACATATGAACTTTAACTTTATGTATCTTCTGATCCCATAGAGATCCCATCATAAAACTTGGTGAAATGCACAAGGGCAATATAAAGTCAATTTGAGAATTTTTTGAAAATTTTAAAAATGTCGCTTTTTGAGAAATTTAAAATTCAAGTTTAAATTAATAAAATTTTTTTAAAATAAATTTGGTTATGTTGCATATCAAATTAAACGTCATAAAAGGAGCTTTAAAACGATATATAAATCATGTTTGTATCACATTTAGTTTTTGAGAGAATGGCAATTAAGTAATTTAAGATGTAGCAAATTTTAATGAAAAACACTTTAATTGTTAATAAAATTAAAATGAAATACATTAAAAAAATAATTTTTGTTTTCTTTCATAAGTATGAAGACACATAGTCCAGGCAATAGAGACTGAATAGGGGCTCTACCTAGCAAAATGCATGGTAGTTCTGGAAAAAGGCTTACTATACGTTTAGGGTCGCTGGATCCGAATTTTTAACTTCCCACCAAAATTTCCCCCGGCAACCCATCCAAATTTTGGTAAAATGCCCCCAAAAAAGGTTTTTATTGAAAAAATCAATTTTTTTATTGTTTTAGGGCAAAAGTATCTAGAAATTCAGAAAGTAGACAAAATTTCCAACAAATTAGATATATGACATTATGACTTAGGATGAAGAGGAAGGGAGGATCTCCCTCGGAACATGCGCGCGGTGCTGTGTGAACTAAGTAGTGCAATTCCACTTAACCACTCACACGTTTACATTCGCCCTCCCATCTCCCCTCCGAACTTTCTCTATAACGTTTACTTTAAGATTTTTGGGTCGCTGAGTCCGAATTTTTATCTTCCCCCCAAATTTCTACCCCCCAAACCCCCCCCCCCCACCCCAAAAAAAGTTGTTTTTAACTTAAATTTCTTATTGTTTTAGGGGAAAAGCATTACGAAATTCAAAAACTAGACAAAATTTGCAACAAATAGGATATATGACATTATGATGTAGGATGAACGGGGAGGGGGAGGGCTGCCTCTGAACATGCACTGCGGCGCTACACGCACTAAGTTATGAAGTCCAGTCAATAGGGGATTTTACCTGGAAAAATTAATACTAGTTCTGGATTTCGACTCACTTTATGCTTTTTGCGTCGCTGAATCCGAATTTGTAACTTCCCACCAAAATTTCACCCGGAAACCACCCAAAAAATTGATTTTTTGAAAAAATTTGATTTTTGAGAAAAACGCACAGGGAATGTTTCGAGGCAGCCCTCTCTCTCCCTGTTTATCCTATGTCATAATGTCATATATCCTATTTGTTGCAAATTTTGTCTAGTTTCTGAATTTCGTAATGCTTTTCCCCTAAAAAAAATAAGAAATTTACGTTAATAACAACATTTTGGGGGGTTTTCGGTGGGGAAAATTTTGGGGGTAAGTTAAAAATTCTGATTCAGCGACCCAAAAAACTTAAAGTAAACTTTATAAGGAAAGTTTGGAGGGGAGAAGGGAGGGCGAATGTAAACGTGTGAGTGGTTAAGTGGAATTGCGCAACTTAGTCCACGCAGCACTGCGGCACATGTTCTGAGGCAGATCCTCCCTTCCCCTTCATCCTAAGTCATAATGTCATATATCTAATTTGTTGATTTTTTTTAATAAAAACCTTTTTTGAGGGGCTTTTTATCAAAATTAGGGGGGGGGGGAGGTGCCAGGGGAAATTTTGGCGGGAAGTTAAAAATTCGGATTCAGCTACCCAAGAAACATAAAGTAAGCCGATTTCCAGAACTACCATTAATTTTGCTAGGTAAAATTCCCTATTACCTGGACTAACATGATAAACCAAGTTTCATCAAAATCTGCGGGGTCAAGAGAGAAAAGATGTGTTGATGTGACATGGAATGACTCATAATGTTAAATTTACTTCTATTAGGGGCCGCACCTACCCCCCCCCCCCCCCCCCCATAAAGGCCATTTTTTTTCACAGGTGCCTTAAATCCTAAACAGGCGTATTGAATCCCTGAACCAAAAGATAAGTGCCCAGGAAACAGCTGCACTTGCAACAAAAAAGGAGAGATGGGGAGGATTTAGTAACACAATGAAGGACCA
Source organism: Maratus speciosus (assembly GCA_963932465.1). NCBI lineage: Eukaryota > Metazoa > Arthropoda > Arachnida > Araneae > Salticidae > Maratus > Maratus speciosus. The sequence goes on from OZ010800.1 coordinate 335,229,678, forward strand.
CAAAATTTTCCACAAGTGAGACATACAGGTGTTCCCCACACTTTGTTTGACCTTTCAACCTGCAGGGTTTGGTTTGAAGGGGAAACTTGACTCTTTGTTGAAGGCACACAATGGATAACAGGTTATCTAGAAAAACTGATTCCACATTTACTAAAACTGGGAATGCATATTGAAGCACAATTGTTATACCTGTCAGGAAATGCTAACAAAAATAAATAAACTAATATCTCATTCTAAGGCATTAATAAATGATGCAAATTTAAGTATATTTTTTTCCATAAAGTAAAAGAATCATTAGAAACCAAAATTGTCTGCGAAAAAATTATGAAAAGTAAACAAACTTCAATAGAAATTTTTTTTCAATCATGTACAGAGTTTGAAAATGTTAAAACAGTTTTTTCACCTATATAGGTTTTGATTTCCTTATTTTAGTTTTAGTTTTTTTTTTTTTTTTTTTTGTCAACCCTATTCCAGGGCCACCCCTCATAAGGGACAATTTTCAATGGACCGGTAGGTGGCCCTTTCAGTGTATATTTAAAATATATGATAATTTGAAATATTTTATAATGGTTATATATTTAATATAGATATATATATAAAATACCTTTGAAATAAAAAAATAGCTTACAAGTTCCTATAATAAAAATGACCACATCTCTCATTTAAAGATGACATGCAATAATATTTTACATCAATTACTATAGTAAATAAATATATATACATATAAAAACATCTTAATAAATAAAACCTACCAGTCAATCTCAATATACGTATAATCATAAACATTTTACAGATAAATGATGACAAACAAAAAATGAAATAAAAAGGAATCACTCATAAATAGAAACAGAAATGGAATAAAGAAATTTGATGATGGAAAATGAAAAGCAAATCAACATGTGAGTGTTTAATTATAAATCCACAAGAACAACATTCATATGACCTGTCCCAAAAATGAATTATTTCATACAATAAATTAATGATTGGCCAAGAAGTCTATCATCTACTTATATAAAATCCAAGTGTAGGGAAGTGTAGGTAATGATTCTGGAGTGAACCCATGCATCTTACCAGTCGGCGATAAGGTGGAGCCATATTAGGCTTGATTTCGATTTGAAATGTATGTAAGAAAACTTATCTGGTTAAATACAAATGTCATCTACCTCAAATAACCTCTGTTCAACATATTTTTCTATAAAACATTCAAAACGAACAAAATTTCAAGGATGATTTGCACAATCAATAAAGCATTCTAGAAATGGTGTTTAAAAGAAGCATAACATAAACAATAAGCTACATAGTGAGTCATTCATTTTTGAGATTCATTGAAAAAATATAAAAAAAAAAAACTTTCACGAATTGGATATTTTAACTGTGGCATACGTAATATACATGGAAAAACATAGGTGGGTCCAGCACGAACCATGGAACACTCAGCTAAATGTCAGCATGATCGTTGTTTACAATTATACCATGCCCAGATAGCAGATTGCATTTGCTTTTTTCTCATCGCTGGTCAAAGTTCATTATGTTCCAACTAGCTGCCCTTGGCGATCAGTTTGGTCTCTTTTAAACATATGCTAAGCATATCACGTTACTTTTATACATAATTTAATTTACCTGCTCAATCCTTCGCCAAATCCGGAGATTCTGATACAGAAATCCTTAACTCGGCATTTTTATGTTAGCCGGGCGCAGGTGATAAATCGCCAAACATTGTTCCTATCATATATTTTCGAATTTCATTTAAAATATAGTACTTTCACTCTTTTTATTTAAAATGCATAACTTTAATTTAAAATTAAAATATTTAAAATTTACGACTCAATTATTGCTTTAAAAAAAAAAAAAAAAAAAAAAAAAGTAATAAATAATACCATAAACCATGATATTTAATTTCAACATCAAAGCTTTGTTTTAATTTACCATGTGAAAAATTGTTAATGACAGTCGCATGAAATGGACTATTGTAATACTGATGCATGATATTGACAATATTTGGTGATTTATCACCTACTCCCATCTACCAAATTGGCTGCTTGGCATACAAAAAGTGAAACGGTCAACCCGGAACTGTTGATGACAGCCACATGACAGACTTTTATTAAATAGATTAACAGTTACTTATACTCTTCAATTTTATACGATTTATAAGAATACATTTTGATAGATTGTAACAATTTACTGTTACATTCAAATAATTTTTTAGATTTGCTGAATTACAGACTTATTGGGCTAAATTTCCATAAGTGGGTATGTCTCCAAAAAGAATAGTGATGTTGACAACAATGTGGTGAGAGTTTCTAATGTGGCAAGACTATGAGAGCAATTACCTATCAAAAAATGTTTGTATATTTACAGAATATTTTTTTAAATGTATGTAGAATGGTTTAGAAAAGTATTTAAATTCATCAACTCAATTGATGTTACTAAAATAAGGGTACTTTTATGTTATACAGGTGCAAATCTCGAGAATAGAATTTTTTAGTACTTCTACATTAGTCGGGTGCAAATCTTGCCAACAATATTTTTTCTTGACAATAACAGCTTTTATTTGTTGCATGTGCAAATTAACTGTACTCATTTTGATAGGCCAGATCAAGATCAATAAATAATATTTTAGCAACAAGCAACATACAATATTAAAATTATTTGAATTTTAAAAATTAGTGAAAAGTAACTTTATTTAATATAACAAAAAGATGTGAAAGCCTCCATTTGCTTATATATATATACATACATCATTAAAAAGTCTGTCAGCAAAGGAAACAAACAAGGTCATATATTTGATATTTTCATGTAAATAGGTTGGAACTAAAAATGTACACACAGCTTATTAAACCATTGGGTAAAGATCTAAAATTTCATTCATCAATGTTTCACATTATATTTGCACCTCAATTTCTCTTTAATGTGTATAAACCATAAATCATCTGAAAATAATGATGTAAACATATAAATATAATGTCAAATGAAAAGATGCCAGCATAGCTGAATTGTATATTTCTATGAAAAGAAGTTAAAAAATGGTAAAATCACATTGTGCGATTTACTTTTTTGCTGAAGGTGTAAAAAAACTGTTTATGCACTAATTACGCTTAGAACAGTTAAAAGAAAACCAGATAGTGAGCAAACACAAGTAAAAGAACAAATTGAAATTAAACAAATTATTTCAGAACAAAGATAACATAAGCCAGAGTGAAGCTGTAATAAGTTTAATTATTTACAACTATACCATATTTAATCGCATAACAAGTGCATACTGTAATTTTTTTTTTTTTTTTTTTTTTTTTGTCAAAATGGAAGATTTGCATGTATTTCTTACACCCCATACTTTACGATAAAAGAAAAAAAAATGATATAATATTCACATAAAAGTAATACTGGAATAATTTGAACTATTAAAATAAAATTTCATATTAATCTAACTGCATGTGTGCGGACAATTTTCATTTTACAGTAAAATTTTATTTAAAGTAAGTTCCAGTTTATTTCTGTGTGTCTAAAGTTGCAAATTCTGTACTTTGTTTCCCCTATTTTTTTCTTTTCACCTGCTCTAACAGTGCAGGTGGTTTTATGATCATTAATGTTGTTATATCATCAGTAGTGATACATTGTGGGAAATAATATCATCCATAAAAATCTTTGAGGATAATAATTTTACTAATATTCACAAGACAGCAGCATTGCACAAGTATAATATTAGGGCAGAATGCAAAACAGAACTAAAAGCCCTTTGATTAGTTTAAAGATTTCGTGTGAGTGTAGACACAGACAGTAAATGAGAGATGGTTTGGATAGGGAAAACGTTAAAGCAAAAACGCTGTAAGAAAAGGGCACAAAGTAATTCAGTAAAAAGGAGTTTAAATACTGCAGTAACAATTCTCTTTTATTAAATGACAGCCTGACAACCTTTAAGATATTGATATTATCATCCTGTACGAAATCAGTTTTATTTTCTCTCTCTCTCTCTCTCTCTCTCCCCCCCCCCCCAAAAAAAAAAAAAATCATCCTGTTATTTTAATATATTTGATTTCAAAGTACTCATAAATTTACATCTTTGCATTTGAATTTTAATAAATGGTATCCAAAATGGCATGAATTTAAACTGGTTTGTTGGCAATAATTCTAATTTTCAAGAACCCAGGTTTTGGCATAAAGAATCTCATATCTTTTGATGGATTATTAGAATAATATTGTGGTGACTGGTGCTGCAAACTTGCACTTCTTCCCCATGAATTAACTGAAACTAACGCCATCTCTCACTGCGACAAGAGCTGCCTGAATAAAACATAATCTGAGCAGATCAGATGAGAACGAGATAAGATGTCTGGCGACGTCAAAGCAAATAAGAACAGTTTTTTAGATTTTTAATTAAACTCTCTTAGAAAAAAATTTAGGTTAAGAATTTAAGGGATTTAAGTTTTAATTTTTTTGTAAATATGTAAATGGTTGTAGGGTGTAGTATCTACATGTCAAGTCTTCATATGTACACGTTTAGCAATACAAGATGTTGTTATTTATTATACCATTGTTTATTCTTTCAAGATCCTCCTTAGTCATTTGGATTAATTAAAAAGAATTTTCTAGCCCACAAGAAGCCAGCTATTACTGGGACTTATGCAAAGATACAGGTAGGACTAATTTATCGATTTTTTAATAAAGTGAAACCCTGTAGCAGAAACTGTGCAGTACGGCAGCAGTGCTGCAGATTATTTTAAACCTTGCAGATTAATCTATCAGCTTAAAAATAAATACTGGACACTAAAAATTAACTCTGCTTTAAGAGTTATTGTGTTTCTTATTACATTTCCTTTGTAAAATACAATTTTTGGTTATTTTGTGGGTTATTATAAGTATTAATGATTAGTAGCTTGGTTCAGCATTGTTGGGTCGCAGATAAATTTTGGTTTGCTTCAGATGGACACCAAAAATCCTGCTACTGGGGTGAATCAGATCTATTAGGACATGCTTAGATGGCATCCCATAAACACACATCCCTGCTGGGATGCAGCAGACAGATTAAAAATTTGAAAGATTTTTATTAGAAGCTGAGAGACATTTGCCTAATTAAGGCTGAAAATTTGGTTCTCGCAGAGAAAGAAAGAGCTATCATTAGGGATAATGATACCAAAATTATAAACAAAATCGAAACTTTATTATACAATACAGAAACTGACATTTTAGACCTAGAAGAAATTTTAGAACAATTGAAGGAAATGTCAGTATAATTAAGAAAATCGCATGCAGAAATTAAAAAATTATTAAAAGCGCAATTAGATGCTGAGCTTTAAAGTTCTAAGGAATATCAAGAAAAAATAATCAAAGAACGCACTAAAAAAGAAGTACTTAATGAATCAGTGTCAAAACAGGAATTCCACTTGACAGAAAAAATAAATATTAAACTACCAAATAGAGTTGGACGATATCAGAAATTTAATATCACACTATATCAACGAGTTAATATTGATATTGGTGATATATTGCGATAACTACCTTAATGTGCATAGGAGTTGAAAAAAATCTTTATTTCGAAAGATAGGTAGGTAGTAGCAATTTAAATACAAACAGTTCTAGAAAGCAATGAATCAATTGTTTTATACCTATTTTCTCACAAAATATCAATTAAATAAATAAATATATCTATTTCAAGGGCGGTGGTCACACTGCATGAACAACTAATTTTAATTCCAAAACTGACAACCAGCTCATAGAATATTTTAATAAAATTTTTCTTTTATAATCAAAGTGTAGAAGAGAAAGTTTTTATTTTCTAAGAAATTTGTTTTAAAATTCTGGCGTCAGTCAATTATTTCGTCATTTTATGAACAGAATTTTTTTCCCCCTGAAAGGGTTAAAATAAGTGAAACGCAAAAGCAAAAATTGATTTATTGCCACGTGTCATGCTAATATATTTGTAATTAAATAGGTTTCAATGGATGGGAGATGCAGCAGAAAGGTTGTTTCTCAATATTTCTCTATGGTATCAATGCTTAATTCAAAAATGAAAAGTAAAAAATAAATGTCACTGTATTTATACCTTCCTGTCTGTTTACTACATGAATACAACATTGAAACATTTTTTGAAATATTAATCAAATGACACCTGGAATTAGTTTTATATTAATTGGTTTTTTTTTTTTTTTTTCATTGAGTAATATTCATTTTAAGCTGAAATACTGAGGCAGCTTAAGTTAAATTCACTCCAAAAACATTCACTTATACCACTAATACGGCAGAAAATATAAGATTATACGAATGTTCATTGGACGCAGCAGAGGCAATTTCTAGACGTTAGTAGCTAGGAAATTCCACTCAAAAGCAACCAATGAAGAAGCGGAGAGGCTTTGCCATGGTAACGAAAAGCAAAAAGGTGAAGCTTACTTATTACGAAGCATACTATTAGTGTACTCTGATTGGTTGTTCTTGAGCTGAGCTTTCCACCCTGTTAAGCTACAATAATATTCTTGACTCTGCACATATTTTAGCTCATGATATATCAAAGCCTTGATACATATCAATACGTCTAGACCAACAGCAGCGGCGGAATTCAAAACAGACAAAAACAGCTTTATTCAGTAACGAACAAGCAAAGAAATATGCGGTTAATAACAGCAAATGTAGTAACGTATTGGGATATGAATAGAGAATCATTAGAGGGGGATATTCTGCTCTGAATAGAGCGGGGCGTTGAATAATTGCGCTCGCTAAAGTAAGGATTTGAGAAGGTATTGCGATACATATTGAGATATGAACAAACAGAAATAATCACTGGAGGGGGATATTCTGCTCTGAATAGAGTGTGGGAGTTGAATAATTGCATTCGCTAAGGTAAGGATTTGAGAAGGTATTGCGATATTGGAACAGAATACTTCGCGTTTTTTTCCATGGATTAATGTCGCAGGACAGAAAGAAAAATGTTCTTGGGATATATTGCTGGAGTCAGAACTTAGATATCGATATTGGGACCAGAGGCAGAGCTTGGATATTGCTATTGTGATAATTGAAAAGTATCAATATTTGTCGATACATTGATAAATAATCCGGCACTACTCCCAAAGCTAAATCTTTCTAAATTTTCTGGAAATATAGCAGAATGGCTTAGTTTTAGGTCTGCATTTGAAACAACAGTTCATAAAAATGATTTATTTGATCCAGTTGATAAACTTAATTGCGAATTTTTAGCCCCAGATCCAATAAAGAGCATAGAGGGATTTGCTGTTACTGCTGCTAACTATTTAAAAGACATAGAAATTCTAAAAGACAGATATGGACAAAAAGACATTCATTAGCAGCGTCAGAATTTTTTTTAAAAAAGTCACTAGTCTCAAGGACCAGTGACCCTTAGAATTTACTGGTCTGTAGGCATCATCACTGGCCCACGACATTAACTTCTATTAAATCATTTCAGCCCTTTGAGTGAGCGCCCCCCACCCCTCAACACACACATAGAATATAAACCAAACTTATTTTGTAGTTATCCAAAATTTTTCTCATAATAAAAATTATAATTTTAATTTGCTAAAAATTAAATAAACAACAATACATAAATTAGAACTATAAAATTAAAAATTAGATATTTTATTTCCAATTGTTTATTTCAACTGACTTTAAGGTTTAGTGCAAATATTTTTTTGATTATTTATTTATTTAAATTTTATGTTTTTAAATAAAATAAAATTGTGTGATTTGTGTCTGGTTGCAGTTTTTTCAGGGCCTTGAAAATTTATGTTTGCCTGTCAGAGAGGGAAAAAAGTTACTGGTCCTGCGGATCGCTAAATTTTTCAAATTAGTGGTAGTTAATTGAATTTTTAGTGGCCTTGGACTAGTGGACCACCAAGGATTTCGAACGCTGATTAGTGTCCACGTGAACAGATTATTAAGCATTTCACCACTGAAATATTCGAGTGACACAAAAGCACTTAGAAAAATTTATGAAGAAATACAGACACAAATAAGAAGCCATGAATCTTTAAATATTTCACAGACACACATGTTAGTTTGTTATGCCATACTTTATTGAAAATATTACCCAATGATCTAACATTGGAATTTAATAAGGAAAATGTCAATGAATCTTTCAGCATAAGGAAATAATATTACTTTTATCTAAATAGTTGTGAAACGGATAATTATCCCCATCAAAGTACTAATATTGCGCAATCAAGTAGAAAGAATCATTCCCATAAACAGAACAGATAATCAAAGCAGAAAATTAACTACAGTGTGTGATTTTATGGTTGAAAATGAAAATGAAATTTATCCATTTTGTTCCGGCTTGCATTATTGTGCAAAATTTATCTTTTGAGGAAATAGTTGATTTGTTAAAAAAAGAGGGGAATTTGTTTTAGATGACATAGTTTATTGGGTTAATGGGATGCCATCTAAATGTGTTAATGTTCTAATTGATGTTGTTCTATTAGAATGTTCTAATGGATCTGACTCACTTTATTAAAAAATAGATAAAATACCTGTACCTTCACATAGGTACTAGTGATGCTAAGGTTCTTGTTGGCTAGGAAATTCTTTCTAATTAATCCAAATGACTAAGGAGGACCATTAAAGAATAAACAATGCTATAACGAATAACACCTTAAACACATACATATAAAGACTTGACATATAGATACTACACACACACCTATTTACATATTTACAAAAAAACAAAAAAAAACATAATTTCCTAAATTATTTTCTAAGAGAGTTTAATTAAAGTTCTGAAAGTTATTCTGTTGTTCTTATTTGTCTGGATGTCGCCAGACATAATCTTATCTCGTTCTAATCTGATTTGCTCTGATTCTATTTTATTCAAACACAGAGAGAGGTGGCGCTAGTTGCAGTTAGTCCATGGGAAAAGAAGTACGAGTTCACAACATCCTCCCATCTTTGAGTTTTGATCTTTAGGAGGAACTCGAAAGTGCTAGTTGAAATCGCCGAGGGCTTTCACCACTTGTCCAGCTTTGGTAACCACAAAAAGGATGAAAGCATCGTGACTAGGCATAGCTTTTTCCTTGCTGGCTGTAGTCTGGGTTATTTCTGGAACATTTTTAATGTTGTCACTTCTGGAAAAAAGCAGAACTGAATTTCTCTCTAATAACATCTGATGAGGAACAATCTGTAGTACCAATCTGTGAAATATATTTTCTGCCTTTTCAAATTTATCGGCTGAGATACCAGGAGATGAAATTTTTCCTTCATTCTTTGAGTTACGGAAAAACCTATACATCCATGCAATCATTCTTACATTTTTTTTTAATAAGAAGAAAAATATTGATAACACCGATTCAAGGCACTTTCTTCTTTACGTACAAAGGTTAAAATTGTCTTCTTTCTATCTTTATTTATGAGTTCTTCAAGACTATTGAAATAATATTGTGATGATTGGAAGTAATTCTAAAGAGAAGCTGTTCTTAGATGCTTTTAATGAAAGTTATTTTTAGTATGACCAGTTTCAAATGCAATCTGAAAATTATTTTAATTATTCCAATTACAAATTGAAACGGAATTTTATTCTATATAAATGCCTGTGCTTTTCCAAGTTAGATATATTTTATTCGGGTGAGTTTTACTTTATTTTTTTATTTATGATGATTAGATTGATTGATTTCACAAAATTAAAGGTGCTTTAAAGAATGAAACCTCTTTGAATATTAAAAATTTACATAAACATATTTTTGGAAAGGATGCCAATAGAAAAAACCACAAAAGAATTAATGATTTTTCGGGATTTCCTTTTGAAATCAAAACTGAAGAATATGAAAAATTAATTCTTCAAATTAATAATGACTTTCTGTAATTGAATTAATAAACATTTGCAATGTCCTATTCATTGATAATTTGAGTTCTATAGATTATTAAATGCCAGAATTATGTAGTTACTTGAGTATGCTGCACCTTTTTTAAATACACACCATCCCTTCCCAAAGTTTTAATACACTATTTAGAGAAAAATATTTAATAAAATATATTAAAAAAGATTTCAAATAGATTATATTGTATTGAAATTTAACAATAACTAATACTGTACAATACATACAAAATATTAATTCATGATTTTGTATACTGAAATAGAAAATAATTGTTAACAATTATATATACAGAGGCCAACTATGATGTAACAGAATGTGAAGCTCCACGGTGGCAGTCTTCAAACACCAAACTCTCGTGCATCACACGCATCTCTGATTTTAAATAAATTTTTGGTACAAAAAACCACGTAGCAAAAACAAATGCACTATCTTTCGACCATACTAGAACTGCATGAACTATTATCTAAAAGAAAAATGAAAGAAAGTGAGTTGCTTGATGAAGATTTTTGGCCAAATAGTAGTTATGTTTATGTTCTTGAGGTAATACCGAAGACTCTGCTCTAATTTAATATGTTATACATGGTATAAATGACACTGTGATTAAAAATTCCCTTTTATGGGTGTCAAAATATTCATGAGTCCAGGCAAAAAATTAAAATTTATGAGAAATTAAATGATTATAAAATTGTTAAACCGTCCAAACCAGAAGTTGAAATTTAGCATAAGAGTATATCTGTAAAAACTACAATTTATTGTTTTAACTGTGCTAGGGTTGCCAGATGGTATGTTTTTCCTGTAAGTTGTACACTTTTTAGACTATCGTATGGTATACATTTTAATTTATTCTGTACGATGATTTCTTCAGTTTTTCTACAACATCCTTCTTTTGATAGTTTCAAGAATTTTTTTCTTTTTCATTTTAATTCAAAATTTTACCTTTTACCGAAAAAAAGTTATACACAAGCACATATAATGTGAAATGGCTTGTTTCCGATCAGGATGACAAAAATCTTGGAAGAGTTGTGTTAACTGTGCAATCGCGAACTCTTGGGTAGCATTAGATCATCTTAATTTGGCATTATTATGGACTATAAGTAATCGACATTATAAAAATTTTAATTTAGTATATCTGTACCTTAAGTTTTAATATTTTGTTTGATATATTTATGCTTGAATACATTTATTTTTGTAGGGTCCCTATTACTAAAATTTTCATGATTATCATTGAATTGTAGGATGTTTTGTTTTAGTTTTGTTCCTACAATTCAATTATTTTTCTTTCATAATGAAATATATGAGAGCAAAATTAGCTTAAAATGTTAATATGATAATGTAATAAAAATACAGTTGGAAAATAATGATTAAGTTGATTAATTAATAACCTCTTTTAAAAGAAATTAGTTAACGAAAACTTTACTGGTACATTCTACACAGTTTAGTATGTTATAAAAAAAGACGATATCGCGATAAAACCAAAACTAATTAGTGTCAATCAAAATCTTCTGGTTTTTTCTAAGATAAATCTGGCAATCTTAAACTGTGCTGAAAATTACAATTAAAGTATTAACTTTGCTTTCATTGCTATAAAAACAGCCATAAATCTCAAGAGTGCCCTGAATCAAAAGATGAGAAATTGCCTAATGAACAGCCACAGGTAAATACTGTTACTTGCTCTCAGAATCCTTAAGATGTTAAGCTTTATTCATACAGAATTTAACTTCACTGGTAGATACGGGTAGCTAAAGAACAATTTTGAAAGAGAGAAATTTTGACAAATTTCAAGAAATTGATAAATTAGAACCAACAGATTTGCCTTTAAGTAGCGTTAGGAAAGAAATCTTTTAGACCAATTGGTTACTTCAAAGCAGAAATTAATACTTATGATTGAAAATTTGAAACAGGCACTTTTGTTCTCAATGACTATTCAATTAATTTTGATTTAATTAACGGTAGTGATGCGATCCACCAAGGTACATTAACTATTTCTGGTAACGATGTAACAATACATAAAAATGAACCTAACAATTCTTTGGTTAATGTTATAAATTCAAATGAAAAACTTTTGATTCTAAAGGTAAATATTTTCATTCCTCTTCTTTTCAAAATAATAATCCACGAGTGTTAAAACAGAGCAAAAAATTACCATTTACCCATGTTTATAACTTTACCACCGAAAATAAAGAATTACACTTAGAAAAAGAAAACTTAATTGTGTAAATTAAAAAAGCTGAAAGGAAACGAAAAGAGTTATAAACTGAATTATTTATGTTTAGCAAAAACTAACAACCACTCTAAAAAACTAGAAAAGGAGATGGATGAATCAGAAGAATGTTCTAGAGGGATAACTGCGAAAAGAAAAATTAAAAAAAAATTAGATGATTTTCAGGAAGATTATGAAAATTCACAGCAAGAAATGATTAAACTTAAAAACAAAATAAAATTAAGTAACGGTCTTTGGGACTTCCAGAATGATTCAAATTCCACAAAATGATCCTTTGTTTCTGGAGAAAAGGAAAAGGGTTATTCTTCCAAAAGTGTAAGCAAACCGAATTTAGAAATTAAAAGGGAAGAAAGTCTTTTAAAAAAAATCATCTAAAGGAAATATTAAGAAGTTGAGGAGTAATGTTTCTAAGAAAATTAAGGATGTCCAGAAACCGACAGAAAAATATGAAAATGAAAGTTATTGTAAGAAAAATGAAACGGAAAAACAAAGTAACATACTAAGACAAGTGGGTAAGTGTGATCACAGATCGCACAGAGTGTTTCGTTTAATATTCCTTTCAAAACACTTTATCCTTTTGAAAAATCTGTTAGTTTGACAATTTGCAACCAGGGGGCGCATTCAATTCTAAACAAACCTCTATCCGAACGAAAATCCGTTTTACATACTATCCGTAGATATATTAGTCGAGGGGATTGGGCCCATAGCACCCGGGATAAGTAGGTGCACCTGGCGGTAAAAATTGGAACTAAAATATGTAAGGCTATGGTGCATAATATGAAAGAATGGCCAAAGGGATGTCGGCAAAAGTTGGAAAATTTCTCCCCGGGTTAAAAGGGCGGAGGTTAGAAAAATTGCTTAAAATACACAAGTTAGAGCCCGGAAGGGTAAATAATGTAAGACTTTTTGAAAATTTTATGATTTGTCGTGTGGTCTGAGGTATTCAGCTATACGTATGCAAAAATTCATGTCTCCAACTTAATTAGGGGCTCTCTTAGAAAGAATTGCTTCAAATACATATGTGGTAGCTCAAAGGGTTAAACGTAAGACTTTTACAAGATTTTCTGATTTGTCGCCTGGTCTCAGGTGTTCTGCCATAAGTATGTAAAATTTCAAATCTCCAATTTAATTAGGGGCTCAGTTAGAAAGAATTGCTTAAAATACACAAGCTGAAGTTGAAAGGGTTAAACATAAAAATTTTTTTAATTTATTATTTGACGTATGATCTGAGGTGTTTAGCTATAAGTATGCAAAATTTCACGCCACCAATCTAAATAGGGACTCACTTAGAAAGAATTGTTTAAAATATACAGGTGGGAGCACAAAGGGTTAAATGTAAAACTTTTTCAAAATTTTATGATTTGTCATTTGATGTGAGGTGTTCAGTTATAAGATTGCAAAATTTCACGCCTCCAAACTAATTAGGAGCTCACTTAGAAAGAATTGTTTAAAATACACATGCGGGAGCCCAAAGGGTTAAGTGTATGACTTTTTCAAAATTTTATGATTTGTCATATGATGTAAGCCGTTCAGCTATAAGTACCCAAAATTTCATATCTCCAACATGTATAGTTTCTGAGAACAGGCTCTGTGACATACAGACAGACAGAGGAGCGAGACGAATAGGGTTTCTTCAGATGAACGAAACCCTAAAAAAAGAAAGCTTGTGATTGGAAGAAAACGAAAATAAATTTGACAGTGATTCTGAAAACAACACCGATTATGACTGTTTTACTGATTTTGACAAACATTATCTCAATCATGACAAATTCTCTGATGGTGAAGGTGAATCCAAATGTGACAAATATTTTAATTTTGATGAAACTTGCATACTCAGAAGAAATCATATCACTTTTAATTATGAAGTCTGAAGAAAAGGGGGGGGGGGGGGAAGAAGAAAGAATATTCTACAGACGAAGCTGTAAAAATGAAGTTTTTTTGCTTTTAAAAGATGAATTCTAGATTCTAAAAACTTTTTTCCAAGATGTTAATGTTTTGAGGATAACTGCTTGTGATTTTGACAAAAGATGAACTGCAAATATGCAGGTTTTTGATGACTGAACTGCAACTGTTTTATTTAAAAAAAAAAAAAAAAAAAAAAAAAAAGACATTTACTACTGCTGTTTTATATATGTACAGTCGTGGGAAAAAAAAGTAAACACCCCCTACTAACTTCTCAACAAATTATCGTAGAAGAAAGTTACTGGTACCGAATGATTGGAAATAAAGTCTACTTTTAAGTGATGCATTTAAAATTTGTTTAAGGGGCCATCTACATATTAAAACAAAACATAACTTTGTTTTTTTCAATAGCAGTACACAATTCTGACAGCATAAATGAACTCTACACCTTTCAATTAGCCTATAAACAAATTTTTATGCAATTCGTGCCATAAGTTTCCGAGAAATTAATTATTTTAAAACGAGCGTATTTTAAGGGCTGTATCCAAATTGAAGTTCCGAACTCGAATGTTACCCGAGAGAGCTGCCTTCTTGATCAAGGCAACGTTTAAGCGTCAATGAAACCTGTTTGATTACAGGATAGCAGAATAAATTTCAAAAATTTACTCACTTCTATCATAGACAGCCCCTTAAACCATCATTTTGCCGTTTTTAAGCATAATTTGAAAACTACTTGGAAGAAAAATGTGAAGTTTTGGATTTCCATAAAGCAGGACTTAATAAATCTAAATCCATCAAAAAAATTGTATGTTGCAATTCATAATTTTTTTGAATATTAATTTCATAATTCATATCATAAAATTATAAAAATTTCAAATTCAACATATTTATGTTTGGGTATATTAGTATTATTGCTACACAAAAAATTAGCTCATTAGGAGCATAATTTCAGGAGATATAAATAAAAATATGAAAATATAATTTAACATTAGAAGTACTAAATTTTGAATGTCTATAATTCAAAAACTTATCATTCGAATGACTTGAAATTTGGTATCTAGGCATATTTTGAACCGAAGATTTGAAATATCTTGTTAAATTTGGGTACTGCCATTGAAAAAAATGAAGTTTGGATTAGTTTTAATATGTATATGGCCCCCTAAGCAAATTTTATACACACCCTTTAAAAGTAGACTTTATTTCCAATCGTCCGGTACCAGTAACTTTCGTCTACGATAATTTGTTGAGGAGTTAGTAGGGGGTGTTTACTTTTTTTTTCCACGACTGTACATATATTATTCTCTTGTCAGGTTGCTGATGTGCAAAACACCTAGTGGATTGCTCAGGTCAGCCATCTAGCCAGGAAAAGTAAAATTCTATAATAAACTACATTACATCCCCAAAAATAAACGGACAGTTAAAACATATTTACACATTTTGTTGAATATATAGAGAAATACTTGATGAATTTTTCTGGAGCTTTGCAAATATAAAGAAAATGTCTGACTTCATATTATTCAGTGAAGGTTTTATCACAAGGGCTCAGGGTTCGTAAATATCATGATATTTTCAAAAATATCCGATATTTTGATATATATCCGATATTTTTGATTTATATCCGATATTTTCAAAATAGTCAACTTACTGCTGATAATAAATATTTTCAAGCATAATCTAAATTAGAAAATAAAATATATTGCACTTGACATGAAAACTTAATGTACTAAAAGTGTTTTTTTTTTTTTTTTTTTTTTTTTTTCATTTTCTTTCTTTCTTTTTTTTTTTTCACTTGGAACGAAATGGAAGATCAACTAATTGAATACAGAAACAATTTGCTTTATACACTTACATAAAACAACAACAACAAAAAAAAACCCTTCGGATTCAGTATCAATTATCAAGAAATCAGAAATGTATAAAACAAATTTTTTTTTATTGAAAAATTTTAACATAAATGTAAGCTTATTTTAATTTTTATTCCCAAACATGGTGTACAGTTTAAACTGAACTAAACCAGAACAGATTCTTTTCTAATGAAGCTTTATATAACTGATTTATCTAAATTAGACAGTTCGCTCACCCGCAAGAAAAGTGACACAGCTCGACAAAAGTAAATTCCACAGGAGAGGCAAAAGAAAATTTGCATGACTTTACTGTAACATGAAATTATAGCACTTAGCTCTGCATGCAGAAATGAAAATGTGGATAAAACCCATAAAAATGAAGATGCATGATGAGGTTTGGAAGGTTGGGTATTTTTACGTCCCTACACAATCCACCCCTCTTCTGTGGTCACAAATGAACATATAGCACAATAAAGTGATTTTCTGCAAAGCTACACTTATGAAACTGTTTATGTAGCAAGACGCACCTATGAGAAACCTTTTTTCTGGAATAAAACGTGAGATGTGTCACTTTTCTTGTGGGTGAGCAAGTTTATCTTTCATTCATCATATTCTGTTCTGAATTAATTATGTCCCACATGATTTACATTTAAAAGTAAAAAATTCAGGCATAAAACTTGGAAAATATATTCGTTTTCTTCTTTGGCTAAAAAAGTCACTGCCAGACATAAAAGTTCTTTATCTACTGAACAACACAGTCAAATAACAGTTGAAAATATCATTTATGCTTGTTTTGGCTGAACTAGAGATGGGAATCAGGGCCGAAACTGGGGGAGGGGGGGGGGGGGGTCATGTGCCCCGGGCGCCAGAATGAAGGGGCACCAAATGAAGTATTATACGTTTGGAATGGATCATTTTCTTCTGATGGACTGATAGATTCCATTATTATGAAACAGTCATTATAAATGAAGTGTTAGGTAAAGATGAAAGAACAGTCGTAAAAAGTTAGAGTTCTGATTTTCTGGTCAGAATTCTAACTTTTTACAACTGCTCTTTCATCTTCACTTAACACTTCATTTATAATGACTGTTTCATAATAATGGAAGCCATCAGTCCATCAGAAGAAAATAACTCGGTTAAAGCAGAAACTTGGATAATCGGGACTCTACTGTATATTTCATTTTAAAAATGATCTTTAGAATATTTTTGTTGGTGTTCAGAGGGGGGTCATAACCCCCATGACCCCCCCCTTTTTTTTTCCAGTTTTTTTCGAAAGGGCTATTTTTCAGTTTTTCCAAATTGGAAAATTTAAAATTTCATTTATAAAATAATATAGTCAAAATTTTATAATTGCTACATTCTGATACTTTTATTTATATTTTTTATATTTAGGGTTCTTCATGAAAACCTTAACATGGAAAATCTTATCTGTAAGCAGGGATCACTTTAGAAAGAACTTGAGTCCCTTAAAGCTTTCCTTCACAGTTTTTTCACCTTAAAACAAAATTCTTTCTCTTAAAAATTGACATTTCGGAATTTTTTTCCAATCTCCAAATTAAATGCTTCACAAACGTAATGATTTTAGAATTAAACAAAAAAAACCTGTTGTATAATAGCTGCAATCACCAATGAATCTATTATCTAGCTGTATATATGCACAAAGGACCATCTCAATAACGTTTAAATAAGAATTTAAATATGATAATTTCTAATTTACGAAATTCCGATTACATTTTTTACAAATTCACAATTTTTTACATTTCATTCACATTTCTTACAAGTTTTTACAAAAGTTTACAACTTTGCAAAAACATGATCGTATGAAAAAACATCCAAGCAAATCCATGGTAAGATAATTAAATGCAACTTCTCTTGTTAAAAATGAAAATTCATGTGCAAATTTATTTCAATGTTATACCAATCAATGAAAATGGTAAGGTGGAAAATTTAAAGTCAAATTTGAAACATGCATTTCTTTTTATTTGCATAGATAGTTTTTCACTATTGTCAGAAAATTTTCTTTTGATAATAACATGCAGTTGAATTTTTTTTTTTTTTTTCTTTTCCTGAAATATAGATTCTTAGAGTTGTCTAAAATGTATTTAAAAAATATATAAATCCATACAAACTTTGTAACGAAATTGTAAGCAAATCTCTGTGAAAAATCTAGTTGAAAACAATTTTTAAACATGGAAAAATCCACCTGTTTTAAATGTTCCATTAAAAAAATACTTTTTCAATATTTAGAATCTAAAACTTACTAAAACATAGTTTGGGTTTAGACTGGAAAGCTGTATCAAAACTAAATATACACGAAATTAAAATTATAACTGTAAGAGCAGGAGGGGTGGGGGGAGATGTAATACAGTAAACCCATTCGCGAGGGTTAGGTTCGCAGAAACCACCGCAAATGTCAAAATTGCGAATGTTGAGACTATCTTCCCGTGTATAAAAAGTGGTTAGGTTTTTTGATTTTGTCTTAATGGAAAACAGCAGTTGAAATGTAAAAATATAATTATTAAACATTAAAAAGTACATGCTGAAGATAAATTTGAATATTTATAAATATATTGTACATAGTTGCTAGTTGATGGCTGAAAAAATTTATTGATATACAATTGCTTGGAAGAACAGATCTTTTGTTTATGAATTTCTGTATAAGGAAAAGATGCAGTCTCAATTTCTTTTTTGTATTTAAGACTCCTCACCAGTTAAGAATCGCATTCAATTGCTTTTTCAACAAGTTGTTATTGAAGTTTTAAAATTTCCCATACAATTTTTGCAGAAAAAATTTCACTTGTAATACAATTTTGAATTTTAGAAAATTTGGCATTTTTTAGCATCAAATTCGGGTTTCTCGGAATTACTGATCTATATTTTACCTCAATATAAAGGTTGAAGTCCTCTGAACTTAGATTATACAGTACAATGCAGCTGTCCAATGCCAAATAATTTATAGGATTGGTAAAACAAAACAAGTACTTTGTAAAAAATATTCTTTATAAAACAAAATTCATGAATAATCAAGTTGAGTATTCGTGAGTGTTGAAACATTCTTCATTTTTTATTTCGCAAATAATCAGAACTCGCGAATGTTAAATCCGCAAATGTTAAGGGATTACTGTATTGTAAAATAATACTAATTTTTAAACAATAGAAGATTTGAAAATGATAATAGTATTTATAATAATACCAGAACTACAATAATTTGTATGTGTTTTTAAACTGGCATTCTTTATATATTATTTGAAAACCAGTACTATGTAGTTGGGATGTACCAAACAGTTTAAAATTGCTTTTAAACTGCAGTGATATTGATTGAAGCTTAAGATTTTTTTTGTTGTTATTTTTTAAATTAGCTCTACTGATATAATTAAACAAATGCTAATAAAAAATCATTTCAACAGACACATGATATATTACAAACACTGGTGTTAAATTAAGCGAGAAAGGCTACTGTCAGAATTCTGAGACTGAAAGGATAAACTTTTAAAAGCTGGCTTGTTTGTTTTTTTCTTGTTAAATAATATATTCACCTAAAGGGAAAATCATTTTTTTAGTGTGCATAAATATTAATAAATGTTATTGTTTTATATTTTTTAAAGAAAATAACTTATTTTTGAGAAACATTTATGACAAATCAATTTTTCCATTTTTTCCGCCACTTCAAATTTTCTGGAAAATTTACATCGCTAGGCCTGAACATATCAAAAATATCTTGCACACTGATATTTTCAAAATAAATAGCAAATATAGAAAATAGCAAAAATCTCGATAGTTTGAAAATAAATATCAAGTAATATAAAAATATCGAATATATATCATGATATCTATCAAGATATATATCCATTGATATATATCAATGAACCCTGCGAGGGCTATTAGGGGACCAACCACATATTGAAGAAAAATAATAATATTTGAGATCATCCAGTAAAATAAATTATTTCAAATGGCCTACAGCTGCTATGTGGATATTGTATAACATCTTCGTTAATTTGTGTAAGAACAGCATGCATATTCATGGAATTATAACGATTTCTTTAAAAAATTCAAGAAATTTTTGCATGTTTTTTGTTTATATGATGCAAGGTTTTCAAACAATTCAATACCAGTTTCAGAAGATTTGTTAAAATAAAGTAGAAACAATACAGTACAATTAGAATATAAATAAATTAAACATTTCTACATAAATAGGCAATTTAGAGCAGCCTGCAGATCATTTAGAGCATTTATTTTACAGGGTGATCCCAATCATATTTTTTCCCCTTCAATTTGAGGTAGGCCCCTTAATAGCCTCAGAGATAAAACCTTCGGTGAAAAATATGAAGTCAGACATTTTCTTTATATTCTCAAAGTTTCAAAAGTATTTGTCAAGAATTTCCCTAGATATTCCACAAAATGTGTAAAATCGTAAGTATCCGATGATTTTGGGGAATGAATATAGTGTATATTCTCTCATCCATAAAGATCTTTAAGAAGAAAAACTTTATCAATATCCACAAAATGGCAGAACTACACAAAGAGAATATATTAAGACAGAATGTGAAAAGAACTAAAACCTTTTAATTGATTTAAAAAAATCATATGAGTGTTAACACAAAAAGTGTAATGAGATAAGTTTCCAAAAAAGTTCAAAGGAGAAATCTATAAGGGAAAACGCAAAGTTGTTTATTAAAAAGTCACCTAAATGATGCAAAATGATGTTTCTTTTTGGTTAAGTGATGATAGCCTGGTGATTTTTAAGATGTTCGTATTCATCCTATGATCACATTACATTTGATTTCAAAATAGAATGTGCCTCCATTGCTCATAAATTTACACCTACACATTTGGAGTCTCTTAATATTAGGACTGTGCATTGAATTTTAATCTAGGTGAAGATGTTTGTATTTACTCAGATTTTCATGCTCTTGTGGATATGAAAATTGATGGATTTTCTATGAATTATCAAATATAAAAAAATCCGCCTTGCTACAAAAAAATATAGTAAAAAGACACTGGGAGGAAGAAAGTTTGGCACAGATGAAGCATGTATTTGATATAGGAGCAAACAAAAATATGTGCTTAACCCCTTCGTGACGAGCATCTTTTGCAGAAGTTTTAATCTTATCACTGTTTTTTTTTTTTTTTTTTTTTTTTTTTTTTAAATAGAAATTTTTGCCTAATTTAATTGGGAAAATGCCCCTAATAAATAAGGCAAAATTTACAATAAAAAATAACTGGTAGACATAATCAAGAATTCTGAGCACTTTATGCGATAATAAAGCAGTAAAACCACGAGGATCATTTTCAAACAAACTGCTACTTTAACATTAAAAATATACAGAAAATATTTTTTGTTGTTGTTGTTAATATAAAAAAAAGGCTGTATTATTAGCTTCTTTTAGTTTAACAAACAGTAAGAACATGATTATTTATTATTTTTTCTTTAAATTAAAAAGAAGTGTTTGACAATTGATTATTTTGTCTAATATTACTGTTAGAAGTCACATTCTTGAGTTTTTCAAAAGAAATTTCACCCTGGAAAAATGTTATTCTTAGGAAGATAATAGTAATAATAGATTCAAAACATACATAATTCTTTAACAAAAAATAATAATCAAAAAATAATAGTAATAATAGATTCAAAACATACATAATTCTTTAACAAAATAATAATAATAATAAAAAAAATAAAAAAAATATAACACTCAGAAATAATAAAAATATTGTTTAGATGATAACTTTCAATAAATAAAAGATACAGTAATAGTTTTCCAGTTGTTTACGCAAAACAAAATGAAAAATCTGGCTTCCTTTGCTGACATCAAAACGTGTGAAAAGTAACTATGGCAACACTCATGAGACATAGAGAGGGATAAATATTAAAATTAAATTTTAGACTATTATTAAAACATTTTAGAAAAAAAAATAGCATTTTCATAGATTTTAATGTATTGCCATACTCTTAAATTCAGATATAAAATATAGTCTAGATAACAAGCTTTGAAAAGAACTTTTAAATTAAATTTTTTGATCTGGGACATGTAAATTTCTGTAGTTTGATAACTAAAATAATCTAATACTCAAATATTTAAAAACCTTCAGATATAATAATGATCACATTTTATTAACTATAGCATTACATTAATACATGCACTCACATATACTTTAACAGTAACAAAAGATTACTTCTTTAATATGAAATATGGATTCAAAGATTGGGAATATTTAAATAAGCAATTCATTTGGGATTGACCCATGGAAGAATTGCACAATCCTGTTTAAATTACAATTTTTATTTAATAATAATTATTTATTTAAACGTAACACAATAAAACTTATGAAAAAATAATTAACCTAACCCCCCCCCCCCCCCTCTAAAAAATCATTTTAGACAGGTTTCCTTTCATCAAGATCGTGAAACTTTTCCATTTAAGGCAGAATTAATTCCATTACAGAAAGGCTCGATTTTCAAAGGTTTTTACTGTATTTATTTTAAAGATAGTCATTTCATTATTTACTTTCAGTTTTCACTCTGAAAAAATTAATGTAAAAAAATACTTTAACTCGCATATTTTTCACATATCTAATTCGAATATCTATGAAATGGTAAAAAAAAAGAAAAAAAAAAAAGTTTGTTCTGTAAAGTGAGGAATTAACCTAACAGAGAAAATCAACTTCTTATAAGTTAAAATTAAAGGGGGACAGAATTAAACAGAAACAGCTTGTAACTGAAAATAATAATAAAAAGAAATACTTATCACTTTTAAGACTAATACAGTTGCACTTAATTCTTTGGTAACAAGGAAAGAACTGCTTTATTATCTACAGCAATCTTCATTCTATAATGATTTGATGCCGATGCTTTCTAAATTAAAAAGTAAAACAATTATATATAGCAGAATCATAAATAATAATTCTAAGTAGCAAAAATAAAAGTTAAAAAGATACACAAATGAATGAGGAGAAAGACAAAGAAAGGATGCAACAATACTAAGAAAATCATTTTTAAAAAAGGTAGAAATCAAGTGTACAAAAAAGTACAAAAACATAAGAATAAAAAACCATTCTTAAATTAAGAAGCACTAAAATGAAAGAATAGTAATCAAATGATATTATCCTTGAAGATTAATGAAAAGAATATTAATTTATTTTTTACTGCCAAGGATAAATAATTAGTGAATGTTTTAAAATGCAAAATCACCCATATCAAAGGGATATAATACTGCAAATTGGTGTTATAAACTAGGTAACTGAAAATAGTTAGGGAACTTTTGTATCTCATACCTTGAAAAATACAAGTATTTCGAATAGTGTATTGCTTATACATATGTACCATATCATGAGCCAAGGGTGTAAATGGTCTTCCTAAACCAAGATTGAAAATTTTCCAGGGATTGAAGTATTTCTCTGGAGGAGGTGGCAACAGCAAAGGATTATGAATATTTTCAAGTTATATTAGGATTAAAAGAAGTCACAGTAATGTCAAAAGACTTTTACACTTCCAATAAGTTGTGTCTTTTTTTTACAAAAATAAGTATGTTTTAGAAATAATACAGATTTAATGTATATTCTAAAGCAAAAACCAGTCCATGAATAATGATGACATCATACTGATGGTGGCAACAACTTGACAAATAAATTTCGCTTTTATTGCAATTTTTTTTTTATTTTACACAATTTCAATTTTCATGCAGTCCGATAGAGAGAAAAAGAATATACTTTTAAATTAATTTGTTTGAAACTGAATTTTTATGATTTGAAAATAATTTTCAAGCATGAATACTTTTAAAAATCTGTGTGTCAGATACGGGACATTAACCAGTTTCACTTAAAACAATGTAAATAATTCAGTATTTGCTTGTTTCTGTGTACTACTATGTTTCTGTATGTTTCTGTGTACTTCTATAACTAAATTGCCAAAGAAAATTAAAACTTCACAAATAGATCAAATATGAATTTAAGAGAAATACAGGGTGTCAGGGCTATAAGTATCTAAAAGTTGTGGCTTATTATTACGAAACTACCCATTAGAATATAATAGACTTCACCTCCATGGATTGGAAACCCCTCCGAGATTTTAAAACATTGAACAAAGCAAAAAACCGTTCCGTACGAATAAGCCATAACTTTTGGATACTTTTAGCCCGGACTCACTGTATAACAGAGCTACTATCTATATTATAAAGGACAAACATATCTGTGAGTAACGCATACGTCATTTTGCGAATGGCAACACTTCGAAATTTGAAATAAAATTTTGGTTTTGCAATTTTCTCTATAGCAAATTTTTAAACATCTGAACATCGCACATTTTAAATTTTTACACCATCGTATAAGGAAAAAAATGCTTTTTTAAATGCAATTTGTTTGAAAGCTGTATCTCCATTTATTTTTGAGTTATTAATTTTTTTGTAGTTTTCAATACCATTTTTCTTATCGTGGCAACAAAAGTACCCCATTTCTATTGAAAGTCATTGAAAGTAAACGAAAATAGTCGAAAATAGGAGATACTGTATCTTTTTGTTGCCATTTTCTCATAAAACCTAAAAAAAAAAGTTGAAATTAAAATATGTGCTATGCGAATATTGTCTGTTATTCCCTGGTAATGACGTCATAGGCATACTTTTCTATAGACAAAGTTTAAGATTGGATTGTAAAAAAGGATTGCTTTAGTGGATGCAAATGACGTCATTTTATAAAAGAGCGTGTATTTTAATTCTTAAACCTGAATTATGTTTTGTAGAAGTGCGTCATTTTCACAGCCCAGCTGCTTTGAAATTCTTCACAGGTGAAAATGCTTCACTTTTGAAAATAATATAATCGAAATCACACACTGATAAAATGCAATGTTTTACAAAAATTTAGGGATTCTTTATGGAAGAGAGGTGACATGCAAATAATAGCGATTTATATTACAGAAATTGATTATTCTCGCCTGGATGGATTTGCTCCGCCGAGTTAGACAAGCAAACAAATAATTCGTGGTTTAAAATAATACCATATTCTTGACGTTTTTGACCAAAATTCTCTCGAATAATAAAATTTTAATGCTATTTCTTTAGGGCATTCTACTATAATTTTATCAAAATAACATAATTTGCTTAATTTAAATTTTTCCTAATTTTATATAAACTATATATTTAAAACACAAGTGTGTTTTTTAGTCATCCGCCCTGATCCTTCTGCTGAACCAATTTTACTAATATTTTTTTTAAACTGAAAGCTCTTCATTTGTAGATGTGATCGCACTATCTGTTTTTTTTTTTTTTTTTTAAATATCCCCACTTTTATATTTTAATTTTAAAAGCATTTTATGAAATTTCTTCAAAATGGTGAAAATTAGATAGCTTTCATTACTGGAGACAAGAGAGAAATAATGAGGTATTTTTATCTTTATTCATGCTATTTTGTGATAAAAATTCAAAATTGTTGATAAAAATTGTTGTACAGAGTTTAGTGTCACAAAATCTCATTAGGGGCAGAATATTGTATTAGGGGCATAATAACGGAAAATGACATACTGCTTTTGAAAACACGCATTTTTCCTCATAAATTTTCTATATTGTTTTTCCTTCTCCATGTGTACTAAGTTTCAGGCACTAGGCGAAATGCTTATTTAAGTGAAAATGAAATCATACTTAAAAGAAAACAATCATTTTCTTAGATAAAATTAAACATTTTAACACAAATGCATCTAAAAAACATAAATTACGGAAATTTTTACTCTCCGGAATTGAGATTAGAATTTCAAGTAAAGGGTGCGTCTATTCACATAAAAGATGTTGCTGAGAATCCTGACTTCAAGTTTTGAATTAAAATGATTTTTAAATGATCAAACAAAATACAATTTTTTTTAAATGATGAATATGGATATGAGAAGTGCGTATGCAAATTTTGAGAAGGTGAAAATTGCTGTTTTTCATTCCGGAATACCAAGCATAAGAGCCTCAATTGATAACCACATCCTAATAACTGATCTTTATTATATTTTACTGATTAAGTATCTATATTATAAAGAACAAACGTATTTGTGCGCAACGCTGACGTCATTTTGCGAATGGCAACACTTCACGATCAAATTTCGGTCTTAAAATTTTCGCTACTGCAATTTTTTAATCTTCTGACCGTCGTACATTTTCAATTTTCGTGGCAAGGGAAAAATTTATTTTCAAATTCAATTTGTTTAAAAACTGTATCTTAATTGACTGATGTATTATATTTTCTAAAATAATTTTTAAGTATGATTTTTTTTAAGTTTATCATATCATGTGCTGGTTTCAATACATAATAATAATAAAGATTTTGCACATAAAGCAACAAATATTTTTCAGCATTTGTTTCTAACTATTTTTGCATAAAAAAATTAATACTTCCTTTATAAACAAATAAAAGAATAATATTAAAAAAACTGCCAATCTAACATATTTGTGAAAGACATATTAACGAAATTGATACTTCTTTTATAAACAAATAAAAGAATAATATTGTAAAAACACAAATCTAACATATTTGTAATCGTACAATTTAAATTTTTAGATCACCAAATATAATTTTTTTTTTCAAATGGAATTTGTTTGCAAAGTTCATCTCAGTTTACTGATTGTCTATGGTTTTAAAAACAATATTAAAGCATGAAATATTTTTTAATTTATCTATATCGCGTGGACCTCGATTACGAAAGATTAATCTGTTTGCCCTTAAAAAAAAATAAAGAGTTCACCATTTTCTTACGACTAATATTCATTAAAAAAAAAAAAAAAACTTCCCTATGAATAAATAAATAAAATAATGTAAATAAAACACAAATTTAACAGACATATATAAGTTCTGAAATTATCAGAATATAAAAGGATGCCATAAGAAGCAAAATCTTGGTCAAATAACTCTTAGCATGCGGCAAATAAGAAAATATCGCTTTTGATAAATTTCAAAAATTTATTTGATTGTATAATTCGTATTTTCCATATGAAAAGTGCTGTTTTAATGTAAGGGGCAATCTAAAAAATTTATTGCATATAAAAAAAATTATTAGTTTTCAATTTAAAAAAATGTTTTCCCCTATATTCTTTAACCCGGGAAGCCCAGGTACGATCCTTTAGTATATTTAAAAACTGAAATAATCAAAATCACAAAGGTTACAAATAGTGAAATGTTTCACGATTGACTGCTGGCATAAAGCAAATATGAACTCTTCTTGGTGTGGTTGGTTGGAAATCTAAAAAAACATATTAAACGTAAATTACAGTTTTCAATAAAAAATGATTTTCATCTATGCTGTACAGTGTGTAGTATTTCAGACATTTGTAATTTGCATAGCCAAGGTTTCATTGCCTGGTGTATTTAATATAAAACAGGCCTCTTTTGCAATCTTTCAAGGGAAAACAAATGTGTAATCTTCGGACAGACCTTACTTGTCGATAAAGGCAAAGCTACTTAGTCTGTTTACTCACTTTGGAATTAGAAGGATGCCCATACTAGGAGACATAGCAATGATTTTGGCATGCAGAAAATCCATTTTCGGATTTAAGTTATATTATTTGTTTATTCCTGTTACTGTTATGCCATGAACATGGATTATTGGTGTCTATCATTGTTTGGGAGAATAAATTTGCATTAATGGATGTTTCTAATTCTTTTTACCTTCACAATAGAATTACATTTCTGATATTTTTATAGGTATAATATTACAAATTTAAAAGCACTTACTAGCTTTTTTGATTATTAAGTCTGGCTAAACATGAAATAAAACTTCTTTATTTTAAAATTTTGATGCAAATTAGTAGTATTAGTAGTAACGTGCCTTTATGAGGTGAGTATCAACGAATAACTCAAGAAAAATGCATCTCTCACTATTAGTTATACATACTTGACCTTTACTTTTAAAAATGTAATCATTTTAAAAAAAATTTTTAACTTTTATTATTTTACTTTATTACTTTACTTACCGTAAAATCCTGATTGTAAGCCCCCTCTTGAAAGAAAGCCCCCTCCCACTTTTAAGCAATTTTTATCTTATTTTCGCTCCCAAATATAACCCCCCCCCCCCCTCCCCTCCATTCACAAAATTTTTTGTGGGAAAAAATGTATTTAAAAATCTAAGGGAATCATGATATGAGAGTCAGGAGAGAATGACTTATTGCTTAAATATTGTTGCAGTAAAATAATAAATACAGAAGTGCATTTGAAAAAAGAAGTACATTTTTCAAATTTTGCTTAGATTTTTTTTTTTTTTTTTTTTTTTTAACGGAAAACTTTCAAAATATGGAAGATTCTCAACCCTGTATTTACCTTATTTACTTCTAAATTAATGATAAAAACAGGATTTTAAATAATTTTTTAAATCTCAATTATAAGCCCCCCTCCCAAATTTAACTGCTTTTTCTTTTCAAAAAAGGGGGGGGGGCTTACAATCGGGATTTTAAGGTAATTATTTTACTTTATTGTAAACATTCATTATAATTTTGAATGCATTATTATGCACAAATTACTTTTTTAAAAATGTAAAAACTATGACTAGAAATCTGCAAAATTCTAAAATCCGCACAACCTCTGGTCCCAAGCTATATGGATTTGAGAGATTCTATTGTATATATATATGGGGCATTCTCACAATCTTTTGACTTTTGGGAATAAAAATCTGGTGAAAATTAAACTTGCTAAAATAACATTTTAATCAGATGGACGAATGCCTTAATGATCCAAATAAAGAAAAATGGCCAGCAGCGAATTTTTTTTTATTTAACTTTTTTTATTTTTTTTATTTTTTTTTATTTTTACTTATAATGAATTTGCATAGTACCCACAGGGCCACAGGACATTCAAATAAGAAATAATAACAATGTAGTATTTTTTGTAAAAAGTTTTGGTATAACATTGTATTAAAGGGGTGTTAAAGAAGGGAAAGTCAAAGGGAAAATAAGAGGATGGTATAGGAAAAAAGGGGCGATAATGGGGGAAAAAAAGGGATGATAAGGATGGGACAGTAAGGAAAATTACTTTTAATTTTTAGGCAAATCATGTTAAGACTAAGTGATAGCCACAATATTCATTGATTTTTAGAAACAGTTATTTACATTGGATTAAATTTTTAAAAAAATTTAATTTACCTCAAAAAGTGCAGGAATAAAGCTTGGGGATGGCAAGACTACCAATAAAGCCACGATGCTTGAAATTGATATTTAAATGCTGATTTAAATTCTGCAGTCAATTTCCTGTCAAAGAATTTTAGACATTCTTTCTCTAGCATACTTCTGCATGAGAAAAAACTTGAAAAAAAATTCTGTGGCTGCATCTGAAGTGATTTTCTGTATAGGTTTAGCAAGAGATAGTAAGGATCTAAAACCCAGGGACAGAGTTCAAAAAATAATATCAACCGTAAAAATGTGTGCAGGTTCATTTTTTGCTACATATTTATATAAAACAATTGTCCCAGTTTCAGAAAAAAATTACATCGAGTTACTTTTATTGAAACAATTTTATACACACAGCTCCAAACTTAAAAATCAGCAATCAGAGACATGGGACGGTATAAGAGTTTTCCTGGTATATAGACCCCCAACATCGTCACAAACTTATTTATCTCATTAATATTGTTATGCATTCATGTAATGGGATGTTCCTCAGTATATGAAATAAAAAAAACACAAGAATATGTACTAAAATAAAAATTATTATTCAGGGACATAAAAGTCAAAACACTGAGAATGCCCCATATATGTACATAAATTATTGTAATAAAAAATGAAGTACTTATTTGTTATTAAGATTATCTTGGGAGCTATTCACGTAATGCCCTTTCATATATCTAAAATCATTACTATTTTACAAATAATACATAAAAAAGAAAGTTTTATATTACACATTATTAACATAACATGCAATGAAGATTTTTATTAACTGATAAAACATAAATAATTGAAAATATATCAGTATTGCAGCCAGAATCTATAATAATAAGGAATAAAGTTTGTCTGCTTGTCTTTTGACTATGTTCTGAAGAGAATGCTGCACACAGTGCTTCAAAATTTGTTAGGAAGGTACCTCTTATGCATGCAGTTATGCACCTCAAAGCCCAATTTTGGATTCTTTTGATTAATTTTTTTATGAGATGTTTACCATTTTTTAATTTACATTTCACAGTGGGTTGGGTTGGGTTGATTGTTGACGGCCAATTATCTACACGAGGGATATAGGCCCTAGGGGGAGTGCCTTCCGTGGAGGTCTTTCTAAGGGAACCTAATCCGTATTAACGCATGGAAATCCACGGCTCGAAGAAAACCACGAAAACTCCGAACGATTAGGCCGACGGGCGCGATTGGGTTCGAACCCAGCACCTCCCGTCTACCAGCTTCGAGAGCAGAACCTCTCAGCCACTGGTGGGGCCATTTCACAGTGATTTTGAAAAATTATTAAAATATATTCAATTTTAATCTTTTAGCCTCATATAGTATATTTTGTCCTCTTTTCAATAAAGTTTATTCGGAATTCGTACAGCGATTTTTGAATTTTTCGTGGAATTTTTTTATGCTATTGTAATAAAAATTATTTTGTAAAGCTTTTTACGCATTCTGCCGTGATTTTTTGTCATTGTTAAAAGGAATTTGGTTTCAAAGTTTTAGCATAATATAGTAAACTTTATCCTTCACTTTTTTAGGCAATTTTTAAGGTAATTTTTTGCATTCTGTGACTTTCTTTTTGTATTAGTGAAAAATTCTTGTTAAAACCTTTTCTTGTTTCTCATTATAGTAAATTTTGTTATCTGCAATTTTTAGCATTTTTTCACATTCTGCAGTGATTTTTTGAGATATATTACAAAAGGAAATCGGTTTCAAATTTTTTGCCTAATATAGAAAATTTTGTCCTATGCGACTTTTGAACTTTTAGCGATTTTTAATGCAATTAGTGTTGACTCTAAGCCGCTTTAGCAGGACACAGCGCCCGGCGGCCCTTTTTAATTCTTTTTTGTGCCCGGCGGCTCTTTTAAATCTTTCTGATGCGCTCGGCTGCCCTTTATAACACTTCCTATGTGTCCCATGGCAATTCAATTGATCCTGGGAAAATATTGCAAATTCTCGGGACTCTAAACAAACCAGTTCAAAATATTTTTTGTGAACAAGGTACAGGTATGCCCTTTTTTTAGGGTAGTGCTCCCTTTTTGAAAAAATGTACCCTTTTTTAGAATAGTGTTCCCTTTTTGAAAAATTCCTGCCCAGCGACCCTTTTTTTTTTTTTTTTTTGGAGAGTCAACAGTAGCAATTTTTCAATGTTTAAAATACAATTTTCAGAAGAGTTCTGTCAAAAAATTCTTATTTTTTATTATAATCTCTTAAATTTTTATATTCTTTATTTTCAGAAAGTGGATTAGGTTGTGTTCATATCTATATTCTTTATTTTCAAAAAGCAGATTAGGTTGTGGAACACAAGCACATCTGTTCTAAAATTTTACTCCTCCCTAGATTTTTTTTTTTATGTGCACCCATGAACCCCTTCTTTCTTAAATTTAGAAATTCTAACATTTTAAAATACACAGAAAGCCTGCGAAAATGCATGAAATCGGCTGACGTTACTTTTCAATTACCAAAGATACAAATAACGTTTTCTATTTTTCTGCGAATGTGAAAACTCTTGAATTATTATCGATTGTTCATTGACGACGACTTTTCCCGATTGTTGTTTCATGAAAATCAGATTAAAATGCCAATTTTGAACAATTTTCAGAAAGATTATTTTTTTAAATAGGAAAATGCAAAACTATTCGATTTCATGATATCTGAATAATAGTCCAGGGGAAATGTACCAAAAAAGGGGGCTACCTTGCAAAAGGTCGGGCAAAAGATTTTTTTTTCTAAATTGTTTATAATGATGCCAACATGGAAAAACCAAGTTTTCTAACAAAATTTCTTAAGGCTAAATTTTCTGTGGCCATAATACAAGAAAATTTTGGGACCTTTTTTTTTTTTTTTTTTTTTTTTTTTTTTTTTTTAAATATATCGAGACTCCTTGCCGTAGCATGATATTTGTTAATTACAATATTAAAGAGAATAAAATTCTCTACAACTTTCATATTTACAACTTTTTTATACACTCAATAGCAAGCGCAGTACGCCATTTCAAAAATAGGACAATTTTTTCAATTTTCTTAAAAACCGTGAAAAACGCAGTTCTGCCCCGATTATTCAAATGTTTCGGACGGATTTAATCGTGTATGTTAACTTCTTTATATTAGTAGCAGTAAATTATGTGTTTCAGGGCTAAAACTAGCCTTTTTTGCACCCGTGCCAAACATGGATTTTGGCACCCCCTCCACCGCCCCTCTTTTAAAAAGAAAATTTACCACGGAAATTTTAATAAATCTCTAATTTTGAAACTTTTAAATGTGTAAGCATTAAATACATAATGCTGAACTACGTAATCAGCTTTGCCAAATATTGATTCAATTAAAACCTTGAAAACCATACCGAAAAGAACCGAAATATATTCCGCTTTAAACAGGTTTCTATCTTAGCAGGTATAATTGTTCATATTCTTTCTCTTGAAAAAATATACGCTTCTCTTTAGACCGAATTCCATATATACAGATTTCATTTTCAAAGATTTTACAGTAGTTGTGAGGCGTTTAAAGTCCAGTTATATGAATTATAGGACTAAATTAGTCACACAAAGACATTTGCAACCTATGGGAGCGTTCTTGACAAATATCTTGCTCGCATTTTGTTACTTTTAAAATAATTTTTTTTTCATGGGATACCTGAGATCAATATCTAATGTTGTGCTTTTGTACTTTTTCGGGTTTGGTTGCTTTTTTTTTTAAATATATTCGGACACTTTCATTTTTGGAAAATTGTTTGGAACCCGTTCTAAAATTTAATGTATTCTGTTTGAGCTTTAAGATTATCTAATAATTGCTGTAAAGTTTTACATATTTTTGCATGCTAAAATGATATAATCTCTTATTATATTTATTGATAAAAGTGGAAAAAAATTGACAATATATTTTAATACTAATATTTTAAATATATTTTTCATAAAACTAGTGATCTCAAATATTTTATTAACAGAATTTATAAATTTTATAAGATATAAATGCATAACATTAGTTAGTGAAGTAATCTGGTGTCATTTTTATTGCAGCTATTTTATAAGGTAAAAGTATTTCTTTCATAAAAGATATTTATCTTTTGACCCCCCCCCCCCCCTCTTTTATATGGAACTACAATTCAATGTTTGCTATCTTTAAAACAGTAAAACATATGTTATCAATAATTGGTAAATAAAATAAACCATTGTAGTGGGGAATAAAATATGTTTTTCTTTCGCAAATTTTTCGCATACCTGGGTGATTTTCAAAAAAAGTCTCATGTTTTGCTGTCCTTTCACATTTGCACAGAAAAATAGTTAAATATCATAATTTTAATTACTGTATATACTCGCGTATAGGCCGACTCGCGTATAAGTCAACCCCTTAACTTTCGAATGCAAATTCTGACAAAAAATCAAAAACCCGCATATAAGTCGACCCCCTAACTTTTTACTTCAATTTTGCGCAAAATCAAACGAAATATTTTACTTGCCTATGAGAAAAAGTAGTAAGTAAATAAAAATAAATCATTGAAAAATTTTAATGATAAATTATTATTATTATTTGTATATTTTCTGTAATATTTTATTATTCATACACATAAAAAGTGATAATTTTGAGTTTTCGAAGTTTTATTTTTTAATTAACTCGCGTATAAGTTGACCCCCCAAATTTGCTTGCCAAAAATTGTCAGAAATTCCTCGACTTATACGCAAGTATATACGGTATTTCATTTTAACTATCATGTTTTTTAATGATAATTTGCAGATATATTATTATTTATAAAAAATTTAAAAAGAAATATATTCTTTTGTAGTCAAAATATCATTACTGTAGGTTGTCCCAACATTGTCAAATCTTTACCTAATAAATTGCCTAAAGTTCTATTTAAAACAGATGGTTATAATTTTTTTATACATTTTTATTTATTAAGATGCTACTAATTTAAAAAATATTTATTTTCATTAAACTTATCTATAATTCTTAATAATTTTTTTTAACCATGTCCCAAGAAAGAGTGTCATTGCCATGCTTCTGACAAAAAGTTCCTCCGGATTTTTTTAGAGGACAGAACATGCCTTTTTATCAAGGCAAAAGTACTTCTTAAAAGTCAACTTGTTATCAGGTTTAGGTGAATAGAGTAAATAGTTTTATAGTTTCAATAAAACAAGCAAAGACTTTGAATGTTTTGGTGAGTATTCTTTTGTAAGTCATTACCGTACCCAATTCTAATTGATTATTAAATTAACTTTTATTTCTTAATCTGCTTTCATTATATGAGAAATAGAAAATCATTGTATGGGCCAGAAGATGCAATGGCTGCCATTTATGCCTTGGTAAAATTAAAATATTTTGCTTAATTTATCATTAGCGTGCTCACTTATGTCATTACACCAAGTGCATTAAAATTTAAAAATTAGTTTTAAAATGTTAAATTAGTAATTTGGTCTCTGCTGATGCTTGTATATTAATGTTTAAAGTAAGGTAATTATTTATAAACAATTAAAACTTTCTGATTATTTCTAAAAAAATTTGATTTTGTTATTCTAAAACATGGACAGATTTTGAAAATGACCCACCTATTCTATTGATACCTGGAAAAATATGTATGCATTATAAAAATTAATTAAAATTAAGCAAGAAATCTTTTTTAATTGAAACTATCGTGCCAATAAGTTACTATAGATTGAAAAATTCTTTTAAACTGCTTTGAAGTTAACATTGTATACACTTAAAGTTACTGTCTAAATATGAAAATTGTCTCATTCATCTACACTCTGCCCTACTTTTAAAATTATATAAATTTATTGCATATAAAATGTCTGCTGAGATGAAAATAAAGACGTGAGTGTGCAATTAATAGATAATTTACTGGTACCAATTTTTAGAAGTCGACATACACAATTAAATCTGAGGGGAACATTTGAATAATCGCGGCAAAACTACGGCTTTCACTGTTTTTAAGAAAATTGAAAAAATTGTCCCATTTTTGAAATAGCGTATTGCGCTTCCTATTGAGTGTATAAAAAAATTGTAAATATGAAAGTTGTAGAGAATTTTATCCTCTTTAATATTGTAATTGACAAATAATATGCTACGGCAACGAGTCTTGAGATATTTCCAAAAAACCAAAAAATGTCCCAAAATTTTGTTGTTTTTCGGCCACAGAAAATTTAGCCTTAAGAAACTTTGTTAGAAAACTTGGTTTTTCCATGTTGGCATCATTATAAATAATTTAGGAAAAAAAAAATCTTTTACCCGACCTTTTGCAAGGTACAATGTACATTTCCCCTGGACTATAACAATTCCTATAAATTTTATGCATGTATGAATAAAAAGAACTTCATGAAAATGTCAGAAATTAGTTAATTCAAATTGGCAAACAGTTAGTTGTAAAGAAAACTAAATTTTTTAAACAAAAGGTTAGAACTATCCTCAGGCTGTTCTCAAATCTAGATAAGCTACTTTCTGACACATTTCTGAATTCATTTTTGTTCGGAAACACATTAAATTGGCAGGTGTTCTTACTCAAAAACTATGCAGTCGAATGCTGTTTTCCATATTTTGGTAAAGGCAGATCTTTCAGAAAATCTTACATTTATGTATAAAATTAAAATGTGTATTACGGGCAACTGATGAATATTTTCTTGTTTTTGAGTACAAAACTGTTGAATTATTGAACTGACACCTGATTAGAGATAGGAATGCTCGGAAAAAAGCCGAAAAAGTTTGGAAAAAAACTGGTTTTCTTCGGGTTTTTTCCGAAGGGCTATTTTTCAATTTTTCCGAATTGGAAAAATTGAAATTTCATTTACAAAATAATATATTCAAAATTTTGTAATAGCTACATTCTGATACTTTTTATTATATTTATTTTTATGTTAAGTGTCTCACATGAAAACATTAATGTGGAAGATCTGATCTCTAAGCAAAAATCTGTTTATGAAAACTCAAGTCCTTTAAAGGAATCTTCACAACTTTTCACCTTGAAACACAAGACACTTCACAAAATCACAAAATGTTTTCTCTTAAAAATAGACATTTCAGAAAATTTTTCAACCTCCAAACTCTTTCACAAATAATTCAAGGAGGAAAAAATCAACATATAACAGCCCACATTATCAATAAAATTTATCTAGTTGTATGTATGTATTAAAGACTTTATTAACTAAAATAGGAACCTAAATATAACGATACTTTCTAATTCACTGAATTCCGATTACATTTTTACAGGTATATACAAAAGTTCATAATTCAACAAAAACAGGATTGCATGAAAAAAAAAAAAAAAAATCTAAACAGATTCCTGGTAAGATAATTAAATGCAACTTCTGTTGTTAAAAATGAAAATTCATGTGCAAAATTATTTCAATAATATGTCAATTAATGGAGATGGTAAAGTTGAAAATTTAACATAAAATCTGAAACATGCATTTATTTTTAACGTCATAGTTGCTATTAATCATGTAAGCAGATGGTAAGATAAAAATATTTAATTAGAAAAAAAAAATCTTTTTAATAACAACATGCATTTGAAATTACTTACTCTTTTCTTCCTTTCTTTCTTTTTCTTAAATATAGATTTTCAGACTTATTTAACTGTGCATATTTTTTTTATATAAATATATACTAAATAAATTTAAAAAAAAAATTAAGCAATTTCTAGTGCAAAATTTTTTTGAAAGCAATTTTTAATCTTATGATAAAATACACTTGTTTTTATAACTTTCATATTAAAGAGAAAAAAAAGCAAACTTTTGTAGTTTCCAAACTCACGAACTTATTACAAAATGTATAGTTATGTTTATTAAATTCTTCACTCTGAGTCAGAATCTGAATTACCTGATTCTGCACTGCTGGTAGATGACCCCACTCTGTTTGCATAATGGGTTCTTCATTGAATAGGTCTAAATTCCAGCGGATAGCTACAAGTTTTCCACCATTTGCTGTGGTCAAGCTGTTCCTCAACTTTGTGTGTATGTTACCAAATGCTGACCAATTCCTTTCACATGCTGCTGATGTTGGTGGAACTTGTAATAACCGGGAAGCAAGTGGGTTGAGAGGTTGTGCAGTGCAAAGTCCAGACCACCAAGTAGTAGGGCTAATGTGGCTGATTCCCATATTGATTTTCTGCTCCAAAAACCAGACGAACGTCTGTATTCTTCCACATTGGACATAACTTTTCCGATATCTAATCCAAGATCATCTGCTTTTTTGTGATGTAATCAAAAGCACTACAAATGTCATCATCTGACAGACACTGCCCCTTATAATATGGATCTAATAAATTTGCTGCAGCGTGGATTTCTTAACAGCAAATTAGTTTCCTTCTTTCTAAAATTTTCACGACATTTTTTTCTTCCTGAGAATTTAAGGGTGAAGTAGTTAAATTACTACTTAGTGCATCTGCTGTACTCGACCAAAGTTGAGAAACATCAGACAGCAAAGCATGATTTAACTCCGATTTTGTTATAGCTAGAACTATAGACTTTTAAATCTTTAACGAGTTTTGCAGCTGTACCCAGAACACATCATCTAATATTAACCGCCAGATTTCTTTATCCATATTTATGTATTTCATTATAGCAATTTCTTGAAGAGACAGCTTTCCACTTTCCAGACTCTTAAACATGATTACAACTCCATTCTATCTTGTTTTACTCGGTAACTTGAGAGTTGTTGCTTTACTTTCCCAAAACTTTTTATACAGTAGAACCTCTTTTAACCGAAACTCTCGGTTAACCAAAATCCATTTTTAAAACCTTTTTCTATTACATTCCTTGTGGGCAAAATCCATTTTGAAAGAAAACATCATTTTTTTAAAAAACAACTCTATTCCTTGTGTGCAAGCGGTCCTTTACGAACAACGAGTACTTATATTTTCGATCCCCCTTTCCTTAGAGTTCCTTTGAATTTAACTTGAGCTTCCGTAAGCTGCAGAGTGGAACGAAGAAAACGAACAAATTAGCAATTCTGATGCTTCTGAATATTTTGCAAAATGTTTAGCATGGCTGGATCAGCAGAAAGCCTGTGATACTGATGAACTAATAATATTAAAAAACTCCGTGACAGAGCTTCAAAGCAAAGAAAATCGAAACTGACAAAACATTTTTTCAAACCCTTGGGATATATGTCAAAGGTACTTAATTTCAAAATTAAAATTCAGGCAATTTATTCTTGTTTCTATTTTGCTATTGCTTTATTTTTATTAAGCACTTGTTACCATAATAAGAAATATTGCATATATTTCTCCTTAATCTTAAAATGGAATCATTCTCGATTATCAGAAAATTTTGATTTTCTGAAAGATGGTCGGTCCCAATTACTTTGGATAATCAAGGTTCTACTGTACTTGGTTTCAGTTTAGATAGATAAACTGTACCAAAACTAAATATATTTTTTACAGGAAATGAAAATTGTAACAGTAAGAAAGGAAGATTTAATATTGTAAAAATATAACATTTTTTAAGTAAAGGAAGATTTCAATTATGATATGTATAATAATGACAGAACATCTAATAATGACAGTGGCATCATTTATACACTTAAAAATCAACACAATGTAGATGGGATGTATTACATTTGTTTTCAAACTGTAGAGATATTAGCTGAAACTTATGAGGTTTTTTATTTCTTTTTTAAATTAACTCTATTGGTAAATAAACAAATACTAAAACTAAAAAATCATTTCAACATAGACATGATATAATAAACAATAGTGTTAAATAAAATGTGAATGCCACTATGAAAAGCCTGAGACTGAAAAACTAAACTTTTAAAAGCAGACCTTGACCCCCCCCCCCTTTTTTTTTAACAATATAATCATATAAAGGGAAAATAATTTGATTTTAGTGTTGATAAATTAAACAATTTTTTATTATTAAATATTCTCTTAAGAAATATAATTTATTTGGGAGAAACATTTGTGAAAAATCAATTTTTCCAACTTTTCCTATTTTTCCAGAAAAAAACTGGAAAAACACCGGTTTTTTTCCGCCACTTCAACTTTTCCGGAAAATTTATATCTCTACACCTGATACCATTGCTTAGAAGACAATTTAACTGCCGGTCAGTTCTTTGTAATTAAAATGCAAATACTTTTATCTTGTGTGTGCAGAAGGATGAAAATTACATCATGAATGTATTCAAAAGGTCGTAAATAAAGAACTTCATTC
Organism: Maratus speciosus; assembly: GCA_963932465.1. Taxonomy (NCBI): domain Eukaryota; kingdom Metazoa; phylum Arthropoda; class Arachnida; order Araneae; family Salticidae; genus Maratus; species Maratus speciosus. Next base: position 335,268,695 of record OZ010800.1, read on the forward strand.
AGTCATTTTATTTCACAGAAAAGAAAGTTCTCGTTATTTTAGATATTTTATCAATATACCTGGTATGTACTGCAAGTGAAATTTTTACTTTTTAATAGCTGGAAAAATGAAACAATTAATTGGACATCAAAAATCTACAATTTCCGGAGATGACAGGAGAAATTATCTGCAGCATATCATCCCATCTAAACACTATAAGGACGCTGTGGAGTTACCCACTCATTTGTTTCAATTTCCAAAATCTCACCAGAAATCTTCCGTGCAAAGACAAAGATTCACTGAATATTACTAGGTATTTATCATAAATATGTGCTTACGTTAAAATATATAAATTTTTTTAATCAGTCAACTGTTTTCAAAGGAGAAAAAAAATCAGATTTAAAGAACTTTTTTTTTTTTAAATTCAGTATATTTCTTCTCGTGGAAGTACACTTCTCTCTAGTAAAAGCCTTTCAACAAGCTAACTCTGTTCGGAGTAGAAGTACCCATTACAATTTTGTTTATGCATCTCTTCTCCAATTTTTTTTAATTAAATGATGTGCTATAAGAAAATCCCGACAACACTGAGTCATAGTTAGTGATATAGTACATTTGACCAGATGTCAAATGGTGGTCAATTCAAATTCAAATTAATATTCCAAATGAAAGAAATAGGTTTGAAATCAAAGGTCTGTTTTCACTTTTTGTCTCAAAAATTCCTCCAAGACAAAAATTCATTCTGAAGCAGAAGTTCTTGCACCCGTGTCATAAGCATATGTAAACAACAATTGTATATAACTTAATAACGTAATTGTAATGCTAAATTAAGGAATTTAAAAAGAAGGTATCAATTACTTTCAACAGAAATAATATAAAAAAAAATACTGAAAAATCAGAATTTTCTAAATATTTATTTCTATACATGAAATTACTTGTTATATTTGACTATAACTAACATATTGATATATGCAGTACATTATTACTTTTTTTAAAGCAATGCGGCATAACATCTTTAATCCCGACATCTCTAATTCGAGAACTTCTGTAATCCGGACATTTCAGAAAGTTTAATCATTTTTATTTTCAATTAAAGATCATAAATGGCGATACAACACATTATGAATTTCAGAAAATGGTTAAGAAAAATGAAGGCTAATTATTTAGTTTATTACTTTTTTTCATTTTAAAATTGTAAGAACTTTCTGAGTTATATGTATAATTAATATAGATGTCTCTTCTTATTTTTTTTATGATTAAGTTGCATAAATTTAGATTAGAATTAATACTAAATTTTAAACATTATCTTAAGTCACAACAGATGGCGCCAAAATTATGCAAAATCAGATTTCTTTTCTTAAAAGTTTTTAATTTATGTCAGAATTGGATATTTCAAAGTATCATTTATTTTATTTTTCAAAATATTAGTCTTGTTAAAATAGCTGTATTGCTACAGTATTAAAAATGTAATATTTTTTTACTGAATAATATATTTCATTTTTCCAATTTGAAAATTGTAATAATTTTCTGTTTTATATGTTATTATCCTTGTGTATTACCATTGTTAAATATATTAAAGTAACAGTAAAATAAAAAATTACCATTTTTCAGGTAATATAATTTCAGAATTAATATTAATTTTGGTATTTTTTCTCTCCAAAGTTAAGAAGAGGGCACCAAAATATCGCAAAATCTGATTTTTTTATTTTATCTTTTGGCACCAAAATATCGCAAAATCGGATTTTATTATATTTTATTTTTTAAGTATTTAATTTCTGACTTACTTCAATATTTCTAGGTGTTATAAATTGAATTTTTTATAACATTAGCCTCATGTATCACTACTTTAAATATGTTAATGTAACAATAAAGCTATTTTTAAAATCAATTATAAGTCTTTTATAAATTTCTCACTATAACAGTTTTGTTTTTTAGAGAACTAATTTCCATTCACAATATTTTTCATGTTATATCTGTTATTTGCATAATTTATTCAGTATTTATAAATCAGAAATTGCGATAAAAAAAATCGCATTAGATTGTTTTTTGCGATTTACAACAGACGGCGATAGCACATAAAATACAGTCATCTATCACTTATGCACCTCTCAGTTATATGCGAATTTTGTAAGGTCCCGCCACGAGGAATAGGAAAATAATGCTATAGATCTCTCACTTATAAGCGAAACTTTGAATTGTCTCTCTCAGTTATACGCGGAAATAAAATGCAATTCACAAACTAAGAATTACGTGTGAAAGTTTTTTTTAATCTATAGAAAATTTTCTGCAGGTGTCAAGGTCAAAAGACCGTTCCGCAAAGCGCCTGAAAGGGTGGAGAGGTTATTACGGTTCGATTTTTCACCCTCTCCCCTCAATTCCAATTGCTTTCTCTTTTATTTTTATCAAGCTATGCGCGTGTTTCTTTGCATCTTTGCTTTTACGGTAGCATCCGGATTTTTTTTTGCAATAAAAATGAGTAAAAGAAAGTTAACAATTTCGTTCAAAATGGAGATTATATGAGCAGTGAAAATTATCCTAAACTGTCAAAAATAAGTTTAGCTCGAAAATTCGATTTACCCGAATCAATGCTCAGAGGGATTTTAAAGAACAAGGACTCAATCAAAAAAAATGAACAGTGAATATTCTACACAAGTGAAGAAATGATCAAGAATTCAGAAAGGAAAATTTGAGATTTTAGAAACCACTTTAATTCAGTGGTTCAGAGAAATTAGAGCTTCTAATTTACCCATTAGTGGTGAGTTATACAAAGCAAAGGCACTCACTTTGTCATCAAAATTGGAAATCGAAATTTTTTCGGCTTCTTCGGGATGGCTAGAAAAATTAAGAAAAGAAATGGTTTAGCAAATCATTGTCTGAGAGGAGAAAGCGCAGCTGTTTCAGATTCAACTGTTAATGAATGAATTGCAACTCTTCCAAATTTAATTCTAAACTTTGATGTTAACATTTTTAACTGTGACGAAACAAGTTTATTTTGTCACCTTTTACCAAATAAAACGCTGGATTTTATGGAAGAAACATGTCATGGTGGAAAACACAGCAAAGAAAGAGTGACTGTGCTTTTATGTTGCAATGCGGACCGATCAGAAAAGTTACCGCCAATAGTGATTGGTAAATCGAAGAAACCACAGTGTTTAAAAAATGTGAAGAAATTGCCATGTTCTTATGCAAGTAGCATCAAAGTCTGGATGACATCGATATATTTTCCCCTGCAAATTGTACTAGCAGACTCCAGCCATTAGATCTCGGTATAATAACGTCAGTTAAAGCGCAGCATAGGAAAGATTTGGTGAGAAAAATGTTCATATCACAAGAGCAGAAAAATGAATTCAAGAAAATTTGGATTCTAGATGCTATGCATATGTTGGTTTCCTCTTGGAATAACGTAACAGCCATGACAATTTCTAATTGCTGTAGAAAAGCGGGTTTTTTTCTGTTGAAATTATTCCATTACAGAGAAATGAAAACAGCAGCAATGATTTTAATATAGACGTGGAAGAATAGAACAGCATAAGCCAAGATTCTCTTTCTTTTTCAAGATTTCGTAAATGTTGATGAAAACTTAACATCAACGGCAATAAGAGATATTGAAACTGTTTTTGATGACGTGATAGCTGAAAAAAAGGGAGAAGATGATGATAATGATGAAACTGATACTGTAATTGTCCCATCTTATGCTACTGCTTTAGAAGCCTTGGACACTTAGAGATGTTACCTTCAAAATGCTGATGTACCATCAAATACAATGACATACTTTAACGCATTAGATAAGGTCGTTGTACAAACACAAACTAAGCAAAAACAAACGACCATTGATGACTTCTTTAAAGAGGACTAATTAGCATTTTGTCTTTTGTAAGTACTATATCTCTTTATATGTAAAATTAAATTTTACATTTATTGTATTTTTTTAAACTAAATTTTATAGTAAAAGTTTAAGAATTTTTTTAAAGTACTAACATTACACCCATTTATTTTATAAAATGTTATTAATCATAATTTTTATATTACAAAATGCTTTTTTTCATAATGTGTATACAGAATTACTACATCAACACCCTCTCAGTTATGTGCGATTTTAAATCAATTCTTTCAAACGCGTATAAGTGAGAGGTGACTGTATACGTAATTACTTAATTTTCTATAATGCAGAACCGCCGCAATCGAGCTGATTTTGGATTAAAGAATTTATACAGTACAAAGTCTAAAGTTCGGAATCCTTGGGACTTTACCAAGCCCGAACCTTGGATTTTTCCGAATTTTGGGTCATCAAAAATATTACTTTTCCAATAAAAAGAAAAAGTAAATTTCACTACTTAAAAATGCAAAATATGACATTCATATATTAAAAATTACATGTAACAGCTATTAATACTAAATTAAACAACTTTTTACATTAAATAAATAATAACAAAATAAAAAGTTAAACAAAAACATTTATCTAAGGGAACATACAATTTAAGAACAATTTTTAACAACAATTCTACAGAATTTAAGAACTTACACTATTAAACATTTCAGTTAATGTGCGCTGCTTTAATAACTTTGGCTTCTGATTAAGAAGTTTTTCTTTTATTTTGTACATCGACATGAGTTCTGATTCAGTAATGAAGCTTCTTTGCTCCAGACCTTTAATGGCATTATCCAAGGAGTTTATGATTCCATCGATTAGCAACTTTTCTCCTTTTTCCTCATTGTCACAATCACTTTCTTCTGCTTGTTGGTTTAAAACCATCTCACGAATTTCACCGTCACTTAATGTGTTAGTAACAGACGCGTCCTTATCAACATCCATAACTTCAAGGATATCACTTTCCTCTAAAGGCATTGCTCAGGATTTAGCATACATTAAATGTTCTGCTATGTAACGTTTCTCTTTCTTCAAACGAGAACCCTCCCAGTCTCGTTCCCGATCGTCAACACCAAAAAAAATTGAAGAAGGCCATATGTTATGCCAAGCATTTTTCAAAGTGTCTTCAGAAATATTGTCCCATGCACGAGCAATGTTCCACAAAGCGCCCTTGACATTAAATTGTTTCACAAAGTCATGTATATTTTCTCCATTGTTAAGGAAGTTTAGCATACACCTCAGAAATAATTTTATAATGGCATTTTAAAGCTCACAAAATACCCATATCCATAGTGCAATTAGGAGGCAAAAAAATAACTTTCACATTTTCTTCAACAAGAATTTCTGCCTCTGGATGAGCTGAGCAATTATCCAAAATTAAAATGATACTCGCATCATTTGGAAAACCGATTGCTTTGCTGTGAGCTTTAGCTTTGGGTACAAAAGTCTTATGGAACTATTCTGTCGTTATATTCTGTGTTATCCACGCTTTTTTACTTGCTCTATAGTGTACTATGGGGAAGGTTTTGACTCCTTTAAAGGCACGAGGTTTAGCACTTTTACCAATAACTAGAAGTTTGTACTTATGAGTGCCTGCAGCATTTGCACATGCTAAAATGGCGAGTCTTTCTTTCGCATCCTTAATGCCTGTGGGTGCAGTTTTGTCTACCGTTGCAAGTGTTTTCCGTGGTAGGTAATGCCAAAACAATCAGCATTATATACAGTCCATTCCCTCTAATCCGCAAATGCCTATAATCCACACTATATTTCAGATGTAAACAAAGAGCTAAAATCTTTTTTTAAGCAAGATAACTCACATTTTGGCTGTAATAAATATTGACTAATCTGATGAATTTATTAAGAAATTTAATTTTAAATGCACTAAAATTTTTTAATGCATTTCTGCATTAGTTAGAAAGAAATATTCTGTGTATCTTATAAATAACTATTAGACTGCTATATTTTGAACGCCTTTGTTGACTATATAAAAGGTAAAATTACTTTCAAAATGGGGTTTAGCTCTTTTGGATAAATGTCTTAGTCTTTTAGAAAAACAAATTTTTGTTATTTATCAAGAAATCCTGACTCTTGTAAAAGGCTTCAAGATTAAATTGCAGAGTATAAATTAAAAACTATAAAGCAAACCATTATCACTGCAATGTTTGAGATTTATAAATAAATAGAAATGTTTCTATTAAGTGTGCATTAATATATTATTTAAATATATTTCTAATATTGGGTATAGTTTATATATATATATATACAGTCCACTCCCTCTAATCCGCAACTCTATAATCCGCAAATGCCTATAATCCACACTATATTTTAGATGTAAACAAACAGTTAAAATCTTTTTTTAAGCAAGATTTTTACACTTTAACCAAAATAAAAGTTGACAGATCTGATGAATTTATTAAGAAATTTTAATGAATTTCTGCATTAATTAGAAGGAAATGTTTTTGTTTATCTTATCCGTGTAAATAACTATTAGACTGCTATATTTTGAACACATTTGCTGGCTATATAGAAGATAAAATTGCTTTCAAAGAAGGGTTTAGCTTGAGGATAAATATCCTAATTCTTTAGAAAACAAACTTTTGTTACTGATCAAAATATCCTGACTCTTAAAAGGCTCCAAGATTAAATTGCAGGGTATAAATTAAAAGCTATAAAGCAAACCACTATCACTGCGATATTTGATAGATTTAAAAATAAGTAGAAATATTTCCTATATTAATTTTGTATTATATCATTTAAATGTATTTCTGATATAGAAAATAATTTTTTTATATAAAAAAAGGCATTTCCTTTCATTTCTATGTTATTTATTTACAGTGTGATTTCTATATTTGTTGATAAATTCAAATATTAGAATGTAAACAAAGAAATGACCTATAATCCGCAAAATTCTATAATCTGCAAAACCCTTGGTCCCGACCTGTGCGGATTAGAGGGAGTGTACTGTATATGGTTTCGTGTTAACGATTCATCAAATATTAATTTGTTGAATTCATCCACAAAGTGCCCTGCTGCTTCATGATCTGCTGAAACTCTATCACCGCATATTCTCAGTTGACGTATTCCGTGCCGTCTTTTGAATTTGGTAAGCCAGCCACAGTAGAATATTCACAAGGGGAGGATAAATTCATATCCGTGTGAAACATTCTGGCTTGTTCCATAATCATTGGTCCTGTTAAGGGGACATATTCAGACCTTCGTTGCCGGACCCATTCGATCATTACTTTATCTATGTCTTCATTATCAGCAGATCGCATAGTTTTTACTTTCTTCTATCTTTACAAGAAGAAAGTATTGGATTCATGAAAATTTTCAACTTCCGGTTTTTGACGGATTTATACGTTTTAGAATGCCCAGAGCACGATTTGATGGTTTTTAGAAAATGTCTGCCTGTGAGTCTGTCTGTCACTCTGTGAGTCTGTATGTGACAAAAATTTTGTGGGCGCTCTATCTCAAGAACTAATGCACGGAATTTCACAAAACTTCATATTTAGTTAGACCTTGATATAAACTGGATTTGATTAGTTTTTGGTGAAAATCGCCTAGCAGGTGGCGCTGCTATGCGGCATTTTTCACGATTTCTGCAATAGCTATATCTCAAGAACTACTGCACAGATTTTAATAAAACTTCAGATTCAGTTAGTCCAAGATATAGTTTGGTGCTGATTACATTTTTGTGAAAATCGCCCAACAGATGGCGCTGGTATGCTACATTGTACATGATTATCGCAATAGCTCTAACTCAAGAAAAAATGCACGAATTTTCATCAAACTTCAGATTCAGTTAGTCCCTGATATAAATTAGTGCTGTTTAATTTTTGGTGTAAATCGCCCAACAGGTGGCGCTGCTGTGCTGCATTTTTCACGATTTCCACAAGAGCTGTATCTCAAGAACTAATGCTTGGATTTTCAACAAACTTCAGATTCAGGTATACCTTCATATCGTTTAGTGCTGTTTACTTTTGGTGTAAATCGCTCAACAGGTGGCGCGGCTATGTTACATTTTTTCAGAATTTCCGCTATAGCTCTATCTCAATAACTAATGCACGAATTTTCATCCAACTTCAAATTCAGATATACTTTGATATGAATTGGTGCTAAATCGTTATTTCTTGTACTATTTAAAGGATTTAATTGACGTGATTTATATAGAAGAAAGTTTTGTGATGGCCACAACATGCTAGTTTGTTCTTGCATTGCTAAGGGTACATCACTGTCTGCAAAAAATGCCAAATTTTTTTGCTTTTGTATGTCTTACACTGTTGATTTGCCAATGCTGTATTCCTCACATAAATCTTTCACTGTCGTTCCTTTCTCCAATTTCCTAAGTAATTCAACCTTTTTCGTGATTGCAAGATAATTATTTTTTCTTTTAGAACTACTATTTGCATCGTCAGGTATATTTCTCTTCATCATTGAATCTCAAATCTGTCAACCAATTCCTTAATACATAACAAAAAGAGAGAGAAATAAAAGAGAACACAAGTGCATAAGTGTTTTAACAGAAAATCCCGCTAAAATGCGGTTCCTTCCCCGCTCCCCACAATTCTATTTTTAGACTGCTGATTGATGGACGAATTATAGTAGTGAGTACAATTCTTTAGTCCGCCCTCTTTCCTCAACGTAAGCAGGGAGGCGAACAAAAACAAGAAAATATGATAAAAAAACATACCAAATAAAATTTCACGACTTTTATATATATATATAAGTGCAGGTGAAAGCATCGATCTCTGCAGAAAAAAAAGCAAACAGAAAGTAATATCCGATGTGATGACTTTTTTTTTTTTGTCCCCCAACAATTTTTTTTTTTTCTCCATCATTGAATATTGTTGTTGGGAAGTCCAAACTTTGGGTGTCTGAACTTTAGACTTTGTACTGTACTGTATTTCATAACGACATTTCCATACATAATAACCTTATTTACTCGAAGTAGTATTAGAAAATTTATATACAGAATCAACTTTCAATATCTTTATGTAAAATTCAACCTTGGAATTCTGAGCTATGATCACCTTGTCATTATGACATAATTATTTACCATTTCACAGTAATGATATAAGAATATTAGTTTATTTATTATGATATACAAGTTCCAATTTCAAAAACTATATAAATTATTTAAACAGTAATTGCTGTAAATTACAAAATAACAAAGAAACTTTATGCTAACTTTTTCATATTTTTCTACAGCTGAAGATAATTTAAAATCCAAGTATATAAAAAACATTCATTTTATGCATAGATATGTTATTTACATCACACTAATTACTTACAGAATTTAAACTTTACTTTTAATATTATATTTTAACTCTGATATTTTTTTAATATTATATTATCACCATATTCAATGTTTGTGCAGTAGCAGAAATAAATATAAAGTAATTTTTAAGGTTTACTTATTTATTTATTTTCATTTTTATTTCAACTTTGTAGGCTTTAATACTTATTATTTTTTAAACAGAATATATATGTATATACAGTCAAACCCCGTTATACCGCCATTACCCGCTCGAGAAATTTTCAGCGCTATAACGAGTTTGGTGGTATATCGAATTAGAATACAATAAAAATTTATTTTGATACTATTATACTAATATTATTATTATTATATCAATAAATATCATTATGCCTTTTTATTAAATTATCCAATAGGATATATAATTAATATTCATAATATAATTAATACTGCATTATTCAAACTTATCCAATTAATGTATGAAATTAACATGCACTTACTTCTTTATATAATTTTAGATAAAGTAGATAATTATGCACAAAACGGACACACATACATTAAATCTCACACTGAATTTATTTTACTTTAATTAACTTTTACAGGGAAATATTTTAAAATGCTAGTTTTAGTTTTTCTTTTCAATATTGATTTTTTCCATATCTTTTTCTACAATTAAAAGATTGTTCATCATTTTTTTTTTTTTTTTTAGTTGCATGTTTTTCTAAAAAAATTCTTATTTCCTCAATGTGATTTTTAAATTCACCAGATGTAATATGCGGCATTTTAGCTTTTTCAGATTCGCTGTCAGAAACTTGGATTTTGATTGGCAACAATTTCTTCGATTCCAGATCTTCAAACGTCAAAACACTTTTTCCATATAAATTTACTCAATAGCCGATAGAGGATGCTCAATATCTATCTGTTAATTTGTGTATTTCGTCTTTTAGTTCTTGAAGTGCTGTACTGTTTTGCTTTTTAGTAGATCCTTCAGATTTAATCAATCCAGTATGTTTCCAGCAGTCAACAATAGTTTCTGATGAAATTTTATCCCATGCTTTTTTTTATCATGCGAATAGGATCATGTAAGAGGATTGGAGAAAAATCATATTTACTTATTTTTTCAATGATATGGCGGACGAGATACTTTCGATAATGAGCTTTGAATGAGTTTATAGGCTGTAAAAATCCAGTACAGTCGGGAGGTAAAAATTCAATGTGGATAATACTCATTGGATATGCTATGTGACAAGGTGCATTATCCAAAATCATTAAAATATAGTGTTTGTTTCATTTCTAAGTTGAAATTCACTAACCATTTTTGAAATAATGCTGCAGTCATCCAAGCTTTCTTGTTATTCTCATAATCTACATAAAGAGCAGGATTAAAAATTTTAAAACATCACGGCTTAGGTGATTTTTCAATCACTGTCATAGTTCTTTTATCAGATCCATCACTATTCGTACAGAACACAAGAGGCACACGATCTTTTTTTTTTTTTTTTTTTCACCCTTTAGCAGGCCAAATTGAAATTGTTTTATCTAGCTGCAAGCGGTAAAAAGGCCACTTTCATCCATATTGAAACATCCCCTGGTTTATACTCTAAAATTAGCGCATTCAGTTTTTTACGGTCATTTAACACAATATCTTCATCAACACTTGCAGTCTCACTACTTCGTATGTACTGAGAGAATCCTCGTCGCTTTTTAAGTCTGTTCAACCAGTCACTACTGTATTCGAAATCTGTGATATTCATTTGAAGGCCAAGGACTTTTGCCTGCTCTCTGATGATGTCTCCGTTTATGGTAGCATTTTTAGCACTCATTTGCTGTATCCATGTGCAAAGGGCATCCGCTAAGTCTTCATGTTTCGCTGTTTTCAGTCTTTTTACATTTGACTGCAGATCGTAGGTGTTAATCCATTTTTCTGTATTCATCAAAATGTCTCCGATGTAGCGCCTGCTAACAAGCTTTTTCCAGAGTGTAGAAAAATGATTGGAGATGTGTTGCTGCGATGCATTCACATTTCTTTCTTTATATTCGCAAATTTCCTGCATTTCTGAATTGATAAAACTGCTCTTTTCGCCATAATGAGTTAAAATGAAGAGACAAGATATTTTACAGATTTAGCTGGTGAATTCTTCGATGTTGCAATCAACGTCCGACCGAAACGTCGATTGAGAGATTTTATATTGCACGCCGTTTTTTCTAGAAATCGACATAAACTGCAGACAGTCTTTCATCTATGCCTTTTGTTTGCACTCCCGACCACTGGACGGACAAGTTCTTTTATGCATTGTTCTCACATGAGAGAGGAGAGACGCTTTCGGCCAATGGCGTACCACACTTCCTCCTTCTACTACAGAAGCACATCGGGTCACGTGACTCGCCAATCAGAACTTTGACTTGCTCGGCAGCTCAGCGCGCAATATTTTTCTTCTCTCAATGAAAGGCAGAACGGGTGGCCGGTGATGAGAACAATACGACTTCTTTGCTATTTAATAAAGTTTGAATTGAGCTTGAAAACTTCTAGACTTAGGAAAAGGAGGTGCCCTGTGAAATTCTAACAAAAAATTTTAAAAAGAAAGATATGCAAAGAAAATATAGTAATTTCTAGAATTTGTTTCTTGGCGGTATATCGATTTGGCGCTTTAACGGATGCATTACATTGAAATTCCTATTTGGCAGATTTGTTCAAAGACACAATTGGCGGTTAAACGGAATTGGCGCTTTTAGAGATGGCACTAAATTGGGGTTTGACTGTATATATATATATATATATATATATATATATATATATATATATATATATATATATATATATTATTTTTTTTTTTTTTTTTTTTTTTGTGGAAATATTGATTTTATAACGGCATTTCATTTAAATAATTTAAAAAAAAAGAGTCAATTCATTGTCAAATTTCGAGCCTATCAAATTCATGCAATAAAATACCAAAGTATCTATTTCAATTTTTTATGTGTCCTTATAATATTCATGTATGATAGAATGGCTATTTTTAATATTGTGCTATTGGACAACATGTTTAAATTATGCAGTAATTTTATCCTTTTTAGGAAAACAGTAGATGAAAATAATTTCATTTATTTTACATTTCAAGGAAAGAAAAGAAACTATGTATGACATGCTATTTTAAAAAGGAAAATGATCTAGTTAAATAAGATAACCACCATATGATAGCTAAATTGACTGTGAGCTAGTGAAGAAATTTACTTAAATATTTAATTAAGATTAAAGCATTTAAAAAAACTATTTTTCTGCCTTACCTGAAATAGATATAGATGACATTCATATTCAAAATTGGAGCAGCACAATTGAGGATGAAAACCACCACACACACACACAAAAAGAAATCTTTCTCTTCATTATTGGTACACGACTTGGTAGGTTGCCAGGGGTTAAAAGGTGTTTTTAGCAACTTCACATAGCCCACTACAAAGTTAAACTTTCTACTTTTGTAACATGGAACAATTTAAAATACATACCTTATGGTTACAACATCCTTTAAAATGTGACATGGTCAAATATAGAGAAATATAAACACATATATTTTGTTCAAATTAATGACTTCCTTTCTCCAACATCAGTTAATGAAAAAAAGCACATAAAAATTCCAAAAAATAAACAAAATTAAATATTTTAATGGAATAATTTCAGATGAAAATATTAGAAGATTTATTTTCATTTCAATAAAAGTGGAATACAGGTGATCAAAATTATAGTCCAAGAGCTGTTAAACATTTTAGGGAAGGTATTTGAGGCACCCTGAAAATTTGTGCAACCCTTCTTTTGTAATGCAGGGTTCCTACACAATTCTGGTAAAAAAATTCCCTGACTTTTCCAGGTTTTCCCTGACCTTTCTCGGTAAAAATTCGGCTTATATATTATTGTAAAACCCTCCATAATGGACTTTAATTTAGATAAATGCTATAAAAATTAAGTGCTGAATGAATTTCCAACTTTTTAATTATTTTTCATATTGTTATATAGTTTGCATAAATTTTATATAAAATTTTTAGATTGGATGAATAATTAATTCAAAATTTTTTCATTTACGACGATAATAGAAATTCTAATGCAAGTAGTATATAAAAAATTCCCTGACTTTTCCCTGACCTTTTCAAATATTTAAAAAATTCCCTGACTTTTTGCCTAAATTTTCAAATTCCCTGACTTTTCCCTGTTTTCCAGGTTTTCCCTGACCTGTAGGAACCCTGTAATGGCTGAATACAAAATCGAATGTCTGGCTGAAGGATCGTGGCCCAAAAACTGTGCCAGACACGTGTCAAGTGCCATTTTTTGACTACCCCAAAAAAAGGTATTTGAGGCACACTGAGATTGAGACAGAATAATATTTATACTTAGAAAAAAATATTTTGAAAACGACAGACACTTTAGTCAGCCCAAAAACTGTGCCAGACACGTGTCAAGTGCCATTTTTTGACTACCCAAAAAAGGTATTTGAGGCACGCTGAGATTGAGGCAGAATAATATTTATGCTTAGAAAAAAATATTTTGAAAATGACGGACACTTTAGTCGGCCCAAAAACTGTGCCAGACACGTGTCAAGTGCCAAATGGCACTTGACACGTGTCTGGCACAGTTTTTGGGCCACGATCCTTCAGCCAGATATTCGATTTTGTATTCAGGCATTACAAAAGAAGTGTTGCACTAATTTTCAGGGTGCCTCAAATACCTACTCAAAAATGTTCAACAGCTCTCCTACTATAAGCAGAGTGTTGATCGTTTTGCCACTCACACAGTTTATTTTCTTCTAAACCTAAAGTTACAATGGAGAAATGCCGCATAGCTGATCTTGACTGCTTGCACTTTTGTACAGTAAAATTGCAAATCATTCCGGTGTTTTCTCAGCATTTCATTGCATTCTAAAGTTCAAATCGGTCTGAACGACTGCTATGCAATCACTTGTGAAAATTAATGAATTATGTAACCTGTATCTTTTCAATTTCAATTGGCTTCTAGTGGCAGAGCACCATCAAAACCAACCTTACTGCAGTTCTGTTTTTCAAAATATTTTATACCTGTCACAATTTCAGATTTATAATTGAAAATTTATTCAAATTAGTAATTCCCTGTATCTTCATAAATTTAGTCAAATTATTTATTAATTTTTATTATTTTAATACATTAAAAAAAAGTTATTAAAAACATTTATTTAAATGTTAACTGAGTATATACTTAAATTAAATAAATAATAATTGCTGTAAAATATATCTTTTCAAATACAATCAATATTTTTTCCCCTATGTTCTCCATTTTAAAACATCTAGTAACACTGGCAAATTCCCTCTCTTTTTTCGGACAAATGGTAACAACGAAAAATAGACCGAATGCCACAACTAACGTTCTAAATAAAAAATTTACTACTTTTGAGTTAAAGATGAGGTATTTAGAGCTCCATTATGAAATAAATGCACTGGGCCAAATACAACAAACCTTTGTACAAATATCCTTCAGAACTAGGGCAATAAATTTAACAAGGCAGAAAGAAGTTCAGATTGTACAGGTGGCATTTCAAGCTGAATAAGGACATAAAATAGACATACGAAAAAATTTGTAAGAGGCAAATTGCAGGGGTAAAACTGGTCTTAGGTGATATTTCAGGGCATATTTTACTCGATGTTTCAGAACACATTTACCTCGCTTCTTAACTTAAATATCCCATGAGTCACTCGTTGAACACATTTTATTTATTTACTTTTTTTAATAATAATAATAAATACACTATATATATATATATATATATATATATATATATATACACACATTTTTTTTTTACTTTAAAAGTATGTAAAAAATGTTACTTTAATGGCATCCTTTAACAAAGCTGCCAAAAAAAAAAATTGTGATTTTTGAATTACTGATCAACGAAAACTTTTTAAGATCAGTTGATGAAAATCACGAAAAGTTTTTCTTTGCAACACACAGGAAAAATTTAAACTACTTATTAAGTGTCTTAAAAATAATTAGAAGTTAGGCAGCCTTATTAACAATTACCCAATTTCTAGTTTTGCTGCGGAGAAATTCAAATTTAGAAAATATCTATTCTAAGCCTGCAGCTGAACTTATAGTTGTATACAATTGAACCATGACCTCATATTTTTATCCATATTTTTTGCAAGACTTAACCACCTAGATAAGGATAACTAGCAAAGGATACAGGTCAGCAACAACAGCAAATAACCTTCATTGCCTTACCAATTGTAAGAAACTCTTCTTTAAAGTATGGATCCATAATTTTTGCCAAAACATATGCAGGAGTCATGCCCATTGCATATCGGTCTTCTGCAGGTTTTTCAATTTTTTTTTTTCCTTGATGCCATGTTAAAGTTGCTAACAACACATAACTATATCTCTAACATTTCTTTTTTTTAGTTTTTTCATACTTCAGTCACTTTACTAATGTAATTATCTCTAAGCCTTATCATATATAACACCAACAGGGTTGCTTGAGAATCTGAAGATAAACCCCAACATTTCTTTTAAACTGAAAGTCCATGACTTTATTTATAAAAATCATAGTACTAGTTTTCATGATTATCCTGAGAAACTTTTTAAGCTAGTGGCTGACTGCTCAGATACGATTGTATTGTGTCTACCATGGAATTCTGATGGCAATTAGAGTTTTTGTGTTTCTGTCTCCTGTAGCTTTACAGAGACTTAGTATATATGTTTTAAATACAACAACCCAGGCAGTAAGTACTTAATTTTTATCAATAAGAAAATAAAATAAACATTTTTGCACTTTAAAGAAGTTATGAACACCTACTTAGTAATTTTTGTTTGAATAAATGACTACTGAAAGTGGCTGTTTACATAACATGTCTGACCAACCATTCACTGTTTGAGGAGTTTGAAACTTTTAAAAAGCTGTATCTCAAAAATCATATATATTTAGTTATATGTTTTCTCACAAAATGTACACAAACTTCATCACTCTTCTTAACAATACATATTTATTTCATAGTTTTAGAAAAAAATAGCTGATTAAATAATATGAAACCACCTGGTCTTCCCATTTTTTAGCTGGGAAGACCATATGTGCTTCAGGCAATCATGTGACTTGCACTTTTATAATATAGATAATATTATGGAGCACTGTTCAAAAATTTGCAATTTTCATAAAAGTGATACCATGAAACCCTGATATCATAAACCTGATTAAAAAAAAAAAAAAAAAAAAAAAAAAAATTGTGATTTATTTATTTATTTTTTATTTATTTATTTATTTATTTTTTGAGATATTAAGTTTAAAGACCAGAATTTCAGAATAAGTATGCAATAAAATTCAGAATAACTATGAATTTAATAATATGAAAACATAATGTAAGCTTTATCAAGATTACATCTTAAGTTTTATCTCATAATCAAATTTAAAAAATGTAACATTCATAAGAAGCATCTTAGAAAAATTAATTGATTAGCAAAAATTGTTTTCTTACTCTTTTTTTTTTGGGGGGGGGGGGGGAATAGAGGAGGAGGAATAGAAAATTTTCTGCAAAATGGGGAGTTAATCAATGCAAGTACATCTAGAACCTTTTTTTTTTTTTTTTTCAATTCTCAAAAAATTACAAATAACTATTTCTGTTTCTTTCAATGACACATTTTATAATCTGCCAATAACTCAACTTCATCACTATTATCTGATGAAAAATTTTATAATTCCTACTATTTATTAATTTTAAAATCTAGCACTCTGCAAGAGAAATGTCCGCTTTCAGAGAAAAAAAAATTCCAAGAATCAAGCAGTCAAGATAGCAAGTATTTCAAACGAAATGTTTTGACATAGTTAAGCAAAATATACATTAATTTAATCCTGAAAGTATACAGGGTGCCCCACAAATATTGGGATTAACTTTAAGAGGAGGTAGGGCACAACAAAAGGATTGAGAATTGCATAGCAACCCATGACCAGAAACTTCATTGTACACCACTAGGTGTTGCTGTCCACAAAAGTACTGGAAGGTAAACATCTGCTTTATCATAGTCAGAGCTGTCAGACATTCGCTTCGTGTACGGATTCAGTGGCACCAACTTATATGGGCCCAAGGGGTGCGAGCCCACCCAATAATTTTATCTTTCCACCCACCCAATTTTCATATATTTATTTAATTGCTAAAGTAAAATTTTATTTTATTGGCATTTTTAAAATAATTTTGTTTGAAAAATAGTAAAGACAGCAATTAGAGGAGCATTGAAAGCCCCTTCAGCGGATGTATTGTTAAATTTTTCTCAAAAACAGTATTCTAAAAAAAAAAATAATAAAAATTTGTTTTAATGTCTTGAATCGAAAAAATCCCTTAGATGGCAAAAATGTATGTTTTTCTAGGCATTCAATTTTATTGCCCTTTTCATAGTTAGCAATTTTTATGCTATTTAAAATAAATATTAAAGTTTTTCTAAGAAAGAATTTATGAGAATATAATTTAATAAAATTATTTATTAAATTTTAATTAAATTTTTTTAATTTAATATTTTACTTAGAAAAACCATAATTTTGACTCCGAATTTTCATCTTTAGTCATTTACTCTTCCCATGCCCCTATCGTCAAACACGTGCAATAATCCTCTCGCTGTGCAACCCGAGATTTTTTCAGGGATGCATTTTTTTCTTCCAAACTAATCCTCCTTGATTATTCCCACCAGTTTTTTTTTTTTTTTGTAAATTTTGCCTTATTTAATTGGAGCATTTTTCCGATTAAATTAGATAAAAAATTTTGTTTTGAAAAACTGGTGGCAAAAGAATAAAAATTCTATAAGTACGCAATTTTTGAAGCTATTTTGATAAAACAATTACACAGCGAGAGGGTTAAAAGGGAAAAAAATGTATGTGTTATTTTACTTAAACATTTTTTAGCCCACCCAATATTTTTCAAAAGTTGGCGCTTCTGTACGGATTGAACGATGGCAATGCACAAGCAGCTCAAAGAAAGTATCAAGAATGGTTCCCACACAGTGATATACCAGACCACCATATGTTTTCGAATTTGCATCACAATTTGTGTGAATATGAGTCCTTAAGAGATAGTAGGCATAATGAGGGCAAGCCATGTGCGACTCGTACACCCTCTACGGAACAGACTGTGTTGGATGCCATAGAGAGGAATTAGAGTACCAGTGTACATGCTGTCGCTGCTGCCATAGGAGGATCTAATAGTGTACATTATGTTTTGCAAAGCGAAGCCTTACACCTGTATCATCTCCAAAGAATACAGACTGTGCTCCTCATAGGTCATCCTGCACATGTGTGTTTTGCAGGGTGGTATCTCAATCAATGTGCCTAATAGGCTAATTTATTATCTTATGTTTTGTTTACAGATGAGGCTTACTTCACATGAGATAGTGTGTTCAGCCAACACAATGCACATTTATGGGCTCGGGAAAACCCCCACGGAGTGAGACAGCATGCTGCCCAACATCGCTTCTCAGTGAATGTTTGGGCTGCCTTGGTCGGCAACTTCTTAGTCGGGCCTTACCTGCTGCTATCACCTCTGACATCAGCAAATTATCTCATATTTTTGGAACAGGTACTACCAGGCATACTTCACCCTGTGCCACTAAATGTGAAATGCAACACGATGGGGTGCCTCCCCATTATGGAGGATGTTTTCGGACACATTTGAGTGTGTCGTTTGGTCAACGATGCATTGGGGATGATGGACCGGTTGGTTGGACCCCATCCTTACATGATTTAAGCAGTGTGGATTTCTTTCTCTGGAGATACTTAAAACTGTTGTGTATGCAACACCTGTCAAGTCCGAAATGAATCTGGTTGCAAGAGTCATATGTGCTGCTGCACTGTTCAAGAAAAGACAGATGTGTTTGACTGGGTCCGTCGGTGTAACACATGCATTGCTTGCAATGGTGGAAACTTGTAACATTTTCATGTTTCATTTGCTACACCATATGTAATATTTATGGGCAATAAATATTTCAGATAATCTCTGTCTTCTGTCCCTTTATTTCATTGTACCTCTGTTATCACTTTCCATGACGTTTCCGGTCATGGGTTGTTATGCAATTCTCAACCTTTTTGATGTGCCCTTATCTCTCTATAAGGCTTCTACCTCCCCTTAACGTTTGTCCCAATATTTATGGGACACCTTGTATACATATATTTTTTAATAGTAAGCGATTTGAAACAAAGTGTTTTGATTGTATATTATAAAAACAATATTTATGATGACTAATTAATAATCAAGATTAAATTCATTACATAAAAGAGGGAAAACATTTTTAAAAAGTTTTGTTGATTATGATTTTTGAAAATAAACATTTGTTTTTAAGATATTTAGAAAATAAGCATTTGTTTCTAAAGATACTTATTTGGAGAGGGCATTCTTTAAGCAAAAGCAATGAGAATTCAAACTAAAGAAATATGAACCTAAAAACAATGTGCAAAATGAAAAATTGTTTATATTTATGTTACTTCAATGAAAGTTATTTAAAACTGAAACAAGAACAATCAAAATGAGATCAAACTTTGGAAAAAATTGCATAGTTTTATTACAAATGACAACAATAAAAAAAACAAGAATTATAAAGAAATGGTTTGATAATTTAATTATACGTAATTTTTGCTTTCTCATAATAAATTTTTTTTATGTAATTCCTTAGCTAACATTTTACCAGAAAGAAAAAATAAATAAATAAAATAACAGAGAAAATAAATGTTTAGGAAAACAGAGACATCCTTAAAACAACAAAAAACTAATATGTAATATTGAAAAACAGTGTCGAAAGAAAAAAAAAATATATATATATATACATTTATTTTAACATTTCCAAAACTGTCTAACTGATATATGAATATTGAATACATTAATTCATCAGCTGTTACCACTATTTATTATTTACTACCATTTTAAAACATAACATAATTAAAAATTATAAATGCAAAATTATAAAACTAAAAATATTTTTTTTTTTATAAAACTGTTTTGCACATAGAAGGGGAGTAGGTACCATCCTTTTTTTCCAATATATTTTTTGAGTTGGTGTAAAAATCTCCTGTTATTTATTTTCTTTGATTAGCATGAATTTGTCATTCATTTAATGATTTACAGACTGCTTTCATAGATTTACCTATTTTTCATGAGTGTAAATACATTGTTAAAAGATTCAATAATATAATTAAATAAGAAATATAGCACACTTTTATTGAAAAACACATTTTCTTTTCAATCACAAAATATTTCAAATTTTATTAAATAGATATTGAACATTTTAAGAATCTTTATTAGTGTATTTTCTTCCTAATATCTAAATTTCATGCAAATTTTCTGAACAAGAGAATTTATTTTTCAGTTTACTGATTATCCAGAATATAAAACAAATTAAAAACTGAATACATTAAAATCTGATGCATATTTATTCAGTATTTACAAATTCACAACATTTCCATGTGTCTGTAATTATAATACATAAGAATTAAAACTACAGTACCTAATTACTTGTTTTTAATTACAATAAATTATTATAAAATGCTATAGTATTCTGTGCAGAGCTGCCAATCTTAGCACGAGAAAAAACAGGACAGGAGATTATCTGCAATTTAAAGAATTTTTTTTTTTTTTTTCCCCCAAGTGTAAGGATAAAAAGTTATTTTATAATTCATTTAAAATAGATTAATGTTGACTCAATAACTTAAATATAAACATCAATACATATATATAAATAAAAATTTGAAAAATAACACTTACTTTCATACATTATAAATTAAATAAATTACACACAAAAAACTTAAGATATCAACAAATGAAACAACTTTTTTGAAATAAAATAAAAATATTTATTAGAACTTAATTTATGATATTCTAGCATTTAACTTTTGAAGAAGTTGCAGATTTTGCTCTGTTTTTCGCAATCTTTTGACGAAATTTACTTTTTTTCCCCCCCTCATGATCTTTTAATGAAATTTGCGTCAAATCATATGGAACCATAAGTACATGTCTAATTTTCCAATTAAAAATTTTGTCAGCAGTTATATCCACATAGATTCATCGTGATTTACATTCAATAAAATTTAACTAAAATGTATATTTGTGGATTTTTCTCATGAATCATAGCTAAGTCTCTCAACTTAATGATTTTCTTTTCGTCTGTATATATATACACACACACATATATTATACAGTGTGTTGTTATCAATAAATAAAAAATCATATTTTATGACACATGGTGTTACAGCTTTAATATGGATCAATAAAACACATAAAATAATGTTAATATCATGTTTTTTTTTTCTTTTATTTACACAAAATTGATGTAAATATCTATTTTTTATAAATTATCAATTGAATTCACATTAACAATTATAGACAACCGTCTAGCAACACAAAATATACAGTTATTCACTTTTTGCAGTAGTTAAATAGACAAAGTCACCCAGCCTCAAAATCAAAAGCAGTTCATTTTTGAGTTGAGACATTCATTAATTTGAAAAGGACAGACATATTAAATTTTTCAAAAATTGAATTTTTAATTTTTACATTAAATGTCAGCTATTTCAGATCTGAACATTTTGACAGAAAGAATGATCACATTTCTTTTTCTTTAATTGAATAGTTTTAAATACCTCAGAATACCAATTTTGATATTGTGAGCAGGATTTCCTTACAATTACTGAAATTTTAAGAAGTCACACAATTTACATTTTCCTCTAGATAGAACACAAAATCTTTTATATAATTCAATATTTAAAATTGAAATTTCAAAATTAATATGATAAATAAAATTGGGTATAACTAAAATTCTAAAGCATTTTCAGGTACAACTTAATTTCTAATATATATTCAAGATTTCGATGTATTTAACCCTTTATTTCCCGTGGTACTTTAAAGTACCAGGGTTTTCTATCCGAATTAAAACACATTGAATGCATTCACAATGGTACTTTATGGAAAAAATAGTAAATAACTTCCCTTGCCTATCACTTTGATAGCCCTAGCAGTTCCAGTAAGCTGAAAATTGTCCACAAAGCTATTTTGGCGTGTGTGAGTGTCAATTTTGCTTTCATTTTCTTGTTGGACATGGTATCTAACTTTTGCTTGGAAACACCGTAAATTTCAAAGGTAAGGCTCTCATATCTTTTTTCCTTGTTTTAAATAGATCACTTGACAATATGTTATGCTAAAAAAAAAAATTAATTTTCAGTTTGTTTACTTTACGAAGCACTTTTCAAAACTGTACTTTTGAGTACTGTTGGGACTACGTTGAACAGGATTTTTACTTAGATTTTTAGCGTTTGAATACATATGGTGCATAAAAAGGTATATATTTACTATGGATGTGCAGATGCTACAGAGGTGGATTTTGATACAATATAGGGGATTTATGTATGACACTGATGAATTATAATGCAAAAAATGTTATTTTTATCTTTAGAAAAAACATTGTATTTTTATTTTTTTTAAGTAAAAAAAAATTACAAATTAGAAAAAAATATTTTAGAATTTTTATGAATCCTTTTAAGTTTTCTACAACTAAAAGTTCTTTAATATATGCTTTCCATTGGATGATAATGTTACAACTGAAGAATATTCTTCTGATGACATAATGCTCATTGATGATGCACCAACAGCACCATCATCTAGTAATATATACAGCATAGACATATTACACTAGATATATGCATGATAAGTCACATTAAAATAATTTTTTTTTTAAATTGAATATATATATATGGGTCATTCTCACAATCTTTTAACTTTCATGTCCCTGAATAATAATTTTTATTTAATACACTTTGTGTTTTTTTTTATTTCATATACTTGGGAAGATCCCATTGCATGATTGCACAACAATATTAACGAGATAAATAAGTTTTGGACGATGTTGGGGGTCCAAACATGGAAAACTCATCTACCGTCCCGTGTCCCTGATGCTGATTTTGCAGTTTGGAGCTGTCTGGATAAAATTGTTTCAATAAAAATAATTCAATTTAATTTTTTTATGAAACTGGAACTATTGTTTTATATAAATATGTAGCTAAAAATTAACCTGCACACATTTTTAGGGTTGATATTATTTTTTGCACTCCGTCCCTGGGTTTTAGATTTTTTACCATCCCTCTTCTAAAATTATACAGAAAATCACTTCAGATGCAGCGACAGAATTTTTTTCATGTTTTTGCTCATGCAGAAGTATGCAAGAAAAAGAATATCTAAAATTCTTTGACAGGAAATTTACTGCAGAATATAAATCAGTATTTAAATATCAATTTCAAGCACCATGGCTTTATTGGTAGTCTTACCGCCCCCAAGGTTTATTCCTGCACTTTTCGAGATAAATTTAAAAAAAAAAAATTAATTTAATCCAGTGTTAACAACTGTTTCGAAAAATAAATGAACATTGTGGCTATCACTTAGTCTTAACATGATTTTCCTAAAAATAGGTGGTAATTTTCCTTACCGTCTCTTTTTTTACCATTTTGTCCCTTTTTTTACCATTTCATCCCCTTTTTTACCTTACCGTCCCTTCTTTAACACCTCTTTAAGACAATGTTATACAAAAATTCTGTATTAAAAGTACTACATTTGTATTATTTCCTATTTGAATGTCCTGTGGGTACTATGCAAATTCAAAGTAAAAATTTAGAAGAAAATAAAAAGTTATAGGGGTAAAATGGTAAGGAAAATTAAACTCGCAAGTTTAACCTAAACCTCAATTAAATAAAAAAAATTTCGCTGCTGACCATTTTTTCTTTATTTTGAATCATTAAGGCATTCGTCTATCAGATTAAAAGTTATTTTAGCAAGTTTAATTTTGCCAGATTCTTTTCCCCAAAAGTCAAAAGATTGTGAGAATGCCCATATATATTATGCTCCAGCCAGGGTGGTCACAAATATCTTATGTTAAATTTACCTGATATTTCCAGGTTAGCCTAAAATTTCCAGGTTAGCGTTAAAATAATGTAATTTTTATAGGTAATTTCTTTTACAACATTACTCTAATACATAGACATTAGTTAGTAAAAGTTTATCAAAAAAAAAAAATTTAAATATCACACTGAAAGTTCTTGCATAGATAATCCAAAATAGACATTACTGCTTATTGTAATTTGTAGTACTTGTACAACATAAGAATGTTGTCATATCAAAGCGACATCTAGTGGGGAGCTGGTTGAAAAATTACGGTGCATCTTGGTAATGACAACATGGAGAATCTTCAAATAAGGATAATTGTAGTACTTGTCTAGCTAAACGAATGATAGTGGGGTTATATTCTATTGATGTTACATGAGTTTAAAAATTATATGATTAAAGAATGCTGTCATGATAATAAAACAGAAAAAACACTGAAAAAATATTGCTACGCTTAGAATCTATCAATGAACAGTATTCCTGTGACATAACATAAGGTAAAATGGCAATTTTTATATTCTCGAACCGAAAGGAAGAATAGGCTCCATTTCTTTATGGATTATTAGCTGGAAATGAATGCTAAATTATTTATATTCTTTTAAGGGCAAACAAAATTTTCTGTAATCATCTGCATGCAATAAGTACATCAGACAGTATTCCTGAGACGTCACAGAAGGTAAAATGACAGTTTTTACAATCTTGAACTGAAAAGAAGAATATGGTCTATTTCAACTGACGTCACAAACATTTATACACAAGCCGAAACGATAATTAAGAAAAATTACTTAAGAACTGTTGGATTTAACTGCAAAATAACAAAAGCATAAAATAATGTTTGATTTTAAATCAGTGTTCTCGCTGGCTTTTAACCAACATTAGCGATTTGGCGAATAAGAAATAAAAAACAGTAGCCAAATGAACAGAAATGTTAGCAAAATAGATTCGGCCTGAAACACTGAAAAATCTATCTTTAATCCTTTATTGTATCTCTTTTTTTTTAATATGTTCCAAAATAACCTAAGTTTTTGTGATACAATAGAAATTTGAGTATCCGCTACAGAAACTATTAAAAATAAGTACTTTCTAAATGTCTAATAAATGTATAAATGTTTCAGACATTCTTTTAGCTGTCTAATTAAAAATTAAATACAACAATCTTTAATTTACCGTTGTGAAAATACACTCTAAAAATGTCTGCGATTTCGACAATTAACCTATTGAAAAAATTTGACTGGCCAATGATACTTTGCATACATTTAATAAATAGTGTGGTAAATGGCTAATTTTAACATCGCATTCCAACAAAAATTTTCTCTATTTGGCACTTAATGCGAGTAATTTTGTTACGTTTTTACTGCCACGACGCTGGAGCATAGATATATCTATGCTATAGTTTATCACTATAGTGATAAACTGACAATAGAGAAA
The DNA here is from genome assembly GCA_963932465.1 of Maratus speciosus. Lineage (NCBI taxonomy): Eukaryota > Metazoa > Arthropoda > Arachnida > Araneae > Salticidae > Maratus > Maratus speciosus. Next base: position 335,294,122 of record OZ010800.1, read on the forward strand.
TACCTATCGCATAATCCTTTCTGTGTCTTTGCCTGTTGTTAAACTAAATTGGTGTTGAGCCAGTATCTCTGTAAATAGGGCAATGTAAATGGCATGGTGCAATTAAACATTTAAAGCAATATCAATCATTCAGTAATGCACCTAAGAATCTCGACTGTATTGGCACACCACACACACAAACACAGAAACTGAGCACTCGCAATTTGGCGAATTTAACTGTTTGTTTACTCGCCAAATGAAGAATTTTGTCGCGATTTGGCGCAATGGCGAGTAGCAGCGAGAACCCGGTTTTAAATGCAACGCTAGCACATGATGTACATTTTCCATTTTTGTTTATTTTGTGGATAAGTCAGTTTAGTGTTTCTAATGAACAACATTAGTTAACTTCTTATTTCTACGCCTTCTCTCGCATTTTGAGAAAAAAATAACAGATCTGTGATATGTCACCTAACAAAAATGAGGCAATAACCTACTTTCAAAAATATGGAATTGTGTCATAAAAAAGGTGTGTATTAATCGGCATGATATGAGACTATCTACAAACTGATAAACAGCAGTGGTAATGTGAAAAACTGTGATAAAAAAATATCTATAAGAAAAGAATCTTCATTCCTGCTTGGATGGCTCCAAATTAACATTTGTAACTGTATTAAGGTTCATTAATAGCTGGTCAGATGAATTAACGTCAATAAAATGGGGAGAAAAAAGCAATTGGATTTAAGTCATTATACAGTTATTGAGTGGAATAATTATCTTAGAGAAGTTTGTAGCATAGAATGCAAATAGACATATTTTAACTATGTTCAGTATCACATGTTAGTATAGCATCGTTGAGCAGCTGCCAAAGATTTGTTATTTCTCAAGTCAAATAAACATAATTTAAACCAGAAAATGTATTTAATAAATGAAATCAAATAAGTAGCGCATAGATACAAGACACGATTTATTAAATAAATTTTCAAATACTTCTTTTTTTTTTTTTACTTAAAAAATTCAGAAGACTGACAACTATGTTTTAGCTAGACAAAGATTAACAGGCCAGCATGTGCAATAAAATTTTAAAAATACAATTTAGAGAATTCTATCAAATTTTGCAGATTTGTTAGATAAATAGCAATGTTGAGCTTTTTTCAAAAAATATGATAAAATAAACTATGACTAACTTCGAACTTTACGTGAATATTTCTTTAACATGGCTGTGTTTTGTTCGTACAAATTTTATTCTGTGCAATGATAAAAATATTATCTGCTATTATGATTGTGGCCCGCAGCTTTTTTATAATACATAATTTGGCCTGCGGCAGTAAATGAGTTTGACATGCCTGATTTAAGACACTGCATAGCAAAAATTTAGCATTCATAATGTAATGCCAATTGTTCTAAATAATAGCCGCCCCTGGCGACCAGTTTGGTCGCACTTAAATGTTTGCTAAGAATTGCAACATGTTACTTTTATTTATAATTTAATTTACTTACTTAATCTTTCGCCAAAACGGAAGATTCTGACCGAGAAATGAAAAATTCTTTAAGATCATGGCAGCATTTCGTAATTTTTTGATGTTATGATTTCATTTTTCTTGTCAAAAATCACTTAACTCATTTAGGCAGTTTATTTAATATGTTTTTTATGCAATATGTTTACTAATGTGGAGATTTTAACATATTAAGTAATCTTCCGTAATTAGGTCCTCTGGCTATTGGCGCATTTCAGCTAATACGACACCAAAGGGATCCAGCGTCAGGGTCAACAAAACTACTGTGAATATATCATTTAAATTGCAAAAATTTTCTGAGAAATGTTCGTAGCCTGCATCTCAAAGAAAATATTTATGTCTAATTCCATGTTATAATTTTGATGCAGCTCTTTCATCAGCAAATAAGCACTAAATTGTAATATCCACCTCAGAATCAACGGGAAATGTAAGTTATAGTGCAAACAAATAGTATATTTTCGAAATATAGCAAATAAATTGTTTTAATACGATTAAATAATTATTATAATAATAAATGATTCATGTTCAATTAATAGCGAGCTCAATTTTAAATCTAAAATTTATTTTGTTGGTTCATAGGCGAATGACATCACGAACAAAGCTGCATTCTGCCTCTTGATTTGACAGCTATAAAAATCACAATCTGGTTAATTATTTAAAATTCCTCTCTCAAGAACTCGCTTTACAAATGATTACCTTCATGGTTTAATATTTTTAATCGCCAAAATGAATGAATCGCTGTTTGTTTGTTTACTTTGGTGGAATGAGATATTGAGTTGTCAGCCTAATTTCAATTGATGTTGTCTCAGAATATATGGGTTATTCTCTGCAATAGTGCAAAAAGTGCTTCCCAGCCATATAAATGCTCTTAATTTTATTACATTTTTATTTATTTTTATTTTTATTAGAAGATCTAAACATAGTTTATTAGGGGCAGAAAGTAAAATTTAAAAATAAATAAATTTAGTATTTAAAAATATAATATATATCATGCAAACATCATTCCCTCACCTTTCCCCCACTTGTACTACCATATTTTATTGCCTATTTCTTTCCATCCAGAATTAAAAATAATTAAAAATACCCTAAGCAAAATAAAGTTCTTATTTGATACATTACAAAAAATAATAAAAATATTAATTTTTACTATTATTATATAGTCTACTCAATCAATTATATGTTTCCCCATGTTAGACCATCATTCCCTCACACATTGCTATTATCTCAAATATCTACCACTAATGAGCAGTAGCAGTCTAGCATCCTTCACAGAGAAGAAGCTATTTTGAGCACTTGTCAGTCCAGCAACATAAATTGGTGGTGTAAGATTTTGTTAATTTTACAGAATTTTTTTTTTTAGTCAGTATATCCGGAAGCGTTTTTATTAGCAGTCATTCCCTCACACAGAATATTCATTTTTTTGTAAATATCAAAAATTTTAATTTTATCATACATTATATATTAAGTGTTTCTCTTAAAGGAAACAGTTTGGATTTCTTCATAATTTTGCATTTTTCAACTACAACTAGTAAATATGTCTTATTTCATCATTCCCTCACTTGTCATTCCCTCACATTTTTTATTTTATTTTTTCCACTAATTTTTTTGTCAAATTTTTAAAACAATTTCTGTTGCTATTAAAATCTTCAATAATTGTCTGATTTCTTACCATTTACATACTTGCCAACTAAATTTCGGTAAAACTCAGAAGATTTTGGCGAAAAATCAGAAGAAATCAGAAGATTTTTTAAGTTTTATAACACTTTCAGTAAGGATTAAAAAACAGCTGAATCCTTATAAATAAACAAATTTCAAAGAGAAACTCGAATAAAATATTCACTAATTTGCAATTACACAATATATATTATGACAAAAAAGAATAACTTAAATGTATTAAAAATTACCATTTTTTATTATTATTATTCATAGATATCCTACTTTTCACATTAAAAGACACTTGAGTGCGATTCTGAGTAAAAAAAAAAAAAAAATTCTGAAATTCATAGCAAATTTTCTGAAAAGTTACAGCAGGGGAGGAGGGGAATCCATTTCCGACACTAGCTATGCATTTTTTTCCACGGCCCTTTGACGAAATTCGCGATCTTTAGCCAAAATTCGTGGTTTTTTTTCGTGATCTTTTGACGAAATTCGTGTTTTTTCCGCGATCTTTTGACGAAATTTGCCGTTTTTTCGCAATCTTTCGACGAAATTTGTCGTTTTTTCGCGATCTTTTGACGAAATTAGCGTTTTTCACGCGATCCTTTGACGAAATTGCCGATTTTTCTGCAAGCGATTGACAAAATTAATTTTTTTCGGCGAAGATGTCGAAATTCGCGATATTTTTTATGTCAGAATTTTCGAATTGGTGGCCGATTTTTTTTAATTTTTAGAAATGAATGCCTTAAATTTTCGGAAAATTCGGACCAAAATCACCCCCACGCGTTGTTTACACAATCTTTTGACGAAATTCGCGTCTTTCCTGCGATCGTTCGGCGAAATTTCGGTTTTTTCCGCGCTCCATCGGTGAAATTTGGAGCGATCTTTTCACGAAACGAGCATTTTTTCAGCGATCCTTTAACGGAATTCGCATTTTTACGCGATCTTTTCACGGAAAGGGTGCTTTTACGCGATCTTTTGATGGCGCTTTTTTTTACTCAATCTTTTGACGAAATTCGCGTTTATTCGCGATCTTTTCACGGAATTCGTGTTTTTACGTGCTTTTTTGAGGGAATTCTCGTTTTTTTATGCGATCTGCCGACAAAATTTGCGTCTTTCCCGCGATCCTTTGACGAAACTCGCGTAAAAAGCGTAAGAAAAGTCCGAAAATTGGAAGAAAATGACGAAAAGCGGAAGAAAACGCATTACGCGTGTCAAATCGGAAAACATGCCGATTTTTCGGAAGAATTCTGAAAAAATCGGAAGAGTTGGCAGCTATGCATTTATCTAATTTTTATGAAAATTTACATATGCATCATTCAAGTCAGACTGCTGGCCATATTTGCAAGTATTGTAGAGAACAACCCATATCCATATTTGAATATAATTTATCGCTTAAACATCAATTCTTTTTTGTACTACTTAGCTATCATGTCGACCAATCTCTTTAAATTATATAAATCGCCAAACCATTTGCCAAATTATACAAAATTGGCATAATTTTTATTTTTAAATAACGAAAAAACAAATAAATTAGTATAACATTAATAAAAATACAACTAAAACGTCGAAATAAAAATCCGTTGATGACGTAAATACGTGTAATTTGCTTAAAGTCAAGTGAATGTGGCATTTACGATCGACCATTATTGGCATTTAATCTTATAGTTTGACGATAGATTTTTGGTCGACAGGATAACCAAGCAGTAGTAATTTAAACGATCTTTCGAAAAATTTAACTTTTGTACAGTTTTATTGGAAAAAATAGTTTTGATTAAAAATAGCTGCTTATAATGTGGAAAGCAAAGCTGTCAGCCCATGTTTGGAGATAACAGTGGCACAGATGTCATATACAGATATAGGCGTAATTTTTTTCTGAATCCGATTTCATATACACAAGTTCTTAACTGGCGCCAAAGTGTCATTGATATGGTAACCCGGATGTTGTTGTTTATGCTGTTGATGTTTTCACCAAATTGGCATCGGAAAAAATCGCGATATGTCACCTGTGCAGTCACATGAGTTAAAACTTTTATTATTAGAGATGAAAGAAATGTAGCTTAAATTAGTTTCACCTATGTGTTTTAAATAAAAGTTATGTATTTTAAATGAAATGAGCGATAAGTTTATATTTTAAATGAAATGATGGCGATGGAACTTTTAACATGAAAGTACCGAAATGGTTGTTTGGCGTATAAGAAGTGAAGCGGTGATCCCGGAACAATTGATGACAGTCAAATGCCTTGCGCTTTTATTATATAGATTCATTTGTCCAAAATCATCTGAACGAATGAAATTTTATATCCGGTATGCCAATACACTCATCCAAAGGCACCCTATTCTTCACTGACGTTTTTTAACTCTAATTTCCTTAATATTCTTAGGTATAAAAGTTTGAAATGACAACATTCTTCAATTTGTTTATTTGGCTTTTTTTTTTTAATAGAACGTGGTCAACAAAATAATAATAAAAGTACTGAATAATTAATTGAAATATTTTCTGTTTTGCCTAAAGTTTCAAATGTGCAAAAAATAGAGACATGAAACATACCCACATAATCATTGCATTTGTTATAAAGCTTTCCAGGGTTTCAATAATTAAATTTGAAGTTTGGAACAAGCCAAAGTTATAAATGACATTTACGACTTTAGAATTTTTTTAGATATTGAATTTTCTTTTTTTCATATTTAAAGTGCCTAATATAGTGAGTGCTTAAACAGAAATGTTCACAAAAAGTTCAAACATTAACAATTCACATTTTTTAGCCAAGGACATAAAATGTCCTATTATCTGAGAATGACTTGCATATCAAGTTTTGTCAATTATAGATTTGTATAAGGAACATACAATCATTCACTTTCATCCAAGAGATAAATTCAGGCTTTTTCTTTTGGTTGAAACCGACACTGAAAGTACCCAGCAGAAATTTGTTAATAACATTTTAAAATTGCTTCAAGATTAATATTTTCATTAAAAAGTCTTAGTTTTCATGTTCCTGAAAGTCTGTTTAAAATGGCAAATTTGTTTTTTATAACAAACCACAGACAGAATTCTGTAAAGGTCACTATTTTCTTTCTCATAAAATATCATTGCACAACTATGGCAGAGAGTTCTGTTTCCCATTAAACAAAGGACTTAAAACAGAAAGAGAGGAAAGATAAGAGATATCTCCCGACTTCTTTATGTTACTAACACTGCAGTATAAAGGCTTCAAAATCAGGTAGAATATTTCTCTTTATATCACATTAATAACAATTCAGTTTTTAAAGGATTGTAAAACACTGTAAGGCTACATTCTTGTTTCTCAAATAGTGATAGTTTCTTTTTCACCATGAGCCTGAAGACTGGTATAAAAATAGAGTCCAAGCTGGTTTCAGGTACAGACTGAGCCCAAGAGCTGAGATTAGATTTTTCATTCCAGATTACTGCAATAGTAATGGAAATTAACATTTGTTTCAATGAATTTTCAGGTTTAGTTTGAATTTCCTTGATATTTCCAGGTCAACAAAATTCCCTTATATTTCCATGTTTTCCAGGTCTGTGACCATCCTGCCAGTGGTACTTTGAAGTACCACATCAAGAAATTAGCCATAATTAACAAAAATTAAATCTTTTAGTTTTAGTGCATATATCTTCTAATGTATCATAGTAATGCAAGGAAAAAAGTTTTGAGGAGATAGTTTTCATAATTTAGATATAAAGGGTTAACAGGTAATTGTTACAAAAATTTTAGATCCTTCTACCACTGATTATGAAGCTATACTGCACACAGTATACTGAGAGAAAAATTGTGAAGCTATTCAGAGACTGAGTTTAAAATATCTGAGTTAAAGTAAAACATATTTAAATGTGTTCTTTCTTTTTTATTATATTTAAAACAAGGTAGAAAAAAATAAATTTCATTGAAAATTTACTTTTTTAAATATGTCTAAGGGGTGATGTACAATTTCATTGCATCCTATTTTATAAACACTTTTACTTAACAATAACAAAAAAAGAAAAATAAACTTAAAAAAAAAAAAAAAAAAAAAACACAGAAATGAGGCGTAATGTCTTATAAATGTGTCCATACTTGAAAGAATTTTATTCAAAGCTTCATTTCATTCCTTATACAAGTTTAGAGTGGCTTACTTTTAGAGGAAAAAACAAAACATTTTCGCTTGTGAGTATCAAGGGTTGTCTTCCAAGAAAAACAGTGGTCGCATTTGTCACAAACGTAACTTCTACGGGGTAAGAAATGTAACTCTGTATGACGCTGAAGATTGTGCTTCCGACTGAATTCCTTCTTACATACATGACAAGCTAATTTTTTGCTTTCTTTGAGTTCTTTTTTAAGCATCGGAGAAACTGAGTTAAAATCTGAAAATAAAAGGTAAATAAAATTAAAATACACTTTCACTCTTAAAAGTTAAATCAAGAATAACCTGGATAGCAAATGTCAGTAGACTCAATAATGAATTAAGATTTTTTTTTTCTTTTAATCTGAAAAAATTATAACAAAATAATATTATTCCATACATTTTAACTTAGCATTTGAATTAATGATAGTTTAATAATGCTGATATTAGAGCCATACAAGAAAATTATTTAGTTGAAAATATTTCCAAATAAACAAATATACTGCATTCACAATTCCTGGTCAGTTATATATTTCCTAAATGTAAATATCCAAATATTGTCAAAATACAGATTAATACATGGTTAAAATAGCTTCAGATAAATGCAATTTTATTAATGAAGAAATTACTGTATAAGTAGTAAATACATCAATACTAATAAGAGAAAGATGTTTGTGTGTCTATACATACACAATGACTAAGGAAATCCATGCACATAGAGGCAGAGTTTCTCTCAGAGAGTTACAAAAAAGTGCTACACCCTGCCTACCCTTTGGCTTACAAATTAGAACCTTTCTTGCACTTCAGTAAATAAACAGTGTTCTTTCTCATTTTTGCATTAAAAAAATCTGCTTGCCTTGAAAAGAGTGTCCTGACTTATAAATATTAACAGTTGCTGAATAAATGAAAAAGAAAATGACCTTAAGAATCCAAAAAGTGCCCTTAAGAATTAAAAAAGTCCCCTTTCTCATGAGTAGAACCTTGACCTTTTTTTAACCTGGGGGGAAACTCTGCTATTTTGGATAAGGATAGACAAAGGCAGCCCAATGCACCTGATTTTGGATTTTTTAATAATTAGCCAAGAAAGTAATTAAAAATACTCCTTGAATGTGGTGAAGGCTTTCGACTGTCCTCAGTATATTGTCATCATGATAGTTTCTACACATATCAGGGAAAAGGTGGAACTTTGAGCAGAAAAAAAAAGCAAATGATTAGTTTTCCCTAGCACTTAAAATAGCGATCATGATGCCCAGGATGTTTTTTTTTACAGACACCTACAGATACAGCAGGATAGATAGTAGTATCGTCATTCTGATTGGATCTTCTATTTTAAAAGAAACTTTTTTTTTAAAACAATTTCAGGCCCGGGTTTGCTTTTTATCAGCAGACTCTGCTTCAAGCAGATTTGGTAGTAGAAAATAAGTAAACACATCCAACTTATTGGATATACATTTTGAACAGAATGATAAAGGCTATAAAGCACAAAAATCTCTTAGATAAAAGTAGATAATGAACAAGTTCAATGGATGACAAAAGCGTTTACAGAAGAAAGTACTGAGTGATTTTATTTATCAAAATAAACACATTTAATTATCATTGACTAAATAAAATGTGTATTATTCAAGAAAAGTAAACACGTGTAAAAGAGTGGAATGATAAGCTACTAATTAATACATAAATATGCATAGAATCAAACCAAATGTCAGGAAGGAGGTCTCTCCATATCAAAACTAGTATGTTGTGGCCATCACAAAACTTTCTTCTATATAAATCAGATCAATTAAATCATTTAAATAGTACAAGGAATAACAACGATTTAGCACCAATTCATATCAAAGTATATCTGAATTTGAAGTTGGATGAAAATTTGTGCATTAGTTCTTGAGATAGAGGTATAGAGGAAATTCTGAAAAATGTAGCATCGCAGCACCACCTGTTGAGCGATTTACACAAAAAATAAGCAGCACTAAATGATATTAAGGTATACCTGAATCTGAAGTTTGTTGAAAATCCAAGCATTAGTTCTTGAAATAAAGCTAATGCGGAAATCGCAAAAAATACAGCATAGCAGCGCCCCCTGTTGAGCGATTTACACAAAAAATTAAACAGCACTAATTTATATGTCAATTCATGTCAAGGACTATCTAAATCGCAAGTTTGATTAAAATCCGTGCAATAGTTCTTGAGATACAGCTCTTGCGGGAATCGTGAAAAATGCAGCACAGCAGCGCCACCTATTGGGCGATTTACACCAAAAATTAAACAGCACTAATTTATATCAGGGACTAACTGAATTTGAAGTTTGATGAAAATTCGTGCATTTTTTCTTGAGTTAGAGCTATTGCGATAATCATGAATAATGCCGCATAGCAGCACCACCTGTTGGGCGATTTTCACAAAAAAGTAATCAGCACCAAACTATATCCTAGACAAACTGAATCTGGAGTTTTATGAAAATCCGTGCAGTAGTTCTTGAGATATAGCTATTGCAGAAATCGTGAAAAATGCTGCATAGCAGCTCCACCTGTTGGGCAATTTTCACCAAAAAGTAATCAGGTCCAGTTTATATCAAGATCTAACTATATATAAAGTTTTGTGAAATTCCGTGCATTAGTTCTTGAGATAGAGCGCCCACAAAATGTTTGTCACATACAGACTCACAGAGTGACAGACAGACTCACAGGCAGACATTTTCTAAAAGCCATCAAATCGTGTTCTGGGCATTCTAAAACGTATAAATCCGTCAAAAACCGGAAGTTGAAAATTTTCATGAATCCAATACTTTCTTCTTGTAAAGATAGAAGAAAGTAAAAAGTAATAATAAGGACACTTACAGTAAAATATTGCAAATCTTAGACTATTATACAAGCAATTGTTGTTTACTTATATATCTTTGGATATTTGAATGTGCTAACAATTTTCATGAAAATGGTGGATTAAGGGCTTTGGAAATCAATCTGTCAAGGTGTCAACTCGGGAGACAAATCTTTTTTATGCAATACTATCTTCGAGCATATAGAAAACATTGCAGAAAGCAAAGTGTATAACAGCCAAAAATTGAAATGAAATATAAAAATATTATAAATAGAATGGGGTATAGACAATGAAGCAATTTATTATGTTATACCGGCTTTTCACATGGGTAAAATAGCTAATTTTTTGTAATTGGATCTGTAGCCAAGATAGGCATCAAATGAGACTACAATTTTAACTGGATGAGAGTTACAACAATGGTTATAAAAGAAAAATGATTTTTTTTGTCAAATCTATGCCAATTGGCTTTGAAACAGATTATGGAACTATCTCCAAGCAAACAATTGAAGAAAGCAAGTAAAATGTACAAGAATTGTCAAAAACTGAAATCTTATACTTATAAATGATCATTTCTTGTGTATGTATGTGTATATATATATATATACTTACTGAGCTTCTGAAAAATGGCTCTAATTTTGATTAAAACATTAGATTACATGATTTTTTTAATCCAGAAATGAATTTCTGATTGTGTCATCTGCAGGAAATATTTTCATACAGTACCCATTTTTGTACAAGTAAAAATAATTGCAGAAAGCAAAAACACTGTACAAGAAATGCCAAAAATTGAAATTACATATAAAAATATTGCAAATAGAATGCGATATGCAAAATGAAACAATTTATGTTATAGTACCTGCTCAGAGCAAATAAGTAATATTCTGTAATTGGATCTATCGGCAAAAATGGTGTCAAACAAATATGACACTATTAATATTTTTTTAAACTGCATAAGTATTATAATAAAATATTAAATGTGCTAATTTTCTATAGAAAAACTACAGGAGTTTTCCCCATTAGTTGAACAAAGCTCGGTAAATCAGATAAAGATTAAATTTTGAAGAATTTAGCATGGCACACTTGTATTTGAATGCCTCTCAACAGTAGGAAAATTATAGGATAGTAATATGTGTTATTAAGTATGTGCTAAATAAGTGATACTATGATGCAACTTCAAAGGAAAGACACATGACCATATATATACTTTTAAAAGCTCAGATATGTTACCTAATGTGATAACAGTCTAAGTTTGGAGTGTGAAATTACATCATGTACATGAATTGTGGAATTCCAATGGATACAGAAAATTTCATAAACATTTTTCATATAGAATCATGAATTGCAAAATTGAATACTTTTTAAAATAATAATAGTATTATGTCATTATTTTACCGTATTTTCAATTTAATCAAAAATACACACAGAACCTTTTTAAGTTGTGTGTGTATGTGTGTAACTTATTTATATATGCGGTCACTTTAAAAAGAGATAGTTTTGTTGGCTTCAGAAATCCTCAAGTTACATAATGCTTATAATTTAAATATATTAAATTAATAAAATTTAGAATTTGTGATACTTTCTTTGTAAGCTTTAACAATAGAAAAACATGTGTTTTAGAAATGTATACTATTTTAAATGAAGAAACAAACATTGTTTTTGTTTAATACAATTACAGTGAAATAACTTTCACATTCTTTGCTATAGGTATAAAATTCAAATAAAATAGAAAAAACTTTGTCTTGAAACTTTTATTAATTTTTTTAGAAAAAGAAAGGTGATGTTCAGACATGACGTAGGTTTAACCATGTTCATGTGGAATGAATACATTGAAGATTTTTTTATATGAAAAACAAATGAATTCTTTCATCTACAATTTTTCAATGAAACAACTATAAATTCTATGCAGCCAAACTTAAGAGAGAATCTACAACCTCTAATTTAAAAGTAATCATAAATCAGAGAATGGGCTGCTTTTGGAAAGATTTTGTACCTTTAGAAACATCTCACTGGTTTAGGATTTATGCTGCTTCGTGATCTAAAAAATGATTATGATAAAAATATATAAAAACTAAAACTTTATTATTTAAGTTAAAAAAGACAAATACTGCTGAAGAAATTTGTAAATTCTCAAGTTTATTAAGTTTTTGTAAAGAGTACAAAAACACATTTACTTATAAATAACAGATTAAAGGATACATTAAAAGTAAAAATATAATATTTGGAAAAACAAGCAATATGCAAAGACAGACAAATATAAAATTTGTGTAAAACTCCATTTAAATATTTTATAAACAGGATTTTATATCCAAGGAAAAGGAAAGATTTAATTTTAATAGCATTGACTGAAACCTTATTTTAGAGGCTTTAGCACAATATATAATTTAAAAATAAACACCAACTTTCAAGCCATCTTAATGGATCAAATTTTTCATCGGAGCAGTGTTTCTCAAAACAGATTACATGTACCATTTGGGGTATGTGAAGAGCTTTAAGGCAATATGCAATGAGTCGATGTTGGCAACAGCACCCGACCCAGCACAGCTAAATGAGTGAGTGAAAAAAGACTTTCATCATTGACTGTCTTGAAATCAACAAACAAATACATGTTGAAGATGACTTATGATTCTACCTCAATAAACTAACCTAAATATTAAAAAAAAAATACGAAGTAATCAAGCAAACCCATAACATTTAAAAACCTTACTTTAAATGTAAAATAAAAATTATGTTAATTTGCATTCATTCATTATTTTCTTTACTTTCATTTTTCTATTCATAATTATCAGAAAATAAATAAAGATTACATCAGACATTCCTTAAAACAGTATGTGTGTATAAAAGTTGAGAATCACTGCTTATAAAATAAAATGCATATAAAAACACAAGAATATCTGAAAAGGGTAAAAAAATAAACAATCTGTACCAAAAGAAAAAGAAACAATATTGAATTCTCTTGAAACAACAGTAAAATACCAAAGTAAGCAAGGGCTTAGCTGTTATAAGTTCAATGCATCATTTTTATATGAGTTGATAAATCTGTTTTCCAGGAAAAAGATTTTGTGCATAAATGGCATGCATATACTTTTCTTTCAAGAAAATGAATTTCCATATGTCTCTTTAAATTTGGTTTGTTGAAAAAAGTTTTGTTACACACATGGCATTTAGGACGTCGTCTGTCATGCAGTGATGGAGAAACAGTAATACCTTCATAAAACTTCTTAATTCCTATGAAATAAAAATATTTTAAAAGAATTAAATATAACTTTTAAAACTCATTTCATAGTTGTATTTATCAACTCATTAAGTTAATAAGAATTTTTTTAAATAGAATATATAAAGCATATAATACATAAAAAGTCATCAAAACTGTTTGAAAATGATTTTTTTAGCCATACATTTTAGTACTTTGTTACAAAAGTTACATTAACACATTAATAATTATTACATTTTCTAATACATTATTTAAATAATTTTAAATAAAAGCTTCGAACTAAAAGAGCATAATAATCAAGTCTACATATTTATTATACATATACATTCATTATTTTACATAGGAAATAAAGTATAGTGGCCTACTTAATTTGTTTCAATGTCAGTATTGAATAGTATTATATTATCACATTATTGCTTTTTTAATAACTATAACAGTTTCAAAAGCAATAAACAAAGCATTTGTATTTTTGTTTATCATATTAAACATTAATTATTTTACAGAAACATATTTTTGCAGCAAATTAAATAAATTAAAAAAGTTAATACAGGACTAAAAAGTGGAGAAAATTTATCCTAAACCATCAAAACAAAATTAACTAAACATTTTAAAGAAATTAAAAAGATGCCACTCTCATAAAATAATAAATATTTTCATGATGATAAAAAAAGAAAATATTGTCCGTTTCATTTTTTGAAATCTACTTTCATAATAAAACACAGATCAAATTATTCAAAATATTTTGAAAAGTTTGAGTAGAAGCTACCTTTAAAAAAATATTTAAGGAAGAGAAAAAAAAAATTAAAGTTTATTAATAAAATAATTACAAATAAACCATAAACTCATTTATTTAAATTTTAAACATTTATTTGTTCTTATGACATAGCTTTTCAAGCACTTTAGTAATAAGTACATTGTATAGATAGTATTAAAACTCCTATTATTGCTCAATAGTTTCGTGTATAAGCCTACATACATGCAAGTTCTAATGAGGGGTTATTAGAACACATTGTTTCATTTGAAGTTAGTTAGTGCAAGACGTAGTATGAAACATATCTCCATGTGCAGAATAAATCAGATTTGTGGGAGTTCTTATTCTTAATCATATATTAAGATTTTCGTGTTTTATGATCTTTTGAAAAATAGAAAGTACCATTAACCTGCTATCTCATATTCTTAAAATATAAGTTTTAATCTTGTTCAGAAATAAACCAAAAGGATCAGTATAAGGAAGAAGTACATAAAACAGGGTTATCTTCAATTTTTTTTTTTCCTATCACAAATATAAGTAAAAATAGGCTTTAAAAAAAAACTCTTTTATAAGCATTTAACGTTTATTGTAAAAAATCACACCTAATTTCATGATTGCATTTCATGTAATTCATTACAATGCAATTTTATTACAATTTGGTTTGGACTCTGATTATTGAAAGTTCACCACTTTGATTTTTATACTTGATAGAAAGTGTGAGGTAGTAAATTAATTTTTTTTTTTAATTACAACTTTTGCACAATTTCGATTTTTACGATACAACAGGAAAGAAAAAAAAAAAAAGCAATAATAAAAAATCTATTTAAGTTGTTTTATCAACATATAATCACAATCAGGGGTCTGAAGTAGTGAAACTACAGTAGTTGTTATTTTTCACACTAGTTTGTAGTGTAGTGCACTACATTTAAACAATGTAGTGTAGCAAGTAACGTGGTACAAAAAATCAGTAGTTTGTGGCAAGCACTGATACTACATTTAACACTACTTTAAGGGAGGGAAGGAAGAATGTGTCATCCTACAAATCACATGGCCATAACTTGCTTCTTTGGTGCAAAATTTGTTTTGCTCAGCAATTTGTGAATCTCAGCGGCAGAGTATAGCAATGCATTGCATGAAGTCAAAAAAAAATTTTTCTTATTGACGCTTTTCTCTAAAATCAAATGTTAAACCCATCAAAGGTATTGCTTTCTTCCTGTCAACACTTGTCTATTTACTTGTTTATGTTTAGAGGCAGGTTTCTTTTTCCTTTGGAACTACTTTATTTACAGATTGGAATTACTTTGTTTTTCTATAATTAACATATTAAGAGTGCATTGGAGAGTTAAGTAAAAAATCTATTGGTAAATATATTTAAATCTCTGTAAAGGACACTCCCAAATATCAGGCATTTTTTCGATAACTAACAGCTATACATTTGTACCTCTAAGTAGCGGGCAATTTTTGCTTTCCTGAGGTATCCGTTATTTGGAAATTTTACTGTAGATGTAAATGGCAATTTTATATCCTAATGCAATAATTAGTATAAGAATAATAAATTAAATTTATGCAGTGTTTGATTTGCATAAATGTTATATACAAGAGCAGTCTGTTATATCGCTCATTTGTATATATAGCTCTGTTTCCATGCCTCCCGAAAAAATAAGATGTAGTTAAACTGCATTGTTGTTTTCATACAGATATGTTGTAAGGAAATTATTGTAATCATGACAAAAAATCAATTATGGAAATATTGGTATATTTTACGCATTTTGAGCTGTCCTGTTCAAGCTATTTTTACAATGATTTCACATGTATGTGTGGATGTATTCAAGTACTTTATAATTTCCTCACGTTTTCAGGACCCCAGAGCATGCAGCATCTAAGTTTTTATTGTTTTATTATTATTATTTGAACCCAAAGTACTCTGTGAACTGTTCAAAAAGTCAACTCCAGATTTTTTTAAAGTAACTGTACTTAAGTATTTATTGCATTATATATCTCTCTTAATTTCGCTAAGAAATTTGTGATATGTATATAAACTAACATTTTGGAGATAAACACAAGATACTTTATTGTATGTTACCTTTCTAAATTTTTTAATAACCTTGGTTGTATCACACTTATTTAACTGTATTCCGACAGATGCAATATAATGAGGGATTATTGTATTATTCATTTAATCCATATCATCAAATGTGAGTGTAAATTGAATCCTTTGATAAAATCTGAAAGTAGCGAAGTAGTGACTACTTTTGGAAAGTAGTTTGTAGCCACTACTTTTTAAAACAAGTAGTTGTAGTTCACTACAATAAAAAGGTAGTTTTTCCAACCCCTGATCATAATTTAATTAATACTAAACTATAAAATGATGAAAGAGTATTTTTTTAAATTATTATCTATTTATTTTTATTTTTTGCTTTTTAGTGCTTAAACTATTTCATTGTTGTAGTTTCACAGCCAGTTGGCCTATTTTGGCAAAAATGGTTTAGTGCATAATTAACTCTACTATTTTTGTAACTCGTACACAGTAATAACCATAAAGATTATTTGACTATTTATCATATGTGGTTGGCTAACAGGAAGATGACTTACAGTTAATTTATTAACTTATGATATCACACTCTAAAAATTTCCAAAATGTTACATTGTCATTAGAAATGCACATGTGAACATTTTTTTTTAAAAAGTTCTAACATACAAAAAACAAAGGTTAAATAAAAATGTAAAAAAGGAACATTTTAACAATATTTATTATTTACTGCATTGTTTCATAGTATCTGTGCTTTTAAAAATAAATTTCAAACAGAGTATACACAAAAGCATATAAACAAATGTAGAAATATTTACATGTATTAATAGTATACATCTTCTGAATAAATCTTAACAAAAGAAACAAACCAAAAGCCAATTAAAAGAGAATACTCAAATTCATTTATTTAACTTTTTATTATAAAACAAATGCATTTCATATGAAAATAAAATTTTATATTGGCCTGTTATCTATTTTATCTGTCATTTTAAAATATAGAGTATATAGATATAAAACAGTAAAAAACATTTGACATTTATAAGTATACATTAATATATTTAATAAAAAGTTTCACCTGATTTCACAGAACATATGTTTTAATGCTGCATATGTTTTGTTTTTAAATGGAAGCGCAAATCAGTTTTCCAAGAAAATCGCTTTCCACAAATGTTACACACAAAATTCTTTCTTTCAAAAAAATGCAACTCCATATGTCGCCTTAAACTTCCAGGTGTGGAAAAAGTTTTTTTGCAAACACCACAATGATTTCCACTTGGTTTAAAAGAATCTTTAAATGAAACTACATTACAATTAGAAGACAGAAGATTAGTCATATCTTTCTTAAGTGAAGAAAAGTTGGATACTGATGTTTGAAGATGAAGTTCATCTGAAACAAAATAAACCTTATATGATTTAACATTTTATAAAATAATAATAATAATTATTATTATTTTTAAAAAATGAAAAAGAATCAAATGAGTGAGATATTTATTTTATCCAAAAGTCCCCCCCCCCCCCCTTTCCAATTACTAATAATTTTCAATGCATGCAACTTTATCAAAAACTGGATTCAAATTGAACTTCAATCTTATTTTGATTTAATAACAGGGTTTCAGAGAAGGGAAAAAATCTATTAAAAGAATAATTTTTTCAGTTTATTCATCTACTAGTTTTGTTTAAAACAGCCATCATAAAGTGAAATATCAGAGTTTCCACTAGACAGTTTCAGGAGGGTGCTGCACCCTGCCTGCCCTTACGTTTACAAAATAGCACCCCTCTTGCCCCAGATGAAAAACATTAGCACCCTTGTTGCACCCAGTTGAAAAAAGTGCCTTTACTCCTTTGTTTTTTAAAAAATTTACTTGCATAGTAAAAATTGACTCATTGCTGTCATTAAAATAGCATCTAGTCTATTAAATATTAAAAGTAGTTTTAAAAATCAAAAGAAGGCCTTTAAAATTTTTTAAAAAGTGCCCTTCGGAATCCAAAAAATGCCCTTAAGAATCCAAAACATGCCCTTCGGAATCCAAAAGTGCCCTTTTCCTACAAGAAGCACTCTGCCCTATTTTAAACCTGGGGGAAACTCTGAAATATAATTAATATATACATACATACATAAATACAATTACAGTTTTTTCCCCTTTCTCAGCCATTTTTTCTTAAACATCTATGTAAAATTTTCACCATTTGATCTTTGAAGCCAAAGAAGTTAGAAACATAAATTATAACATTGAATACTGAAATCAATGTAATTTGGGACAATTGATATTTGATGCAATATAATATGTATATGTATTTATATTTGTGCTAATAAACAATTGAAAGGTAACAACAAAAGACATTTAGCAACAAAAAAAAAAAAAAAAATTGTGAAAAAGGTCATTAACGTCAGATTATTCTGTTTAATATTAAGACTAATTGTAAAGTTATAAAAAAGTGAATTATGTAACTGATGATTTTTTAGAGGGGGGGGGGGGGCTAAATCTAATGTATATTAAACAAACTTGAGACAATTTAATATTTTTGCTACTGCAATGTGTGTTAGCATGTTTAAATATAAATAACTCTAATACATTATCTCTTGAGAAAGGAAGTTATATTAATTTCTAACAAGAAAAAATTAACATAATATATTTCTATTCAAAACATTAAGCAATTTTCTATTTAAAAAATCCAGATCATTCTCCAGTTATTTAACATATTGAGGTTTTTTCTGTAAACGAAGTTCCATGAATAAAATTTTAATGATTAATGAATGTTGCCCTCTTATGTTAATCCACACACTACAAAAGAAATAATATTAGAATAAAATCTTTAGAAATGGAACCTGTCTATTGCAAAATCTTACCTTAAATGGAAAAATTCTATGCTCCCAAACAGAAAGAACATTGTACAATTATACATGCTAAGACAAAAATCTGTTTAAAAAGGTTTATTTTTACCTAGTCCCTTGTGATTTTAACATCTCTACAGGTTTTACTATAATAATAATACAGCTCATTTACAAAATTAAAAAGGAATAAATAGACAGCTGCAATTAAAAAATTTTATTAAAAAAACTGGTTTCATTTTTAATGTTTATTAAAAAAAATCATTTAAAAATGAAAAATAAATACCCTTTACATAAAAATAAGAGGTAGGGGACATTTTCTTAATATTGAAGGTCTTATCTGCATTTCTTAATGATATTAAAAAATAAATAAATGTATAGCTTAAAAAAGAGAGAAAAAGAAAAATAATGATTCAGTATTTACAGAACATTAAATTAAATCAAAAAAGAAAAAATAGAGAGAAAAAATATGTGAGGAGGTAAAATTAGAAAAATCAACAAATTTTACAATCCTTTTCAATCTTGAAATAAGTTCTGTTATAAATTTTATTTATTTCTCCAGTAAAAAAATATAATTTTAAAATAATATATTGCTGCTTCTCTTTAACATGTCCTCCAGAAAGGTCAGAATCTTCATTTAAACATTTAGCTGAAAATAAAACACATTTATATTATAAAGCAAGCTAAAAATATACATCTGGTTGATTTTTGGACAAAACAAATTTTAAAAAGAAAGCATACGTTTAAAAAAAAAAAATCACAGTTTTTAAAAAATGGCCTTTTTTTTTTTAAGAGAAGTTTTTAAAAGTTATTTATTTTAAAAATATCAAAACTGCTCATGAAAAATGGTAGAATTTTTTTTTTTTTTTTTTGGGTCGGGGGGGGGGGGGGGGGGTAACCATATGCTTGGCACTATACATACACTGCAAAAATATCTATTAAAATTCTGAATAGAACAGAAATAATGATTAAAAAGTAGTTTTATGCACTTTTCCTAAATAAGGTAAATATATCTTTAAGTCTCCCAATCAGTCAGACCCTAAATTCTCCTCTACAATGCTAATACTATGTGCTTGAAATGCATAGCTGTTCTTCAAATTTCTCATCAGAAAATTTAAATTTTTAACTTATTTTTTTTTCTATATACTCTTTCTAAAGGATGTTTATTTGCTAAATAATTCACATGCTCAGCACATATATAAATATATGGCTTACTTTCATGCATTTCATAAAGATTCACTTGGTAAAATATTTTTGCTAATAGATATTTAATTTTATTTTTAAGTGTTGAAATCTTATTCAGAACATGACATTTTCAGACCAAGTCATTTATAGACCAAGAGCCACCAACCTATTGTACTATCATGGGCACATTTGAATATTTTAAACACCATTGTGATTATCCCTCTCAAACTCTCATATTTTTTAATATAAACATAAGTTTACTTACACAATATCATATATGGATGAATAGATATGTATATGTACACACACACACACACACATATATATATGTATATATATATATATATATATGTGTGTGTGTGTGAAAATTTTCAAGTGTATATAAAGATACAAAGAATGAAACAATGCCTGAAAATATTGACTTTTTTCTTTCCCTTTAGAGCAACCGAGTCTTTTAATATTTTCTTCACAGCAGATTAAAAAAAACCTTCTTGGTTACAAAAAAAAAGGGGGGGGGGGGGTTGATGGGCATCACAGTGCTTGCAGGCACATGGAGATATTACTTTCATACAGAGAAACGTCACTGAATGCTTTTACTCATTCATTTTTATTTATTATTTATAAATTTACAAATCATAAATAAAGCAAAAATTCATGGAATTATCAATAATTTCATTAAATATTACGGTTCTGAGAAACAATGTCTGGAAAATGCTCATCTAACAGGGCATAAAATTAATGAAAAGTTTTTTGTTTCTTTCTTTCTTTTTCCTTAAAACTGAACAAGAAAAATGACTTTAAACTGGAAAATAAAATTTAAATACAAATTTTACTTTTTTCCCCCCCATTAAGTTCTCTTAACGAAAGCAAATATTGTAAGCAAATAGGGAAAGCAAACAGAAAAGAAAAAGATGACAAGAAAAATATTTGAATCTAACGCTTATTTACTACTAATTTCATTGCAAAATTGCATGCTGCTAGACTCAATTTAGCAACAGTAACGTACCATAAAAATTTTAAAACTAATTCAACAAATAATTTAGTTTAATTTAAACAATAAAAATGATTATACTTATTTCGATAAATTATTTTTAAAAAGAAAAAAGAACTGAAGATTAATTTCACATTTGTATTTATTACACTTTATTTCTTCATTATTTTTATAATGCATAATTCAATATAAACATGTCAATGAAATAGATGTTTTCAAAGTAAAGACATTGAATGGCTCGTATGTTACGAGATTTGAAAAATCAATTACCATGTTGTGAAGAAAGAAAGAAAGAATGATTTCAGCTTTTCAAATTCGCTTATTTTAAAAAATTTGACAATTTATACGTTTATTCAATTCCTACTATTAGTTCACACTCTCACTATATTTATTTATTTATACATCTTGTTCAAATTTTCAATTGTTAATAAAATACTTATTATTCATCCAATCAAGTTGAAATAATTTTTTTTTAAACTTGTACTGGATGACAATTGATGTTAATACAGTTTTTTCAAATATTAATTCATTAATTAAATTTTAATTAATTAATTTTAGTTTTACATGGGAGACAAAATGGCAGCCATTGGTTATTGAAGCGTTTAATGCATCTTCATATCTATAAGGGGGAACCCTGTTCTGTTGCCAAATACCGCCAAGTTTGTCGCCAACTTAACAATATATCGCCAAATTTGTCAACCAAAATGAGTCACTAAAAGTGACGCCAACTTGGCGATATCTCTGATATTCTCCAAATTCCCATAGACTTCCATTGTAAACCTACTTGCTTATAGAAAATCAACAAATTGAGATATTTTAATGCAACAAATTGAGATATTTTAATGCAACAAATTGAGATATTTTAATGCAACAAATTGAGATATTTTAATGCAACAAAAACAAGGGATTATATTAAATTTTTCTTTGATGACCTAAGTGGGAATTGACTTTAAAAACAAAAAATTTATATTACTTGTTTTTAGTTTAACCTTTTATTGGCTTGTTCTAGATTTTTTCTTTATTTATACATATATTAAACGTATAGATATATAGAAAACATAAACATGGATGTTGAAAAGATGGATAAGGTTATTAATTTTGTTACCATAAAATATTTTTCTTTTGACCTTTTTTTTATGTATTAAATATACAACTTTTAGAAGCCTTAATCCAAAACGTTTTCCAGCTTATCTTAATAACTGTTGTACATTAACAATGAAAAAATGAATGTCAAACAAAGTAACATATATTTAACAATACATATGTATAATTTTTGAAGACGTAGAACAATTTAGATTTACTTTTTCTTACTTCTTCGATTCTAAGCTATATCTTTATTTTATATAATAAATAAAACAGGAATATATATTTCAACTACACACAATAGCTTGCTATGAGAAAATAAAAGAAGTAATTAACAGTACTAAATTCTTCATTATCAGTGACGTAGTGTAATTTGAAACAACAATCTGCAAAGAAAACAAATCACAAGTAGTTTTAAAATATTTTAAAACAGAATTTATTGCTAACTTTTAAAAAGTACATAAAAGTTTTTAACAAAATTCAACCCTATTCATATTAAAATACAGAAAACATTCATAAAAAGTGAGAAAAATAAATAAAGCTTTCATTTTATTTGATTTTCTTTTAATAACACTATTGTACTTTTGTTTTTCTTTTAAGAGAGAAGTGATACCTTTGAACGAGTTAATCATTTTAACAAATTTGTTAATATCCAGAGTTTTTTCTCTGATAATAGTTTTTCTTATAATATTAAGTTGAAATTAATTATGCCTTTGTAAATGAAAGCTTTTTTTGATGGTTTTGATATTGTGTAAAATCAAAATTATGCAACTCAAATACTACATAATAAATAGAGGGTTTATTATAAGTCAAATTTTGTAATAAATTACCTAAAATGGAATTAAAAATAATTAGATTTTAGATTTAAAAAATAAAATGAAATAAGAAATAATGGTGCATTGCCTGGATCAAAAGGGAAAAAATACATTTGAGACAACAAAAACTAATTAACTCAATTTTACTAAAGTAAAGAAAATATATATACAATACAAGACAATATACATGTTTGAAAAAGCAATTCTTTTTCTCTGTCTTAATAAAGTTATATGTTTTAAAATAGTTGAGGTGTCAAAAAACATAGAAATGCAAGAAGAATATAAATCATAAAAAGAGGAAATGACGAAATGAGGGCAGGTGAAAAGCAAAAGTATTGGGAGTATTTTAATAAATAGAAAATTAAACATCTAACAAAAATAAAGCAGAAAATAACTGGTCTATAAAAGATTTACACTCTGATAATTACTGCTGCTTCAAAGCATAAAATAATAAATTAACAACAATAATTCTGAGTACTGGCAAAGTTAAGAAGAAAAATTTACAAAATCTTAAAATCTAGAAAGTAAAAGTAAATTGAACAACAAAATTTCTTTTAAAAAGAAAAATTTAAAAATATGTATGAAACGATATATACTGTAAAGAAAAAAAATAAATAGCAATTTTCAAAAAATAAAAACTAACCAAAACAAAAATATAAGCAGTAATGACCAAGGCCAAATAATGATCACAAATGTAAATAATTAGCGAAAATATTAACTAAGTTTGGATTAAACAGAAGTAATCAAAGTCATACACTGAACATTAACAGAAAAATAACTTAAGAAAAAAGGTCAAATGCAATCTATATGTTATATATAATTCATTTATCCTCCTGAGACCCAAGCAAAATATAATGCATATATTTTTTTTAAATACGAGTTTTTTTCAACAAATAGGCATCAAAAATGATGTTTTTAAAGAAATTAATAAATTTCGATTTTTTAATTTTGTTTTACAGCACATCCATCTAAGATGTTCAGGTTATAACTCGCTTTAAAATAATTTAAAAAAAGTTAAAAGTATGAAAAAGAATACAATTTATTATAAAGAACATAAGGCAAGCATAAACATCTGCTATTAAAATTGAAAAAAAAAAAAAAAAAAAACAGTTTAAACAAATTAAAATAACATGAAAACAAAACTTACCAGCAGAACTTAGAATTCCAACTTGACTCATTTATTACGCCATTTTGTAAAAAAAAAAATAGTTATTGTTGCCAAAATCCAAAAGCTGAATGTTGATTTTTGATTCATACATTACCATGCCCATGCCAAACTGGTTTTATATTGCTACAATGAAATTTAATGCAATAGAAGGAGAAAGCAAACCATCCATTTAAATGGATGCCAGGTCTCAGGAGGATATGAAATTAGACAATCTAAAGTCTCTCAATCAATCAAAAACAAAAGAAAAAGGTTTTGAAAGCCTTTCACTGAAATATTATAAAAATATCAATTTTTTTTTTTTTTTTGAAAATTATAGAATTCATGTTACTTTCCCAATATAAAGGCCTTAGCTTTCTTAAAAAAAAAAAAAAAAAAAGGCTTAGTGTAGTTTGAATTTTAGAAAGGGAGATTTTTTTGCCACACACAGGTATGAAAACAAACAGGATGAATATTTATGCTTGTTTATATATGAATTTAAATTATATATATATATATATATTACTCCCATTTGTATACAAAAATCAATAAATGGCATCTTTATATTAAACTAGCTGTGTAGCAACCAGTTGTATTTCACTTAAATTGCATGAGGTCTTTTAATCATTTGACGGATAAGAAATCTAGTTTTATTATATATTTTAAGTTTCTAGACATAACAATTCCAAATAAATCATAATTAATTTCGAACATCTTCATACCATTTTATTTTTTTAAATTTCCAATTTTGCAGAAACCAATGAAACAGTGAATAGGTTGCCAGAAAATATGTTGCCAAATTCCTTCCTCTCGCCAAGGCCCCTATACTAGAAAAGTACCCAATTCATTTTCAAAATAAAATACAGCAAAACTTCAATTTCAATTATCAACAGCCATATTACATTCATCTAGCTTTTTGTCTTTTTCGTAATGTATAAAGTCTGCGGTGTAGAGTACTTTTTGGAATATTATAAATTCGTTGAGCTTGTCTTAATGTCAATAATCCATGCTGAACTGCATGTAAGGCTTCATTCAGTCGTTGTTGTCGCACATCAGCAGGGACAAGTGTACATTCTTCAGCTATAAAAGAGGCAAAAACAAAGCAGAAAACAATTTTATTTCACAATAATTTTTTTAAGGAAAATTTATCACATGCATACATTGCTATATTTAACTATTAATAACAGAGTTTCTTTTCTATGAGTATGTAAAAAAAAATTAATTATTACAATGAAATTTATTCAACAGTGATTAGATACATTTTTATAGAATTCATACATGCTGATAAAGTTAACTAAA
This sequence comes from Maratus speciosus, assembly GCA_963932465.1. Classification (NCBI taxonomy): domain Eukaryota; kingdom Metazoa; phylum Arthropoda; class Arachnida; order Araneae; family Salticidae; genus Maratus; species Maratus speciosus. The sequence goes on from OZ010800.1 coordinate 335,319,542, forward strand.
GCTATACACTTTTTTGCAAACTGGTGTATTTTTTTAAATGACTTAATTTTAGATGTACACAATTTTTTTTTTTTTATGAATTCAAATATTATTCAAATATTAACAGCAGATAATTTAAATATTATTTAGAGAACCACGGAACTCAAATTTTTAATAATCCATTAAATATGTAAATTACTCAAAAAATTTATCCGATAATTTCAACAAATTATCAAAAATACATATTACAAAAAATTACACATTTGTTTAAGAAAAAAAAAAATAGTTTTGTTAGACCAGACAATTAAGATTTTATGTGAGGACACATATGCCTCCATGGTTGTCAAAGAAACATATTAACACGTTGAGTGCCACGGTGACTGAAACTGAAAAATTTACAATGTTTTAAGTAATTTTTAAGAAAGTATAATCCTGTAATAAATAAAAGGTAAGTAAATTTTAAATACATTTTCAGTAATTATTTAAAACAATGTATATATTTTTAGTTTTATGCCATATTTTAGACTGTCAGTCATCGGTGAAAGACGCATTCTAAACAAAAAGTTCAGTGTCAGTCACCGGTGACTGACATGGCACTTAACATGTTAATATAATATATTCTGCATCTATAGCCTCATCATTGGCTAAAATATGTTAGTTAATAAACTATATGTTTTAGCAAGGTAAGAATGTAAGCATTTTAGTGAAGTTCATGCTTGCGAGAGCTACACTACACTGTTCTGCAGGACAAACTTGAGGTACAATAACACATGAATAATAAAATATTCCATGACATTTTTCCAAGTTTTAGGTAAAAAATAAAATTTTCACTGAATTTTTTAATAGTTATCCCTTTTTCTTGAATTCCTGAGTTTTCCAGGTTCTCCAGATATATATGAATCCTAATACGGTTATGTTGTGAGAAGTAAAGAGGAAACACTCTATAAAATCAATTTTGTTTAATAAAAAGTAAATCTGATGTATGTTGAAAATAAGACCTCTTCAGAAAAAAAAATAATGACAAACCAAAACAAATGTTTGCTTAAATGGGAATTTCAAGGAAATTATACTTTTACAAAAGAATACATACAATTCACATATCAATATCTTTTTAATGGTTATTTATTTATTAATTAATTTCCTAATTCAATCCACATGTTTAGCAATTCAGATAGCTGGAATTCGGATAATTGGGGTTTTATTGCATTAATATAGCATCACTTTATCGAATAGTGTTGCTGAAAGACTGCCTTTTTTTTTCAGGGGGGGGGGGGGGACATAGGGATCAGCATATAGTGGCAATATTAATTAAAATACATGAAACTTCGTAGCTTTAAAAACTTATTAAAATAATGTAAGTTAAAAAAAATCATACATATTCAATAAAAAAACAAGAAATGAGCCAAAATTTTTCCTTTTCAGTTAAATTCTTATTCATCACATGTATTTTTATTTATTATTATTTAAGGAATTAAAAAGATTATACTTTATCATTGCATGTGTGTATTTAAGCAGGAACATTCTTTTAGAAAATAATGTGTTAAAATAGTAAATTAAAATAAATAAGCAGAGCAGCAGGGACATTAAGGTACAATTGCTCTATTTGGAATTTTTTTATTTTTATGATCACGTTTTACTAACATATCATTAAAAAATTTAAAAGCATTTTTAAAAACTCAACATCAGAAGGGGAGGGGGGAATTAACAAGGAACAATAAAACTATGACATGAAAACTATGGAACATGAAAACTAAAAAAATGTATGTTTCTACTTTACAATGTTTATACTGTTAGTAAACAGTTTATCTAGAGAAGAGATTATAAGTTGGATGTTAGTCAATTGTCAATTTGTAAAGTTATGCTAGTTACAGTGAAAATCCTCAAAATATCTATAAACACTATCATATCACAGTCCAAGCAGAAAAGTCAAAACATACATTAAAATATTTATTTGCATTACTAAAGACATTATAGACATTATAAGACGTTACTAGAAACACATTAAAAGTATATTAAAAACCTATATTGACATGTTTCAACTCCTTCACTGAGTCGTCATCAAAATGTATAACCAATGTAATTAAAACTTATTACTCTTACTTGTATTTACATTTGTATAAATACTATCATTATCCTTTTATATATAAAAAAAGTTTTGATTTGGAAATGGACCAATGAAATGTAGATATTCCGGGTAGATCGGCATCCCATTTGAATGCTTAAGCATGGCCTTTCATCGTTAATATTAAGAAAACTGTGGCATACAAAAATATGAAAATCGGTGGTATTATAGAAAAATGTTTGATAAACACGCTGATGCAGACAGTTTTCAAATCGAAGAATTATGTTAAGAGATATTTAATGCTAAAGTTGGACAAAGTCGTTCCATTAAAAAAGTTTTATTTGAGCAAAAACTATACATGAGAATTTAATCATTTTTAGATCATTTTATACGTTATAAGTTCCCGGTGCACAGATTGCATTTATTTTTCTTATTTGATGCATTTTTTGAGGTTTTATTTCTATTTTAAATTCAAATTTTCAGCATTTCGAGAGATATTTTTTACAAATTTTAGAAAATGTCACTAATTTAAACTGTTGCCAATTGTATAAACAGCGCAAACAATTATGTTTACTTCAAATTAAAAATTTATTTACCCGTGACTATTACAAACAGAAAAAAAAACTTTAAAATTAGAATTAAATGAGTACATGTTAAAAGCAGAAAAATTACGTCATAAGAACCATATTTACACTTGAATTTTATGTCATATTTAAAATGGCCAAAATATATGGCAAAACAATTTAAATTGAAAAATATATTTGTGCGAGATATTTTGAGATAATCTTTTCAACTATTATTGTGAATTCGAAGACAGCGCAAATAATATTTCCTTCTAACAACAAAAGTATTTTCACGTGAATATTAATAAGAGAAATAAAAGTTTGGTGTAAATTACGTCAGATTTGAAACGATACATTTAAAATGAATTATTTAAAAGAACTAACTTATAGCACTGCTAAAAAATACCAGGAGACAATGACACTGCTTACTTAATTCATTTTACATTAGCTTATTTTCAAATAACTAATTTTTTTAATTAAATACGAAAACAGCCATTGTATCTCTTAACAGCAACAGTTTTGCTCTTAAAAATCCCCAATCCAAGGAAAACGAATGGAAACCCGTTTACAGAGAGATCGCTACTGTTTTTTTGTTTTCAATATTTTTAAAGCCGATCAAATTAGCGTGCTTTTTGGATTTTGGTGTGCCTGAAGGGGGGTTGGCGAGCGTAGCTCGTAGGGGGCAGAGCCCCCTAGTAATTTATAAATTTATGTTCTAGAAACAATTGAAGCATATTACTTCTATTTTAAAAAAACTTTAAAGTTTCTTCAAAACAATAAAAGTGGTTTGGGTGTCAATGGGTTAAGTTGTGAATAAAAATATAATAAGCTTAGAAAGGTAAAGCACTGTGATTTAATATTGTATTAAAATTAGATATCAGCCTTTTGTTAAAAAATGGCACTTATTATTTTTATTTAAGTACAGGCTTTTTTATTACTTTTACAGGGTATCCAACAAAGAGATTGTTGCTTATTTATGAGACACTCTCCTTAGCAAACAGTTAATAAATTCATTAAAAAATTACAATTAACAAATATTTCCCTTTAAATTAATTCAGAGTAACTGAAATTTATATAAAAATATGTATATGATATACATTTATACTAATTTTGGGGATATGAATACTCAACTTACATTACCGATACAGAACGTTTACAAATTTTTACTTCTTTAATAAAATCATGGATAAAAGTTGTATTTATTACAGTAGACTATCAAATCTGCTACTATGTAATCTACCATTCTCTAAAGATCTGTCATTCATTTTGATATGTAAACAAAAAAAAATCAGGGTTAATAGTTAGCCCCATAGGACAAATTTAGTATGGGAGTGATTTTATTAAGTATTATTGTTCCAAAGAGAATTATCATGATGTATTTCACAATTTCACATATTGTGTATTAAGTAACAATTTTTGCCAAGTAAACAGAAGAACCCATTTCAAATATTAAAGATTTAATAGTTTTAAGCTATGCATTAATGAAAATACTAGATGATTGGTAAAATACAATTAAAAAATAATTGAATTGGCCTTAACAAAGCATTTATTTGTAAAATTTTTCTATTCTGCACTCTGCAGATGACTTCATTTGCACTTTATTTTACAACCAGAAACAATAATTACTTGAGAAGTAAAATTCCAACTGCGCGAAAAATGTCCAGACCAGGATTCGAAACAGGGATCTCTTGGCTGAAGCCGCCAATGCTCTACCATCTGAGATATCCCGGACGAATCTGGTGGATTTAATTCACCCAGCTAACCTTACAGCATCGGGTCTGATATCTGAATCAGCTCAACAGAATAAATCGCAGGTAATGGAACTCCAGAAAAAGCTGGATATGTAATTACACTAGATTAATTTTAACACAATTATATAATTGTGCAATTGTGTTAAAATTAATCTAGAATAATTACTTGTAGAATACAGGAATATATATATTCATCATAAACCAAAACTTAAATCATTGCTGTCCAATGAAATTTGCATATAATTCTGTTACATTATGCTTCCATTTTCATTCAAATATTATCATACTAAAAGAAAACATATGCAAACAAAACAATTATCTATAATCTGCCAAATTCCATAATCCATCAAACCTTCAATCTCAAGATGTGCAGATTTCAGAGTTGACTATGCTTACATTAAAAGAAAATAATAATAAATGTATGAAAAATAAAAGGAAAAATATGGCATTTACCCAATAGACAAATAAAATTAATGGGGATAAATCCCCAACTAACTTCTTAATACATATACAGTTGAACTTGATTAAAATGAGAAATAAAGGAATTATAAAAATTCTCATATTAATTGTTACTCATAATAGCCATGAAAATAATAAAAATCTCAAAAATACACAAACTAATTACTATTATCAATTGTCCTTATTATCTCAATGCTGAACTTGACTTAATATACATAAAATAATTAGTTTTATCTTGGTGAATGTCATTTACTTTAGACAGATCTTTTATTAGACAAAGTTACAGGACTGATGTCAAGGCTTCCAAAGAAGTAGTATTTCCAGTAAAGCAACAGATCACTTCCCCCCCCAAAAAAAAAACTCGGCCAACATTGAAATACTCACTGCATTTTTCAATCTATTGATTTCACATATCATTTTCACTTTCACAGTGCAATAAAAGACATGACAAGGCTGATTAATATTATGACCTAGATTTAAAGAAATAAAGATTTTCTTCAATCCTTGCTTTCCATGGCTCAGTTGTAAGTCTTATAAAGGGGCAGTATTTCAAATGTCCTAACTCTCCCTCCTTTCTTCCATTCCCTCAAGATCCCCTGGCCATTCCTTTGCATTTTCTTGGACGGAAAAGGCGTCCTTCTCGAGGGTATAGATTCTGTCTCGTAAAAATTACTACATTTCAATACATAGAGTGCTAATAAAGATCTTAACAGGCATAGGCCTGGCCTGAGGCCATTACCTAGCCTAAAGTCAGCAAAATGCAAACCAACTTTAATGGGCCAGCCAATAAAATAAAGACAATTTTTTTAACGAGCTGGGACATGCCAATAAAAAAATTAAACCCGTCAGATGAGAAGATAAAAAAAATTAAGCGGACCGACCGGCCTGCTTAATTTTATATAACAAATTGAAAAGGATTTGACTAAGCTGACAAAATATGAAAACTTTTAATAGACCTGACTGGGCTGAGAATAAGTTATAAATATGGTGCACAAGACAATGCTTGTTTGACAACATCAATACAGAAATTTAACATGAGCAGCATAAAGATCTACATCAGACAGGGTACAGCAGTCTCGGGGTAGGCCCACATTATTTTCTAGGTACTCCGGCTGGGTCAGACCTGGTTTATTGTTGCTAGACATGTCGGGCATGCAATTTTATTTGTAAAAATAATAGCGATAATGAACTTTTGTTAACCTAATGAACCTTTGAAAATATACTTTAAAAAAATTATAAAAATATTTTCAAAAATCTACTTTTTTGTATTATACAGCTTCAAAAGTTATGTTTTAACAATCTTTTTTTCTTGTATTCTAAACAATATTAAATATTTAATGAGTTCTTATTTGAACATAATAGTCTAAGTGATCATTAACGTTGCTATTTTGTATCCTATAGCTTCCAGATAGTCTGAAATATACTGTAAACTTTTTGCATAAATAAATAGACAGTATTATTTTTTTAAACCTTAATTGTACGATAAGAAAAATCATTTTTTTTTTTTGTGGCCCGTGCAGACCTCTAAGCTGTAATGTAGTAATATTATAGCTGAGAGAGTATAGTAAATGATAAGAAAGGGATTTATTTACTAATTCTACTCTACTTTTGGCCAAGAATCACATTAAAATGAACAGATCTTTAGCTCGTATTAGCCATGATACTGCTTTTGTAGCTCACAGAAAGCGTGAAAATCTTAATATAGCTTAAATGATGAACATTCTTAACCTCTTGAGACCCACGCTCGCATTTTTCGCACAAATTTTACCATTTTTAGGATTAAGGCTCTTTATGGGGCTAGAAAACTTTATATATATTCATTTATTTTTAAAACTAAAAAATATATAGAGTTTTTGCATGTCCAATATAATGGACATTGGGTCTTAGTCCTGTAAAAACCATAAAAAACTGAATTATATGATTCTGAATGAAAAAATCTTAATTGCAAAATTTTCTTTCATTATAAATGTTTTTTTATCGTTCACACATGATCTTTAAATATTGCACAATTATAGTTTTTTCATTATCAAAGAAAGAAAAGGTATATTTGGATGAGATTTATTTGAAAAGTATAAATCAATTTAGTGATTTTTAAAGTTTTTTTTTTTTTTTTTTTTTTTTTTTAAAGAATTAAAAAAAAAAAATCTATCACACCAATAAAAGTTTTTTCTAAATAAAATTATAAATAGTTAGTGGCACGGTTATCACAATTGACATTTGGATGCCAAAAGGAAATTAAAAAGAAATAAAACACAGTTTATTTATAATCTTAAATTATTATCTTCTGTTATATTTTTTTCATTATAAATGTGCTTTTATCGTTCATACATCACCCGCAAATATTGCAAAATTTTAATTTTTTCATTATCAAAGAGAAAAAGTACTTTTGGATGAAATTTATTTGAGAAGTATAAATCAATTTAGTGACTTTTTAAATAGCTTTTTAAAAAGGAATTTAAAAAGATCTATCACATCACTAATAGTTTTTTCTAAAAAAACATATAATGTTAGTGGAACGGTTATCACAATTGACATTTGGATGCCAAAGGAAATTAAAAAGAAATAAAATGCAGTTTATTAATAATCTTAAATTATTATTTTCTGTTATATTTTCTTTAAATTTTAAATTCGATTAAATTAACTAATTTAATTATAAACAACTTAAGAACAGTAAAATAATATAAAAAGCTTGCATTTATTTTTTATAGTTAAACAAACATACAAATACAAGTTGAATTTCATGCTTACTTATTTTACATGTTTACTTATTTTATTTTATGCTTATCAAATAAGATGAGATCGCTACATAGGTTTCAAAAACCAGATTTTTAGCATCAAGTTCTTATTTCTTTCACTACAAACTTTGCTGACATCAGAAGTGTGTTTTTATCGTTTATACGTCACTTCCAAATATAACATAAATTCAATTTTTGTCAAATTGAAACTTCATCAAATAGAAAAAGTGTATTTTAACTAAGAAACGTGTTGAGCAATTTAATAATAATATTAAAAATTTAATAGCATTTCGGTTTGTTTTTTAACTCTTCACAACACCAGTAATTTGTTTGTTAGAATAATGATAATAAATAGTGGCACAGCTACCACAATTGGCAAGAAGAAATTTGAAAGAAATCAAAATTAGTTTATTTAGAATCTTATACCATTATCTTTAATTATATTTTCTTAAAGTTTTTTTTGCTAATTAAATATGATTAAATTTATTAATTCAATTATAAACAGTATACTAACAGAAAAATAATACCCAAAATAGTTATGGATAAGAATAAAACATAATAAAGACTTAATTATCTATATTTACCAAATGCTGCACACAAAAAAGAAAAAAAAATCACTGAAATCCAAAATTTAACAATGTACTGATTTAGAACAAGCATTTTATCAGTAAAATTATACATTTTTAGAATAATAATACTTTTTTTTTATTTATTTAAGAATATATATTATCTACTTCTGTATCTATTATTTGTTTCAATACTGTGTTGATTTTTAAGTAAAAATTAATGCCTCTCTTCAGTATACAAAAAGAGTCTAATGTGAACAAAAACAACTGATGAAGACCCAACGTCCAATAGAATAGACATTAAAAAAAAAAAGTTGTTTATTTTCTAACATATACATTAGATTACTTAAACTGCTATGTCATTTTATTGATACAACACTTAACATTAGATGTATGATGCATTAATATCAAAATACTTTTGAAAAATGTAAAAAATTAGCGTTAAAACTGTCTGCTTACCTTCAACAGTCTTTCTATTGTTGCCTGCCATTTTCAAATGATTAAAATACATATTTAGTAGCAATTTTTTTATTATTTCGGCGTACCGATAGCAGCACTAGACTATCTAGTAAAATGGACAGCAAGTATTTACAAGTTCCAACTGAAATTAAGTATTTTACATAAAAAATAAAAATGTTCAATAGAATGGACTCAGGAGGTTAACTTGCAAATTGCTTGCTTTATAGGTGTTCATAAAGAAAACACATTTTTTTTTTAATTCAAAATTTGAATTAAAACCCCCCAATTTCTTTTTCCTAACTTTAACCGGTCGATTCTCCACCAACCTTTAACTTGCAGTTGAACTCTCAGTTGAGAAACCTCAGGTTGGCAAATCTAACCGCCGGTTAATATTTAGAATTCATCGATAACTTTCAAGCCGCGGTTAGTCGACCTTAGATAAGTCAACCCTCAGTTAAAATCTGCATAGTTGATTGGCCAAAGGAATGACATGACCTAGTAATTGTCTATGTGAGTTCTGTCCTGCCTTGACACAATCTTTATCTATTTCTTTTTAATAACGAAACTAAAGGCAATAAACATGATAAGTTATCATGTTTAATTTTTAAATAAAAAATTCTTATAAATAAATTTGGAATTTTCATGGTTTTGTTCGTTTACAGAACAAAATTTTCAATAAAATTCTTAAACAGTTGATTTAAAAAACATTTTCTTTAATATAAGTTTAATAAACAATTATCTGATCAAACTAGTAGTATTAAGTAGAATAAAAGTAAATAATGCAATATGTTTATTTATTTATTTTTTACAATGGATATTATATATAAAGATATTTTCATATATTTATTTCTATTGCACATATTTTTTATTTAATTAGAGATTCAATTAAAATATCTTGGATAAAACAGCATGCCGGTAGCAAAAAAAAAAAAAGACAGGAGGCTTTTTTAGAAAAAATCATGCGTTGATTATTACACATTTTTTTAGAGATCATGTTTAATAACTTTAGAAGAAAGCTGAAAACATGTATTAATGTTCTTAATGTATTGCAAAAAAAATAAATAAATAAATAAATAAAATCTTCTGAAAAAAATGTCTCTTTAAAATAAAAATCATTATTTCAAACTTACTAAGTATGTGATTTAAAAAATAATTATTCATCTATTGTGAACAATTGACCACATATACAAAATTTGGGAGAAAATTTATGCTTTAAAGAACTATGAGCGGTACGGCGAGGGAACTCTATTGGAAGAAAATTTGTTTTCTATTTTTTCATTATTATTAAAAAAAGAGAGAGACAGAAAGAGATTTGAATCAGATTTTTTTACGAAATTGGTATTGAAAGAACATATTTCTATTTGGATTCGTTAGATGGCACCACTAAAAAATACTTTGTAAATCAGTAAAATTTGAAGCTTTGTTTTCGACACACAAATTAACATAATTGTGCGTTCATAGGGCAAAAATATCCAAAAATGGGAAGAAATATCCAAAAATGGGAAGAAATGTAAATGACACATTCTTTTATAATACCATCTTTGATAATTAATGCTTCCTTTAATTAATAAATACTAAACAACTTTGTTTTAAAAAAAGAAGCATCAACACACAATTTAAAACGACCGCCATCTTTCTTTCTACTAGGCATGCACGGTTCACTAACCTACCTACCATAGCTTGGTTGAGTTAGTCAACTCCAGGTTAGTATTTAATCTGAATTTTGCCAGGTTGGGTAAACGGTGAATTGGATTTCGCATTCAATCGAGAGTTAAGATCGAAATGCGAGGTTGAGGGAGAATTACCAGGTAAATATTATCTTCAAAACATATTTTGCCCCTGTTAACTTTCTTTCCCAGCCTAATATTCCTTACTTTGAGACTTCAATTTTGGAGAGTCTTTCAAATAAAAATTGTTGAGTATGTGCTTCTTGTATTGGCCAGGCCTAGTTTCATCATAAAGAACCAGACATCAATCAAGAGCTAATTAGCCAATAAAGTTAAACTACCCTCCCAGATTGACACCTTTGCCTCCTGCTGGAAAATATCCCAAATTCTTAACAAAAGTTCCGTGCTCCAGCTTTTAGAAATTTCAGCCTGCTCTAATAACTTCATCATGAAAGTTAAAGAAAAATATGGTTTCTTGGGGCCTCCAGCAAACTCGTGACTACTGCGCACCGTCAAATTGGAAAATAAAGTTTTAGTTCAAAGAGAGAGGTCCCAAGTCAAATTATTTTCATACTTCTGCTTCAACAATTTTGATTTACTCAATGTACCCTGATTTGTAAGAAAAAGATATAAAATGTTGTACATATAAAATTTTGTACTCTTGGTTTGAGTACTATTTTTGTAAACTGGCTTTGTCAATCTATGTTTTTAGCATCTGATATATATGGCACAATAACAGCATGCACATAGGCTCACAAAGTAGTACAGACTAATCAAACAGCAATTGACACATTGCTCATAGTTAAAAAATTAAACATGCCTAGATTCAAAGTTATGCTGCAATTTTTTATAACAGGAAATAATACAAAGCAAAAAATATTTTTTTAAAACATATTACAATAACTATTACAATGAACTACTAAATAACTATTACAATGGAATATATTTTCTTTTAATGAGATTCAATATTTTTTTTTTTGTCATCCATAAATATTTATCTATAAAATAAATATACGTAAGATAAAAATAATCTAAAAGAATAAAGAAAACAACTGAATAATCAACTAATATTTAAATAATTTAATAGAAATAATAAAAGATCATAAAACTAATAAAAATAGAAAAAAATCTATAAACACAACACTTTAACTTTAAAATGTCTCATAAAACCAGCCAGCCTAAAGAAATACTAAAGTACAATCAAAATCCAGTGGATAATTTTTATAGTAATACGTGCAATTTTACAACATAATAAACAAATAGTACATTTCTTTTTATAATGCATATTTAATACATGTAAGGGGGAAAAAATAAAACATTTAAAAGTGTTAGAGATATCAAATTATATGATTTATTGCAAATAAAACTAAACACTAACTAAAAATGTAAACATTAAAGTTCTGGAAGACTGTATTTGAAATACCTGAAAAAGAAAATTCTATTAAAATCACTTTTATGAGTATATCAACTTAATCATTTTCATTACTTTTCATTTACAGTTCAAAACTTAGAGGCAGTGATGTGAAATACTCGGGTATTTATTTTTAAGGGTATTTACTTGGGTATTTATTTTTCCATTAAATACAATTGTGAAAAACACTCATATTTCTATTAGTTATAATGGATAAGTGTAAAAGAAAAAAATATTAGAACTTTAGACTTCTTACAACAGTAAAATTTAAAAATGTCTTTAATAATACTGAAGAAATTTAAAAAACATATTTTTTTATCAAGAAGCATTTAAAATATATATATATATATATTTAAAAGAGAAAATATTCGTATATAAATAATATACAAATACATAATAATCAAAATGTAAAAATATAATTTTATCAACTCAGCAATTTTAGATTGGAGGCAGTAGTTTAATGTTATTTAGACACAATTTCAGAATATAAATTATTCTAGTCATCCATAGCTAAACTATTGTCACTTGAATGCGCAGATGCTTCCCCCCTACTTTTTTCCAAAATACAGTGAGCAAAAAAAGTATTTGCACATAAGTAAATTTGTTGTAGCATATGTATAAATAAATAAAAAGCAACTAAGAATTAAAAATACCAACACTTTTACAAAACAAAAAACATATTTAATATCTGACTTAATAATTATATTTAAAATATGAAAACATAAAAAAGTAGCATCTGTACTGGCAAAAAAATATTTGCACACTAGCAATAAAAATAGAACTAGAGGGAATTATTTATAAGTTAAAAATAGTGCTAATATTTAGTATACATGCCCTTTTCTTCAATTACAGCTTGGAATCGTCTGGGCATTGATTCTATTAATTTGTGACATGTTTCACAGCTGATTCGTAGCCATTCTTCCCTAAGAGCTTGCTTAACCCTTAATTGCATGAATTATTCTTTTAGAATTGTGTTTTTTATTTTTATATTAAGGATTAGACACCAGAAATCTTAAGATAGATTTTTAACTTTATTTAGTAGCATATTTTTGTAATTTTTAGAGGATTAATATTTCTATATAAATATAGTGGTTGTAAAAACTTAATTTATGTATTAAAAATTAAATAAACAGGTGATGGAAATTTACATCACTATGCAATTAAGGGTTAAGTTCTAATTTGTTAGAAATTTTCTTTTTCCTTATTTTCACATCCAAAATATGCCATAAATTTTCAATCGGATTGAGGCCTGGTGATTGTGGTGGCGTTTTCAATTGATTTTTTACATTATAAAGCAACCATAACCTCGTAATATATGCAATGTGTTTCAGATCGTTATCCTGTTGGAAATAATATGAATTAGGAATTCCTAATTTCAGAGCACTGTTAGATAAATGATCTCGCAATACATTAATATATTGTTTAGCATTCATATTGCCTTCAATAAAGGTCATTTCGCCAACTCTGTTAAAAGACATGCATCCCCAAATCATTACATGACCACCGCCATGTTTTACAGTTGGTTTCACGTTTTTAATTTGAAGAGAAGTATTTGGATTTCACCATACAGTTTTCTTACCATCTGAGCCAAAAATATTGAACTTGCTCTCATCGGAAAAAATAACAGTTTTCCAAAACTCTAGTGGTTTGCTGACAAACTTTTGCAAATTCAAGTCTTTTTACCCTATTTGTTTCACTAATAGATGGTTTTTTTCGGAGGCTCTTCCTCGAATATTTGCATCATGAAGAATATTTCTAATTGATTGCGGTGTAACTATTGTTCCAGACGTTGAAGCGACATACACAACCAATTCTCGAGCACTTAGAAAAGTGTTTTTTGAAGATTCTTTTATGATGGCACTCCTTTGCCTGGTATTTAGCTTTCTTGGACGCCCAGTTCACAGCTTAGTTATTGTCGAACCAGTTTCTTTTTTTCTTCATAATTACATAACGAACACTAGAAAAGTTTAGATTTAATTTTTTACCTATTCCTCGGTAACTTAATTCAGAATTGTGAAGAAATATAATCTTCTCACGGGTAGCAACAGACAGTTCACACATTTTCAGCGCCATTAGAACAAAAACTCCCCAGAATCTCTGCTCCAGTTAATATATTACGTGACTTAGAGATCTGCACGGGTTCGGGCCAATTTTCATTCACGGCACTCGGGCCGGGCCATACTTTTTTCTTAAGGCTCGGGCTGGGCCGGTCCTAATTTAATTTTTCTGTACAGTGCCAGGCCTGTTTTCATTCCTAGTCTTCATGGCCCAAAATTATCAGTCCTAGTTTTGAGCCAGCCCGTATGAAAATCATTGTCTCAGCGTGGCCTGGTCCATTTAAAGGTCAGTTAAATTAAGCCTGGCACAAAAGTTTTTGCAAAAAATGCATACATTTTTGAATCGCCATTATTCTACATTAAACTTTATTACATTATAATATAACATATACAGTAAAACTCGGATATAACGTTCACCGCTTAAAACGCTTTCCTGCCTTTTACGCTCATTTGCCCCGATCCCTTGAACCATACCCATAAGAACAATGTAAAAATTCCCCGCTTTTTACGCTTTCCCGCTTTTAACGCGCTTTTTATTGGTCCTTTGAACAAAGAAATACCGGATATTAAGCTTTGGTGGTTTGGTTTACATCTGGAGTTCTCATTTTCTCGCCCGTACAAAGAGAGAGAGAGAAAGGGAGGATACGTGGAATTGACAGCCAGCCAACGCCCAAAGACTATGTAAAAAAAATAAGCTGGCGTGGCGGTTATTTTCTCATTGGATCAGAGAACAAAAGAATTTATGCTGTCCATCTCAGCAGCACCTGTCTGTCTCTTACTCCACACAAACTGTTTTCACTTTTTTCATTTACACATAAGTAAGCAGCATCGCTGCCGACTCCAATTAGATGCAACATGGAAGCTAAGAGTATGAAAAGAAAGACGTTGACACTTTCGAAAAAATTAGAAATTCTAAAAAATTGTGACAAAAATTCACCTATTCTGAGCCAGAAAGATTTTGTGGTATCTATGAATATTGCGCCGTCATCTCTTTGGACACTTCTTCAAAACAGAAAAGATATTGAAAAAAATGCTGTCATTGGTGACTCAAAGAAAAAGAGAGTGAAAACAGGAAAATATGAAGATTTAGAAAAAGTTATGTAAGAGTGGTTTCTTGAGTCAAGACACTGTAACATACCTATCAGCGGATCCATAGTTAAAGAAAAAGCTGCAGAAGTAGCCCAAAAGCTAAGAATTGAAGATATAACTCCATCTAATGGGTGGTTAGACCGATTTCGAACCCACCACGGCATTGTGTACAAGAAGATTTGCGGAGAATCCGCTGCCGTGAACATAGAAAATGCAGAATTCTGGAAAAAGAACAGTCTTCCAAGGCTTATCAAAAACTATGCCAGTTGTGATATTTATAACGCCGACGAATTTGGCTTATTTTTTAAAGCTATGCCTGATAAATCCTTAACGTTAAAAGATGAACAGTGCCACGGACGGAAGCTCAGTAAAGAACGTGTGACTGTGCTTGTTTGTTCTAACGCCAGAGCGACAAACGCAAGCCTCTGGTGATTGGAAAATCGGCCAAACCTCGCTGTTTCAAGAACATCAAACGACTGCCCTGTGACTATGCACATCAACGTAAGGCTTGGATGACAGGTCCAGAGTTCATTAAATATGTTTCTGATTTTGATGTCGAGATGCGGAAGCAAAATAGGCATGTCATACTATTCATAAGACAATTGCGCAGCGCATCCCCAAGAAATACCAGATATTTCAAACGTCTCTCTGGAATTTTTACCTGCAAACACTACAAGCGTACTTTAACCGATGGATCAAGGGATCATAAATGTTTTAAAATAACATTATTGCAAACATATAGTGAAACGATTTCTACATGGAATGGAAATTAAAAGTATTCGATCTTCTGTAACTCTCCTCGACGCCATGAACTACCTTTGCGCTGCTTGGGATGCAATCGAACCTAAAATAATTCAAAATTG
Source organism: Maratus speciosus (assembly GCA_963932465.1). Taxonomy (NCBI): domain Eukaryota; kingdom Metazoa; phylum Arthropoda; class Arachnida; order Araneae; family Salticidae; genus Maratus; species Maratus speciosus. Next base: position 335,335,203 of record OZ010800.1, read on the forward strand.
CTTTAAAAAGGCAGGCTTCATAACGGACGCTGACGATGATATGGATGCGGTTGAAGAGGGGTCGAATCCTATAGACAACGAGGACTAGCAAGCTATTTGTGATCATCTTGCAGAAAACGCACAAAGCCTTCAGAACTATCTTAACATTGATAAAGACGCTATCGCAAGCAACGTTAGCAGCATTGACGACATTATTGGGGACACTGTACAGGATGTTGCAGAAGAAGAGGACCCTGATGAAGTTGCTGATGGCGATGTCCAAGAGCGCATCCCAGCGATAGCTGAAGTAGTGGAAGCTGTTAGCACAATCCGCCTATACAGCGCTTCAGTAGATACTGCTGCTTCACATGAAAATATATTAAAACACATAAAGAAATCGGAAAACGCTCTTTTGTGTGGTCGTTCATCTACCCGTCAGACGAAACTCGAAGTATTTTTCTCTAAAACAGAATAATCAGTAACTGAAAGTTTATAGTCCTCATAGTGGTTGGTGCTCAAGAATACAAATGTTACTTTTTTTTAAAAACAAAATATTAGTATTATTAGTTTCTTTCATAATTTTATTTTATGTTTAATATAAGGATAAAGGTTCCCATTGGAAATGTTAAATATATTTTTTAGCTTTTGTTTTAATGCTAGCAATTCTTTTACTTATTCTGATTTGAAATAATAATACACTTTGTAAACACAAAGTAAATTTGTGATATTTTAAATGAAGGAAACGTTTTTGTATCTATGCTGTGGAGTTTGTATATTAAATAATACACAAAAATGATTCCCCGCACTATTTAAAGCAGATAATCTAATATTCTCAATTTTAATATGACGAAAACCTTCTCCCGCATTTAACGCTCCTCTGGCTCGGTTCCCCGGAAGAGCGTTATATCCGAGTTTTACTGTATTTATAACATTAAACTAACATTAAAATTTATTATTTTTAAAGAATAGTAGATTTCTACGCATATTAAAATATAACTAAATTAAAATACAGTAAAATGTGTGAAAAGGAACCTGCCTATGACGGAACCTTGTTTTAAACTGAAAAACGTGTTGATCCATGCAAAATTAATATACTAATAAGTAAGAAAAGAATATATAATACATTTACACTTGCTAAGAAGAGAACTCGTCTATAACGCATTTTTTTTTCTTTTCTATGCAATTCCATCTTAGAAGATTTTACTTTATAGCATTTTTCTGATTTTTAACACTTCTATACATGGAATATGGATTAACAATATTAATGATAACTGAAACATTTACATACAAGAAATAGAGATTCATTAAAAAAATAAATATCGCAGCCTGCTGCACGTCTATAAAAATAAAGTTTATAAACATGAAAAAAAAGTTAAGATAAATATTTTTGGTCAGAACTCCTCGTACGAGACAAATTTTTAACCAATACGACATAAAAATCAATGTTTTGTAGAAGTTCACTTTGGGGAGGGCCAGGCCGAGATTTTAACTTTTTTCCAGGCCGGGCCGATTCATTAAAAAAATAAATATCGCAGCCTGCTGCACGTCTATAAAAATAAAGATTATAAACATGAAAAGAAAAGTTAAGATAAATATTTTTGGTCAGAACTCCTCGTACGAGACAAATTTTTAACCAATTCGACGTAAAAATCAATGTTTTGTAGAAGTTCACTTTGGGCCGGGCCGGGCCCGGGCATGTCGGCATGTCCAGACCTCTAACGTGACTTTAAAGTGCGAGGCTAATGTACTTTGGGACTGATATGCTAAACATTTGCATAATGTTCACATTTAATGCCTTTTTTAACAGTCAATGCTTCTTGTGCAAATTACTTTTTAGGTAGGAGAAAATATTAATTTATTTTTTAAAATGTGTAATGTTACTGTTTAGGGAAAATGGGTAGTTATTTTTATTTTCTTCTTATTTAAATAAATGAATAATTAAGAGAATAGTATCAAATTTGCTTTCTATGGTTACTTATGCAAAAAATCGTCTGCGTGCAAATACTTTTTTTTGCTCACTGTAAGAGAACATCCCATACATTTTAAACATCAAATTGTCCCAGAAACAAATGGAAATAGCCATTCGACTAGAAATTCTCTTTTAGAAATTTATGTTAAAAAAGTAAGCCTAGAAGGTTGTCTTCACAGTGAAATTGTACCGAACTCTGAATTTTTCAATATGAACACCAAATTTTTACATCATATTTGACATTTTTGGTAAATTTTACCTTGGGATACCAAACTGGAAGTGATTCTTCACTCTAGTTGTTTATGAGCCATGCAGGTTTAAAGTTTGGAATTCTTAATGTTAAATCTGTTTGTAATGGATGAAAAACAGATTGCAATGCAGGTAGTTTTTTAAACATAACTCAAAAATTGCTTGGCTGAATGAGCTGTAATTTTGAATACCCATATTTGAAGCTTTTAAAAATAAATTTCTATTAAAAAAATCCATAGATTACAATTCCTATTTTTTGTATAATAATAACAAAAAAAATTAAAGATCAGAACATAACAAATGTAAAGATGGTATAAGCAACCAAATGGGATAACATGCAGATATTTAAGTATTGCGCGGAAGCACAATACTTATTTCCAGTGTCACTTGTCACTGTTAATTTAACACAGTAAAACCTATGGAGCTCATAACTTTTTTTTACTTCTTCCCACCGTTTTGTTCCTGATCTCACAATTTTTTTTATTATTTGGTAATTCTAATAATATTATAAATTTAAAGTGTTCCTGACGTCAGGGTCAAAACGGATGATAAAATGCCTTTGCATATGGGTAAATTATAACCCAGAGAGTAACAAATTTATGCTTTATTTACATTATTCAAATATTTTTCTTAATAATCCCAAATTTTTCTATTTTCATTGAGAATCAATGGACAATTTCTCTTTACTGTTGCAAAAAATTCAAAAGCCATGATAATAATTTGTCTATAGCAATTAATTTTCAGTTGAAAGATTCCCACGTAAAAAATGAATTTGAAATAATTTTTTTTTAAGAATTAGAAAGAAAGTGAATGTGGCGTCATACTGGAAATAAAAATGACAGTTTCAAACATTTGTTAGTAATACAAAGAACTTTAATATGAGTAAATACAAAAAACAGGAAAACATGACGTCAAATTTAAAACAGAAAATTGAAATATATTTTAACGATACAGATTTTGAAACATGAATATAAGTTACATACTATTGAGTGTGTAGTTCGATTAAATAGCTGTTAACTTTGAGACTTATTAATGTTTTTCTTTTATTTATTTATTGATGAAGTTTTAATTCTGTTAAGGAATATTAGACGGAAACAAATACTGAACTATTTGCATTGTTTTTAACTGAAAATGTCCGATGTTTAGAAGTTAATAAATTTGCAACTAAGTGAAATTTATTTTACAGGTTGTATCATCAATATAACGTCATCTTACACATGGATATGTTTTTGCTGTATAATACACATATATTGTCCACAAGCATTTTCTTTTTTGTGACACAAAGAAAGAAAAAATAATTATTTGTAAATTCAAAGAACATAGGGACTTTTAACCTAAAGTCTAATGGCATTTTTTTTTTCATCTAAAATTATTACTCAAGGGCATGATTTGATCTGGATTGCATGTCTTAGATGATCATCGATCGAACAAATTTGGACTTTTAGAGTAGAACAGAAATGATTGGAGTCGCCGCTAAATAATTCATTTCTATGCTTTATTCTTGATAGGAAATTTTTTTTAAATGGTATAACCGATGTAAATTTCCTAGTTGTAAAAGTGATTCACATTACTACAACAAAGAGGATATGCTTGGAGTATGCTTTATACTCTTTCCAAAATGAAAACAAATTTACATAAATGACGTAAGTGGCTTATTGTATGTAAAAAAAAAGATGCAGAAAAAGTTACTGATATCATTAGTGTGATCATCTTTTGTGATAAAAACGTGCACTTAAATAAAAACGGGACCAATATATAAGCTGTTTGCAACAACATTAAAATTTCTCAATCAAGATCGTACATGTTTTGTAACAATCTTGAAGGTGTTTACATTTTACTTTTAGAAAGATTTTAAATTAGAAAAAGAATACTACTACAAAGCATTATTAAAAACAGCAGTAATTAGCTAATAATCTGCATTGAATATTTTATATTTCATAAGAACTTAATATCTAGTTTTAAAAATAAATATTAACAAACAATAAACACCTTTTATAAGAGCAATTAAATGTGCATTTTTTTTCTGAATTAGATTTCAATCTCATGCAATTCCATCTATTGGTCAAGGTTTGATTAAAAAAAATTAAACTGCATCATAACTATGATAAATCACTGGATTTTATTGTTAATCATTGGTAATTGGAAATTTGTGATATTGTAATATCATATTTTATAGATTTTTAAAAAAAATTTGTATGTTTTCATTATTCAAAAAGTTAATTTTTCTCTTATAAGTACTTTTTAACACATTTACAATTATTAGTGCACATTTTAGATTAATCATTGGTACATTTACATCACAAACTGTGATGTGATTATAAATCAAGTCATGATGATGATAAATTTGACATCAACTCATTTGATTGCTTTACTTATTAAAAAACTTCACATATTAAACAAAAACATAATTTACAGAACAAATTAAAAAAACAAACAATTTATTTTGAATGTTGTTCAGGCCTGAGAAGGGACTGATATTATTCCATTCAGTTGCTTCTACATTTAACGTTAAATTCTTGTAACAAATACGGTTAAACTAACTGAACTTTAAAAAATAAAAATCAAACAATATGATACTTAAACCACCCTAAAAAATTAGATTTCGTTCAAATGAAATCGAAATAAATCTTAGACCTTTTTCCATAAGTTTTTAGGGCGGTTTAAGTATCATATTGTTTGAATTTTATTTTTATTTTTTTATATTCAATTAGTGTAATTATATTTGTTACAAGAATTTAACGTTAAACAGTGGTACCAACTTATATGGGCCCATGGGGCCCGAACCCACCCAATATTTACTCTTCCAGCCCACCCAATTATCATTATTCTATTTTCATGTTTATTTTTCAATCGCTGAAAAGAAATTATTTTGTTGACATTCACAAAATTATTTTGTTTGAAAATATGGTAAAGATATCAATAACAGACACACAGGAGTCAAAAATACAACTCTTCATCCTAAAAGACATACAATTAATTTTCTCTCAAAAAAGAAATTTCCTGCATATTCGCGAATTAATTTTTCTTCCTAAATGCACTAAATTTACAGTTGTTATTATTCAGCACTTTCCATTTTCTGGTCAAAGAATCTTTCAGAAAAAGCTACCAAAGTGTTTTAGGACAATTTTCAACATGCATCAGTTCAGGAATGGTAGTCATGAGACAGCAATCAATTATAAGTGAAGATGTAATATATATATATATATATATAAATTTAAAAACATTATTAGATTCCAAATCATTTCAGAAGTCATGTCTGCAAATGCTTTTTATAAATACAATCGACTGTGTCAGAAAATTCGAGTTGTTGAGTATAGGAAAATATTTCTTTTCAGACATAGTCACTCAGCTTCCAATTCCCCTCACTAATGCTAAGTCTATGGGGCATAGAATGCATTCGTATATTTAAAATATCTCCTCGGGAAATTAATGTTTTTAATTGCTTTTTACTTTCTACTCTTCTTAAAAGAAGTTCATATTTTTCTTAGTCCTCAAAATATTTCTGAAATCTATGCTTAACTTAATATCATATGTGTTATAAGCTGACAATCTGTGAGTAAGATTTTAACACTGCATATAAAATTATATTTTAGAAATACTTTGAAAACTAAGAAAAAAAAGAGTATGTAGAAAAAAGAAGTTAAAAATACTACATTCCTGAAGAGATATTTAAAATATACGAATGCATCAAATGCCCATAGACTTAACAGTAGTGAGGAGGATTCGGAAGCTGAATGACTAGCAGCCTTAATGCAAGAATATGTATAATCTCAATTAGTTACTTCAGTGAAACTTGCACAGGAATTCTGGGGTGCAACAAGATAGACATATTTTTCTCTGATTTTAATAAAATAGGTAAGCATATAAATGTTGAAATCCTCTCTCCATGGAAAAGAATGAAAACATTTTTTGAATTCCACTATTTCAAAGAAAGGTCTTAAATTACTATTTCAAATGTGAATAATGACTGTGAGGAAAATTAGTTTTAAAGGATGCTTGTGATTGGTGTTGCCAGGTGTCCCGATTTACTCAAGATGTCATTTTCAGTGGCTCGTAGGTGCTAAAATTCCTGATTTTCTATGATGCACAGATTCTTTTAAATTTCTTTTAGTATCATGCTATTTGTTAACTTACATTGAGTGGAACTTAATACAGTAAAATCTGTGAAGACAGAACATATGAGAAAATTTTTATAGTCCCTTCCAAAGGAATATCCTAAAAATTACTACTTTCCTAGATGTCTAAAACACATTTTTTGATGCTTACTCTTACTAGTGATTCTGTGTTTGCAAATTTTACCGTGTTTTGTTTAGTAAACCTTGTATAAACGGAACATCTTTCTAATGGTATCTTCTAAAAGTAAAAATTTCATTGTCCCTAAATACTGTACAAATTATACTTATTAAATTGAAATTTTGTTTCAATTTCACTTTCACAGGGGTATACTGTATAAGATTGTTGTGTTTATTCAGTATAATATAAACTGCTAATATGGAGTCGCAAGGGACTGGACAAAAATTCCGTTTCAAAGCAGTTTCCGTCTAAATAGGTATAATTGTATGGTATTCCTAGCGTGACAATAAAATTTTAACATTTAAAACAGGACTCCGTTACAGACAGGTTACATTTTCATAGGGTTTACTGTATTTTTATGTCACGATTTAGGAGCCGCTGTCCTGCTTTGTCTTCCTGTCTCATTTTTTGTGACACTGGACCTGGCAACACTACTTGTGATGCATTTATTGGAAGATGTGCAGTTAGGAAATCATATTTGCAACATGTCGTGCTACATAAAAGATGGGTCCATTTTATTAAAAAATTCGTTAGTACTTATAAATAGGAAAGGTGCATGTGCAATTAGGAAATCATATTTGCAATATGCCGTGCTACATAAAAGATGGGTCCATTTTATTAAAAAATTCATTAGTACTTATAAATAGGAAAGGTACATGTGCAGTTAGGAAATAATATTTGCAACATGACAAGCTACATAAAAGATGGGTCCATTTTATAAAAAAATTCATTAGTACATAAATAGAAAAGGTGCATTTTTAATGCTAGAAAACACTGGAAATTCATAAAATTTAAAAACTTAGTATATTTTGTCCGTAAAAGAATTGTTTTTATTGTTCTACTTAGGATTTCCTTCTAATGTCATAATTCTTCTAAATATACGTTATACAAAAAGAAGGTCATGTAAAAATTAAATTTTGTATTTTAATGTGCATGCAGCACCTTTTTAAATAAATACCATACCTGAAAGATGTATTGGATTTGTATACTTTTTGTAATGGGAAGTATCTTTCTATTATCACTGGTTCAAGAAATTGTATCATTTTGAATCATCCGATATAGTTTAAGTGTATTTGCATTAAATGCCTGTTTTAATATTTGTTAGTCCTTTCTGTTTAAATTTGTAGTCAAATTCATGGTACAATAGTAAATATTAGAGCCCATAAAATGAAGATGACCCATGAAATAACCCATGAAAATATAAGTAGATAAAATTGCAACTTTACACTCTACTCTAAAAAGTTCTAACTTATCATAAATGTGACATATCATCTTTTCCCAAACTTTCAAAGAAAGCAAAATGGCAGTGTCATCTTATATTATAATACGAGCAAAAATTGTGTGTGTGTGTGTATAAATTTTATCTTAAAAATGACTAACGATTTTTACTAAATTTTGTATTTTACCATTTTTGGACATGAAAAGACCACTGGGCTAGGTCACACGTTCAATAAAATTCGATTAGTGGCTCATTTTGGGTCAGAGTCAAGCTAATTGTATCTAAAAAACGGCTCAATCGATTGTAACTAAATTTTTGTATCCAACCATTTTTGGGCACGAGAAAACTATTGGGCTAGGTCACATTTTCGATTAGAGGGTGATATTTGAGTCACTATGGGTCAAGCCAACTTTATCTAAAAAACAGTTCTAATAATTTTGACTAAATCTTGTATTCTATCGTTTTGGATTACGAGAAGACTATTGTGTTAAGTCACATGTTACAGAAAATTAGATTAGTGGGTCATTTTTGGGTTCCTGTGTGTCAAGTCAATTTTATCTAGAAAATTCTAATGATTTTGATTAAATTTTGTATTCTATTGTTTTTGAGCACAAGGATACAATTCGGCCAGGTCACATGCTCAAGAACATTCAATTAGTGGGTCATTTTGGGTCACAATGGGTCAGGGTCAAGCTAATTGTATATAAAAAAGGCTCAAACAATTTTGACAAAATTTTGTTTTATACCGTTTACAGGCACAAGAAGATCATTAGGCTTGGTCACATGTTCGAGAAATTTTGATTGGTGGGTCATTTTTGGGTCACAACAGGTTAAGATAATTTTATCTAGAAAATGGCTGTAACGATTTTAATTAAATTATGTATTCCATCATTTTCGGGATCGAGAAGACCATTGTGTTAGTTCGCATGTTCCAGAAAATTCGATTAGTGAGTCATTTTGGGTCACTATGGGTCCGCATCAAGATATTTATATCTAAAAAATGGCTCAAACTATATTAGCCCAGTGGTAGGAGAGCAAAAAAAGGCCGTTCGGAATTAATTAGGGGAAAGCTGGAAATTGTTTTAATACATTTAGTTTAAGTCTAGAATGAATATGCTAAATTTCCCCCCCTCATAGTAGGTGAGCGTTAGAAAATATGTACAGATTTATAGTCAAAAAACACGTTTTTTTATACCATAACAATATCTCAAAACAGCTAACTCTGTCAAAAACATTGTCAATACAAATGTTGTAGAGCTTAAAATTCTGAGTAAAATGAGTACCTATACCTACACTTAATATTTTTATTGAACATTAAGGTCACAATTCCACAAGTTTTAGACCCGTGGTCAGGGGTTTAACTCAGAATTAATTAGGAGAAAACTGGAAATTGTTTTAATCCCTTCAGTTTAAGTCTAAAATGAATGTACTATGTTTTCTTCCTCGTACTTGGGTGAATGTTAGAAAATATACATTTTTATTTTTGAAAAATACGTTTTTTTTTTTTTAACTACCTTAACATTATCTCAAAACAGCTAACTCTATAAAAAACATTGTCAATACAAATGTTGCAGAGCTTAAAATTCTGAATAAAAAGAGTACCATCATTAATATTTTTGTTCAACATTAAAGTCGCAATTCTATTTGAAAATTTTGCCTTAATTGCTAATCAAGAGCTTGAAGCCAGGAGAGACCAAGTTAACTTAACAATATCTCAAAACAGTTAACTCTATCAAAAACATTGTCAGTACAAAAGTTGTAGAGCCTAAAATTCTGAGTAAAATAAGTACCTACACTTAATATTTTTGTTCAATATTAAGGCAGCAATTTTGAGATATTTTTAAGTTAACTTGGTCTCTCCTGGCTTCAAGCTCTTGATTTGAAATGTTTTGAAATAGAATTGCAACCTTAATGTTGAACAAAAATATTAATGATGGTACTCATTTTATTCAGAATTTTAAGCTCTACAACATTTGTATTGACAATGTTTTTTATAGAGTTACCTGTTTTGAGATATTGTTAAGGTAATTAAAAAAAAAAACATGTTTTTCGAAAATAAATATGTACATATTTTCTAACATTCACCCAAGTACGAGGAAGAAAACATAGTACGTTCCTTTTAGAAAACAATTTCCAGTTTTCTCCTAATTAATTCAGAGTCCAACCCCCTGACACATGGGTCTAAAACTTTAAATTGGAATTATGGCTTTAATGTTCAACAAAAATATTAAGTGTAGGTACTCATTTTACTCAGAATTTTAAGCTCTACAACATTTGTATTGACAATGTTTTTGACAGAGTTAGCTGTTTGGAGATACTGTTATGGTATGTAAAAAAACATGTTTTTTGACTATAAATTTATACATATTTCCTAACGCTCACCTAGTACGAGGGGGAAAACATAGCATATTCATTCTAGACCTAAACTGAAGGGATTAAAATAATCTCTAGCTTTCCCTTAATTAATTCCGAATTCAACCCCCTAACCACTGGGCTATATTGACAAAATTTTATACCATTTTCGTGCACGAAAAGATCTTTGGGTTAGATCACATGTTCGAGAAATATCGATTAATAGGTCATTTTGGGTCACTGTGGGTCAAGCTAATTTTATCTAAAAGGTGGCTCTAATGACTTTGACTGAATTTTGTATTAGATCGTATTCGGTTTTGAGAAGACCACTAGGCTGGGTCACACGTTTGAGAAAATTAGGTTAGAGGATCATTTTGGGGTCACTGCGGATCAAGCTAATTTTATCTAAAAAACGACTCTAACAATTTTAACTAAATTTTGTATTTATCATTTTTGGGCTCAAGAAGAGCATTGAGCTAGGTTGCATGTTCATAAACATTCGATTAGTAGGTGATTTTGGGTCACAATGGGTCAGGGGCAACTTAATAGTCACTAAAAAGCCTCAAGCAATTTTGACAAAATTTCGTATTATACTGTTTTCGGGCACAAAAAGATAATTGGGCTAGGTCACATGTTCAAGAAATTTCAATTAGTGGGTCATTTTTGGGTCACTATGGGTCTAGCTGATTTTATTTAGAAAACAGCTCTGATGATTTTAATTAAATTATGTTTTCCATTGTTTTCGGGATCGAGAAGACCATTGTGTTAGTTTGCATGTTCGAGAAAATTTGATTAGCAAGTCATTTTGGGTCACTATGGGTCCGGGTCAAGCTATTTATATCTAAAAAAGGGCTCAAACTATATTGACAAAATTTTATATTATGCCATTTTTAGGAACGAGAAAGTCATTGGGTTAGATCACATGTTCGAGAAACATTGATTAATGGGTCATTTTTGTGTCACTACGGGTCAAGCTAATTTTATCTGAAAAACGGCTGTAACGATTTTGACTGAATTTTGTATTCTAACTTTTTCTGCCTTGAGAAAATTACTCGGCTGGATCACATGTTTGAGAAAATTAGATTAGTGGGTCATTTTGGAGTCACTGCGGGTCAATCTAATTTTATCTATACAACGGCTTAAACGATTTTGACTAAATTTTGTATCCTGCCGTTTTTGATTACAAGACCATTGACCTAAGTCACATGTTTGAGCAGATTTAATTAGTGGGACATTTTGGGTCAGTACAGGTCAGAGTCACGAAACCGCGAAGTTGGCGACATTTGGCCGAAAAATCGACTTTCAAGATTACGAATGCCAAAACACATACTTGGTGCCAAATGAAAGAATGCCGCCAAATTTGGCTATATCAGGCGAAAAAATGTGAGCTTTCAGAATGTGAAGGATTTGTTTTAGAAATTCTTAATAGTACTCTAGATGTGTGGTTAAATCAATCAGAGTTGAGAAAAAAATGTTTTTTGGATTGATGTCCTTCCATAATACATGTATAAATAATGTAAAATTTAGAAGCATGTACTACCTAGTTTTCATATTGATTGTTTTTGTAAATAATACTGTTATAAAATAACATGCTTTATAGCAATAATACAGAGAGAATGATGCAGTGAAATATTATATCGAGTTGAACACAAAGCTAATTTTCACCGAGCATAGCTCAGTCATCCACGCTTGTGTTACCCTAAAATGGTTTTGAGCCCACACAATATTTTTCAAAAGTTGGTGCCACTATCGTTAAATGTAGAAGCAACTGAATGAAAAATCTTAATATCGGTCCCTTCTCGGACCAAAACAACATTGGAAACAAATTGTTTTTTTTTTGTTCTGCAAATTATGTTTTTGTTTAATTTTTTTATAACTAATGTGAAAGCTGCTGTCATGTTCGAAGTATTATCACATAGAAAAAGATGGGGTCATCTGGACAATTTTTGAAGTTTTTTCTTTTCTTTTTCTTCTGAAAATTAATTTACATGTAAAATTCTTTAATATATCTTATCTTTATCTATTATTATTATTATTTATTTTTTTTTAGCATACATTTTAACAGTGTTTTAAAGGAAAAATACTTTTCAAAGTTGAAAGTGTGTAATGCCTTGTCTGGAGTACAGTGGAACACTACACAAAGCACAGTAAAATATGAAAAATGAAAGATAAATTACAATATTAGGTATTAACTTAAAGTATTTTATTAGAAATATTTAGTCATAGTTTTCAATACATTAAATAGTACACAGCACAATGGACAGACTTAAAATGCATACAAACATTTAGAACAATTTTTGTGCATAATATCATTATGCACATAGATATATTTAAGAAGATTTTAAATAACTATATAAGTTTAAATAAAATTTATTTAGCATGTTTTAAATAATATGTAAACAAAATAATTTAAAGAACAATTTTCTTTATAAAATCCTGATTACTTTAGATATAGCACATTAAGGTACACATCTAGGCTTAGTTATATATGCCTTAAGTAGTATAATAATTAGGTTAAAAAATTGATTTAACATGAATTGGTAGCCACATTGCTCAAGATATTAAAATTGCATAGAAGTAATTAATCTACTTTCCCCTATTTAAATGCAAAATAAAAGAAACAAAATATACTAGACCATATCCTTAACAGCAATTTTTATTTTAAATGAAAAAAGGTTGATCTGTTTAAGTTTTTCTATTGAAAATTTCACTATTCAAATCAGTATAAAAGATTGGTTTACTGTAACGCTTTTTGTGTTGACCCACCGTATATCATAGAATAAGAAAATATTCTATAATATTCTATATAAAAATACTATTTTGCATAGATTTAACGATAAACTATTAGCATTAACTTTAAACTTCAACTATTTTTTCCTCTATATTTTTAATCTTTATTAGCAAAATATCTAAAATTCTATTAAAATAAATAAATAAAAAATTAATTTGGCAGTTAAAAAAAGAATTCTCCTTTTGCAACATGATTTAATGTTGAAAATATAAATAATCTTTACTATACAGCTATTCATAATTACAAATATGCAATTAAAACATGTAAAATAAATACATTTTGAAGGTAGGCTCCACTGTACCCCCATGTTTCCCTGGGATTGCAAGACATTTTCAGTATTATGAGTTTGGAAAAGAAATATGAAAATACCCAATTTTTGCATATTTACCACAGTCTTGGGTAAATATCGGGTATGTATCTAAAAAATAAATACCTACCTGTTGGGTATTTACTCATCCCACATTATTGCTTAGAGGTAAGAGAGGGTTAAATTTTCCTTTTTTCGGAATTTCTTTTTTTCACTTCTAATCCAAATACAAAATACAAGCTTTTCATTCTGTCATGAATTCATATTAAATATTTTAAAAATAGTTAGTTTAATCAAAATTATGTTCAAAATTTACACTCAAACTATTTCAATATATTTAAAACAAAAACGATTGGAAGAAACAAATGCAAAAAAGAGAAAATTTAATAGATGTACTACTATAATTGTCTAAAATTAACAGCTTATTTTTGTAATAATAATAAAAAACAAAAAATGTAGCAATTTAAAAGATTTCCACAGTCTTGGAAAATCTTGCTTGATTTGAAATTTTTAAGAATTTTTCCTCAAGGCCATTAATCCATTGAAGAGTGGTAGGATATATTATATACCACAATTTTAATCAAGATTCACATTGGAATCTTTTAATTACATTGTACTTTTCTAACTTTGGGGGGAAAAAATGTTGCAAAATTGCATTTCCTCATTTTCAAATAACATTTTTCGAAAATTACAGTATAAATTCAGCATTACAGAAACACAATTACTTGCCCTTGAAAGGTTAAAAAAACAGTTTGATTTAAAGAATTTTAACTTAACCAATAAAAACAACTAAGAAAAATATTGCTTTATAATATATGAATGCACAGATACCTGATTTAATTATAGCATAAGATTTTTAATAGTCAGCCAAAATATTTCAATTATTTTGTGTAGCTGAAACAATTTACATACATTTTAAAATAAAGTTATGAACCATGCGGACAAAAAATTATTAATCAAACATACAATTTTTTTTTAAATATTGTCTTACCTGCACGAAGATGCGATAATTTTCCTAATCTCAAGTAAATCTTCATATTTTCCTTTTAAAGATATAATCAACTGGAAATAGTGATTAACCAATTTATAATAAAGAGAATCAATAACATTTAAAATATTTTCTATCAATGCACAACTTACTATATTCACTTACATATTTTTTGCACTCCTTTTAACACTTCTTCGGATCTAAAAGTAGAGTGTGTAAAAAATAGGTGAATTTTTTATAGTGTTCACTTTATCAGGAGACAACTTAGACTAAGAAGAAAAATACTATGTATAAAATTAATATAACATTCTAATAATTGAATAATGAAATTAAATAAAATGTATAAGAGTTTCAAAAGTTTCCTAGACAGTTCTTGAACTGAAACAATTCTTTTTATTTTTCTGAGACCTAGAATAAAATATGGAGAAAAACCCCGTTAAGTTAGCGAGCAAATACAGAAACCAATTTATAAGGACTGTATTGGAACTATTTGATGCAATTAAATCTTTTATGCTTTAAAAAAGCAAGAAAGAACTTCAGCACCTTTTATGAGATGCATTTCCCATATTCACAGGCACAAAATTTTAATTCACTTATAATTGATTTACTTAGTGGATATTATTTTTTTAAGTTATGTGTTTATGAATTTTCCACTATCTGTTTAGCAAAACACTATCATAAATATAAAAGTTTTCATGTAAACAAATCAGCAGTTATGTTTCACAGTATTGATGATATAGCATAATCAGTTACCAACAGCAATACAACCTGCACAAAATTGTACTGCATTTGAAGAAAATAGCTCATTAGAAAAATCTAAATAACAAAACTGAAATATTAAAAAATGAAAATCATGAAGACAGATGTGGTTTTATTATCTCAAGTTATCCCATAATTTTGATGCAAAAATTATACAAACCTTTGTTTTTTACCCAAATTTTCTTTCAAAAGTAGGGAGTTAAAAAAATATTCGAGGATATAAGTTATGCGAGTAAACACAGTTTATCAAAGTAGCCAAGCTATTTGGATTCTACATCCAAAGATGTTCTACCAACTTGCACTGTAAGTACTTAAACAACTAATTTCCAGTTATTTAAGTAGTTATGGTGTAAGTTGGTAGAACATCATTTATTTCCACACTATCTTAATTACATTTTATTCATAAGCAATATTAAATATAATTAGTGAGCTTCAAAAGTTTCATCAACAACTGCAAAAAGCTGCATCTTTAAAGAAAATACATATACCCTAAAACATTGAATTATTCAAATTTTTTAATGATTGGATTTTAATACTATTATTAATTTTCATTTTGGAAGGGAAAAATAAATTTTATTTTATTCTAGATCAGAAATAATTTATATTAGGAAGATATTGAAGGTTAATTTCAGTCTGGTGGAATGAAAGAATGGGAAAGCTCTGAAAATAATCCTTTTCGGTGCAACTATAGAAAAAATATTACAGCTTTATGAGTTAAAATGAAATCTTTTAAAAAGTCATCTAGAAAGCCAATTTCCAGTACTACCATTAATTTTGCTAGGTAAAATTCCCTATTGCCTGGACTATTATAAGATTCTAAGATCCTTATGAATTTTTTATGTCCATCCTATTCTTGCACGAATAGCCATTAAATATATACAATACAATCTATATGCAGTCATATTTATATCTCAAAAATTCAAAAGCTATTATAAGATTCTAAGTTATTGATGTTCATCATATCAACTCTTAATTCATCCTATTCTTGCATGAATAGCCATTAAATATACACAATACATGCTATATGCAGTCATATTTTAAGAGTATAAAAATGTAGATACATTAAAGGTAGGTAATTTGAGCTTTACACTTTTCAATTTCCTTTATAGAAATAACAAAGAAAATTAACAGCAAGAATTACTGTCTGCTTTTGCCAGGGTAGAAAAGAAAAAAGTACAATGCTTTACAAAAAACAATCTCTTGAATTAATTTTAACTTTAAATCAAATTAAATAACAAATCATCTTCCAAAAGAATAGTACAACCACAAACATTTTACTGATACATACATAAAGATCTACAAAATTCCTTTTTTCATAGTTATGAGACAGTAAACTTAGCTTTATCAATATTTGTTTACTCATACTTTACTAAATGCAAAAAATAATCATAATAAATAAAAAATATATGCTTTTATTCATCCGTACACAATTTGTGGGAAATTCCAAATGCTGGGCATGTCTAAACCATCAAAAATAGATATTAGAAGCTTTCTTGAGTATGATATACCTTGAAACAGGGCTCCATGCACAAAGCTACGTTACACACTTCGCACCAAGTTCTTGTTTCTTTTCTTATTTTCTTCCCATCTGCACCTTGTTTTGAACAACACACAGCACATCTCCTACGAGGCTCTTTCTTGACTGGATTAGGAGGAATATGAGAAATGAAATGCCTTCCTATAAGTCTTAATATGCTTTTATCACCTTCAAAATGTCTGCCTATATTTAAATATAAATGAAGTTTATGAATCAAGGAAATCTTGTCTGTGAGCAGAAGTTCATATCTAAGGGTGAATATCACAAAATGTGAGATTTTGAATCATTTCAAAGCTTTTGGTTCTGTTAAAAATCTTAGTTGAACAGCTGAATAAAAGAATTAAGACGTATAATGTTTAAGTTTGAAGAGCTTAAGTTCATTTTTATATAATTATGTGTCATTTTCTTGGCATATGTATGCCAGGATAATGACATTTTTATTCTAAAACATTTTTCACATTTTTTTTTTATATTTTTAGATTTAACATTTTAATTTCGTTTAAAGGAACATGTTTCCTCTCTAGCAGGGCTTAATTTGCACCGGAGCCCACCAGAGCTCAGCTCCGGTACTTCTCTGTTTTTAGTAAATACTTAAATATTGGCCGGAATTCACCGGAGCTCATAAATATAGGGCTCCAGAGCCCAGTGCAATAGCGCTTCCGAAAAGCCGAAGCCTAAATTACCCTTTCCTTTCCATCTCCAGGTGTTTGCATTCTTTTTTTTTTTTTTTTTTAAATCAAAATACTTATATGTGACGTAATGTGTCGTACACACAGGAGATGGAGATAAAACAGACTCAATTTTTATGTCAGTTTTGGGCTTTGACTAACTCAAGCTCAATCGGTCTTATATTCAAAATGTTATTTATTCATGTATAGAACAAAAAAATTACTCCTTCAAAATTACGTATTATATTTATTCTATTTCAAATCATTTTGATGCTATTTTGATTAGAATGAAGAGAAAACAGAAATTGCGTTTTTTTATTCTAGTGATAGTATTTGCAAATTTATGTCAGCGATGCATTGATACGGCGCCACTCAAGAGACCCAACCCCCAAAGCAGAATATGCTTAAAAGTGCGACGTGCGTCGCAGAACAATGAGATGTGCTGCAGAACATTTCTAGACAAATGTTACTTTTTTTTTTTTTTTTTTTTTTTTGTAAAAAAAGTGCATGTTGATGGGAAAGCAAAAAGAATTCGGGGGGGGGGGGGGGGGGACTACTTTCGTTGTGTCCGAATCTATGTAGGAAGAAATAAGAATGTTGCGCGACAATCAATCTTTCTCCTTCCCTCCTATTTCACCTACTTTCTGAATAACTAGCAATTTCTTTCCGAAGGGGAGTTTTCTTCCGCGCATGGTCAAAGAACGAAACTGGGAAAGTTTTTCACTAAAGCTTAAAAGCTGGTAATCGCGAAAAAAACGTGAATTTCGCCCAAGGACCACGTAAAAAATGCGAATTACGTCAAAACATAGCGGAAAAAATGCGAATTACGTCAAAACATAGCGGAAAAAATGCAAATTTCGTGAAAAGTCCGCGGAGAAAACGCAACTTTCGACAAAGAATCGCGAAAAAGAATCCCAAAATTCTTCAAAGTATCGCGGAAAAACGCAAATTTCGTGAAAAGATCGCGGAAAACGAAAATTCCGTGAAAAGATCGCGGAAAAACGTAATTTTCGATAAAGAATCGCGAAAAAGAATCACAAAATTCTTCAAAGTATCGCGGAAAAACGCAAATTTCGTGAAAAGATCGCGGATAAAACGCAAATTTCGTGAAAAGATCGCGGATAAAACGCAAATTTCGTGAAAAGATCGCGGATAAAACGCAAAATTCGTTAAAAGATCGCGGAAAAAACGCAACTTTCGTGACAAAATCACGGAAAAAACGCAAATTTCGTCAAAAGATCGCGGAAAAACACAAATTTTGAGAGAAGATCACGGAAAAAACGCAAATTTCGACAAAGAATCGCGAAAAAAAATCACAAAATTCTTCAAAGTATCGCAGAAAAACGCAAATTTCGTGAAAAGATAGCGGAAAACACAAATTTCGACAAAGAATCGCGAAAAAGAATCATCAAATTCTTCAAAGTATCGCGGAAAAACGCAAATTTCGTGAAAAGATAGCGGAGAAAACGCAAAATTCGTGAAAAGATCGCGGAGAAAACGCAACTTTCGTGACAAAATGAACTGCAGATGAACTGCAAATGTTTCTCTGCAAGCCTAAAATTTTAAAAACTTTGAAATTTGTTTCTCATGCTTTTAATGTTTTTCAAACATTCCTAAATGACTTCAAGGCATTAATCGCAGCCTCTGAAAAAACAGAAAATGCAAGTCTGAGGGACAAACTTTTATCAAAAAGAAATATCTTCAGTATAATAGTTATTACTGATCTAATTTCGGTACTTGCTACCATGTTAAAATGTATTCAGGTAACAGATCTTCTTCCTTAGGAGTATACAGATTTAATTACAAATCTAAACTGTTATTTGCTAAACATCAAATCCCATCTGACAAGCCTTCATAATTGTGAGATTGTGCAACAATTCACTGATATTGTCAGATCATTGCCAAAATGTTTTTTCAAAAATACAATACTTTCATGGCACATGTTTTCAGAAGAAAGTACTTTCCATGGAGTACCTGACCTTCCAATAAGTAGCAAAATGTTAAGGTCTACTGCTGATAATTCTAGTATATCGTATTTTATCAGTGACATCAAAAATATAGTGCAATATATTGATACACTGCATCAATACAGTGTTTATTTTGGATGAAGCACAGAACTTGATGAGATCATCAAAGCAACAAAATATTTATTCAATTTTGAATATCTGATTTTTCCACGTTCAGATGTGACAAACAAAATCTTAAATCTTTCCAATTTTTTAGAAATTCTGAATGTACTCCCTTGTCATCCTCCCTCCAAAGAGGAAGGGAAGGAGCTGTATTTTGAATACACTGTATTTCTTGATTGGGTTTATGAAACTGTCAAAGAGTGCCAGGAGAGTGAAACATATTTTCAAAATAAGACCATGTTAAAAAATGCTGTGAATACTTTAAAACCAGAGATCCCGAAATTAACCAGTTTTCTAACTAAAATTTTGTCTATTTCAGTATCTGAAGCTATATGCGAATCATGGGGGTCTACAATCGATAAAAAATTTTCTAAAAGGCCCAATACAGCTGATGGGAACGAAACGACCATTGGTACAACAGACAAACGTATGTTTATTTATACAAATGGACCTCCATCTGGACATAAATCTGTTAGGAAACTTGTAAAAGCTGGCCTTATAACTATGTATGGACCAAATTTCCAAAGACATTTTCTACATAAAAGTAATGTGTCTAAATATCTCACTTCCAAAGTCAGTAACTTCTGTGTCAATGCCATGGTTCTAGAAATAAATCTTGCCTCCATAATATGTTTCTTTTGTTTGACAGTGTTTTACGAAACACATCTTTAGCATTTTCATAAAAGATGAAATTTCATCCTTACATATGTATATAAACATTCCCCCCCTTTTTTCTCCCATTGCGCTTGCAGAACATTTTTGATCATCTGAAATTCTGTTGCAGAACATTGCAAAGTATTCTGCTTTGGGGGACTCAACAATGAATTTGCTTTCAGTTCGATTTTCTTTTGTGACAGTAGGATAATTTTTAATTGTTCTGTTTTAGCCAACGAGCATCAGCTTGAGGTTTTCTGCCTTCTATTGCGTACGAGTATAAAAATCACGTTAGTGATTTTTCTATTTATTTTATATCATGAAAGCTGCCCATGCTAAGGCTCTGCTCTGCACATTTATGAAGTCACTTTCATTTGTAAGTACAGGGTGTCCCAAAAATAACTGATGGATTTTAAAATTCAATAACCTGCAAATGGTGACAGATATTAAAGAAATTCTTGCAGGAGGGTTATGTATGATGTCAGTAGTTTTTTTGCTGTGATCTTGATTTTACTTCGAATTTCAAACAATAGATGGCGCTGAGAGCAATAGGTGTTCTGTCCAAACCCAACTTTTGGCACTTCAGGATCCATTCAATACACTTTAGTCTCCTTTTTTTCGCATGGAAGAAGAGAGAGGTCGAAATATCGAGCCTATTTAGTGGTTATTGCTTGCAGCACCATCTATCAATTCTATCTGTAACTAAAATTGAGAATCACAGCATAAAAACTCCTGACATCTTACATAACACTCCTGCAAGATTTTTTAAAATATCTGTCACCATTTGCAAGTTATTGAATTTTAAAATCCATCAGTGATTTTTGGGACACCCGGTAGATATAACTGCCATGTATTGTTATTCTGATAGAAAGTAATCGATAATGGTGTCAAATTTTTAATTTAGTCAGATTTTCAGGGACTTAACACAATAGATTGTTATGCGGAAGTAATCGATTATAGTTTAAGATTGCACTTTTTATAAGAAATTGAAAAATATTGTTCCATTCTTCAGCATACAACTCTTAATTTCTGTAAATTTCATTCATTTTTTCATAAAAATGCATAGCTGCGAACTGTCCCTTTTTTGTAATTACAATTTTCTTCCCCTGCCTCTCCCTCTCATTTGGATTTTCATGAAGCATATTTTATTTCTAAAAATTCTGCTAATCTTGTCAATGATCTCCAGTCATCTCCTTTCCTATCTCCAGCGTGGAAATTACTTTTGTAATTCTTTTCCCTTTTCTCTTGTTTGTTTTCTTTTTATTTTGTTTAAAAAAAAAAATGGTTCTTTTGTTTTTCTTGTTTTATTCTTTTATATTTCTTTATTTATTATTATTATTTATATTTTTAATTTACTTCTTTTATTTTATTTTGTTTATTTTTTTATTTATTTATTTATTATTTTTTTTTATTTCCATTTTTTCCCTATCAATTTCTCTTCTCTCTTTTTGGCAACACCTTTCCCTTTTGCATGTGCCTCTTTCAGGTAGCGCCATCTGTCGCATTCTTTGCAACATTCTTTACCTTCAGTTCATTTTTGAACTTGTTCGCTTGCGGACACGTGTATGCTGTAGCTAATGACGAGCTGTTATGTTTTTAGCTCGAAACGCGTCCTGTTTTTTGTTTTTATTTTATGGTGATTTTTTACAAAGTTTTATTATTTTAATTGCTTCATATCGCCAGTTTTCGGTGCTGTTTCGCTGTATCCCTTTTTTGTGTTAACACTATTTCCGAATCACAATCCTTACCATATTTAATCGTAGAATTAACAAAAAATCGCAATTAAGTTTATAATTAGACAAAAATTACTATTCGGAAGGAGTGATAACTAAAAAGTGGAATGGTTGACAGCTAATTATATGCTGACAGATATTAAAATTTTTAGCTAATTATATGCTGATAGATATTAAAATTTTTATTTTGCTAAAGAAAAAAAAAATGCTTTAAATTTTGCAAATAATGGTACAAAATATAAATATGCAGATTGGAGTGACAGGGGGTGGGGAATGGTACAGTTGTTAGTACCGGTACCGTAGAATATTAGGGCTCCGGTACTCTTTTTGTTAGAAATTAAGCCCTGCTCTCTAGTACCTCAAATTCAGTGTAATGTTCAGTTTTATTTGTAATTTATTGAAGCTAGGAAAATGACATAATAAAAGGCTACTCAATTTTTGAAAAGCCTTTAAACACATTATTTTTTTCAAAGAAATATCTAAAAGATCTTGCTGATAGCAATGATTTTACTACTTCTGACTTGAACTATTTCAAGAAAAAGACGAATTACTCTGCAGCGCCATCTTTATACCTCATAAAGAACTAAAATGAGCAGGCCATGAAAATAACATTCATTTTCAGGGACAATCATATTTTTATTATGGAAAATTATTTGTAAAATGCAGTTGTTGTTACTTTCCTCATATATGTGTTATATAAGGTATAACACTTAGTAGAAAGGTATTAGAAATTAAAAAAACTAGAAAAAGATATTTGTACACACAGTATAAAAGAAGGCCTTTTACTTTGCACACATCACAGTGTGACATGACAGGACAATGACAATCTGAAAGTTTAAGCCTTTTTTAATTGCTTTATTTTTGTGTTTTATGAATATAACATCTCTTGAAAATACTTCTAAGAATATTTTTTATTAGAATGCAAAAAAAAAATTGCATTATCTAACATTTAATAGACATTTTATTGTAAGGACTGCAATTTTCGTATTTTGTGATATTGTCCCCTAAATACTTTGCAAATTCAATGACATGTATTGAAACACAATCAAATGTTTTAATGTAAAAAGATAATAAGAAGCAAAAAAAATTGCATGACATGTAGGGTGTCAACGATTTTAATCAGTTGATTTAAATCGACGATTAAATCATGATTTTAATCAACTGTTGTTGTTTTTTAAATCATTGATTAAAATCATAAATTTTCTAAATTTTAAAACGACATACAAAAGTATTAAAATCTAAGATGAACATAATTTAGAAAGTTTATACAGGTATTTTAACTTATGAGTGAACAACAACAACAAAAAAGCTTTAAATAATTGTTTCTAAGCTTAATTCCTGAGTAATGTAAAAAATTAGGTACAATAAGTTTGTAGCATAGTTTCTATCTGACGTAAATAGCACTTCATTTAAAAATATTTAATTTGCAATATCATTATTTTATTTAGGTAATCAAATTATTCATTCTTTTATATAAATATAGCAAGAATAGTAAATTTCTTCAAGTAAAAGAATAAAATAGCGAGAATTTTATTTTCTCATTCTACTTTTGGAATAATAAATTTATAGCAAATATTGGAGTTAAGAATGGAAGAATGACATCTGCTGGACAGTTACTGCAAAAGAATGTATAAGAGAAAAAGAATTGGTGTAAAAATGTTAAGAACTTTTCAGTGTAGGTTGTTTGTAAATTATATACACCAAACAAACAAAATAATTAGGGATTGAAAAGACAGCAAAACTTCTTTCTTTGAAAAATAAAAAGAAAGAAAAAGCTAATAATCCCCCCCTGAGAGATAATAATGCTATTATTGAATATTTTTAGAATTTCAGATATAACTAGCTATTCTTATATTTACTCCATATGTGTGTATGAATGGGTTTAAATCATTTTTATAATTTCTTTAGTTAGCATACACATACATGTGTATAAGTTCAGATAAGCGATTAACAGTACAAATGCAAAACAAGCTGCAAATAATATGTGTTAGTATTATTATTTGGGTTACTAACTAATGAAATTAATTATTTGCAGTTTTTATTTAATTATGTAATTACTTACTATTTCCTCTAGGCCATTTTTTAAGGGCCTCTTTTGAAATTGGCAAAATGACCCATGCCTTTTCAAAAAATATTGAAATTAACCTGTAGCTGTAGCCAGGGTTCTCGCTGCCGCTCGCCATTGCACTAAATCGCGACAAAATGCATCATTTGGCGAGTAAACAAACAACCACTCGCCAAATTACGAATGCTCAAGTTTTGTACTTTGTGTGTGTGCATGTCAATACAGTCCAGATTCTTCTCTGCGTTACTGAACGATTGATGTCGCTTTTCATGTTCAATTGCACTGTGCTATTTACACTACTCTATAGAGATACTTAGTCAACACCAATTCAGTTTAGTAACAGCCAAAGACACTGAAAGGATTATGCGATAGGTATTTCTCTATTGTCAGTTGATCAATACAGTATCTATGCACCGGCGTCCGTCGTGCCGGTAAAAACAAACTTACACGCATCAAGCACCAAATAGACGGAAGTTTTGCTGGAATGTGGCGTTGAAATTAGCCATTTACCATACTATTTATTAGTTGTATGCAAAGTATCATTGACTGGTCAATATTTTCTATCTGTTAGAGTCGAAATCTCATAGCAATTTTTGGTGTATATTTTCACAACGGATCATTGATCAAAGATCAATGTTTTGTATTTTTATTTAGATTGCTAAAAGAATGTCCGAAACATTTACACATTTAGGAGACATTTAGAATCTACTTATTTTTAATAGTTTCTGTAGCAGATAGTCGAATTTCTTTTTTATAAGCAATTACAAAAAATTAGGTTATTTTAGAATATATTGAAAAAAGGAGGATACTATAACACTATAAGGGGTAAAGAGTTTTCAGTGCTTCGCGTCAAACCTATTTTGCTTAAAAAAAAAAAAAAAAAAAAAAAAAAATCATTTGGCTACTGTTTTTTATTTCTTATTCGCCAAATTGCTAATGCTGGTCAAAAGCCAGCGAGAACCATGACTGTAGCCAGTGATTTCTTTTAAAAAACTTCCCCATTCCACAGTATTTCTAAATCCATGTGCCCAGGACTTTGCAAAAACGATAGAAATTTATTTCTTTAGAAAAAAATTAGATACAGGAAACTTGGGAGAGTTGATCCGTAGGGAGACTTGATTCCTATGTCTAAACAACCAGAGAAAAAATGCAATTAAGTCTCTGAAACTGGAAACATTAATAAATTGATTCCTTATCAACAGATCTAGTAACATAATTTCATTCAGTCTTTTTTATTTTTGTTGTAAGAAAGGATTCTCTGTTTTCTTACAATCAAACTTCTTTTTGAGTAGGTAGTTTGTATTTCATATTTTTTACTAAATATAACTAAATTACTTAAGTTTATTGATATAATATACTAACATTCCTTACTGCTTAAATGTTGTTATTTAAATCCAATACAGTTTCTTTAGTTTTGATTTAGCAATTTTTTCCCCCCAAACATGCACATTAGGGACACTTGATCCCTGTTGTATGGGGAGACTTGATCCTGGGGATCGAGTGTCCCAAACCAAAGTTAAGCTAAATTAATGTTAAATTTTATTAACCCCCCTACTTCTCATTGTGACATTTAGATATTATCTGTATTAGTTAGAATATGGTTGCTTTGATTTTAGATGGTTGACAAAGATAGAAAGTTAATATGTGGCTGAATATGATGGTTAGCAAGCACATGGTGGATGAATGTACATGTGAGACATACATCTAACTTTGCAAAATTTTTACAGCCCTTCATAAAGAATGTAAGATATAATCAAAACAGTAAAGTGTTAATCATAATGAATGATCATGATAACCTACATAAGCATTGAGGGTTTAAATTATACCAAAGAAAATGGAATAATTTTGTTAAAAATATCACCGTACTCTTCTCAAAAATTGCAGCCTCTGGATCGTACTGTATATGGACCACTTAAAAGATATTTTAATGTAGCTGCTGAAGATTGGATGACTAATCATCCTACTCAAAGGACAACAATTTATAAAATTGCTGAATTGATTGGAATTGCCTATCCTAAAGCCATGGTGACAACTAACATAATAAATGGATTTAAAATCACAGGAATATAATCCCTTAAACAGGAATTTCTGAAGATGATTTTTTATCATTTTTCGTTTTTAATCAACCATTAACTCCGACAAGCAGCAAAGAAATTACAGCTAAACCAAACATAGTGACACCAGAAGACATACAAGCCTTCCCTAAAGTTCCATTACCAAAACTGGGAAAATCTAAGGAAATGAAAAAAGGGTCTTCAAAAATTTTGACAAGCACACCAACTAAAAGACAGAATAAAGAAGAAATACAAGATCGTTAACTGAATAAAAAACAAAAATCGGGAAAAACTCATTTCATCTCAAGAAAAAAAAGTAAAAACACTAAAAATGAAAGACCCGAATCTTCAGAGAGTTATAAAAGCAGTTATAGTGTTTATGATTCAAACGAACCATAGATGAACATTCTATTTCATAGGAAAAATTTAAAAGAAGATTTTATTATCTGAATGTGAAATCAATTTTCTAAGAAAACAAGGACTTAATTTTGACCAATTTATTTATCCAGAAAATGTTGACAATAGTGTTGTGGGCAATGATGACATTGTCAAAAAACTACTCAAACCAACCATGCTTAGTGAAATTCTTCGAACTGCAATAATTTTAATATTTACATTTGATTTTTCAAGCTTGGAAAACGTTTTGATCATTAATTGTGTTTTTCTCCCTTTTTACATGTTAGTCAACAATAAATTTGATTTATACTACTTAATTTAAATCATTTCAATGCATCTGTTTCAAGGATCAAGTCTCCCTTGGCTAGGGATCAAGCCTCCCTGCAGCTGGGGAGACTTGATCCTTTTTTTATTTTTTGGAAAACAATTTATTTTTATTTTAAAAATGATTTTTCAAAAATAAAAAAAATACTACAACAAGAAATACACATGAGCCTTTAACAATAATTGGAAATTTTTTTAAAAACTTTGTTTTTTCCAAAATAAAAGTTAAAAACTGAAAAAGGGATCAAGTCTCCCCTCTATTAATAAAACATGTTGTTATTTAATTGTACTTTTCAATCTGTAATTCATAAAATTATTAAAAATTAATGACACTTTATTTACTGTACTAAAAAATTATATATACATTTTTTCTTATATCATTATTAAACACATTACAAATATATTTCCTCATGAATTGCCCTTTTATTCGAACTAACAACCTGCTCCTTTTTTTTCTAGAATAAATACTAAATTATTAGTTATCATTTTAGTAATTAAGCATAAAAATGTATATTATGTTCCTAATAGAGTTAATTTTTTAATAATTAATAATTTTAAGTAGGGTTAATGCTAAATGCAATTATTAATAATTTTAATAAATGTAAATATAACTAGTATTTAATATAGTTTAACATAATTATTACAAAATATTAATGTATACAGTAGATCTTTATAATGCAATTCTACAATTCTACATATAATGTACAACTTCTCAGATGTAAACAATGATTTTTGAAGTTAAAAAGCACCTGCATTTTCACATTGTAAAATATTGCTACTTTCTAGATGACTAAATTTGATACATTAGTTCGACTTTATCTTCTAATTTAAGACCTTTTTACTGAAAAAAAAAATATTATTACAATAAACATTTTTGAAAATGTCTAATATAAGAGATGGTTGTGTCAGTTATATTTGGATCATGTTTATAAAGTAAATTTAACAATGTCTGACCTATATTATGCAAAAATTTATAATTTGGATAACTCTTGGTAACAAGGAATGCAGTATAAAGATATTTTACTGTATTTTGATATGTTTCAGAAATATTTGGCCATGTTTACAAGGCGCATTTAATGACGTGATCCATGTAACGCAAAATTCTATGTAACACACAACTTTGTGTTTTTAGGTTTGCATTATAAAGATCTGCTGTATAATGTTATTGTATGTTACTAACTAATGAAACTACTAATTTACAATTTTTATAATTTCTGTAATTACTAACTATTAATTATAATTTTATTTATCAAATTGTAAAAAACATAGATTACGTTAGCAATTAGATGTTTAATTGTTTTGGAAACCTAAAACTCTGGTAGCTATTCAGCATTTGAACATTGGGAAAAAAAAATCATAAAAATCAGATTTAAATTTAAAAAATCTGATTTAAAAAAAAAAAAAAAAAAAAAAATTATTTTGAAAAAAAAAATATTTTTTTTTTTACACCCTAATGAGATGTAAGTCATAACATTAAATACAGTTGAAGATTTAACCAAAATCTTTACTTCGAGAAATTTACATATAAAAGTACCTACTGCTTTAATTTCATTCAAAACACATTTCATAACAAACATTTTAAAACAAAGAAAAACTGAATGAATAATTATAATTTTTTTTTAAATACTAGGGAGCTCTGCCCCCTACCAGCTACACTCGCCAACCCCCGTTCAGACACCGCAGACTCTAAAAGCATGCTAATTCGACCAGCTTTAAAAAGATTTCGGAAGATTGAATTATAATTTAAAAAACAGTGGCGATCTCCCTATAAACGGGTTTCTATTCATTTCTCTTTGGGGAATTTTAAAGCCAAATCAGCTGCTATTAAACGATACAATGGCTGTTTCCGCCTTTGATGAGATAAAATCAGTTAAACATTTCAAAATAAGCTAATATAAAATGAATTAAGTAAACAGAGTCTTTGTCTCAAGGTTATTTTGTAACAAGGCGAAAAGAAAGTTTTTTTAAATAAGACATTTTAAATGTATAGCTTTTAATCTGACATAATTTTCACCAAACTTTTTTTTCTCTTTTTAATATTCACGTGAAAATACTTTTGTTAGAAATGAAATATTATTTGCACTGTCCTAACAAAAACAGTCGAAAATATCATATCAAAATATCAAATAAATGTCTTGTGCAATTTTAAAATTTAAACTGTTTTGCAATATTATTTTTAGTTCATTTTTATATAATAAGTGTAATGTGACGTAAATATGACATAATTTATCCTATTTAAGACCTCTAATGCATGTTAATGAATTTATTATTTTACAATATTCTTTCTCTTTTAAAATTCACGTGTAAATATAGTTTTTATGACGTAATTTTCAATGAGTTCGACTGCTTTTTATATTTTCTGTTTATAATAGTCACGTGTAAATAAATTTTTAATTTGAAGCAAACATTATTGTTTGCGCTGTTTATACAGTTGGCAATACTTTAAATTAATACCATTTTCTAAAATATGTAAAAAATATATATCGAAATGCTGAAAATTTGAATTTAAATTAGAAATAAAGCCTCAAAAAATGAGTCAAATTAAGAGTCATTCCGTATAAGAATCACCCAGGCTGTGATTAAATGGTAAACCGATTCATGTGATTTTTTTTCTCAGTGAGATGACCATTAGAAAGAAATATATCCAGAATATTAATGCCGTGGGACCATTAGTTTTCATTTGGTGGGGGGGGTCAAAGGTCAGAGCGCCGCTTGAAAAATTCAAATTTTATGTTTTGCATAGTACTTCTCATAATATGCATTGAAATTATCCTACAAAACAAACTGCATGGTTGTATTATGTAAGGTTGGCCCTTTGCTATTTAAGAATAAAAATTACGGGATCTGTGTAATGTGGTGAGCTAGGAGGCTTCAAAAATTGAATTTTTTTCGAAATTTCACTATAGTTTTGACTCTTTGCATTGAAATCATCTCATCATTTTTAACTGCTGAATGCTTCCCTATGATGAAATGAAACACAGAAAAGTAAGCCCCACCATGGGCAGACTTTAATGCATTCCTAAATTTTATGCCAAATTTCCAAAAAAACACATTTTTGCCTATTTTAAGTGAGGTATACTAGACATGCATTAAAGTCAGAAGCTTCTACAATAATAATAGAAATGTAGAATAACTATTCACCTTTCAAAATCACCAAACAGAATCATGAGCACTAAAGCAGTTTTCATTGGGTAATGGAAATTGCATTGTAATATAATTAGGAAATACGCTACCACGACTTATAGCCTTCAATCATTGCCAAGAATAAAAACGCTTACAATTGTATCTAAAATGCATATATTTTTTATTCTAACATGAATTTCTGCATGTATAACAATAAATATTTTTAATATGTTTCTGTTACAGGTAGTGAAGATGCTTTAATGAAGGGAAAAGAAGCATGTAAACCAGATGATTATAAGCTACTTCAGTCTTGCTGCATACTGTCTGTTTGAAAGTAAGACTGTTTTTAAAAGTTATTTTAAACATGGATGAATATTCCTTATGTAAGTTATCAAACAAATGTGCTTGTGGGCCATATGCTGCTACAAAATCAAGTAGATTATTTCCAGTTTCTGAACTCACCAGGCTTAACGATATGACATGGTAAATGAAAAAAAAAATGTACCTCCAGAAAATATTTCTAAAAAAGATTTCATAGAAACTCGAAGTAGAACTACCCTAGAGCTTGAGGATATGATTTGTGCAAATCACAGATACAAATTTGGAACATTTTGGACACAAACCTCGCTATTGCGAACAAGGGTAAAATCAAGAATAAAATCAAGGGTAAGAAAGGGAATGGATTTGAGACATTATACATTTTTGAAATATGAAGCACTGTGCTCAGAATTTGGTTCGTTCGCAATTGAAGGAGTATTATGCAAGATGTTGGCAATAGCGAGGTGGTGCCCAAAATGTTCCAAATTCGTGTCTGTGCTTTGCACAAATCATATCCTCAAATTCTAGTGTAGTTCCACTTCGATTTTCTATGAGATCTTTTTCAGAAATATTTTCTGGAGGTACATTTGTTTTTATTTTTTTCCAGTACCATGCCAAATCGTTTGGCCTAATAAGTTCAGAAACTGCAAATAATCCACTCGATCTTGTAGAAGGGCACAGATCAGGGTTGGCTTTTTCCCGTCCAAAACTTGTTTTTCCCATCCCACTGGGAAAAACTGGTAAATACTGGGAAAAACTGGTAAATACCGGGAAAAACTTCCAAATGACAATATGTAAGAAATATTCTGGCTTTCCGAATCTGATGTGTAAAATTAAAGATAGAAATACATAGTTATTACAAATTTTCCTTAGGTTTAAAATTATTTTGTAGGAAAGGAATATAAATAAATAAGAATTATTGAATAAAGCAGAAATTCAAGAATCTGCTGTAGAGAAAATAGCTGGAAGAACTGTTACTCTCATGCAAGTTGGATGGAGTAATGTCCATAATGACCCTTTTATAGCCAATTCCATATTTTGTAATGGAAAAAGTATGCTTCTTTCTGCAATAGATTTCGGGAAAAATAAGAAAACAAGAGAGTATTGTACAAATCTTGCTCGTGGGGCAAAAATTGCAGCAGCAGCTACATATGGATGCACTGTAAAAAGTTTCGGTTCGGATAATGAACAGAAAATGCTTACAATAAGGCAGAATCTTGAAACGGAAGATATTATACCAGTTACATACAGATCTGCATTGCATTATTTAAATATTCACAAGAATGTGACTACTGATTCTGTTGTGGCTAATGTTGCCAAAATTCAGAATTTTTTTAGAAATCACCATAACCCTGGGAGTTTATTGAAAGAGTATGCCAATTCAGTTAAACCACAAATTCCAGGTGAAACTCACAAATAGCATGTTTAAAAACTTTTACTACAAACAGGACTTTTTATTTTCAAATTGTCGATAATCACGAAGATGAAATTGATAAAAACATTTAAGTGCTTAGTAAATAATCTCTGTATAAAGAAGGAAAAAATATGTACAACCAAATGGAACCAGTTCCAAAAGCTCTTACAAAGTTGCAACTCGATAATAATGCCAATATTGCTGATGCTTGTGAAATTTACCTACAGCTTCTTCAAAATAAAGAACTCAATCCACATTTCACCAAAGTGAAATCTAACATTGATAAAGCAATGACCCCTGTCTATTTTTTGGCATACCTGATGAATCTGGAATATAAAGGTGAAAAGTTATCACAGGATCAGGAGGAATCTGCTCGTGAATATTTACAGACTTTAAATCCAAAGTACTCACAATACAATTCAAGTGAGAAGATGCACCTTTTCCGAAGACATTACAAACACTATTTCACCTGCACTGTGGTGGAACAATTTAAGTAAAACTGGAACAGATGCAGAGTTTCTCCAATTAATGGAACATCTCCAGGGATGCCCTGCATCATCAAAATCTCTGGAGTGTATTTTTTCTAATTTTTTTTTTTCATCCAAAACAAGATTAGAAATAAACTCTGTTTACAAAAAGCCTCTAAATTAGTATTTTGTTATATGATGCTAAAATCCAATGTGGAAGGGGCAAACAAAGAATAGGATTATGATTGGTAAACGTTTGGGAAGATGTGTGGTGTATAAATATTTAAATAAATGCACTTCATTGTCTATTTTTACAGATCTTACTTTTTTTTTTTTTAACCTTTCAAGCTATTTACTTAAAACTCATTTTTGACACTTTTAAAGGTTGTTTTGAATTTAAATTTATGTTTTTAATAATCAGTTTTTCCCATGTGGGAAAACATAGTATTTCCCAGGACGGTAAATACCGGTTTTTACCATGGTATTTACCGGGGTGGGAAAAACCTTGCCAACCCTGGCACAGACACGCGCAAACACGACACAAAAAATCCCATACAATCGTTTCGAGGATTCCCGGATTCCCAGTGAGGGAAAAAAAAAACGACAATTAAAATGGGTTCGAAGAACCCCTCGGTTATAGCCCTGAGTACTGGCTTATGGAATGATTGAAAAGGTGAAAACAAGAGTTTATATATCCTAAAGAAATGACATAATGAACCAGAGCTAACTGAAAAAAAAGGAGTCACTGCGCAGGATCCCTCCATACGGGGGATCTGGAAATCCTCAAAAACGATTGTATGGGATTTTATGTGTTGTGTTTATACGTATTTGTGCGTTAAATCGTTGTTAAAGAGTTTAACTTTTGTATTAAAATTCGCACAAAGTCTTTGATTTATGCTTATATCATCATCTAGTTTACATGCTTCTTTTCACTTCATTAAAGCATCTTCACTGCCTGTAAAAAAAAACATATTAAAAATATTTATTGTTATGCATGTGGAAATTCATGTTAGAATAAAAAATATATGCATTTCAGAAATAGTTGTAAGTGTTTTTATTCTTGGCAATGACTGAAGGCTATGGTCATGGTAGCGTATTTCCTAATTATATTACAATGCAATTTCCATTACCCAATGAAAACTGCTTTAGTGCCCATGATTCTGTTTGGTGATTTTGAAAGGTGAATAGTTATTCTACATTTCTATTATTATTGTAGAAGCTTCTAGCTTTAATGCATGTCTAATACACCTCACTTAAAATAGACAAAAATATGTTTTCATAGAAATTTGGCATAAAATTTAGGAATGCATTAAAGTCTGCCCATGGTGGGGCCTACTTTTCTGTATTTCATTTCATCATAGGGAAGCATTCAGCAGTTAAAAATGATGGAATAATTTCAATGCAAAGAGCTACATGTGTCAAAACTATAATGAAATTTAAAAAAAAATTCAATTTTTGAAGCCTCCTAGCTCACCACATTACACATATCACATAATTTTTATTCTTGAATAGCAAAGGGCCAACCTTACATAATACAACCATGCAATTTGTTTTGTGGGATAACTTCAATGCATATTATGAGAAGTACTATGCAAAATGCAAAACATAAAAATTCAATTTTTCAAGCGGCGCTCTGACCTTTGACCACCCACCAAATGAAAACCAATGGTCCCACGGCATTAATATTCTGGATTTATTTATTTCTAATGGTCATCTCTCTGAGGAAAAAAAAAATCACATGAATCGGTTTACCATTTAATCACAGACTGTTGATTCTGGGTGATTCTTATATAGAATGACTCTTAAAGAAATAAATGAAGTCTGCACACTGGGAAATTCTAATGCATAATATGATCTAAAAATGATTAAATTCTCATGTATAGTTTTTGCTCCAAAAAACTGTTTTAATGGAACAATTTTGTCCAACTTTAGCATTAAATATCTCTTAAAATAATTCTTCGATTTGAAAACTGTCTGCATCAGCATGTTTATCAAACATTTCTCTAAAATACCATCAATTTTCATATTTTTGTATGCAATATTTTTCTTAATATTAACGAAGAAAGACTTCCGATCACAAAAAATTCAAAACCGGCGGCGGCGACATCGTTAGTTAATTTTTTTTTAGAGTAGAGACATAGTAACAAACAGAAAATATGTATAGTACATAACATATTGAAACTTAAGAAAAAATAAAAATAAAATTATAAAAATGCAATAGGAAGTTTTCAAGTATATTTATATCAACTAGAAAATGCTTAAATTCAATTTCCATAATAATGATGAATTCTATGATAAGTTAAGAAACAAACAGGATAATTTATTTTTATTGCTTATTTTAGAATGATAAACATAATTATTTAAAATGATTCAAAGTACTAATTCTATTTTTTTTAGAGTTTAATTTATACATTCAACATTTATATCACTCATTAAAAATATTAATTTGCAACCTAATTAGTATTAAAAAGTTTATGTATAATTTGTAAAAATTCTGCTAGCTCAAGGCACAACATCAAATTTCATACGGTAAACTAAACAAACTCAAGAAATATTATACATAAGTAGCTATGTGAAAAATAAAACAAAACAACTGAATGGAACAGGGAAATGCCCATGCATAAAATAGTATGGAATAGGGGTAGAGGGGTGACACAAATACAATTTGAAACAGTGAAACAATCTTTTTTATAAATGAGTTACATATAATAAAGAATAAAAATTATCACAATAGCTCTTTCTTTAAAAGATAAAATAAAAATAAATGCAATCTAATATATAAAAATGAAAATTTGTCGGTCTGTCTTTAATGCTATACAAATTCACAGTTTGGAAGCAAGAATTGTGAAATGTTATGCACATGTGTATTAAAACATGGCCAAGGCAACTAAAGTAATCCGGAATCAGAATAACTTATAGTTAATTTTTAATTAATAAAAAAACACAAATTTAACAGCAATTTTCAATCAGATTTAAACATTTTTCGTTATAGCTATTGCCAACAGTTAAAAATCCACAATAAAATTCTTACCACAACGATTACTTTTCCATTGCAAGATTTTCCCATGAAAAAATAAAAAAAATGGTTTGAAGAATTTAAAAAAAAGGAAATATTACATCATAACTTTTCTACTGTATGATTTCCACATGAAAAATCAAAATAAAATAAATAGTTTGATGAATTAAAAACAAAAGTTAATGTTACATCATAATTTTTCTGTTTTATTATTTCCATGTATAAAATTTTAATTATTTAATTAATTTGATGAATAAAAAAAATGGAATATGATGTCGTATTGAAAATATAAAGGACGTGGTGAATATATAACATCATATAAGAGTAAAAAATGTATTGAAGCATGATAAAAACTCGATTATGGAAATATTGGCATATTTTAAGATTATTGCTCCAATGATGAATGGAAATAAGTTCATTTATAGCTGTATTATTTTGAATCTGTTATATAAATTTATATTGCGTTTTCATTTGAATCATGTGTACAACATTTAGATTGTTTTGCGTTGCTGTTTTTTATGTTGTACATTAAATTTTGAAATTGGTTTTTGCAAAACAAACATTCTTAAAATTCCGGGCAACACGGGTCCTTTAGCTAGTTTCTAATAAACACAGAGTTTAAATTGTCATATAATTTAATAAACATATCTATTAGTAATGGTCGTAAGGATCACTCAAAATAACACAAATAGGAAATAATACTTAAGAAATCAAAAAGTTTTAACAGACACTAAAATATTTTGAAGTTAAATTGTAAGATAATAATACATAATTATATAATTTTTGAGGACTATAACCAACATAGTGTTAGGCGATGTCAGATGTTTTAATCGATTCTCTCCTATGTTTCAATACCATGACTGTTTTCAATTGTTCCTTCATGACTACGGTCAACCAATTGCTATTCGTATCTGATTTGATTGTGTCAAGAATTGTCTGCAATGGATAAATTTAGACAATCTTTGGCGGCATCAAATATCAGACAGATACTGACACCAAACTGTTTTTCTTTTTGTCTCCTCCCTCCCTTACTATTGCTGGAAGTGTATCATGTAACTTACATAAATACCCTTGATACCACTTCAGCAGGTTATTATTTTATTTTATTGTCATACAAAAATACTATTATTTATATATTTTGATTATTATTATTATTTTATAAAATACATATATAGAGTGTGTCTTACATATAGGTATTTTGATTATTATTATTATTATTTAATATAAATATACTCATATATGTATTTATGCTATAAGGTCTTATTAAGAAAAGGACCACACAGTGAGTCCTATCTGTAGAGGGGATCTTTTCAGCGAGTCACGGAGTCTGCAAGCCTGACAATAGCTTGACATAAAATGCCAAGTCGTACTTATGACGGGATACTACTTTATTTATGATACCTAATAAAACAGGCCACACAGGCGAGACCCGGAGTCCAGAACCAAGATCGCTGAAGCTCAAGGGGCAGAGTATGGTATACCCCGGAAAAAGTGCAATACCGAATCAGAGGTTTGCAGGTCGAAGGAAGAAATGGGGGTCAGCAAGGCTGACCGATCATTCGACGAAGGGGGCAGAGGACCCTCCTCCACATTGTCATCACGAGGTGATGTCGTAACTGAAGGAAGAAGTTACAAGCATATCGATTCGAGTTCCAGAACCATGATGACTTAAAAATGAAGAGAGATTGATTCAAGTTTCTATACCATGAAGACTTAAAAATATGATATCGATGCCACTTGCAAAGCTATGAAGTCCTAAAATAATATATGGATGCAAGCTCCTAAACCATGAAGTCTTAAATTTATCGATTCAAGTTCCTATACCATGAAGACGACTATGATGTTTTCCAGAGACGCGTTCCAGTTCTCTCACCCGGGATGGTTTTTGAATGATTGAGTTGAGCTTCATTGTCCTAAGTGGTGTAAAAGAAATTCTACGTCGATGACGACTTATGCGGGTCGTGTTTTCCCGTTAAGGGATGTCCCTATGATAAACTGTCCTCGAACTTTACTTCATCACTAAGTGTTTTAAATTAGTGAACGATACCGAGAGTGTAAAACAAAGATCACTCAATGTGCCAAGGATTCTAGTGTGACCTTAATCACCAGTGATCCCTCTCTACAGAAGGTATGTTCTCTTTAATTTTTTTGTATTCCCATTGTTTTAATAATTTATGTTGTATTAGGGAGGTACAATTTATGGTACTCAAGCAACTAAGTATTAATTGTAATGTTAATTTAAAAGGTAAATTTAATGTAATTACTAATTCAATTTCGTTCTTTGGAACGCTGGTGTCTTATGACACAATTCTATTTTGTTTATTTTATTATTTTGTAAATATGTACATTAACTGTAAATAAACCTTTTGTTTATTGTTAACTTTTGGCTATGTTTTAATACAACATGAGTCCATTGTTTTACTTTAATGTAAGTTTTATTTCAGATGACAGTCTGCTTTATGATGCTATTTATGCGTAGTTTAGATAGGTTTTATTTAGATACAACTGTGCAGTCTATACGCTATTTCTTCACTAAAATTACACAACGCAGCTTGGGGCGTTTTGGAGATGTGTTTCCTCCTGCCTCAATTTAAGATAATTAAGGTTAGTTTAATTATCGGGAATAGCCAGGACCAGTATTATATAATTACGATCACAAATGTTTGTCTGTAATTTGTAATGTTTAAATACCCACTATAATAATTCAGGTATTTCAGGTTCAGTAATTGAGGAGTAGTTAACCTCTCTTACTCTTTATGGTAATCTTCCCTCATTTACCATACTTACTTATTTTCCCCCACTTTCAAGGTATGTTTGGGTAGTTAAGTTGGTTCCAGTAAATGGACCTAGATCTCCCCAACAACTATAGTTCAAATTCTTTGGCACGAAGTTGAGCTTATGTTTTTGTTTAGAATATAGTAAACAACCATGTGCATGAAATACACTGTATTCAACCTCTTGCTTTTACGTGCCAAAATATTTTTAAATGAAAAGAAATCATGTTATCTTTGTTGAGCAATGAATCCTTTGTTTTATTGCAGGAAATTTGATTGTGCATATATATTTGTTTCATTGCAGAAAATTTATTATGCATATATATTTAATTCTTTCATTTTCAGGTTCAATTTTTTGGGGGGTGGGAGTGGGGAGAGAAATTTAGGCCTAAAAAATTAAAAGTAGCTATACCAAAAAATGAAAATTAAGGTTTATAGAATTAAGAAATCTAACAAATATAATTATTTTGGTTACTACTTATTACAATAGGCTATAGAAATTTTTTTGTAGACATTTGGATAATTTCCTATTACAAGAAGATTAAATAGAAACCATTGACAAGATTAAATAGACCTTGACCTGTGTGACGGTTTCACAGTGCAATATTTAAAATTTTTTACTGATAGTTTATTCATTCATGTTTAATTAACAGCAGTTTTTTTATTAAGCAACCTGTTCAGGGGTCACACTCATTTCAAATAATTTGTAGCAGTTTTTGGAGCAGCAAAAATCGAATTTTGTAGCAGTAAAACACAAATTTTGGAGCAGGCAAAAAAAACAAAACAGTTTTTGTGCCTGCACTCACTCAGAAAAACTGTTTTTGCAAGCAGAAAAACATTTTACAATAAGCTAAAATAAGCAACACAAGGAAAACATTTGCTTTTGTAGCAGAAAGCAAATTTGCCTGAAGATAAAATAAAAAAATTGCAGAAAACATGTGAAGTGATAAAATATAAAAGCATATTAAAGGAAAGAAGAAAATCACCACTGCTATTTTATTCTATTGAATTTGGCATATTCTATATGTTGTTTTCAGAGAACTTAACACTCACAAGTCTGTATTCACACTGACTTACACCAGTTTTGCTTAACTTTCAGCCACAGAACAATGTCTGACCATTTCATTTGATGCACATCGAAAATATGAGTGAACCTGGAGGTGATTAGCAGTTAAAAAAAGTTCTGAAATTCACAGCAAATTTTCTGAAAGGTTAATGGGGAGGGAGGGAGGGGTACCCTTCCTGCGGTAATTATTTTTGTTGCTGATAGGATTAACTCTGTTTTCGGTCCTGGTTGATTTCAAGCTAAGGGTAGATTTCTGAAATGAAGGGTTCAGGTTAACCCGATTTTTCAAAAGTTAGTTCGGTGTATTATTTCAGATTAAAAACTATACCTATAATATGTGTGCTATTTTCTAAAGAGATCCCTGCATTTTTTCTGCGAACCTTTGACGAAATTAGTGTTTTTTTTCCACGATCTTGTGACAAATTTCAGTTTTTTTCCAAAATTCTTTGATGAAATGTGTGTTTTTTTTTCTTTTTGCGATCCTTTGACGAAATTTGCGGGGGTTTTTTCCACAGCCCTTTGACAAAATTCACTTTTTTTTTTTCTTTTCTTTTCTTTTTTTTTTTTTTTTTTTTTTTTTTGCGATCTTTTGGCGAAATTCGGGAGGGTTTTTTTTGCGTCCCTTTGATGAAACCACGTTTTTTCTGTCATTATTCGATGAAATTTGCGTTTTTTCTGAGATCCTTTGATGAAACTTGCATTTCTTTTTCACGATCCTTTGACGAAATTTGTGTTTCTTTTTCACGATCCTTTGATTAAATTTTTTTCGGCGAGAATTTGATAAAATTCGTGATAATGGCACAAAGAAATCAAATTTTGGAGCAGAAAGGAGAAACAAAATGGCTGTTTCAGAGCAGACACAGTCAAAATAACCCATTTGTAGCACATTGTAGCAGATAGTTTTGTTTGGAGCAGTTTGGTGCAATTTCTACGCTAAAAGTAACTATCATATTTTAAAACAATCTTTATAGAGGCATCTCAATAGACCAGATTTATATCAACTACAAGAATTTCTAAACATTCAGATGGGTAGAAGTAATTTTTACAAAATGTGTCAAAATTTTGACAAAATCAGTAAAACCTGAGACTTTTGTTTCTGTTTGATCGCTTTCAGCTCAAGTTTTCACTACTCATTACTTTTTTTTTCACTAAATTTTAAAGAGTGCTCGGATACAGTTAGATTTATAACCTAATAAAATTTCAGAGAAAGAGTAATTTTCAGATGAAGCATCTAAGGGAACGTCTGAAATAGTGAAGCAGGATTTCATATCACTGTAACTACATATATTCTGGCAATTTTGATTTCATACTCAGATTTAGAGTCAACATTGTTTAGTTCTGTGTATCCAGAGGTGCATATTCCATTCTTGTATCCTGCAATTTTCTATTTTCACCTGCTCCAAGAGTGCAGGTGATTTTCTGACTAATAATTTTGCATCAACAATAATGTTATTGACATATTTGTGATGTCAAATTTATATTACTTTTTGTCATTACTATGAGAGCTATAAAACTTTTCTCTGAATTAAATTTAATAAAGAATGATTCATTTTTTATAGGAACAGTTGTAAAATTTTTATAATCAATTAATATTAATATGAGGATGTGAGTTTAAAAACTCGCCTTATCCAGAAAATGAAATTTTGGGAAATCGCAAAAAACCTCTTACTGCATCCATTGGTTTTCATTGTAATCCAAGATTTTACAATGCCAGAAATACACGATGAAACTAGTTATTTTGCAGATTGTAATGTTTTTTCGATACAGGTTCACAAGTAAAATAGATTGATAGAGAAAGCTCAATTTTTTAAATTTTGGATAAGGCAAATTTTGAAACTCACGTCCTCATACATAATACCTAAATATTAAAATACATTAGTAAAATGCTAATTTTTTGTAAACACAAATGTCAAATCTGAAAGCGGCGATTTAAAAAATATATATTCATATTGTTGTTTTATAGGGGATATTTTAATTAATAAATTTTGTCTTAAATCTAATTAAGCTGGAAAGATTTTATTAAATTATTTTAAATAAATTATCTTTTTATATTCCATAATGCTAATTGGAAATGTACTGTTAACCAGCGATGCCGCAGACATGCTAAAGCGTGTAAATTCGGAGACGGAATGCAAAAGGTACCTCTTACGCGTCCCATGAGACACATAATTTTTTACCCGCATAAATACCATGGAAGATCAAAAACAGGATGGGAAGAACAGAAAGAAAAAAAAACATGTCCCCGAATTTTTATCCTGAAAAACAAAATTTAGATAATCTTCCTGAAACTTCTGTGAGACGCGTTCTAGAAAATTGTTTACACCCCATAATCTTTTCAAAATATTTTTAACTTTTCTTGTTCTTTCTTTTTTTCCTGGGGAAAACCACATGGACAAAGGAAAAACAGAAGTTCCGTTGTTCTGCATGACTCACCTGCCGCAAAAATCCCAATCTACCCTACCCATCCCATTTAACAAACAGGTGCAGCTACTGCATTGTGTTTTTAAAATTCAAAAGCATTTTCCATTTCAAAATCGCTCCAGAACACATCTAGTGTCTTTCCTAAACAATAAGGATTTCCGTCATTATGTCCCAAACAGAGTTTAATGTTAGGAAAAGGAAATATCATCATGCAAAAAAGTTAGTTTAGATTTAAATTAATTTACCTTTGCAAATGCTTTCTTGTTTTGCGATAGTTGAAATCCATAGAAAGCTTATCTGATTCTCGTGTCAGACTCCAATCTAAATAAACAAACCATAGATACTTCGCATCTTTTTTTTTTTTTTTTGGGGGGGGGGGGGGGGGGGGGGTTCTGATAGTGGATGTTTTATGACAGACTATAATTTTCTGAAAACTTATTATATTTTAATAAAAATTTGAACAAAATCACTTAATTAACCACGGAGATATCAATAACTTTTTTTTTAATAGTAGAGTCCATGTCACATCAACATACCTTTTCTCCCTTGACCCCTCAGATTTTAATGAAACTTGGTTTATCAACTGTCCTTACATAGTTATGAAAGAAAACACTAAAATTATTTTTTAAATGTATTTCATTTTAGTTTTATTAACAATTAATTAAAGTATTTTTCATTAAAATTTGCTACATCTTGAATTACTTAATTGCCATTTTCTCCAAAACTAAATGTAATACAAACTTGGTTTATATATCATGTTAAAGCTCTTTTTATGACTTTTAATGTGATATGCAACATGATAAAAAAAATTTAATTTTTAGTTTTAAAAAAATTCAAATTTAAATTTTAAATTTCTCAAAAAGTGACATTTTTAAAATTTTCAAAAAATTCTCAAATTGACTTCATATTCCCCTTGTACATTTCCCCAAGTTTTATGATGGGATCTCTATGGGATCAGAATATACATGAAGTTGAAGTTCACATGTAAAGTGAAAATTTTAACTTGTATTTCAATATCTTCATTTTCAACTGATGGCAAGTAATGAAAAAATTATATAAATGCCATAAACTAACATTTTTCACATTTTAAATAAATATTTCCATTTTCTAAATATATTAGAACATAAACAATAAGAAATGAAAAGTTGGATATTATTATTTGATAAGTCACAAATATATATACCTTATAAACACTGTAAATCCTTTTGTATTACAAGATTGTCTAATTTATTTCATTACTAGTGTAAATGCCATGACTCCTAGGACGGTGAGTAAAAATTGTTTTTCACTTAAAATTTTTAAAAAAAGAGGAAAATAATTGTCAATACGGAAGTGCTTAGATGAGCCAATTCCGGCTAGTTTATGTTCTAATAAACACATTATTAGCATTAACAGTACTTTTGGGTAGACCAGGCTTTCTGGCTAATATAACATAAGAAAATTAAGAATTCTTAGAACAAAAGTTTAAGAAACATGCAATAAAACTCCATAATTAACAAAGTCTGCTGCAACTATTAAAAGTTTTTGATGATTTGTTTTTTATTAAATCTTGGCAAGTGATACTTTTTGTAAAAGGAAAAATAAAGAAAATTTATCAAAACTTTCAACAGCTGAATTAGAATGTGCACAACTTTCCGAGTTTAAGTTACTGAACACATATAACGAATAAAAGTATGCACAGAAACTGGAATCAACAGTAAGAAAAACCTTGAATTTTCTTCAGTATGTTATTGCACATAAGACCAATGCAGAAGAAATCCATCAAGCAAATGTTTAGATAAGCAAAGTTCGGCTTGTTTATGTTCTAATAAACACACCATTATCATTAACAATACTTCTGGGTAAAATAGGCTTTCCCTCTAATATATCATAACAAATATAAGACATCTTAATAAAACAAATATGCAATTAAACTGCATAATTTAAACAGTCTGCTGCAACTAATAAAAGTTTTTGGTGAGTTTTTTGGTATAATAAATCTTGGCAAGTGACTAATACCAAAGTATTTTTTGTAAAATTACAAAAAAGTGGTAAAATATCTTTATTAAGATTGACGATCGTTTCATCGCACAAATGGCGACCTTTTCAAAATTTTTAAAATGTCGCCGTTTGTGCAATGAAACGATAGTCAATCTTAATAAAGATATTTTATCACTTTTTAGAAGACATCTTAATAAAACAAATATGCAATTAACAGCATAATTTAAACACTCCGCTGCAACTATTAAAAGTTTTTGGTCAGTTTTTTGGTATAATAAATCTTGGCAAGTGACTAATACCAAAATATTTTTTGAAAAATTACAAAAAAGGGATAAAATATCTTTATTAAGATTGACGATCGTTTCATCGCACAAACAGCGACATTTTTAAAATTTTGAAAGATATTTTATCACTTTTTATAGTATTATTTAGCTTAATCTGGAAATGTAATGTTTTCCGTGATCCTTTAAAGAAAATCACACTTTTTTTCAGGATCCTTTAATGTTAATCGTTGTTGCGAAATACGCATCATTCCTTTCCCCTCCATAAACAATTATTCTGATTGCGCAATTGAGAAACCTTTTTCATTACATGCCAGCGCAACACCCACGCACGACAGAACTGAATGAGAAATAGTAGAAGAAGGTGCTTTTAGGAACGCCTCTGTTGTCCAGATGGGACAGTAGAATATTAATTAATATTGAACTTAAATAAGACTAAGAATTACTAAATATTTTAATGTAAATAGTCTAATTTTAATGTATCGTATTTTAATTTGTGTGTCATTTATCTAATCAAGAAAATCATTTATTTATACCAGAAGAATTCGTGTGGATTTAATTTGAGTGTTAGTCATGATTACCACTAGAACAGATCCAGAAAGCAGACGACCGCTCACCGGAATCTGGATTTGGAATACCAGTATTACAGGTAGGAGCATTTTTATTGATTGATTAAGACAGAAGTAACAAATTAGTGGCATCCCTCGCCGTGATGCGGTCTGTCTGTCAGAATTGATGATTAATTAGAATCAATATAAGTTTATTTATCAAGACATTCTGCTTAAAGTATTAGAGTTATAATATTTGACATAATTTAAAGAACTGTATTTGTTGTCAAGAATCATGACAGATAATTTAGTGATTGCCAAGAAAGAGAGAGCAGTCCTTCGCGAGAGTATTGATAAATTTATAAATAAAATTGAATCGATTTTGAAGGATTCCGATCCTGATCTCCTAGATTTGGAGGAAACTTTAGAGCAATTAAATATGGCAGAGATAGAACTGAAGCGAGCAGATACAGATATTAAAAAATTAATTCAAGAAGTTCAATTAGACAATGAATTACAAAATGCTCAGGAATATCGTGAAAAAATTAATTCTTGGCATTTTAGAGCCAATCGAAAGGTAAAAGATTTAAATAAAAAGGAAATGCGTAACGATTCAATTTCTAAACAAGACTCCTTTTTAAAGGAAAGCATAAATATTAAATTACCGAAATTAAATGTCGCGAAGTTTTCTGGAGACGTATCAGAATGGCTGACATTTTGTCGGCATACGAAACAGCCATTCATAACAATGATACATTAGAACCAGTTGATAAATTCAACTATTTAAGATCCTTTTTGACTCCCAACCCGTTAAAAAGTATTGACGGATTTTCCGTAACATCAGATAAGATAATCCAACAGAAAGTGAACTTTAAT
This sequence comes from Maratus speciosus, assembly GCA_963932465.1. NCBI lineage: Eukaryota > Metazoa > Arthropoda > Arachnida > Araneae > Salticidae > Maratus > Maratus speciosus. Next base: position 335,379,953 of record OZ010800.1, read on the forward strand.
GTCCATAATGAACAACGAAAGACTACTCCAGAAATCGAACAGACTAGAACCACTGTAGAAAAGAGCCAATCCAGTGACAAAGATATCTCTCCTGTGGTTACCAGAAGTGGGCGACTAGTGAAACCTCCTGAGAGACTCCAACTAGGACTTTTAGACTTTTGAGTTCCTCTCCAGGATCGAGAAACTCAAGGTGGGAGGATGTTGCGAAATACGCATCATTCCTTTCCCCTCCATAAACAATTATTCTGTTTGTGCAATTGAGAAACCTTTTTCATTACATGCCAGCGCAACACCCATGCACGGCAGAACTGAATGAGAAATAGTAGAAGAAGGTGCTTTTAGGAGCCCCTCTGTTGTCCAGATGGGACAGTAGAATATTAATTAATATTGAACTTAAATAAGACTAAGAATTACTAAATATTTTAATGTAAATAGTCTAATTTTAATGTATCGTATTTTAATTTGTGTGTCATTTATCTAATCAAGAAAATCATTTATTTATACCAGAAGAATTCGTGTGGATTTAATTTGAGTGTTAGTCATGATTACCACTAGAACAGATCCAGAAAATCTGGATTTGGAATACCAGTATTACAGGTAGGAGCATTTTTATTGATTGATTAAGACAGAAGTAACAATCGTATTTTTTCCGTGACCTTTTGATTTTTTTTTTTTTTTGCGATCCTTTAAAAAATTTGCGTTTTTTCCACGATCCTTTGAAGAAATTTGCTTAATTTGGCACAGTTGGTACTCGCATTTTTCTTGTATTTCTTCCATTATCCCCCCCCCCCCCCATAAAAATGTCAACAAATTTCAATGCATATTTGCATAGATCCACGGGATAATAAAATTCAGTGCCAAAAAAGTGCAATTCGCGGAAAAGTAACATGTCGGTAAAATGGATTTTGCAGGTTCAAGTCAGGTTCTCTGTATTATATAGTTCTGTATTAATGGAATGAAAAAAAAAAAGAAAAAGAAAAAATAATGGAAACAGAATATTCAGCAAACAGGAATCTTGTAAATGCATGAATTTTGCCTATGATCACTGTAGATTATAAATGTATGTAGAGAAATTTCTAAATCGCTCTTGTGAAGGAAAAAAAATCGAAAAATTCACCAGTCGCAGTCGGTTACAGGAAATTCTTCAGTTGGTCATGCAAAAAAAAAAAAAACGCAAAATTTGTCAATCTATCTCTTAAAAAAATCACAAAATTCATCAATCAGTCGCAGAGGAAAAAGAAAAATCGACAGTTGGTTGTGAGGGAAAAATGAAATTTGTCATATAAAAAAAACACAAAAATTACCCAATCGGTAGAGGAAAAAGAAAAGTACTGCAAAATTCATCAATTGTGGGGGAAAAGTTGCAACATTCTTCAGAAAAAATCGTGAAGATTGCCAGTTGATCATCAGAAAAAACTCAAAATCCTTTAATCGGTTGCTTTAAAATATTGTGAAGTTCATCTGTAAACTGTCGGAAATTTCTCAAACAGTCGTTGGAAAAAATCGCGAAATCTGTCGATTGGTCGTTCTGGTAGATTAAAAAATCTTGTCATTTCAATTTGTGACTCACTGTCAAAATTCACAATATTTTTCTATCATCATTTGAAGAAATTCAGAAAATTTTTCAAAATCGCACAAAAGAATAAAAATCGCCTTTCTTGGGGGGAAAAAAATCAGTAAGAGTCACATGTCTGTAGAAAAATTTAATGAGGCGGAACACATGGCATTTTTTATTATGCAGCATTTTCCTATTTTGCGAAAGATCCATGAAATCCTGTATGGTATTGCAAATCTTGCCCACAACTAAATTGTGCTCTCCTCATCCCCCCCCCCCCCCCAAAAAAAAATTATGCCATGTTGGACAGCGTTGATAAAATACATTAAATGTTTTCCCACCAACCGAAACACTGATAGTTTTATTAGTCTACCTTTTTGGAAAAAGCTTTTTAAAATAGGATTACACATATTATGTGTTTTAAAATTTATTCACTCTGACTTATTGGGAATTAATCATGAACTTTTCTTTTGATTTAGTAATCTTAATGGTCTTCAGATTTTCAAGTGGAAATTGTTTAGAAATCTATTGGTATGTATCATATGATAGACATAGAGAATGTTATTTTGGTGGTTTTTAACACAAATCGCAATCGTCTGTCAACAAACATTGGAAAAACGGTGATAACTTATTTTCAAATATTTTTTGAGTTATGGGGACCCCACAATAAACAATTTAATTAATTTGTAATTCTTCTGACATTGAATTTTAAATTTACTTTAATGTAAGCATTGAAAAATCCATTTATTTGTCAACAGAAACATTGTAGTCTTTTCTAGCTAAATAGTTTTAAGTTTTTTTTTATCCTTTTTTGCAAAAAATCAATCATCTTAAAATGAATTAAAAACTTCATTTTGTTTAAATTTGTTAATATTTAAAGCTATTTTATTTAAAACATTGTGATTAAACATTCATTGTGTGATATCTGCTTTAAAAATTTATATTTGACTCAGCCTTTCCAAGTATCAAGTTTTTCATGCATAATTTAACATATAATTTCTTATTAATGATTCAATTGTTAAAGTTATCATTTCAATTGCATTTTCTAAAGAGTCAAGAACGTTTTTAGTTAATCGATATGTAATCAAAACAAAAGTTTTCAGAAAATTATTTCTGTTGCCTTTTTTAGAAGGAGGAGTTATTCAGTAGAGAAATTTTAAAGTATGAAGCTATAAGGTACACTGTCAAAATAATTACTTCTGGATATTAAAATATTTCTATCGCAATCGATATGTAAACAAAACAAAATTACAGAAAATTTATTTCTGTTGCTCTTTTCAGAAGAAGGTATTCAGCAGAGAAATTTTCAACTATGAAGCCATAAGGTACTGTGTAAAAATAATTACTGATGCTGGATATTAAAACATTAAGAGATATTTCAAGAGAAAATGAACGGTTTGTAATACAGTCCGACCTCTATTTTGTGAACTTCTCTAATTTGCAAACTTTTCCTTGGAACCAAGAACTTTTTGCGAATTTCTTCGTAAAATAACTTCCAAATAGCGAAATGCATTCTCTATTTAACGAACTTTTTCTTGTGATCAAATTTTTTTTTTCTCCCCATTTCTCAAAATATTTCTGGACATTTCAAACTTATTCTTTCTTTAAACACATTTTATGATGTTCAATGGCCTTGAACTGGTTTTACCAGGAGCCTTCTTTGTCAGCAGTGAGAATTCGGTAAGTAGGGGAGACTGGGCACAGTTTTTAGCTATTGATTTTTATTATTTTTTTGTTTAAGTTTTTTAACAAACTTTAACTGCACTTTTAAAGAACAGGCATTTGGCTATAAACACCCGGAGTTTTGAGTTTGTAGCTTTTGTAGTTTATGTTTAGAGGAAGCCTAAAGTGAAAGGAAAATTGTGCGCCAACCTACCCCGTCACGGGGCAAGTTGCCTATACCTATTGGGTAAGTTGGCACACTCTTTATAAAATTTAAATGAAACTCAAATAAGACACTCAGTTAAGGGAAATCAATTTCATTATTACAAGTAAGTTTAAACAAAGGTGTTATCGCCGTACAATGTAAATTCTAAATTATACAGACATAAAAATAATGAATAAAACATTAACACTGAGTAACTTCTATCCTACTCGATATCATCATCAGAGTTACAGTCGTCACAAATAAAAAATCGAGTGTCTCCGTTTGGCAAGCCTCATGTGCCCAAAATCTTGCATTGTAACCACTTTTCTCTTTGCTGTAGTTCAAGCTACCAGCACACACCAGACACCGAGTCAACTTGCCCTGTGTCCAATGCGTCTACTAGCCCCATAATAAATTTCTTCACAAAAGGGAGAAGTAACCTTCTAAACATAAATAATCTAAGAAAATCATATATGGGGTAGGTATAGTTATTCATACACTAAAAAAAACTGCACTAGTTAAATCGCAAATACAGTAGAAGATCTTTATAACGCAATTCTCCATATAACGCACAACTTCTCAGATGTAAACAATGATTTTTGCAGTTAAAAAGCACCTGCATTTTCACTTTGTAAAATATTGCTACTCTCTAGAGGACTAAATTTGATACATTAGTTCAACTTTATCTTCTAATTTAAGACCTTTTTACTGAAAAAAATGCTATTATTACAATAAACATTTTTGAACATGTCTAATATAAGGGATGGTTGTGTCAGTTATATTTGGATCATGTTTATAAAGTAAATTTAACTATGTCTGACCTATATTATGGAAAAATTTATAATTTGGATAACTCTTGGTAACAAGGAATGCAGTATAAAGATATTCTAATGTATTTTGATGTGCTTCAGACATATTTGGCCATGTTTACAAGGTGAATTTAATGATGTGATCCATATAACGCAAAATTCTATATAACGCACAACCTTGCGTTTTTAGGTTTGCGTTATAAAGATCTTCTACTGTATTAAGATAAGTATTAGAAATTAGAAAAAAAATGAAGCAACAAAAAATTACTTATGAGTGCAAAAAACAGAAAAATCGCAATAAATGTCCACTGCACCATGGCTGTTTGCAACACTTGATGAAATCCCCTGAAAAAAAAGGGACATTTTGGCCTTTCTTCAGCGACCTTTTGACGAAATTCCAGTTTTTTCTGCAACCTTTTGACGAAATTCCAGTTTCTTCTGCAACCTTTTGACGAAATTCTCATTTCTTCAGCAATCTTTGGAAGAAATTCGCGTTTCTTTGGCGATCTTTTGACGAAATTCGCGTTTCTTCGGCGATCTTTTGACGAAATTCGCGTTTCTTCGGCGATCTTTCGACGAAATTCCTGTATTTTTTCCGCGATCTTTTGACAAAATTCGCGTTTTTTCGGTGATATTTTGACGAAATTTGCTTTTTTTTGGTGATATTTTGGCGAAATTTGCTTTTTTTCGGTGATATTTTGACAAAATTTGCGTTTTTCACGCGATATTTTGACTAAAATCGGTTTTTTTCTGCGATCATTTTACAAAAATCGCGTTTTTTCCGCGATCCTTTGACAGATTTCGCGTTTTTTTCTGCGATCCTTTGACAAAATTTGCGTTTTTTACACAATTTGATGGAATTCCCGGCTTTTTCTGAGCTTTTTTGATGAAATGCGTGTTTTTCTGCCATCTTTTGATGCAAATCGGGTTTTTTCTGCGATCTTTTGACGCAAATCGGGTTTCTCCCGCAATCTTTTGACGAAATTCCTGTTGTTCCTGCGATCTTTTTTGAGAATAGGCGTTTATTCCGAAATCTTTTAACGAAATTCGCGGTTTTTCCACGATCCTTTGACAGAATTAGATTTTCTTACGCGATTCTCTGATATAGAACTCACGTTTTTTTTTTTCCGATCTTTTGACGAAATTAGTATTTTCTTGATTCTTTGACGAAATTCGTTTTTTTCCGCGTTCCTTCGGCAAAATTTCGAGTTTTTTCATGATCCTTAGATGAAATCAGTGTTTTTTTGCGATCTTGTGACACAATTTGTATTTTTTCGCGATCTTGTGACACAATTTGTGTTTTTTCGCGATCTTGTGACACAATTTGTGTTTTTTCGCGATCTTGTGACACAATTCGTGTTTTTTCGCGATATTTCAACGTAATTTGTGTTTTTCCGCGATCCTTTGACGCATCAGCGTTTTTTCGTGATTCTACGATGAAATTTGTGGGTTTTTTCCGCGATTCTTTGACGAAATTGTGTTTTTTTTCCCACGATATTTTGCGAAATTGGCTATTTTTTTTTTTTTTTTTCCTGCAAACGATTGACGGAATTGTTTTTTCGGCGATCACTTGTCGAAATTTGTGATATTTTATGTCCAAATTTTCGGACTGACGACCGATTTTTTTTTTAATTTGGGAACAAATCATCAATGCGAGAAACGGCAAAAAATCAGAAAAAGACAAAAAAACGGAAAATCGCAGATCCACGGAAGAATCTCATGCCGGTGTTACTCAAGAATTTTCAGGGCACATTTTATCAAATCCCCGGAATTCTGGGGATTCCCCGGAACACAAACAGGCATGCTGCACATAGGCAACGGTGCAAAACTACAATAAAGATTGTAAAAAGCAAGAAGAGAGGTACTCTGACTGGTTCTATCCACAAACAGGCGATTTATGAGGACTGCGCCTACTTCCCCTGTAGCCAACTAGCCCCGGTCTCCCCGACGAAGACGATAATCCCTTAGAGTAACTTGAAAAATTGTGGATACAGATGAGAAAAAAAGAAGAAATTAACCATGATGTGCTGTTTGATGATTGTATTTAACTTAATTCTGAAATTGAGACCTCGGAAACACTACCCGAATTGGATATTTTCGGCAGTGTGAAAAATAAAAACAATTCAGCAATGAATTGCAATGAAGACGAATATGATGATGATGATGATAATGATGATGGAAATTATCATGATGCAGGAATTAACAAAACTTCGTATGATGAAATGCTAAAATCATTCTAAGCAAAAACGATGCGGATTACAGTTAGAAGAAAATATGCATGAAGGGGCTTTTGGTGCATTGCAAAGATGCAAGACGTATTATGAGAGAAAGCACTTTTTAAAAGAAAAAACTCAGGCAAAATTAACCGAGTTTTTCAGAAATTAAATTTAAGGATGCATATGTTAATGTATGGTTAAAATTATTTGTTATAATAATAATAAATAAAATAATTGTAAGTAAAGTCACATGACAATATTTAAATTATTTTTTCATAAGATAAACTCTTGGACAATAGACATTTTTTCCTGACTCCATGTATTTATTTTTTTTTGGTTCAGACGAAAAACGTGAGATGTTCGACGATAATATTTATGTTGTGATTATGGTTTTGAGATGGGTATTCGTAGTTGCTGTAATGTGATTGTCTAAATAAATGTTTTGTGTGTTTTTTAAAGAAGTTATGTTTATAGTAAAATAATTATCATTATTTTAACTAAAATGTTAGAAAATAAATAACAATTTGGTAGCAGAGCGTGGTTTTAAAGCGAATTTTATATTTTGAGTGTACAAGTAAGAAGAGTAAATAAATATGAATTGTATGAACTAGGCCTAATACAAGTTAAGAATTTGTTCCATTGGACTAACCGCCAATAGAAAAAATTTAAGAGGTAGGAATTTTATATGCATTCAAAAATAGTTTGGAAGATAAATTATTTTAATTATGTGTGAATCCAATATGTTTGGAATTCCTAGAATAGAGCCGTTAACAAGTAAAAATTATACATTATGGAGTATGCGAGTTGAAGCTTTGATTAAATCAAAACATTTATTTGATGTTATCGAAAATGACGAACCGGTAAAAAATGAAGGGGATCCCGATAGTTTGAAAGCGCATAAAACATGGTTAGAAAAGAATGATGAAGTTTACGGTATAATTATATTGACGTTGTCCGCAGAACAAATGATGGCTGTTAGAGGGATTAAAAAAGCTAAGGATTTATGGCAATTAATGAAAAAGCGTTATGCGGGAATTGAAAATCAGAGAAGAATTCAGTTAAAAATTAATCTTGCGAGAATAGAGAAAAACGAAAGAGAAACAATAGAAGAATATTTGATAAGAGCTCAAGGGATAGCTAATGAAATATTAGAATTGGGTACAGAAATTGATGAATGCGAATTAATAGGATTTATTATAGAAGGGCTCCCAAAGAAATATAGCGAAGTAACAACTGCGATATCATCAAACCCAAATATAACTTATGAAGTAATGCGAGAAACTTTGTTGAGATATGAAAGAAAATATGATAAATTTCGAGAAAACGAGTCTAAAGCATTTAGGGCTAATGAAAAGAAAAAGGTTTTATGTTTTGCTTGCGGAAAGCCAAATCATATAGCGTGGAATTGTTATAGTAAATCGAATATGACACACTCGCGAAATGATAGGGAGTATTCACCTAAGAAAAATTTTCAAAATTTTTATAGTAATAAAGTTCAAGATGTAAGAGAATACTCACGCAATAATAAGAATTATAATAAGAATAATAATGTTTCAAACAAGAAGGCAAAAGAATATACATGTTTTACAAATGAACATGCATTGCAGTCAAATGAATTCAATAGAAATGAGTGTAAAGAATCTGAAAATAATAGGGAAATAACCTGGATGTTAGATTCAGCTTGCACTTCGCATATGACGCATAAAGAAGATATTGTTGTAGAAAGAAAACCTGAAGAGGTAGAAATTGCAACTGCTGACAGCGAGCGATCAATACAAGCGAAATATCGTGGAAATGTTCATGTTACGGCTTACGATAAGAAAAGTGGCGAAACAAAAATAAAACTTACAGAAGTTCTTTGCGTACCTAATTTAAGAGAAAATTTAATGTCAGTTCCAAGTTTAGTCAGAAAAGGAAAATATGTGATATTTGATAATGAAGGAGCAGCCATTTATGAAAAGAATACAGGCAAATTAATAGCTAAAGGAACATTCGAAGATAATACATTTAAAATAAATTTAGCTGTACGAGAAACAGATGAAGACAGAAATGAATCTTGTTTACAGACAAATGAATCAAAGAAAGAATTATGGCATAGAAGACTTGGGCATATAAATTATGTATACTTACAAAGAATGTCGAGAGAAAATCTTGTAAGGGGATTAGAAAAGATGAATGGTGAAGAAACAAAATGTGAAATATGTATTCAAGGGAAATTAACAAGAACACCATTTAATCATGTGATAGAAAGAACAACACGCATTTTAGAAAGATTACATGTTGATTTATGTGGACCAATGAAAGTACACTCATTGGGAGGGAGTAAGTACATGCTAATGGTAGTAGATGAATATAGTAGAAGATATTTTGTAGATTTTTTAAGAAGTAAAGATGAAGCAAAAGAAAGAATTATAAATATAATAGAGAGAAGAGAAAATGAAACCGGCAAGAAAGTAAAAGCGGTTAGATCAGATAATGGTGGTGAATTTAGTAATGAAGAGCTCGTGAATTATTACAAAAGGAAGGGCATACAGAATGAAAGAACCACATTTCATAGTCCACAAAGTAACGGGATTGCAGAAAGGGCTAATCGGACTGTTATTAATACTGCAAGAACATTGCTGATAGAAGCAAAACTACTTTTATCCTTTTGGGCCGAAGCAGTATCAACAGCTGCTTATATACATAATGTTACTCCAACAGCTACGAGAAAGAAAACGCCATTAGAATTATGGTCAAATAATAAACCAACAGTAAAGCATATGAGAGTATTTGGATGTAAAGCTTTTTATCGCAACGATGATATCAATAAAAAGAAATTTGATGTAAGAGCAAAACCAGCAGTGTTTATCGGATATTCAAGAGATCGGTGAGCATACAGATTGTATGATTTAAAAGAAAAGAGAATACGTGAAAGCAGAGATGTAGTATTTATAGAAGAAAAAATGGGATATGAAGATATAGCTAACAAGGAAGAAATGACTGATGAATTTCAATACATCAACATTACCAATAATAAAAATGTAATAGATGAACAAGAAGATAATAATTCCGATGAAAATGAAGAAGAGTTAAATCAGAAAAAGGAAGCAATTGCGTTGTCAGATGATTTGAATGATTCTGCGACAGAAGAATCTGAAGTAAATCATATAATTGATGAAAACAAGGAACAGCAAGAAAAAGAAACTAATGAGAATAAGTTGTTTGAAGAACCTAGAAGATCATCACGAATTAGGAAACCCAATCCAAAGTATTTAGCGAATCTAGTGCACGAGGAAGTTCCAAAGAATTACAAAGATGCATTAAATTCTAGAGATAAGGATAAATGGATAGAAGCAATCAAAAAGGAATTACACTCATTAGAAGAACACAAAACGTGGAAAATCATTGACAAACCAAAAGATGTGAAGGCACTGAGAAGCAAATGGATTTTTACTGTAAAAGAAGACGGTGAAGATATAAAATATAAAGCAAGATTAGTAGCCGACGGATCAAGACTTAAATTTGGAACAAATTATCAAGAATCGTATAGTCCTGTAATGAAAACTGAATCATTTAGAACTTTATTGGCAGTCGCAGCGATGAAAGGTTACAAAACTAGATTTTTCGACGTAGAAACAGCATATTTGAATGCAGATCTAGAAACTGCAATTTATATGAATCCGCCTGAAGGTCTACAAATTGAAGGAGGGAAAATATTATTGGTAACAGGAAATTTATATGGGTTGCCAGAAGCAGGAAGATGCTGGTATGAAAAATTAGTTAATATATTTGATAAAATTGGGTTACAGCCCTGCAAAGCAGATCCATGTGTGTTTTTTAATAAAAATGATAATAAATTTATTGCAGTTGGAATATATGTCGATGATGGAATAATCGTTAGTGAATCCGAAGAATTAATAAATAAATTGATACAAAAATTGAATAAAGAAGCAAAAATTAAAGAGCTGAAGAAAAACATTAAATTCCTTGGTATTGATATTGAAGAAAATAATGGAGAATTTTTGCTAGGGCAAGCTAGGTATGCAGAAAAAATCTTAGGAAGATTTGATATGGAAAATTGTAAAAGTGTGAAAACCCCTGGTGTTTCTGGAATAAAATTAGATGAATATGAAAATGAAAATAAAATTGATGAAACACTATATCTAGAAATGCTTGGAAGTATAGGATATCTAGTAAGAGGAACAAGGCCAGATTTAGCTTTCACTTTAAGTAATTTGTCTCAATATGCAAAAGATCCTAGAGAAATTCATTTACAGGCAGTGAAGAGAGTTTTGCGGTACATTCAAGGCACTAAAAACTACAAACTTCGAATTAAAAATAAAAAGGGCCAATTATCACTTTGTTCTGATGCTAGCTGGTGTACTACACGGGATTCAAAATCATTTGGTGGATATATCGTAAAGATAGGAGAATCACTGATTGAATGGAAAAGTAATAAACAGAAACTGGTTGCGCTTTCTACAATGGAATCTGAACTTTTAAGTTTATGTGATGCTGTTTGTGAAGGAAAATGGTTAATGGGTCTCTTGGAAGAGTTAAGCCAGGAAGAAATGGTGAAGCGTCCAATAGAAATCAGTACTGATAGTCAATCTGTAATTGATTGGATTAAAAACCCAAGAGTGAATAATCGCAACAAACATATAGGTAGAAAATATCATTTTGTAAAAGATGAAAGAGCGAAAGGAGAAATTGAAACAAAATATGTAAATTCGTCTGAATTGGAAGCAGATATAATGACTAAGAATTTGAGTTATGATGTCATGAAAAAACATATTACAAGTCTCGGAATTACTGAGGATTATTGACATGCGAAAGGAGGGATTTGTAAGTAAAGTCACATGACAATATTTAAATTATTTTTTCATAAGATAAACTCTTGGACAATAGACATTTTTTCCTGACTCCATGTATTTATTTTTTTTTGGTTCAGACGAAAAACGTGAGATGTTCGACGATAATATTTATGTTGTGATTATGGTTTTGAGATGGGTATTCGTAGTTGCTGTAATGTGATTGTCTAAATAAATGTTTTGTGTGTTTTTTAAAGAAGTTATGTTTATAGTAAAATAATTATCATTATTTTAACTAAAATGTTAGAAAATAAATAACAATAATGTCATTAAAATTCATTAATTTTATGTAAAACTAATTTACTTTAAACAGAAAATACAGTGTATTCCCGGACAATGTTTTGATTTTCCTTGCAGAAATCAAAGATTTAAATACATAGAAAAAATGAATTGATGATGGATATTTGTGGGTAAAATAAATAACACAAATCGATATAATTTATTAAAAAAAATGTGATTAATTACTTTTAGTAAAAATATTTAGTGTTTATGAATTTAAAATCTGTTTCATGTAGTTTAAAGTATTTTAAAAGGTGAATCTCTATTTAACGAATTTTCCTTATAAAAAACTTTTTTCAGGGATTTAGCGACTTCGTTAAATAGAGGTTCGACTGTATCTACATAACAATACCAATAGGGTTAAAGTTTCCACTTGTTACGTTAAATAGGCAAAAAATACAAAGAACACATTAAGTCTAAGTAAATCAAAAGAAAAGTTAAAAATGGGATTACAACAAATCAGATTTAAAAAACAATAAATTAACAAAATACCTAATAATGTGTAATCCAAAGAAATTATAAACAGAAAACAGCAAATATGTATTGCTGAGATCAATGAATACGCGTGACGATATCTGTATATAGACAGGAATATCACGGAACTCCCATTGGAGCTCAGTCTTAGCACATGCGCTGTTTATCTGGAGTGGGAAGCTTCATGGCCGAAAGATGATTACCGTAGTTGATTTGCACCATAGCCCAATGGTTTATTTTTCAATTCAATGAATCAAGTCAATGACTCGCTACAGCTTGTTTACATTTTATGCTAATGTATGTTTTTAACTCGATTTCTGAAATTGTTTTTCAACTGCGCAAATCCTTGAACGGCGATCAGTTTTGAATCTTTTAAAGAAAATTATGTTGAACAGAAGGGATATCAGGTAGAAAAGATTTTTATTTAAGCAGATAAGTTTTCTCTTACACATTTGAAATCAAAATGAAGCCTAATGTGGCTCCATCTTATCGGAGATTGGCAAAATCGATGGGTTCACCTCGGACGCGTTACAATGCCTTTTATAATATAGGGATATAAATTGAAAATTTATTTTACTTTGTGAAGTATATCTGACACAAACATCTCATATATGAACTGATTCGTTTTTGATTCCAGATGGCACCTTTAGGGTCACCCGGGGTAATTCCTGGTCAGCAAGTTACTGGGGTAATTCCTGGTCAGCAAATTTCTGGGATAATTCCTGGTCAGCAAATTTCTGGGATAATTCCTGGTCAGCAAATTTCTGGGATAATTCCTGGTCACAGTCTTTTTTATATTTTAAAAACACTTTATCAAAATGAAAAAAATCATAGAGGTACTCTGAAATATCTTCATTGGAATTTATTACTTAATTATGAGTTTATTATTTATTTATTTTGAAAAAAAAAATCTTTTTGAAATGGCTTGTTAAATTTCTGTAAAATAACATTGGCCTTAGTTATGATACATTTTTACAAAGATATTTGTCACAACTCAAATTTTAAATATTTTTCTTTTCTTTCTTTTTGCTTCAATTACCAACTACTTTAGCTATTAAAAAACAGTTTTGAAAATTTTTATACTATTTTAAATAATTTACAGAAGTTGGTCAAATATTGCCCCATGTATCCGGGGTAAATCTTGGTCACTGGGGTAATTCCTGGTCAATGTTTTTATCATCATTTAATTTCCTTTTATTGTCATATTTAGTGATTTTAATTTTCGCAAAACCTTTGAGAATTAACTGCAACCACACTGTTCACCACATTTTAGTTAATTGTAGTTCTGAATATAGTAGAGTCACCCATGGTAATTCCTGGTCACTGAGTTTCTGAGATAATTCTTGATCATTTTCGCTTTTGTTATAAAAATAACAATTTATAAAACTGTAAAAAATCTCAAAGATACTTTGAATCCTTTCCCTTGAAATATATGTGGTGACAGAGTTTGAACTCTGCACTGCAAAGCCTAGCACATTCTTAGATGAGGCTCGGGATGATCCACCCCAACCTCTGAGTCAACGAAAAAAACTGCTGAACTTACACAAACTATCGTGAAAAGATAGAGTTGACTGTTGGTTGCTCGTGAGAGCAGACGTGTTGAAATGTCGCTGTTCGACCGAATACCGGGTCACGGACCTGAGTAAGGCGGAGTGCCACCACCCAGTTATAATTATCATGTTCAATCTAAATGTAAATACCCCATCTGTAAATATTTCACCCACATAATCAAGAGCATTAAAGTATTAAGATTTCATCAAGAATCTGCCTGGACTAATTACTTCTAGACACCGACCATAGTGTACATTCATTCGTCAAAATCAATGTGCATAAAATTTCTACAGATTGGGGACTGTCGGCCGCGATTTACATGCAAAGTGTGGATTTAACGTGTACGAAAAATTTTCTGATGTCTAAAGAAATTCTGATGTCCTTAAGTTGAATGATGCTCTGAAAAGGAAGGGAAAAAAGTTGCTTTCATCGAATGTTCCGTGAATTACTGGAAAGAGAAAAAAGAAAATTCTCATGCAGGAGGAAAGATAAAAAGAGTGTTTCTATCTGTGCGCGTTGAAGTTTCAGCTACGTGTTCATCTTTTTGAAGGGATCTGTTCCTGTGATGAATCATTTGTGTTAGGTGTTTCTGAGCTCCAGCGTCGATAAAGTTCGAAATTTCAACTAAGTGTTTTGCATCTTCTCGTAAAATTTCGTTTATTTCTACTGATAAAAGTGTTTTCGAGTCTCGGTGACCGGTTGACCTACTTACTCATCTCAATATGTTCTTCTTTTCTTGTGATAAAATGGGGAAGTGTTTTTATTATTTTCCCCCCATAAGTGCTTGAATTGTGTTAATAAAAGATGTACAGTAAGTTTCTGTTGTGTACGCCAGAAGAAAAAGAATATTTAGTAATTTATGCAGAAGTGGATTTTTTTTTGTTCTGCACTTTTTTTTAAATAAAAGAAATAAGGCACTTGCTTAGACGTGTCTGCGAAGAGGAAATATAGGAAGGTGGTTTTTTTTTTTTTGCTTCCTAAGAAATACATGTTTCTTTTGCTTCTTTGAAAGAAAAAAAAGTATTAACGATATAATTTTTTTTATCTTGTTGTTTTTTTATGTGAAAAGAAAGAAATATATATTATGTGAGAATATTTAGAGGGAAGCAAGTTTTTATAAAACAGGTGTTAAATAATTATTTTTTTTTGTAGTGTTATATTGTGAAGAAAATATATATATTTATTTTTTTTTGTTTTTTCTGTGGAAATATCTGGTACAAAGTAAGTCTATTTTAGAAAACTGTTAATATTATTATATATATAGATATATTTGATATATTGGGTGCTTATATATTATTGATTTATATCAAGATATTTTATTTATGTGTTAATTGGTTAAATATAATTATGGCACACTTAATAAGGTCTAAAAAGATCGATCTGGTTACTGCGGTAATTGAGTTAGGTTTAAATCCTCCAGATGGTGCTAATAAAAGTCAACTGACTGAATTAATTGTAAAATCCGAAGGGTATAATGAGGATTTAGTAAAGAATTTGCTAGCGGAAATCGTGAGCGAGAGAGAAAAAAATGAAAAATTGTTGCAACAAAAAGAAAACGAAAATCGCGATTTTGAGGAAAATTACAATTGGAAAAGACACAAAATACCCAATTGCATAATCCAATATCTACAATCGCCGGAAAGGGTTCCGATGTTCTAAAATTGTTAAATAGATATAATAAGGAGGAAGAAATTAGCATTTACTTAACCCTTTTCGAACGGCAAGCGAAGCGTCTTGGGATAGAAAAAGATGAATGGGTTACATATCTGTTGGCACTGTTACCGCTTGATATTGTTAGTTTAGTAAATCGTGAAAGTGAAGAACTATCCAGTGATTACGACTGCGTAAAGAAAATACTTTTAAGACGTTTCAAACTTACACCAGAGCAATTCAGGCAAAAATTCTTTTTACATAGAAAACAAAATTCAGCGTCATGGAAAGATTTCTCATTTGAAATCGCAAATTTTCTGAATGAATGGTTATTGGGATTACACATATCAACGTTCGAAGAGTTAAAAAATATTTTAATTAATCATTGACCAGATTAGGCGAAAATTGTCCCTAGAAATGAAGGAACACTTTTGTGACGAATTGCCAAAAATTACGAGTGGAGAAGATTTGACCAATAAATTGGATGATTTTGAAACCGCCAGAATTAACTTACGGAAAACTGAAATTAAGCCCCCAAACACGGAATTTAGAAAACGTCAAGGTAGTGAAAATAATAGAGCGTTCCATCGAAATGACATTAGTCGCGTACCATATGAGAAAAATTACACACCTACCCCCCAAAAGAATTTAAATACAAAAATTCGTTGTTTCAATTGCAATGACCTTTCCCACCGTTTTAGGGATTGCCCCCGAAAAAAGGAAAGTCCGGTCTGCTGGAAGTGCAAAATTCCTGGCCACAGGTCTGACCAGTGTACAAATAATTCTCCTAAAAATGCAAATGCTGCCGTAAGCAATAACTCAAATCCAATTGATAAAATAATAAAAAGCGTGGGGATTTTAGGGAAAAATATAGATGCTTTAATAGATACAGGAAGTGACGTCAATATGTGTAGCAACGATACTTATACAGCCCTGGGATGCCCTAAATTGCATGAAAATGATTTGGTTTTATCAAGTATTGGTGGTAGCCAAATTACACCCACAGGATTTATGACCATAAAAATTGAAATAGATGGTTACACAGTGAATGCAGATTTATACGTCGTAAAAAATTTGAGCCATTCTATAATTTTAAGAAATAACTTTTTGAAACAGGTAAATTTCAATATTTCAGAAAAAGGATTGCAAATTACAGGGAAACGGAAATTGAAGGAAGTTAGGGTGAATTACGTCACTGTTTTCCTACAAGAAACAGTCATGACAAAAACCAGACGCGTCATCTATGTCACACCCAAATTTCATGCGATGTTGCAGTCAGAAAAGCAAAACAATCCCACGATAGGAAAAACGATTGCAACAGCTGAATTGGTGAGAAAGGAGCAAACTAATCAAAATGAAAGAGCTTGCAACTTTAGTGAAAAAATAAACATGCAATTAAGCTCCTATAAAAACTGTTTGTTGGAAAATGAACAGTGTTCTATCCCACAGTTAGACTCAGCGAAAACCACAGATATTTATTTAGCTGAGACAGCTAATTCTATTAATTTTCAGGAAGTTGAGCTAAACCACATTACAAACAACACTATGAAGAAAGAGTTAACGAAATTGATCACTAATTATAAGCCAAACAAGGTTAAGGACACAGAGTTAAAAGTAAATATAATATTAAGTGATGATATTCCGATTGCGCAACGACCGCGTAGATTAGCATATCCAGAACAGGAATTTGTAGACAAACAAATACAAGAATGGTTGGAAATGGGAATTATAACGGAAAGTAATTCTAATTATGCATCGCCTATTGTGTTAGCGGAAAAGAAAGATAATTCCTGGAGATTGTGTGTTGACTATAGACCCCTCAATAAAAAAAATAATTAGAGATAATTTTCCCTTGCCAAGAATAGAGGACGTTTTAGATAATATTGAGGAAGCGAAGGTTTTCACTACATTGGATTTAAAAAATGGTTTTTTTCATGTAGACGTAGCAGAGGAGAGTAGGAAATATACAGCATTTGTCACGCATAACTCCCAGTACGAATATTTAAAGCTTCCATTCGGATTATCGATTGGCCCGCAGAATTTTCAGAGATATATTCAAGCTGTTTTTAAACAGTTAATTAAAGAAAAAGTAATATTAATTTACCTAGACGATGTCATAGTACTTGCGAAGACTGAAGAAGAAGCGCTTTTAAAACTGAAACACGTCCTAGAAGTTGCATCGGATTACGGACTTGAATTTAATTTTGCAAAATGCCAATTCCTTAAACGGAAAATTGAATTTTTAGGCTATATTATCGAAAACGGAACTACTAGGCCCTCGGAAGCCAAAACTTTGGCAGTAAAGAATTTTCCTGAACCCCGCACCCTTAAACAATTACACAGTTTTCTAGGTTTAACTTCTTATTTCAGAAAATACATCCCGCATTATGCAACTATAGCGAGACCTTTAAGTGATTTATTAAAAGCAGGAAATACATTTAAATTTGGAATCCTCGAAAAACAAGCTTTTGAGACTCTTAAAGAAAAATTAGTTAACCCCCCAGTATTGTATACATTTCGACGAGGCGCTAGACTAGAATTGCACACCGATGCAAGCGCCATAGGTTTTGGTAGGGTCCTACTACAAGAAGATGAAAACAAAAATTTACATCCTATTCATTATATGAGCCGTAAAACCACACCTACTCAAGCAAAATACTCGAGTTACGAATTGGAAACACTCGCGGTAATAGAATCGGTTAAAAAATTCCGAAACTACTTATTAGGCACGAAATTTAAAATTGTGACAGATTGTTCTGCATTTCAAAAGACAATGGACAAAAAAGACATTACGCCAAAAGTAGCCAGATGGGCTCTATTCTTACAGGAATTTGATTATGAAATTGCTCACCGATCAGGATCCCAAATGAAACATGTAGACGCATTAAGTAGAAATACAGTACTAATAGTTACCCGATCGCATGATGAATTAACTTTAAAAATAAAGAATGCACAACAAGAAGACGAACACATACAAGCGATAAAAAAATTAATCGAAAACAATGAAAGTTCAGAATATTTTATAAGAAACGACATTGTATACAAATATGAAAATGATAGAGAACTTCTGATGATTCCTACCAATATGCAAAAGGAAATAATACGCGATGTTCATAACAAAGGTCATTACGCAGTGGCTAAAACTGAAATTATTTTAAAAGAAAATTATTTTATACCCCAATTAAGAAAGCAAATTGAAAGTGTCATTGCCAACTGCATAGAGTGTATACTTTGCAATAAAAAGCAAGGAAAAGGAGAAGGTCTATTAAACCCGATCCCCAAACAAAATATGCCCCTTGAGACATATCATATAGATCACATTGGTCCCATGCCTTCTACAAATAAAAATTACAATCATATTTTTACTGTTGTGGACGCATTTACTAAATTTGTTTGGCTATACCCCGTTAAAACTACAGCCGCTAAAGAAGTCATCGATAAATTGACCCGACAACATGATATTTTCGGAAATCCATCGCGAATCATTACCGATAAAGGACCAGCATTTACCTCTGCTGATTTTGAGAAATATTGTAAGGAAGAGAGCATTGAGCATATTCCCATAACAGGGATACCTAGAGGAAACGGTCAAATAGAGCGAATGCACAGAATTCTTATCCCAGTTTTAGCAAAACTTAGTGTAGAAGACCCCACTAAATGGTACAAATTTGTCGCACCCGTGCAACGTATCATGAATAGTACCTTATCGAGGAGTACAAAATTTATACCTTTTGAACTACTGATAGGAACGAAACTGCGGCAGAAAACTGATCTGCAAATCAAAACGCTGCTAGATGATGAGGAATTAAATTCGTTCATATCGGAAAGGAATTCAAATAGAGAAATAGCTAAGCAAAACATACTAAAAATACAACAGGAAAACGTGAAAACATATAACAAAAAGCGAAAAAAGGCCAACACCTATAAACTCGGTGATTTGGTGGCCATTCAAAAAACACAGTTTGGGACAGGTACCAAACTAAAGCCTAAGTTTCTTGGTCCCTATGAGATTACTGCAGTAAAAAGAAACAATCGCTATAACGTAAGTAAGTTGGACACCATGAGGGTCCAAATACGACCTCGACGGCTGCAGATCACATGAAGCCTTGGACTTCTACTGTCTAAAACGAAATATTTGAGCTTTAAGTGATTTTTGTGTTTATATATATTTTTTTAAACTGTGTGTTATTGATATTTTTTTTACTATTATGAATAAACTGTGCAAAGAATTGCTTCTAAGTGACAAGCAGAAAAACTTTATTATTTTTCTAACTCTAAAAATATTGGTCAAGGACTGAAAACTTTTTAAAAGCAGTATTTAGTGACTGATTTTGTTATTATTTTGTTTTATATATTGTTTGTAAATTTTTTTGTGTGCATAATATACGTTCTGGGAAAAGTAGTCCAGTACCAGTCAGGTATATAAAGTAGATGGGTGACTGGGAGGACCCAGCCCTGTCAGGTAGGCCGAATTGTTGTGACAGAGTTTGAACTCTGCACTGCAAAGCCTAGCACATTCTTAGATGA
Source organism: Maratus speciosus (assembly GCA_963932465.1). NCBI lineage: Eukaryota > Metazoa > Arthropoda > Arachnida > Araneae > Salticidae > Maratus > Maratus speciosus. Next base: position 335,399,734 of record OZ010800.1, read on the forward strand.
GGCTCGGGATGATCCACCCCAACCTCTGAGTCAACGAAAAAAACTGCTGAACTTACACAAACTATCGTGAAAAGATAGAGTTGACTGTTGGTTGCTCGTGAGAGCAGACGTGTTGAAACGTCGCTGTTCGACCGAATACCGGGTCACGGACCTGAGTAAGGTGGAGTGCCGCCACCCAGTTATAATTATCATGTTCAATCTAAATGTAAATACCCCATCTGTAAATATTTCACCCACATAATCAAGAGCATTAAAGTATTAAGATTTCATCAAGAATCTGCCTGGACTAATTATTTCTAGACACCGACCATAGTGTACACTGATTCGTCAAAATCAATGTGCATAAAATTTCTACATATATGCCTTAATTATTCATTTAGTTGAAATTAAATATTTAAAAAAAATTAGATTCAAAACTGCTACTCAAATTTCTGCAAAACATCGATCTTGATTTTTACAAATTTCACAACAGATCAGTCATTTTTGAGGTTTTAATTATTGTATTTCAACTAATGACATATTACAGTCTTTAAAAAAGATTATAAAATTTTCCTCTACTATATTAAACACTTTTAAAAGAAGAAAACAGTAAGTGCTCAGAGAATAAGACCCACTCTATGACTGAACAATTTAAGTAGAAATACTATCTCATTGCAAAATGCCAAACTGGTGCATAAAAATATACTTAATGCAATAGAGGAACCTAATTATTATGCTGTGTATTATATTAAAGGTCTGTATCGAAAATTTCTTGAAAAGGTAATCGAAAACTTCAGTTGGCCTAAGCAAAATAAAATTGGTAACAAACATAGTTATATTTTTTTATGGACCAATAAATTTGCAATTTATTAATAAATCCATTCACAGTGGATACTAATGAAGTAATAAATACTGCTTATAAATGTTGTAAAAATGCATAAAAATTCTTTGGCTAATTAATGATTTGTAAAATGTACAAGAGTCTTATGCACGTCAAATAACTTTGTATTTATCCCCAAACCAAAGTCTATGCTTTATTATTCCACAATTATGAGATGAACAAAACTTTTAGAAGATTGATTCTACCTATTTTATTACTCAGTCATAAAAAAATTAACTGTACTACTTTATTTACATGAAAAAGGATGCTGACCAATAATTACCCCAGAAGTGACCAAGAATTACCACATTTCCGGGGTAATTCTTGGTCATTCAAGAATTATAATTATTTTAATTATAAGTGCATATATATTTAGGTAAGCATTTTATAATATAGCCATCAGAGGGTGCTTATTCCACAAAAAAATTGGGAACAATACCTTTAATAGTTTTTATAAGAATTAGATGTTGATGCTTTTTGACCAGGAATTACCCCGGAAGACCCTATATTATACATGTTTAATCTTTCTTATATATACTTAATATTTCTACTAATATCCCTTTATAAATACTAAATATAGATAACTTTTTAAATGCAGATAAAATATAAATATTATACTTTGTTTGCAATAATTTATGTAATAATTTAATGTAAATAGCACATGAAAATATGGTATGAAAAAGTTAAGTTACATTGGCAATGTCATTTTTACATACATATGCATATCACATTTTATGCAAAATGATTTTCTGATTTATATGAAAGATATTTGTGTCCACCTCACAATGTAAAATAAATTTTCAATTCATTTATTCGAAAATAAATTTGACTTGATCTTTTCTTGACTGCAAGAAATCTGTAAACATTTTTTCAATCTTGTTTGCTTCATCCAGTACCAGAGTATGTACGACCAGTTGGTGTAGTAGGGTTTACTTTGCAAATGACATCAGTTGATGAAATCCACAGAACATCAGGTACGGAAGGGTAAAAGAAAGAATGTGCTGGTTCGGGTGGATGAAGAAAGGTAACCTTTATTTCATTTTCATCTGCATTTTTACCTAAAATATAACACAGCCACCATTCATCATTGTAGTAAGAAACAAGGTAGCCAGTTAATTTCTCAAAATCTAATTTTTCTCCAACGGGAATAACTGCATGGGTTTCTGATAATTGTGAAAATGAAAATAACTTTGTTTTCATTTTCATTCCACATGTTGAAGGGATAAAAGCATGAAAATTTCTAGTATTAGGTACTGCCACAGCCTGGCTAAGTCTGTGTTCTAGGTGCTGCTCAGTTTTAATGTAGTCCTCCTGGGTAATATAAGAAAATTCCATTGTCTTAGATAAGTGAAATTTTACCACTCATATAACTGAAATGGCATAGTTATTTGGTCTTGGTAAGGCCTTTGTAGGCTTGCTCTTGATGCTTCTCTTTTGGCCGTACCTCCTACTCCATCACACGGTCCTTTGCCGTGTGCTGTAGCAGAAAAGTGCCATTCTGCTTCAATTCCAAAATCAGTTTTGTGATAGCAAAGATTTGAGAAATTTTTTTTATTCTTGTACTGGGCTGCACTGCCATCTGAAAAATAGTAAAGTTTCTTCACGTCATTAAATTTAGATTTTAAAAACTGAATAATTTTTTTCTGAAATGTGTATACAGATATGGTATTGTGTTCAAGACATTCTGCGATTATGACAAAACTACAATGCTTAATCTCATTTTCTTCTTTAAAATATACTACAAATGGATGTATAGTGGCTTGCGATTTGTTCCAGTGGTACGATTGTGCTTAGTCCTGTAAGATAAAGCTATAATTTTTGGAAAAGTCACAAACTACAGCCATTTCAGAAGTTAATAAATTTTCCTTACTGTAACTCATAAAAGCACTTTGTTGCTTACTAATGAAATCATGATGAAGAAGAACCTGGAGTTTTTCACAGAATATGTTAATAAATTCTTGCACAGGCTTCTGAAATGTTTCTAAGTTGCAGCGATCAACCGAAATCCATCGGCGAAAAGTTAGTGTTTCAATCAAATTTTCTTGAAATCCATTTCTAAGATTTTTCTAATGCCATTAACACCAGGACAAGAGACACAATTTGAAAAATAGCAATCAATAGATGCTGGATTGCATACCATTTTCGTTAAACAATCTTTATAGCTTTTAATCTGACCTTTTGTGATGGAATTTATCTTGCAGTTTTCTATCATTAGCTTTACGTTCTGGTGGATAGTGCATTTACAGACGGTATGTGTTCCACTTTGACCTGCTAGGACACAGTTTTTGGGATGCAGCAAATTTTGAAAATCCAACTGTGATGTTTGGAAATTTTTCTTGGAAGAGCTTGTATGCTTCTTTCAAATTGCAGAGCATTAATCTTTTTGAAACATTCACTTTTTTACCGCCTTTGTCCATCATTGAAACACAGTCTTTAATACCTGGCATTGATCGACTCACTACATCATTCTCATAAAACTCTATAATTTTATTCCAAGTCTCTTCCGGCAAGTTTTTTCCTGGTTTTTTGATTTGTTGTAGACAAAATACCCTTCTGCTGCAAGAGTTTTTTGGCATGCCTAACCTGAAAACCTGGAGCTTTGAATTCTTTCATATTTTTTCTTATGCTCCAAGTTTCTGGCAATAAAGTAAGTATGATAACTTTCTTTTCCCTGCTTTCACAGTTTTGGTGCACATTCTTTAAATGATTCAATATTTCCTTTTTTGAATCAATGTTTTGATCTTCATCAGATGAAGTGGCATTTCTTAGAAATTTTCTTTTGACTGCTGATGTTATATTTTTCATTTTTTGACTAGAATACTTCCTATACTTCGCTTTTTTTTTATTAACTGGTGATTCACCCAGTTCCACATGTGACGAATTAAATACATTCAAAGATTCATTTAAAGTTTCATGATCACTGTCTTCAGATATATTACTTTTAGGTTTCAAATCACAGTAGCTGGTACTGGGAAGATCATTTGCACTTCCATCATTCTTTCTTTCCGACAAGTTCTTTCTGCAGTTAGTACATACTTTTGAGTTTGCAGGCATTTCTGGAATTAATGCACACATCCATAGCGTAACAGTTCTTAGTCCTTTTCTTACATGGGAATGATGAGGTTTTTTGAAGGGATTAAAACAATTTAAAGTCCCAACTCCTCTAGAACCCATTGTGAATATTAAATACTATGCTAACAACAAATAAGCTTTGTAATTAACAAACTTCTACTGCATTAAAAAATACAATTTGCAGATTGTTCAGACAAAATTACTATTATGAATATTTAAGTACCAGAACAACAACAAAAATGTGACAATGAACTCTTACAATACAAAGATGTAGATATGGCCAAATAATACCTACTAAGATCCGCCCCTATATGCATTTTATCCAATCAATCTAAAGGATCCACCCACAAGCATAGTATACACCCACAAACACTCTTTTGAAGTACTTTCTAGAACATTTATTATGCTAATTCTAAAAGAAATAATTTGTTCTGCATTATTAAAACCAAATAAGGGATCAATATGTTAATTTATGGGATAATTTACAATTCTAAAAGTTTATTTAAAATATATATGTATAATTGGATACTATATTGTATCTAACAAATTAAAGAAAATATTTTCTAAAAAACTAACATGGTATTGAAAAGTAATTTAAAATTATCACTGTACATATATAAACTTAAATTTCCTATATCTTTTAATACCATAAAGATCCCATTATGAAACTTGGGGAAATGTAAGAACACAATATGAAGTAAATTGGAGAATTTTTTGAGAATTTTAAAAATGTCACTTTTTGAGAAATTTAAAATTTACATTTAAATTTGAATTTTTTAAAAATTAAATTTAAAATTTTTTTTATCATGTTGCATATTAAATTAAAGGTCATAAAAAGAGCTTTAAAATGATACATAAGCAAAGTTTGTATCACATATAATTTTTAAGAAAATGGCAATTAAGTGATTCAAGATGTAGCAAATTTTAATGAAAAATGCTGTATTTAATTGTTAATCAAATTAAAACTAAATTTATTAAAAAAATAATTTTAGTGTTTTCTTTCATAACTATGTAAAGACACTTGGATAAACCAAGTTTCATCAAAATCCGAGGGGTCAAGGGAGATTTTGGTCTGAAACTGTGTTGATTTGACATGGAATGACTCAGTAAAGAAAAGAAAGGCTTCCCTTTTGGCACTTTTTCTTTTAATTATTATTTTATGTTTGCAGCTCAACAATTCCTTTTTTCTGACTCCAAAATGTGAAAATTTCTAACACATTCACAAAGCCCTTTTCATATTAAAGGAATAACATTTTCAGCCATGACTACTGAAAGGATCTGGAAAAAAAAAAGAGTGTTCCATTTTTCAATAAATGGCTTTAAAAATCTCCACAAAATGCAAAAAAACTCTATAAATCACATAAAAACTCACGAAAAATTTAAGAATCACGATACAAATTCCAATAAATTTTATTTTAAAGACAAAGAGGACAAAATTTACTAAATTGAAAAGATTGAAACAGGATTCTATTATGTAAACGACAAAACATGAAAAAAATCTAAAACTCGCATTAAAAAAATTGCTATTTGAATACCGAATAAACTTTATTAAAAAGAAAACAAAATTTACTATACAGTCAGTATCGGTTATATGGTCACCCATGCGGTCCTGAAAAATATGACCTTATAAGCGGGGTGACCTTATATGCAGCGTAAGCAGGAATTTTATTTTAGACAATAAAATATTATCAGTAAGTTATTTACATTAGTACAATAATGTACAAAGAAGCTATGAACATATAATTTATAAAACAGGAGGAATAAACAAGAATTGCTCTACACCTAAAATTTCAAATTGATGAGTATACTCGTAGTAGTAAAAATAATATTTTATGCAGGTTTGTTTGTTTTTTATCATAGTTGTTAAAACTACTTTTTCTTATTCACGAATAGTTTTTAAATGTTCCTCTGTGCCTTTGGGATTGGTAAAAAAATATCTGAATGTATTTAGTGCTTTGAGAGCTTCTGCTCACGTTGTCGGTTCAGCTTCGAATTCACTGTCATTATCATCGTTTCCATCAGTGCTTATATTTAAAATTTCTGAAAATATTTCCAGTATAGAAGTTTTACCATGGACTTTACCGATGTCACGAAAGCTGTGGATATCTAGAAGAAAAACACCAATAGGGGTGAAGAACATTTTAACACAGCTTCCCCTTCGTCCAATAAACAGTCTTTTTTCAGAAGGTACATACCCGCAAAGGCGTGACTGTTGCCACTCAAGGGTAAAGTCCATTAGTAGCGATCTCATTGTCAACAACTGCATATGTCAGTTCGTCATGTATTGTGGAAACTGCATTCCGTAGTTCTTGTGCAACTTCAAATAGGGACACATCATCACCATCGTCTGTCTTCGAACAATAATTCTACACATTCTGGAAGCCAAGGTGTCAAAAACAATTTTCAATGGTCTTCTTTGATACCATATTCCAACTCTTATCTACGAAATATATGGCATCTAACACAGTTACGCGAAACTTCTTTTTTTGATCAATGACGTCTTTTAGAAGCAGATTTCAATAATTTATCTTAATATTTTTAACAATCCCTTGATCTAATTGTTGTGCCATACTGGTTCAGTTTGCAGGTAAGAAAACAAGTTCAATCGGATTTAAATTGGAAATCATGCAATGGGCGGTACAGTTGTCTGCGATTATAGCTAATTGTCTGTGCAAATTTTATCGAAAAGCCGAATTTCTTTTTCCCAAATGCTTATTGTCATCCAGGCCTTTCGGTTCCCATCATAAGATACATGCAAAGATTTGCATTTTTACAAACAACGAGGGTTGAGAAATTTACCAATAGCTAATGGAGTCAATTTCTCTGAGCCATCCATCCATATTTGTTGCTAATAAAACGGCCTATCTTTTTTTGCTTACCTTCCCACCACTTCATTTTTTGTCCTTTAAAAGTAGCAGTTTTATTTGGCAAAACATGAAAAAAAAAAAGCCCAAGTTTATCAAAATTAAAAACACCAGAAGGTCTGTGACTATGAGAATGTCACTTAACAAGTTAACAACCAGTAAAATTCGATTTTCCTACTTATGCAGCAATTTCCAGAGATTTTTCTTTTACGATAATCCATGTATTGGAACAATCTGCAATCCGGCACATTTTATCCAAGTGAAAAGGTCTTTCTCAACATTCTTAAATGTTGAAACATGTTCTTGCTTTCTCTTTTGGTTGATCACATCTTCATTTTAACAAGATTTGAACCCTAAGACGCTATTCAGTGTCACTCTCTCTTATTCCACAGTCTTCACGAAAGCTGCTTTCGATACATTCGATTTTTCAAAGTTTTCTATATTTTTTTTCTCTATTGTCAAATTTTTCGTTTTGTTGACACCTTGTGTTCACAAATGACAATTAACAAATGAACGAAGACTTTACACGCAGCGACAAGTAATGAAAATACAAAAAATTAAAATGCTTGATTTAACTATTCTCTGCACGGAGGACAATTTTCATTCGGTTGCAAGAGTTGATGGCATATTTTCCAAGAATCGGTATCTAATGCGACAGTTGGGAGAGAAATCTCCTTCGAAACTCTTACCAACAGGAAAGAGTTTCTCTTAAGCTTCACACAGACCATCATGTTGCTTGCGTTTTTTTTTTTTTTTTGTGGGTCAGACGATGCTTTTTTGTGGTTTCGTGGCTTTTTTCACCTTTTATGACTTTACAAGTAAAGGATTTGCAAGAAGGGGAGAGCTTCCTTCAAGTACGATCTTATCTCCTGACTCATTGTTGATCCTCCTGTCCTTTTATTAAAAACCACAAATGGGGTTTGAAAACAATAGTTTTATTGCTTTAGCAGGACGTTCAGCCATTTTTGCTTTCTAAACGCAGCATTATAAGCTGCAGCCGGGACGAGGAGATCCAATGCTTCCCCCGAGTGTCGACATGCATCTAATCACGTCGTATGCAATATTATTGCAATCTCTAAGGCTCCGTTTAAAAAGGAAAAGGTCTCTCTCTTATTCTAAAGCTATATAAATGTCAACTGGCCTTTCTTTACCATATGGAAGTTCGTACTTGTGGATTTTAGAAAAAGCACAGGAGATTCAATGATGGGTGACCTTATAAACGGGTGACCATATATCCGGTACTGACTGTATTAGGCTAAAAGATTAAATCCTCATTTCTTTTACTAATGTGGCAAAATCACAGCAAAATGAGAAAAGGGCTAAAAATCACATAAAAAAGCACTAAACATTCAAAAATCGCAGAAGACAAAATTTATTTTAATGGGCTAAAAGATTAAATCCAGATTCCTTATTACGAATGTCAAAAACGCCACGAAAGTAGACCCACCCCCACCTCCACAAATCACGAAAAATTCGAAAATCACTGAACGATTTTCTAATAAAATTTATTGCATAGTGGACAAAATATGTTATACATGGAAGGGTTGAAATCAAATTCCTTTTAGTAATAGTCAGAGTGAAGTGCGAAAAAATGCATAAAAAATCACTAAAAATTCAAAACTTGCAGATAGTCCAGGCAATAGGGAATTTTACCTAGCAAAATTAATGGTAGTACTGGAAATCGGCTTTCTAGATGTTTTTTGGGTCGCTGAATCCGAATTTGTAACTTCCCACCAAAATTTCCCCCGGCAACCTCACCAAATTATGGTAAAAAGCCCCCAAAAAGGGTTTTTATTAAAAAAAATCAATTTTTTTATTGTTTTAGGGAAAAAGTATCTAAATTCAGAAAGTAGACAAAATTTGCAACAAATTAGATATATGACATTATGACTTAGGATGAAGGGGAAGGGGGGATCTGCCTCGGAACGTGCGTGCGGTGCTGCATAAACTAAGTTGCGCAATTCCACTTAACCACTCACACGTTTACATTCGCCCTCCCATCTCCCCTCCGAACTTTCTCTATAAGGTTTACTTTAAGATTTTTGGGTCGCTGAATCCGAATTTTTAACTTTCCCCAAAAAATTTCCCCCCGAACACTCCACCAAATAGTTGTTTTTAACTTAAATTTCTTATTGTTTTAGGGGAAAAGCATTACAAAATTCTGAAACTAGACAAAATTTGCAACAAATAGGATATATGACATTATGAATTAGGATGAACGGGGATGGTGAGGGCTGCCTCTGAACATGCACTGCGGCGCTACGTGCACTAAATTGTGAAGTCCAGGTAATAGGGGATTTTATCTGGCAAAACTAATACTAGTTCTGGATTTCGACTCACTTTATGCTTTTTGTGTCGCTGAATCCGAATTTGTAACTTCCCACCAAAATTTCACCTGGCAACACCCCAAAAAATTGGGTTTTTGAGAAAAGCGCGCGGGGAATGTTCCGAGGCAGCCCCCTCTCTCCCCGTTTATCCTACGCCATAATATCATATATCCAATTTGTTGCAAATTTTATCTAGTTTCTGAATTTCGTAATGCTTTTCCCCTAAAACAATAAGAAATTTAAGTTAAAAACAACTATTTGGGGGGGCGGGGGTTCGGGGGGGGGAAATTTTGGGGGTAAGTTAAAAATTCGGATTCAGCGACCCAAAAAACTTAAAGTAAACCTTATAGAGAAAGTTCGGAGGGAAGATGGGAGGGCTAATGTAAACGCGTGAGTGGTTAAGTGGAATTGTGCAACTTAGTCCACGCAGCACTGCAGCGCATGTTCCCAGGCAGATCCCCCCTTCCCCTTCATCCTAAGTCATGTGATATATCTAATTTGTCGCAAATTTTGTCTACTTTCTTTAAATTTATCATAACGGGCTAAAAAATGATTCCTTTTGTGCATGTTGAAAAATTTCAGTGAAATGCGAAAAAACTGCATAAAATATTTGTGAAAAATTGAAAAATCACTGTACTAATACCTATTAAATTTTATTGAAAAGTGGACACAATTTATTATAAAGGGCTAAAGAATTGAAACTGTATTCCTATAAGCAGAAAAAAGGTAAAAATCACATTAAAAAATACTTACAAAAATATGAAAAATTCCAAAAACTGGCATCAATGTGCCTCTTCAGAGATACAAATACCTTCCTGCAAAATCTGGTTTCAGAGCGTGTAATGCAGGAGTGATTCTGTTCCAAAAATTTAAGGCATTCATTTCCAATCATTTATAAAAATCGGTAACCAGTCCGGAAATTCAGACTTAAAAAATATTACAAATTTCAACAAATGACTGCCGAATAAAATCAATTTTGTCAATCGTTTCTAGAAAAAATTACAAATTTCATCAAAGGTTGTGGAAAAAATGCGAATTGCATCAAAGTATCGCTGAAAAAACACAATTTTCATAAAAGGACCACGTAAATTTTGTCAATGGATCGAGAGAAAAAAAAAAAAATGTGTCATCAAAGAGTTGTAGAAAAAAGAGTTTTGTCAAAGAATCGCAGAAAAAATGCGAGCTTCGTTTAAAGGATCATGGAAAAAATGAGAATTCGTGAAAGGATCATGGTAAAAACACGAATTTCGATAAAAGGGTTGAGGAAAAAGCACAGCGGTGTATTTAGAAGACAGCAAATACACAAACATCTATGTTTATTATTAAAGGTAATAGTTTTTAATCTGAAACAATATACTGCTAACTTTTGAAAAATTGGGAATAATTAGCGCCGGAAGGAGACTAAATATACTGTCTGCCGTAACCATTCAGAAAATTTGCTGTGTATTTCAGATTTTTTTTTTTTTTTTTACTCAGACTCACCTTTGGGGTAATGGTCATCACAGACAGGCTACAAACTACTTCTTTATTATTATTATAGATTTCTTCCATATTAAGTTGTCTGTTGTTCTAGAATTTAATGCATAATCAGACTTTGCATTAGGCACAAAAAAAAAAAATAATAATAATAATAATTGGGGATGGGAAGAGATGGACTTCTCATGCGCAAACCAAACTTATAGGCCCAGTAGCATAAAATTCTCCAAGTGTCTGTGACACATACTCCAGGGGCAGAAAATAATCTGCAAGTAAAACATTTTACAATTGACGCGTTAATTAATTAATCACTTACCTGTAACATGTTTATGCATTTTATTCATTTTTATTAATAATAATCTTAAGTTTTTGTATTAAGTAATAAAGAGCTAAACCTAATATAAAGCAAAATAAAGGTTCAATGGAAAAAGAATCTGCAAAAGAGAAAAGAAAATCTGCGACGCCTGTCTCCCGTCTCGAATTTTCTGTTACCGGGCTTATAGGTATAACATTCAGAAAATGAGATTTAATTTTAATCAAAGTATTGCTGAAAAAATGTAATTTTCATAACAGGACCACGTAAATTTCATGAAAGGATTGAGAAAAAAAGGCAAATTTTGTCAATGGATCACGAAAAAAGGCGTGTTTCGTCAAAGAGTCGTAGAAAAAAGAGAGTTTTGTCAAAGAATCATAGAAAAAATGAGTTTCATCAAAGGATCATGGAAAAAATGAGAATTCCATGATAGGATCACGGTAAAAATGAGAATTCTGACAAAGGGTCGAGGAAAAAAACGCAAGGTATAGTTTTTAATCTAAAACAATATACTGCTAACTTTTGAAAAATCAGGAATAATTAACGGCGGAAGGAGACTAAATATACTGTCTGTCGTAACCATTCAGAAAATTTGCTGTTTATTTCAGATTTTTTTTTTTTTTTTTTAATTCAGACTCACCCCTGGCGTATTGGTAATCACAGACATGCTACCAACTTCTGTCTTTATTACTATAGATTTTTTTCCAGATTAAATTGTCTATTGTCCTAGAATTCAATGCATAATCAGACTTTGCATTCGCACCAAAAAAAAATTAAATAAGGGGGGGTGGGGGGTGAGGTTAGAGGTGGACTTCTCATGTGCAAACCAAACTTATAGGTAGAACATTCAGAAAATGGGATTTAATTTTTTTTATTATTCTTAAAATACAGCATGATTTCAGTTTACCTTGATAATGCACACCAGTGATGTATTTAGGAGGTAGCCCAGTGGAAAATCTGGTGCCTCTCCCTTAGTGCATTGAAATGCCTCCTACCTTCGGAAGATTTAGGATTTGATGCTTATTAATGATTTAGATTAGATGTGAATTCCACCTGAAACTCTATAATCCTTCTCTCCCCCCCCCCCCCTTTCCTGAGGTACAAGCATCCCTTACAAGGAAAATGTCTGATTCCAACATAGATCTATGCTGACAAATAATTCAAGGGGAAGTGTAATGAAAGTACACATTCATTCAACAAAAAGTACCCCTTTACTCAACAAAAGTATTCTTTTTTTCAACAAAAATGTCTTTTTCAATACATCAATCTTGCTCCTTTTAAAAAGAAATGCAAACATTGGTGAAGGTGATACTTGTTATCTTCTACACTCAAATAAGCATTATTTTATAATTAAATTTGTATCTTGCATATTTACTTTTAAAAAAGAAAAGAAAGTTTCTCTTAACCCCCTCACTGAAAAGCCCGTGTTAATACGTTCACTAAGCTCCAGGTTTCACTGCAATACAAGCAGTATTTAAAGTAATATAATTCAATTGATTTAATGTATTTTTAATACATTGAACAATGATTAATACTTCCAAGGATTGCATTTATATTCGTTGTTAAGTTTTTTTTATAAAATGTTCAAAGAATCTTTTCTTTAAGCATTTAAAACAAAATGCAGAAAAAACAACATTACAATTTTGCCCTTTTCCAAGACAGTCGGAGGGTTAATAGTTTTTAAAAATATCTTATTTGAGTGCAAATAATATTATTTATTATTATTCATTATTTAATTATTATTAAAACAATAAGTAACACATTTCATTTCTCTTTTCCAAATAAACAAGTTTCATTTACTGCTTTAAATTATGAATATGAATAATTATGGGTGGGGGCCCCGCTTTTGTAAAAAAGCAGGGTTCATACAGAGTTGGGAAGAAAAAATCCAAGGAGTACCCACAAAATCCAAGGAGTCCAAAAAATTTTAAGGATTTGCCATTTTATTTTGTTGTCGATGTTTTTATTTGCTCCACCGTTATGTGCAGCAAACACATACAATTTTTAATGCCCAATTTGGAGAAAAGAACATTTCAAAAACAAATTTTACTCTATTAGAATCTAATTGCTAGTGCTGAAATTGCACAGTATTCACAATATATTGCTTATTGATTTCATAAGTTTAAATACAAAATTGACAGTCTGCTTTTTTATGCGGTGACCAATGGTCATGTCACAGGGGTGATTTTGAGTAAAAAAAAATTTCTGAAATTCAGAGGAAATCTTCTGAAAAGTTACACCAGGCGGGAGGGGGAAATCCACTTCCGACACTAGCTATGCATTTTCTCCGTGGCTCTTTGACGAAATTTGTGGGTTTTTTCGCGATCTTTGGACGAAATTTGTGGGGTTTTTCGCGAGCTTTTGACGAAAATTGTGGGTTTTTCGTGATATTTTGACGAAACCTGTGGGTTTTTTCGCGATCTTTTGACGAAATTTGCCGTTTAATCGCGATCTTTGACAAAATTTTTGGGTTTTCGCGATCTTTCGACGAGACTTGTGGGTTTTTTGCGATCTTTTGACGAAATTTGTGGGTTTTTTCGCGATCTTTTGACAAAATTTGCGGGGGTTTTCGCGATTATTCACGAAATTTGCGTTTTTCGCAGTTCTTTGACGAAATTTACGTTTTCCCCGTGATCCTTTGACGAAATTGGCGATTTTTCTACAAACGATTGACAAAATTTATTTTTTTCGCGACCGTATGTCCGAATTTTCGGATTGGTGACCGATTTTTTAAAGTTTTCGGAAATGAATGCCTTACATTTTCGGAAAATTTGGACTAGAATCACCACTAGGTCATATGGTCATATAAATAGAAATGTCAAACCCCAAACACTTATTATGTATATAACATACATGATACATCATAAAGAAAATTTTAAAAGGCAAAAAAAAAAAAAAGAATGCTAAATGCAACATACAAGAAAAAATATAACAAGTTTTGAATTTATTCTTTTAGAACAGCGGTAATCGCTTTCTTTGAAGTTGAAATTTTGACGAATTCGCATTGTTTTCGCTGTCTTATGATGAAATTCGCGTTTTATTTTCGCTATCTTCTGGGGGAAATTCGCGTTTCTTTCGCGATCTTCTGGGAGAAATTCGCGTTTTTTCTCGCGACCCTCTGGGTAGTTCGCTTTTTTTCGCGATCTTTTAATTGAATTCGCGTTTTATTTCGATTGTTTAACGAATCTGAGTTTCTTTCGCGATCTTTTGATTGAAAGCGCGTTTTTTTCGCGATCCTTTGACAAAATTTGCGCATTTTTCGCGATCATTTGATGAAATTCGCGTGTTTTTCGCGATCTTCTGGGGAAAATTCGCCTTTTATTTCGATCATTTCACGAAACTAACGTTTTTTTCGTGATCTTTTGATGGAAACCGTGTGTTTTTTGCGATCCTTTGAGGAAATTCGCCTGTTTTTCGCGATCTTTTGAGGAAATTTGCGTGTCTTTCGCGATCTTTTGAGGAAATTCGCATTTTTTCGCGATTTTTTAAGTAATTAGCGTTTTATGCGATCTTTTGAGGAAATCTGGTTTTTTCTCGATCTGTAACGAAATTCGCGTTTTTTCGTGATCCTTTGAGTAAATTCGCGTTTTTCGATGTCTTTTAAGAAATTATCGTCTTTTTAAGAAATCAGAGTTTTCCCGCGATCTTTTGGAGAAATTCGCGTTTTTTCATGATCCTTTGACAAAATTTATGAATTTTTTCCGCGATCGATTGACAAAATTTGATGGTATTTTATATATATATATATTTTTTGGAGGGGGGGGGGGAGGGGGGACATATTTCTGAAAAATGCAGTTTTTCCGAGATTCTTGGCTAAATGCCAAACATCGATAAAATTTAAAATAAAGGTCGGCTAACAGTGTCGAAAAACGATCTTTGCGGACCTAATAATTGAAAACGGACCTAGTGGGAGCCCTGCTATTAAGATTACCCTACCCAATCAATGTTGTGCTTCAGATTCAATGACGCGCATAAAGGATTTACCGTGCGTTTTTCAATCACGATTTTTTTTTTCCTCGGCAGCAATATCGCTTGCGTCCGACGCCGCAATAGAATATAAGGAGTTTCTAAGTAGTGGTTTGCTTATCTAAGTAGTTCTAAGTACTACTTGGGAGTGTTTTAATTTCTAAGGAGTTTCCAAGGAGTCTAAGGAGTCTGTGCGAAGCCTGAAAAGGGACCCTGAAGTCCTGAAGACACAGGATTTTTTGAAGTCCAGTGACAGTACTGGTGAACAGCAAATTAGATTAAAACACAATCAGGGGCGTAGCTACAGATATTTTTTCGGGGGGGGGGGGGGGGGGGGGGGGGTTAGAAAATTTCCCAACTTGAAACAAATTCCTCCAACATTCAACTAAAGTGATATGCACAAAGTGTGTAATAATGATAATGAAGCTTATGCATAAAAAATTCCTTTCCAAAGAAAAATTTTGAAACTAGAAACATAAAAATTCTAATTATTTGTTTGTTTAATAAAAAAACACACGCGCGTTTTACTTTTTTCTGTCTTTACAAGATGAAAGTATTGAATTCGTAAAAAAATTCTACAACTGGTTTTCGACAGATTGTTATGTTTTAGAAGGTCCTGAACATGATTTGACTGTTTTTAGAAAATGTCTGTGCGTATGTGACACAAATTTTGGGGGTGCTCTTCTCAAGAACTAATTCACGGAATTTTATAAAACTTTAGATTCAGTTGTACCTTGATAAAAATTAATGCTGATTAGTTTTTGGTGTAAATCACCCAAAAGGTGGCGCTGCTATGCTGTATTTTTCACGATTTACATGATTTTAGCGATAGTTATACCTCAAAAACTGTTGCACTGAATTTGATCAAATTTTATATTCTGTTAAACCTTGACATAATTTAGTGCTTATTAGGTTTTTGTATATATCTGTGGCACTGCTGTGCAGCATTTTTCACGATTGTCGCGTTAGCTATATCTGAAAAACTAATGCACGGAAATTTAGTCAAACTTCATATTCAGTTACACTTCCTTATTGGGCTTGGGTGTATACTGTCCAAAGGTATCGCTTTTGTGCTCTTTGGGTTTGGAATTTTCGTTGCAGACATCTAAGAGCGTGGGTGTCGAAATTCAATGATTTGTTTGAAAAATGCAATGCTTCTATCTCCTTTTTAAATGCATACAATTAAACGAATTATAAATTAAATGCACACAATTAAACCTTTAGAATTCATTATTATGGGCATAGAATTGTTTATTTAATTTTAACATTGTGATTGCAAATTTTGAAGTATTAACATGCATGGAATAGAATAAGGTTTCGGGATTGGCACATCCAAATAGTTTTCATTTAACATCAATTCTTCTGGTCTTCAAAGAAGCTAACCCTGCTGAAGCTAACCTAACATCGTCCAGTTTAATAAAATCCACTATTTCACTTTCACATTTTAAAAACATTAGGCTGTCAAGTCTGTCAGGCCTCATTGTAGCTTGCAATATATATTTTTTAAATTTTTATTTGACTAAATATTCTTTCATTAGATGCAACGCCAAAAAGATAAGCTGCTGTGAATGTTAAGATACGAGTATATAGTTTGACAGTGTGACCCAAATAGTCTTTGAATTTCATGGCATGAGTAAAAGGTTTGTTAAGTGAGTTGGGATTTGGTTTATTTATATTTGACTCTGCAAGTCATGTACATCCGGTGTCTCATATCCAGGTGAAAACATTATTAACTTTTCTAAGTTAGTGATACTCAAATTTGCCTTGCACAATTGTAATTTAAATATTGAATGTATTGGTGCAATATTTTCTTGATATAGGGAACATTGTCATTTAAGCCCATTACTAAATTGCCGAAATTTTCTTGTATTTCTTATAACTCTTCCCTGTAAAACTTATGTGTATCAATGTCCATTGCTATGCTATTATTTTTATCTTTCCAGTTGGTGAAACTGTTTTCCCACGATGCTTTCAGAAGTCAACTTCTTCAATCACATCCTAATATTCATAATTGTTTATGAACTTGTCTATAAGGAAATCTTTATTTCTTCAAATTTTTATTCAAGTGCAACCTGCTAGTGTTTATGTCAACCTGTATATCGATTTTTTTCTTCAGTTGATGGACTACTTTTATGGTCATATTTCTGTTCCAAATTCAAATCATCCACATTTTTACCGTTTTCATCCAATGGATTTTTAGATGCTCCAAAATCTTGCACGAAAACTCTTTTGCTATTATGAAGGGTTCTTTCGTGCTAAGATTTATAGTCATTTTTTAGAACAGCTTTAAACACACAACACTGGACTTTTGGTTTAAAATTTCATAAACACCTATAAATATAAACGAACAGGACTCATATATATATTTCCACACACAAATAAAGGTAAAATGTGGCAAATTTATCTAATCTAATGACTTCTTATATTCACATTTGCTGATATAATGCTTTTGTCTTGACAGCGAAGGGTTAACTAATTTTCGCAGCAAAAAAAAAAAAAAAATCACGAGAATTAGTAAAATATTGTCCAAAATTCGCAAAATTAGTTTAAAAATTAGTGCAATTTGTGAAAATTCATCAAATCTTCTTGCCCAGCTGTGTTTCAAGTAGGTGACTACATTCCTTTCTGTTGTGCTACAAGTGATCTCCAATTTTCAAAAGAAGCTGCAATCCCTTTGGATTAAAATAGCTGGATTCTCTTTTGGGAGGGGAAAGGGAGAAAGGGTGAAATTTTTGAGAAAGGAACAAAGTTTTGAAGGAAATAAAGGAACTGGATAGTCAGCTATTGGTGGATAGGAGTAGAGAAATTTAGGTCTGGTAGATGTATAATATTTTTGTAGAACTTAAAAATACAATGATAGATTGAGTGTGGCTGATTTCTTTTTGTATTTCTTTTGATAATTTAACTTGCTTACCGTTACAGTAGTCAGTCAGAAACATAATCACCAAAACAATAAAAATTTCGTAATGTCTCAAAAATCTAGAATTTCCCAACTCTAAGCTCAAATTTCCCAACTTCACAAATATTGGGGGGGGGAGGGCTCCCCCCCCCATACCTTCCATGACGACGCCCCTGAACACAATTGATCGTATCACACTCTTATTCGTTATGAGACACATTTGAAAAAGTGAAGTTTTTCAGAAAAGGCAAAAAACACTTTTAAGTATGAAAAGAAAAAAAAAAAAAAGCGGGGGGTGGGGGGGTTGGAAGTACATAGAGTCAAACATTTATTTTAATATGAACAACATTTCATCTAGTTAATAATTCAAGATTTGTAAATAAGTGGGATTATTTTATGTCATAAATAAAATTATAAAATGGTTTCAATTTCGTCTTTTTTATGTTAAATGGTGAAGTATGTTTTGTGATCACCCATATTAAAGAACCCTCAAAATACAATAGAGTCTCAAAAATCCACACAGCTTGGGACCGGAGGCTGTGTGGATTTTAGAATTTTGCGGATTTTAGAGTTTTGCAGATTCTGGATTAAATGATTTTTTTTTTTTTTTAACTTACCTGTATTGTTACAAGACATTTACAAGAAGAGCTCGTAATAATTCAAATTAAGCATATCAAAACTTGAATCCCTTTTATTTATCTGAACATTATAACTTTAATACCCAAAATTATTTTTTATTACAATTTTTAAACATTTCTTGTATAGTTCTTTGCTTGAGAACTTTCATTTTCTCTTGATGAAGTTTCTTTTGAATTCTGCAAACAGTCGTTATTTGCTGTTGGTCTGTACAACTCAAAGCAAATGCAAAATAATAATGAAATGAGTGTTGCCAACCTCACATGAAACATAAAATAAATTAATTCGCTACTTTCTATAGTGGCCGATAGATTGTGGCATTACTAAAACCTTTGTTTGTTTGTTTACGCTTCACATCAATTTCTATTGTTTTACATTTTGTTGTGTGTAGGTTTCTGTGAAATAAAAGCATTTTATTTGAGTAATATGCAGTGTAATTACTATTTTCTCATAAATTTACATTAAAAATAATTTTATTTTCATTCGCTGATATTTGGAATAAAAATTGTAAAGAATACTTCTTAACTGGGAATTTCATTGTTTACGTTTTGAAATGCAAGCGGATTTTAGAGACTCTAGTGTATATATATTTTTTTAAGATGTGCATTTTTTACGAATAAGTTTTCATATCTATCGAACGATGTAATTATTAGGCAGGTGAATTTATAGCAAACACCTATAATCCGCACGCTGTTTCAAATGTAAACATTGAAAATTCAGTTAACATTAACTTTGCGAAAGAAATTTAAAATGGAGACAATTTGATCGACAATTGGTATTCAGTTTTTGCTGCCCTAAATATGAGCATTTCAATGAAGTAAAAATTTATTTTTCAAATAGAGGGAAAAAAGTCGAAAATCAGGTTTTTTTTTTTTTTTTTGTGTGTGTGTGTGTGTGTGTCCAGCATTTAGGTAATGATTAGGGCTGGACGATATCAGAAATTTAATATTGCAATATATCAATGAATTAATATCAATATTGTTGATATATTGCGATAAATACATCAAAGTGTATAGAAACAGAAAGAATGCCCAATTTTGAAAGATAAAAGATAGGTCGCAGCAATTTGTGTAAAAACGGATGTAAGAAAGCAACGAATAAATGTATTACCTATTATATAGCTAATATAATAGATATGTACCTAAATGTACATACCTATTTGCTCACACGCATCCTTTAAATGCACATGTGCTTATACAAAATAGGATTGCTTAGCATAGCGTTTTTCTTCAAAAAGTAGTACATTCCCGCCCATCCTTCCTATTTTATTTTATACATTATTCATTAATAATATTATAACTATTCGTTTCCTCATGAGTTACTGAGTATATTAGAAAAAATAAATTAAAATATAATATCCTTAAGGATGTTGCGTATTTTAATATTATTAAAATAAGAGAAAAGCAAAGGTAAAAACAAATAGATTTAACGTGGGCATTTTTTGTATTTGAGTTAGAGATTTAAAAATATTTTCTGTATATTCTTTATTATATATATGATAAAACTGCTCATGGAATTAGACTTCAGTATTTTTTTTTTTTTTTTTAAATAAAGGTATAGGAAGATGTGTTAGTTTTAATCGTTTTTCACTATATACACGTATATGAGTAAAAAATTATATTAAATATAATATTAGATGTAACTGAAAATCCATGCGCATTGTTAAGTAGTACACATTTGAAAATCTTAAAATAAAACATTGGGCAAAAATATCAATATTTAAAAAAGTAGTAGCGATTTAAAAAATGCATTTTTTTAATTTTTTAAATTTTTAATTAAATATGCAGTTAATTTTTTTTCAAAATTCACTGTTATTTGAACATTGAAATGCAGCGAGTTCACCATTTGAGCAATATTTTTAAAAATAAACAAAGTTGTTGAAAAGGTAAACTGACTCCTTAACCGTACAATGAAACATATGCTTCGTTTTACGTTGGCTAATTTAATGTAGTACTTTTTAGGGATGCCACTTTAATTGTTGCCCGAAAGTAATAGCATATCGGGGGCCAATAAATAAAAATAAATCAAATTTCGCAGTATTTATATCTTTTACTACATGAATGGAAGATTGAAATCTTTTTTTAAAAATACGAGTCCTCAAATCACAATTGAAAATAGTTTTATACTAATTAAAATTGCTTTTTAAAAAATATATATAAATTAAAAAAATTTAATTAAACATTAAAAACCATATTAATGAACATTTTAAACTAAAATTTCAAAGCAGGATATAATAAATTCACCCTGGAAACATTTATTTTACCGATAATGATACAGAAAAGATAAAACGAATGATCATAGAGCGCAGCATAGACGTTTCTAGCTAGAAAGCTCAGGTTAAAAGCAACCAATGAACGAACAGAGAAACTTCGCCAATGTAACGAAAAAAAGCAGAAAGAAAACTTTACCATTAGCAGACTCTGATTGGTTGTCCTACAGACGAGCTTTTCAGCTGTTAAGGTATAATAAGTGATACTACGTACATAGTCCAACAGTCCAAAGTAATCAGCACGTATTTTATTTGTCCATGTTTGTTATTGAATATATCAATGCTATGACATATCTAGATAGGCTTTGATATGTCTAAACTAATAGCAGTAGCAGAATTAAGACGTGTATGATAACAAGCATTCATTATTCAGTAACGATTGAAACATTACGGAGAATGAAATTTACGGTTGAAACATAAGAACGTAGAGAATGTATTGGGGATATATTGGAATAGTTAGTATTAACGAAAGACAGATAATCATTGGAGGGGGATACTGTGCTTTGAAAGAAGCGGGGAATGGATGGCGCTAAGGAAACGATTGAAAGTGGAGGATATTTCTTTAATAGTTTTGAATATTCGGCGCTTTTTTTCGGTGTTTAATGTCGCGGTTGGTAAAAAAAAAAGGTTCCTGTGGTGTATAAAGCCTAGGTATCGGTATTGGGATATATTCTTAGAGTCATAACTCCGATATTGTTATTGCGATAATTAAAATATATCAATATTTAATGATATATTGATAAATAATCCAGCCCTAGTAATGATATTGACTTCGGTGGCTTCAGTTTGGATAATGCAAAACAGAAATCTGCAGATATTTTATGTTTGTTAAAAACTCATTAAGGGCCTGATTTCTTCAGTGGAGAAAAATATAATTGGATCAATGTCCTCCCAAAATGAAGCTCCAGATACAGAAAATTTCACCAGATGATGGCATTAAAAGTACTACTCTGTTAAACTCTACTGAAAATCAGGATAATTATCACACAGTCTGATGAAGAAGTTGGAAAAGTAACTCTTGAGCAGGGTTTGGCTATTGTTCATATCAGGGTTGGCATGTTTTTGACGCATGACGGTTTTTACCAGATTTTACCATGGTTTTTACCATCATGTCAAAAACCTCTTTGTCAAAAAGGTCGAAAACTGTCAAAAACCCATTTTTTAGTAGTAGTTTGTTTTTACATCATCTTTTTTCATTCTGTCTTTAGTATTAAGTTGTTTTACATGAAATATTCAATATCGAAAAGACTCTGAAGTATATTTATCTGAGAAAAACAAAAAAGAATTGCATTAGAATAATACATATACATCTCTGTTAGCAGATCTCTATAATAATCTTAAGCTATTTGGCATATTCTGTAAAAATTAGATTTTTTAAAGAAATTCTATAACCCATAAGTGTAAGATTAAAAAATGTGTATAATTTCGGCAGAATTTATTGGGAGTACAAATTAATTCGGTCCGTTTTCAATAGATGGCTCTGGCTGATTTGTTTACTGAATAATGATAGATGTTTTTGGCATTGTTAGAAAGGTTTGACCTTTGTCAACCATATTCAGTCAACGAAGCTTCGAGTTTTATACAACAAAATTGGTTTTCTGAGCATTCAATATGTCGAGTTTTGTGCTAAATAAACAACATTTGCGGGAAGTTTTGATTTTCTTTTTTAATTGGAAGAAAAGTGCCGCTGAAGCGCATCGATCGCTTGTGGAAGTATATGGTGAATCTGCGCCATCTGATAAATCATGTAGAGAGTGGTTTCGACGCTTCAAAAATGGTGATTTTAGTGTCGAAGACAAGGAGCGCCCGGGCCAGCCGAAAAAGTTCGAAGACGACGAATTGGAGGAATTGCTCGATCAAGATCCGTGCCAAACGCAACAAGAGCTTGCAGGATCGTTGGGAGTCACTCAGCAAGCAATTTCCGTGCGCTTAAAAAACATGGGAATGGTTCAAAAGCAAGGAAATTGGGTCCCATACGAGTTGAAAGCGCGCGACGTTGAAAAGAGATTTTTCATCAGTGGACTGCTGCTCGAACGACAACAAAGGAAAGGTTTTTTGCATCGAGTTGTTACCGGAGACGAAAAGTGGATACACTACGATAACGAAGTGATAACCGATAACTGGTGAATCATTGCCATCGACGTCAACATCAACGCCAAAGTCGAATATTCATGGTCTGAAGGTAATGCTGTGCGTTTGGTGGGATCAGACTGGGATAGTGTACTATGAGCTGCTAAAACCTGGCGAAACAGTTACTGGCCAACGCTACCGACTGCAATTAATGCGTTTGAGCCGAGCATTGCGTGAAAAACGGTCGGCCCCATGTGGCAATTGTCGTTAAAAATTACTTGGAAACGTTGAAATGGGAGGTCCTACCCCACCCGCCGTATTCGCCAGACATTGCTCCTTCTGATTATTGGTTGTTCCGACGGATGCATCACGATTTGGCTGGACACCGCTTCACTTCTTCCGAAGAAATTCAAGAATGGCTCGATTCATGGTTTGCGTCCAGAGAGGACTCATTTTTCAGAGATGGAATCCGAAAATTGCCAGAAAGGTGGACAAAGGTTGTGGCTGCCGATGGACAATACTTTGAATAACATGTTTTTTCATTTTGATAATAAATAAAATGTTTTTTTAACGAAAAAAAAAACGGACCGAATTAATTTGTACTCCCAATATTACTCTTTAAAACTAAATAGCTTTCTCAGAAATTTCCTTAGAAGTAAGGTTTCTTAAAGTGTTAAATCAAAATTGTTCATTGATTATTTTTATTTCTATATCACAAAATTTGATTTATATAAATAAATATATAAATGAAATAAAATATATTTTAATAGTTGAGAATTGCATACATCTTTTGAGAGAAAGGAATAAGACTTGTTCTTCAAAGTTATATCTATGTAATAAAAATATGCAATGTGTTATTTCTTTCAATTCACTTTAAATAATGCCTAAATAATTTTAAGTAAAATGTATACAGGAACAGGACATTATATTCTGATTTTTCTTAAATATTGTTATGTGTTAAATAGAGTTTCCCCCAGGTTTAAAAAAGGGCAGGGTGCTGCTTGTGGGAAAAGGGCACTGTTGGATTCTTAAGGGCATTTCTTGAAATTTTTAAAGGCATTCTTTTGATTTTAAAAACTACTTTTTAATATTTAATAGACAGAACACTATTTTAAAGACAGCAATCAGTCAAATTTTACTATGCAAGTAAATTTTTTAATAAACAAAGGAGTAAAGGCACTTTTTTCAGGTGGGGGCAACAAGGGAGCTAATTTTTTTAATGAGGGGAAGGAGGGGTGCTATTTTGTAAACCTAAGGGCAGGCAGGATGCAGCACCCTCCTGAAACTGTCTGGGGGAAACTCTGGTTAAATTTTAAATCTAAGAGCTTTCACCTGAAATCAGGTCCTACATGTTTGTATAAAAAAAATTTAAGATTTTAAGATTCTGCTTATTGAAGTGAAAATGAAAATCACAATAATTGCATTTATGAAATACATAAGATATGCATTTGCAAATATTACAATTTATTCAATGGCCACAGTCCATGCTTGACATCTATTGCCATACCATGTAACAGCATTTTTGCATCTCTAAAATAATTTTAATGTATTTTATTAAAAATGCATGTAGAATGTTATTTAATAATTATAATAACCTTTTATTATCATATAATATTAATGTTCATTGCAGATAAAAGAATCTATATTAGTGGAGATTATGACAAATATTGTTCTTTCCTTTTACTCTAGTATTTTTAAATTTTCCCCATTTAGGAAATGCTCTTCTTTTAAATAAATTTAATAAAGTAATTGTGAATAATAATAACAAGAACAACAAGGAAAAGTTGATCTAGAAATGTATTGTATGCTACACTTACACTATAAATTGGAGGAAAATCGCAAATGATAGGTTTTTGACGGAATTAACCGGTAAAAACACGGTTTTTACCACTGTCATGTCAAAAACCAGTTTTTGACGTCAAAAACCCAACCCTGGTTCATATATATCTAGATTTTCTTCAATTTTGTTACAGAACAACAAATAATGACTATAAGTAGACAGACTCCAATAAAAAATACTAGACCAAAAGAAGTTCTCAAACAAATATAACTGATACTATGTTTGATAATTATAAAAATAGACAAAACAAATGTAAAATAATAATAATAATAATAATATTTCCTTAAATATAATGCTTTTTTCAATTAAGCAACCTAATGTGTTACAATATCTATCTTTTTTATCAATTAATTTATGCATCAATAATTAATTTGCTGTAAATTTACAGGGGGGGAAATGTAAACAAAGTAATGACCTATAATCAGCAAAATTCTAGAATCTGCACAACCTTTGGTCCCAAGCTGTGCGGATTAGAGGGAGTTGACTGTATTCTAAAAAATTATAAAATATGCAAAATGTTACTCAAAAGTCCAAAAAAATGTTCTTCAAGTACATAAATTTACCCGAAATTTATAAAATGCCCTACATTCAAAAAAGGTCTTAGAAAAGTAGAAAAAAAACCTAAATATGCAAAATTCAACAAATTTCTAATCTTTGGTAACGAGTTTCAAAATTAGTAGGTTATTGTAACATGTTACTAAACTGGTCGTGTAGAGATGAGAAACGTGTCCTGTTTGGTTAACAGGTTGCATCGTTCCACAATTGCATAGTCAACAGCTTCCAACAACCTGTTATTTTTGTAACATATAAGCAATTGCTATGTATTATCATGCCAATGGATGTTGTAATTAAAAGGCTTTTAAACTTTAAACAAAATGTTTGAAATAATTTTGAGAAGTACTTTTAGACGCTGTTTTCAGTAAAGTATAGGTGGCACCAGTGGCGCCCAAGCCGAAACAATCCAGTCGCCACATTGTGAAAGTAACGCATAAAAGCAATAAGGCTTATATGGAGAAAAAACTTAGGAATTCAAAGTGAAAAATAATCTACACATGTACAAAAAAAAAATCTAATTATCAAATGCGTACATTTAATCGCGCAATTCTTTTAATTTGGATATTAATTAAGGACAATATATATTTTGAGCCATGTACAGTCAGAGGTAAAGTTCTACTAGATAAATGTTAAAAAATATCTATAAGCTGAGAAATCATGGTAGTGGAGAATATTGTAAAACAGTAATTTTTATTTTAATTTTGTCACACAAAAGTAATAAAAAAGAATTTTGAAAGTGTGGCGTTATTTTGCACTATAAAAATCAAAATATAATTAAAACATTTGTTTTTCAAGAATAAACAAGAAAAGTTACCTTAAATTAAAAAAAAATCTTATTACAGACTATTACAGGGTTGATTCTGTTCCGAATATATCGAAAATTTAAGGCATTCGATTCCAAAAATTCTGACATAAAAAAATATCACGGAAAAATATCGAGAAATTCGACAAATGGTCCCCAAAAAAATGAATTTTGTCAATTGTCAGCAGAAAAAAAAAATCAAATTTCGTCAAAAGATCAAACAAATAAATGGCAGATTTCGTCAAAGGATCGCAAAAAACCCGCAAATTTCGTCAGAGAATCACAAAAACCTGCAAATTTCGTGAAAGAATCCCAATAACAGCATATGCCGAAAAAACGCGAATTTTAACCAAAGAATAACGGAAAAAATAACTATTTCCTCAAAGAATCGTGGGGGAAAATGCGAATTTCTCCAATCTTAAAAAAAAATCACCAATTTCACCAAAGGATAGGGGGGAGGAATGCGAATTTCGTCAAAGATCGCAAAAAAAAAAAAAAAGCAAATTTTGTCAATTCATGAAAAAAAAAAAAAAAACAGTAATTTTGTCAAAGAATCGCAAAAAAACAGGAAAATCAACAAAAGTTTGCAAAAAAAAAAAAAAAATGTTAAATTTTATCAACAGATTGCAAAAAAATTGCGAATTTTATCAAAGGATTGCAAAAACCCTTGCAAATTTTGTCAAAGGATCGATAATAAAGCGAATTTTGTCTAAGCATCGCGAAAAACTGCGATTTTCGTTATACGGTCGCTAAAAAAACGTGATTTTCGTCTGAGGATCGGGATAAAAGCATAATTTTCGTCAGAAGATCGTGAAAAAAAAAAATTTAATTTTCGTCAAAGAAACGCGGTGAAAAAATGTGATTTTCGCGAAAAGATGGCGACTAAGACACCAAACATTAGTCTCCAAAGCAAAAAATTTAGTCGCCACTTGGCGACTGGTGACCATGAATCTGCACATATACTGTAAAGATGAATCCACACCATTAAAATCAGTTTATGGTTAAAACATATTTTTTGTGTGAAAAAAACTTACCTAAGTATGATACTGTTAATTACATGCATTTTCAGAGTTTTCTGGCATTAAAAACATGTTTTTCTAATTTTGGTGACTAAAACTCTAAAAATTCATTAAATTCTATGCATCATTAACTGAGTAAATTTTGGTCATTGAAGAATAAATTTTTACTGTTTTACTTGTTAAAACATGAAGAAACTTTTTTTAAACAAAACTTATATGACCCAGACACAGGGTTGGGTTTTTGACATCAAAAACTGGTTTTTGACATGACAGTGGTAAAAACAGTGTTTTTACCGGTTTATTCCGTCAAAAACCTATCATTTGCGATTTTCTTCCAATTTATAGTGTAAGTGTAGCATACAATACATTTCTAGATTTTTTTTCCTTGTTGTTCTTGTTATTATTATTATTCTTTATTTAATTTATTTAAAAGAAGAGCATTTCCTAAATGGGAATTAATTATTATAGATTCTACTAACTGCAATGAACATTAATATTATATGATAATCAAAGGTTATTATAATTATTAAATAACATTCTACATACATTTTTAATAAAATACATTAAAATTATTTTAGAGATGCAAAAATGCTGTTATATGGTATGACAATAGATGTCAAGCATGGGCTGTGGCCATTGAATAAATTTGAATATTCTTTAATATTTGCAAATGCATATCTTATGCATTTCATAAATGCAATTATTGTGATTTTCATTTTCACTTCAATAAGCAGAATCTTAAAAATTTAAATTAATAATTTTTTTATACAAACATGTAGGACTTGATTTCAGGTGAAAGCTCTTAGACTTAAAATTTAACACATAACAAAACAATATTTAAGAAAAATCAGAAAATAATGTCATGTTCCTGTATACATTTTACTTAAAATTATTTAGGCATTATTTAAAGTGAATTGAAAGAAATAACAAATTGCATATTTTTATTACATACATATGACTGTATGAGTAAAAATCTTTTACCGTTAAAATTATTCTTAAATTATTATTAAATTTAGAGAGATTCTTAAATGTTTTATTTATTTTTTAATGCAGTTAACTTTTTAATTAATGGATCTACATTTCTGCTTTAAAGTAATATTTATTTATTTATTTGTTTTAAGGAAATAATTAAATTACTTAACAAAATAACAAATAATAAATTACTTAATAAAAATATATAGTTAAAAATTGAGTTTTCACATGTTTTAAAGTTTAATATGGATTTGCAATTTTAATCTCTACAAGATTTAGCTTTGAAGAACAAGTCTTATTCCTTTCTCCCAAAAGATTCATATAATTCTCAACTATTAAAATATATTTTATTTCATTTATTTATATAAATCAAGTTTTGCTATATAGAAATAAAAATAATCAATGAACAATTTTTATTTAACACTTTAAGAAATCTTACTTCTGAGGAAATTTCTGGGAAAGCTATTTAGTTTTAAAGAGTGTAATAAATTCTGCCGAAATTATGCACATTTTTTAATCTTACTTACGGGTTATAGAATTTCTTTAAAAAATCTAATTTTTACAGAATATGCCAAATAGCTGAAGATTATTATAGAGATCTGCTAACGGAGATGTATATGTATTATTTTAATGCAATTCTTTTTTGTTTTTCTCGGATAGACAAATATACTTCAGTCTTTTCGATATCGAATACTTCATGTAAAACAACTTAATACTAAAGACGGATGAAAAAAGATAATGTAAAAACAAACTACTAGTAAAAAATGGGTTTTTGACAGTTTTCAACCTTTTTGACAAAGAGGTTTTTGACATGACAGTAAAAACCATGGTAAAATCCGGTAAAAACCGTCATGCGTCAAAAACTTGCCAAACCTGCCCAGACATTGCAATTTTTTCTTTTAAATTTCTTAACTATTTAAAAAGCAGCTATTTTAACATAAATTGATTTTTAAATGATGCATAACAAAATTTGAAGCAAAAATTTTGGTTGAAAATTTCAGTTTTCCAGAAAGGGTTTATCTTCATTCAGAAAAATTTTAATTTCATCTATAAAATGATGAAATTCAAAATTTTATAATAGTTAGATTCCTAGTGCTTTTTCTTTATTTTCATTTTTATTATTATTTCTTTTTAATGTTTACTGAACCACATGAAAACATTTAACTTGGAAAATAGACAATTAAATGCTACTTCTCTAATTAAAAATGAAAAGTCATTGTAAAATTATATCAATTTATTGGTGAAAATAGTAACATTGGAAACAGCGTAATATAATATCATTCGAAAAAATTATCTATACATTTAAAATGGAAAGGTGGTAAGAGTGATTTCAGCTGTAATGAGCTGCACAATGAACACTTTCTGCAGGGATATGGCGAGAGTTAATACTTTTTGACTGAGAATTTCGTCTACTTTCCGAATATGATTTGAAGTTTTGAAATAAAGGTAGTCTCTTATTAAAAATTGTACCAGCTTTAAATTTTCAAATGGTAACGCCAGTAACAACAATGAAGGCAGACAGGAAAAAAGTAGGGTGACCCGGGGTAATCCCTGTTCAAAAATCAACAACATCCAATTATTATAAAAACTATTATATGTATTATTCCCAATTTTTTTGTGGAATAAGCACCCTCTGATGGCTATATAATAAAATGCTTACTTAAATATATATACACTTATAATTAAAATAATTATAATTTTTAAGTGACCAGGAAGTAACCCGGAAATGGGATAATTCTTGGTCACTTCTGGAGTAATTATCGGTCAGTATCCTGTAAATAAAGTAATAAAGTTAATTTTTTTTAAGACTGAGTATTAAATTAAGTAGATGTACTCTTGTACATTTTACAAAACCTTAATAAGCCAAAGAATTTTTATACATTTTTACAACATTTATAAGCAGTACTATTCATTATTTCTTTATCCACTTGAATGGATCAATTAATATCTTTCAAATTTATTGGTCCATAAAATATATAACTGAATGTTTATGTTTTCGATTCCATCTCACTTAGACCAACTGAAGTTTCCAGCTCCTTTTTCATGAAATTTTACACAAATTTCAATACGGACCTTTATCATAATAATTATGTTACTTTATTGTTTATTGCGTTAATATATATTTTTAACATTGTTGAATTTCTTCTGGAAGAAACCAACAGAAAACAAAACAGATGCTCACAATTAAAACATATTAACTATGTAAAAGAATTAAACTCAAAGCTGAAAATTTAATTAATATTAAAGATATTATTTTTAGAAAAATAAATTATTTTTTAATACTAACAGACTTTAGGTTCAGCATGCATTTACAGCTGATGGATTTTACAACTTTAGAGGTAGATGGATGTTTTTTCATTGATTATGCCACTTCTGTAAAAAAAAAAAATGCTTAGAAATTCTTTATTTTTTCTATAAAAATGCATTATTGTAAAGGCTCACTGTGCAGCACAGTAAATAAACGAATTTGTAAGTATTTATACTAGCATCTAGCATGCATATCTCATTGCTGATTTTAAAAGACTAATGTTCTAAAAATGTCCATGCATATGTCGAAATGCTTTTAAACTCTCCTTCAAGTTCTGCAAAAATTGAAAAAAAAATAAAATTCATCTTTTGCATTAACCCATTTTAAGTTGAGAAACCGATTGCAGCATGTTACTGCTATTAAACGTTTGTTTTGTCATACCATGTTGCACCCTACTAAGAAAAATAAGGATTTTAATGAAAATTTTAATACAGTAATTATTGTGTACTAGTATATAAGCCACGTCAAAAATGACGTAAAGTGAATGATAAATCTTCAAAACAACAGTTATTATTTATATTTAATAAATAATATTTATTGGAGCCCCCTTCGCCCAACCTCGAAATTCAACTTTCCCACCTTCTTTAAAATTTTAAAGTGTTATCAAGTATCTCATTCATGTAAGTTAAGTTTCAATTGTATTCGTTCTTCGTGTTAATGGCAATTTACACATGCATAGTCGCCCAAGAATGAAATGTGTTTCTTGAACTTTACTTTCTATGAATTAAATAATTTCCATTTTTGAGCGATTTAGAGTCCATTCATGTGCGATTCTTATGAAACTCATATCACAAAATGCATACCATATTAAGCATTTCATGCACTCAGGTTTTTTTCACTCAGTTCTTATCCTTTAGTTAATTTTCTCTCATCCTAATGAAAAACATATGTTACACTTTATTGAATGTTTTCATATTAAAAGGCAAGTGTAAAGTTTAGGCGTAATTCAATGAAGCAAAAAATTTGAGTGTTTATTGTTATTTATAATCTTTCTTCTGTTAATGTTGGTGACTACATTTTTAGACACCCAAGAACGGTGAACTCATGCAATAAATTGTAGAACCGTACATTTTATTAAGAAAATGTTTAATCGGGCAAGAATGGAAAGAAATACTAATTATTATTTACAGAATGCTTTCACTTCATATGAAACTCTCCATTCTTGGGCGACTAAAAACTTCTACAATTTCTCGCATGTTACATATCCTGACTTTGATAAGAACTAAAAAAAATCCAATAAAGTGTAATATATGTTTTCATTGGGATTTCTTATGAAACTCATAATATATGGGGAAGTGGCGAAAAAAGATTAACAAAAGAAAAATCCAAATAACATCATTAACTTCCCCTGAAGTCAAAAATTGTTTGGTTTTATTTTTCAATTCTTGGACAATGACAACATACAGTCAAGGATCAGTAATCTGCTCACCCATTATCTGCAATTTTTTATAATATGCGGTGCTTAGCAAAATAAATATCGTGAATTTTGCAAATCTGTCACTGAAAAATATTGTAAACTTCGACAAACGATCGTAGAAAAAATTGCTAATTTCGTAAAACGATAGCTGAAAAAGTCGCAAAAAACACATAGCGAATTTTGTCAGAAAAATGTCACAAATTTTGCCAATATGTTGTTGAAAAATATCATGACCTACAAAAAATGATGGTGGAAAAAAGACGAATTTCGTCAAACAATCTTGGAAAAAATCGTGAATTTTATGAAACAATCACTGACAAAAACATGAATTTCAGTAAACAATCGAAAAAAAATATTGCAAATTTCATCAAAAGATCGCGGAAATGCATAGCAAAGTTTGTCAAAAGAGTGCAGAAGCCATGTCGAATTTTGCAAATCTGTCACTGAGAAATATCGGGAACTTTGACAAATGGCCACGGAAAAATAATCACAGATTGTTCAAAAAAATCTTGGTTTTAGTGAAACAATCGCTGAAGAAAAAAACTCGCAAATTTCAGTAAACACAATTGAAGAAAAATATTGCAAATTCCATCAAAAGATCACAGAAATGCATAGAAAAGTTTGTTAAAAGAGAGCAGAAGTACATGCTTAATTTTGCCAATCTGTCGCTGAGAAATATCAGGAACTTTGTCAAACGGTCACAAATTTTTTTTTTTGCTTCAATGTATTACACCTAAACTTTAAACTGATATGCATGGCACCACAGTTGCAGAAAATTCTCAAAGTGTCTGTGACAGATACTTCAGGGACAGAAAATAATCTGCTACTAAAATATTTTACAATTGAAGCATTAATTAATCAAACAACCGCTTACCTGCAATGTCTTTGTTGCGAAATCGCATCTGCCTTGCATTGGTCATGCGACTCTGTCGTGTGGCGCCAGAGCCCAAGAATAAACTATCAGATTGATGCTAGAATTCCTTTTGATAAGTAACAACTTTGAAATGCTCGATCGGGGAAAAAAAAAGTTTCCTCTGAATAAATGTATTATAATTATATATTAATACGTGAGATTTAATGTGAGAAGTAATGCTTGATCAGAATATATTTAAGCTTGGCCGAGATACGTATTTATCGTATTCTTGGTATTTATGATGTTATTTAAACGTTTAATTGTTAAATGTTCTTATGTGTCGTCGTTGTGCTGTGCTGTAACAAATAAAAAATGAAAAGACCATCAAGATTAATTATTTTAAAGGAATCACCTATGATTACAACGAAATATGTTTTTTTCTCAAAATCATTTATTGCTACGAAAGATCTTTCTCGTCAGTTTTGATTATGAATATGTTTTAGTCTTTATGCATTTTATTCATTTTTATTAATAATAATCTTATTTTTGTATTAAGTAATAAAGAGCTAAACATAATTATAAAGCGAAATAAAGGCTTCATAGAAAAATAATCTGCAAAAGAGAAAAGAAAATCTGAGACACCAATCTCCCATCTTGAATTTTCTGCTACTGGGCCTGGCACTATGAAAACATTCAGTAAAGTGCAAGATATGTTTTCATTATGATTTCTTATTAAACTCATAATGTATGGGAAAGTGGAGAGAAAAGATTAACTAAAGGAAAAGAACTGAATGGAAAATCCTGAGTGCGTGAAATAGTTATGATGTGCATTTTGTGATATGAGTTTCATAAGAATCGCAAATGAATGAACTCTTAATCGCCCAAGAACAGAAATTATTGAGTGAATGTTTTCATTTCATAGAAAGTAAAGTTAAAAAAAAAAAAAACATTCAATTCTTGGGCGACTAAAAATGTTCTTAAATGAAACAAACAGAGTTCAATAACAAATCTCAATGAAAACATACATCTTACACTTTACTATAAAATGTACAGTTCTACAATTTATCGCATGTTGTAAAATACAATATGTTTTTATTTGCATTTCTTATGAAACTCATAATATATGGGGAAGTGGCAAAAAAAGATTAACAAAAGAAAAACCCAAATAACCTCATTAATTTCACCTGAAGTAATTTTTTTTTTTTTCCCATTCATGGGCGATGACTACATCTTATACCAGACTTCACGTCCGTTCTTGGACAAAGATTTATATTGTCATGAAACCATTTTATAAAATGTACGTTGTCATCGCCCAATAATGGAGACACTAATAAACCAAAAACATTGAAGATTTGTATATGAAGCAAACTGAGTTCAATAACAAATTTAAAAATGCAGAATCGAAATTAACTTATATTTCTGTTTATTTAAATGAAAAAAAGTTGAAATTCTACATCTAATATTTCGAGAGGATTTCGCCCAAGAACGGAAATTATTTGCTTCATAAAAAGTAAAGTAGATATTCAATTCTCAGGCGAATATGCGTATGTAAATAGCCATATACACGAAGAACAAATACAATTGAAAATGTAACTTACATAAACTTTAAATTCGAAAAAAAAAAAAAAAAAAAAAACATGAAATAATGTAAACAAAACAAACCGTATAATCTCTCGCTTCGCTAGCTTATAAGTTCTGAAATGTGGTCACTGGATCTCATATTTAACGCCTGCTCTTATTGGCTGGCTTGTTCATTGCAGCGGATTGACAGAGAGCTGTAAATAGCCGCTAACCCATACAGTTTTAATAATAAAAAAAAAATCTAAATTGAAATTTTAAAATCCGGCTGCGAAGTTCACTTTCAGGTGATAGTATCTACAAATGACAAAAATTTCAGAGGCCTAGGTGTTAAAATTTCAGCATCGGCGTTAACCTGTATTTTTTTTTAATGAAACGTTCAAAGAGTCATTCATTTGTTTGTAGATTTGCTGGAATTTGAATCTGAATGGCAACAGTATCGATTGTTTAGATCTGATTTCTATGTTTATAATAGCTTAATTTTAATTTAGAACTTAATACATTATAAATGGAAATGATACACATGTTTTATGTGAAGATATGCTGAACAGACATGATTTCAAGTAGAAAAAATTATCATTTAGCTGTCATATGTTAAGATATGTTTTTCATTACGCCTAACATGGCGTTTAGCTACGGTCGATTCGCACACTGGAGTGGTCCGCACCGGCATAGTTACCGGCAATTTCCTGCACTCAGATTTTATTATAAGTAGATTGCTTACCTTAATAAAGTTGATGTAAATTAAAAGCACTGTCTATTATTTAAATGAGTTTCACTCTATCATTGGATAATGATCCATACTACTTACTGCTAGTTTCAGAAGTCTAAATAATTAAAAAATATCCTGGTTAAATTGAAATTGATACACTTAAATTGATTTTGTATATTTTGGATAATATTTTTTTTCTTCAAGTAGCCAATGATTGAAAAACTTTAGACAGGCGAGTGATCTTGGATAAAAAAAAAAAACTGATGTAATTATTAACTTAGCACATATAACTAATTAAATTTGTATTGTATAGGTCTAATGAAATTAACTTAAGGTTAACTATAAGAATACATTTATTGTATCTAACAAAGTTGAAACTTATATGGTAAATTCATAAAGAATAACAGTTTCTTCCACAGGGTTCATACTGAGCTGGGAAGAAAAAATCCAAAGAGTCTAAAAAATTTTAAGGATTTGCCATTTTATTTTGTTGTCGATGTTTTTATTTGCTGCACCGTTATGTGGCATGCACACTCCAATTTTTAATGTCTAAATTGGAGAAAAGAACATTTAAAAAACAAATTTTCCTTTATTAGAATTTAATGGTTAGTACTGAAATTGCACAGTCTTCACAATATATTGCTTATTGATTTCGCAAGTTTAAATACAAAATTGACTATCTACTTTTTTATGCAGTGACCAATGGTCATGTCACAGGGGTGATTTTGAGTAAAAAAAAATTTCTGAAATTCACAGGAAATCTTCTGAAAACTTACACCAGAGAGGGGTGGGGGGAAATCCACTTCTGACACTAGTTATGTGTTTTCTCCGTGGATCTTTGATGAAAATTATGGGGTTTTTTTTCGCGATCTTTTGACGAAATTTGTGGGTTTTTACACATTCTTTTGACAAAATTTGTGGGTTTTTTTTGCGATCTTTTGATGAAATTTGCCGTTTTTTCACGATCTTTTGACAAAATTTGCCGTTTAATCGTGACCTTTTGACGAAATTTTTGGGGTTTTCGCGATTATTTGACGAAATTTGCGTTTTTTCGCGATTCTTTGACAAAATTTGCGTTTTCCCTGCGATCTTTTGGCAAAATTGGTGATTTTTCTGCAAACGATTGACAAAATTAATTTTTTTCGCGACCATTTGTCTGAATTTTCACATTGGTGACCGATTTTTTAAAGTTTTCGGAAATGAATGCCTTCCATTTTCAGAAGTTTTGGAAAATTCAGACTAGAATCGTCATATAAATAGAGATATCAAACCCAAAACACTTATTATGTATAGGGGAGAGGGGGGCACATGTGAACATTACATATTTCACTCAGTTAATTTGAAATAAAAAATTTCAAAAAATTACCAATATATGGTAGTACTGGTGCCACCTTTTGGATGAATTTTCAGAACAATAAGCCATTTTAATTTCTGGTTGTTGTAATTTGTTTATTTTAGAAGGTGTGAAGTAAAAAAGTCTTCTAAGTTATTGAAGTAAAAATTCATTCAAGACATTTTTTAAAGTAGAATATCGGCATTGCATTCTATAGTGGCATTAATTAGGTAAGTCTGCAAAAAGTTTTGTTTCCTTATTTCAATTAAAAATAACTTTTTTTTATAAGTTAAGCTTAAGTTGGTAGATGGGGCACTTGTGAACATGTGGGGGTAGATGTGAACAGTTCACAAGTGTATTTTTTAAGCCTGTGAATGCATTTTTTTTTTTTTTTTAGTTTAAAATTTAATTACCCTTGTCAAACATTTAGCTATAAATTCATTGTTTTTAGGATTGCTTCACATTTTTAATTTACTGGAAGTCAGATAACAATTAAAAGTGGTGGTTTTCTGTAAAAACCAATATGTTTATTTGTTATTATTTAATGATTTCCAGTTTTAAACATATTTATTTTTACTTAGCCCATATTAAAGTATTTGTAAGATATTTTATTTTATGAAAGTAAAATTTAGTCGGCCAAAAAAAAGTGATAAGTAGTATTGTAATAATCACCAATTTTTTTATCACACTTTTACCAGTTTTTAAAACTATGATGCACAATTTTGATATACACATTGCACAACATTTAGAAAAAAATCGAAACACAATAATAGAATTATTCAATAACTTATTTAAAAGTAGCATAGTTTTGCTATGCTTGACTCAAAAGGAGTAGGTATATTAGTGTATAATTTTACCAATAATTTCTTGTATCTATATTGAAATATTTATTGATTTATTGACACAACTAGAAAGAGGGCTTCTAATTAGTTTTTATCACAGTTTTTATTTATAAAAAAATATTTTTGTCTTATTTATGCATGTGTTCAGATGATCACATGTGCCCCAAGTATGTTCCCAACTACCCCTCCACTGGGGCACATGTGAACAAATTTAGACAAGTTTTAGAATGATGATATAAGTTAGAAATTCTTGATAAATGCATCCAAAAGTGTCACCAACAGAACAAACAAATTGTAAATATTCATATAAATCAATTTTTGGTTCAATAGCTCATAACAATTTTGAGAAATAGTCAAAAGTGTAAAAATTGTTCACATGTGCCCCCCTCTCCCCTATCACATACATGATACATCTTAAAGAAAATTTTAAGACCAAAAAAAAAAAAAAGAATGCTGAATGCAACATACAAGAAAAAATATAACAAGTTTTGAATTTATACTTTTAGAACAGCGGTAATCGCTTTCTTTGAAGGTGAAATTTTGACGAATTCGCATTGTTTTCGCGTTTTTCCTCGCGACCTTCTGGGTAATTCGCTTTTTTTCGCGATCTTTTAATGGAATTCGCGTTTTATTTCGATTGTTTAATGAATATCTTAGTTTCTTTCGCGATCTTTTGATGGAAACCGTGTGTTTTTCACGATGCCTTGACGAAATTTGCATATTTTTTGTGATCATTAGACGAAATTTGGGTGTTTTTGCGATCCTTTGACGAAATTCGTGTGTTTTTTGCGATCATTTTAACCCAATTTACCCGGGAAAAATTGCCCATTTAACCCGGGTTTTTTAATAAAACCCGCCCGGGCTGGGTTTTTTACAACCCTGTCATGAAGTAACTGTCATTATAAGAAGCAAAAATTATTTGAAATTTCTGGTATATGAATTAAAAAATCAGCTAAATTGGCAACATTGGTGGGAATAGGAGGAAGTTATCTAGTTTGGGAGAAAAAAATTCTTGCAACCAACTCATTTTCGCTAAGTTCTGCTAATTTCTTATGTTTTCAATGAACTTTGAAAAAAATTTATATCTTTATGATATATTTGTCTGATTTTATGAATTCTATGCAGATGGAAGATGAATACTTTGTGAAATATTGGGTTATTTGTTAAATGAACCTACATTCAAGAAAATATTGTGCGAAATTTGTTATTTCAAAGAGTAGTTTTAATGTCAATAAAAAAAAAAAAAAAGACTAGTACTGATATGACAATTTAAATTGTTGAATGGCATATTACAAATAAGTTAAATTAAGCAAGGGAAGCTACTGTGGAAATTGGTTCTGAGACTGAAAGGTTAAAATTTTAGTTGTAAAGGTAAAGTTCCTTTTATATGTTCGTGTAAAACGATTTTTTTTTTTTTTTTTTTTTTTTTTTTGCCTACATAAATTAAAACAATTCTTATAATTCTACATTTTAGCTTTTACTTCTAAAAAATCAAAATTTCCAGAAAGAAAAGAAAAAAAAAAACAGGTTTTTCGATCTCTAGTTGTGTGTAGTTGTCACACTCACATTATCCTATGAGTTGATAAAATTGATAACAATGTGGATATAAATTGATAACAATGATTGTCAAAATAGATTGCACATTTTAAAAAATATATATTAATAATTATATAACCAAAACAAATTCTTACCGTAATCTCGCATTCTTTGGAGACCGGTTTTCATGCTGACAAGTGTAGCTAATTTATATTGTAAACACTCACACCTAAGTCAAAATATAAATTCTACATTTTCCTCAAACCATCCTGATTTTTTCTAAGTAAGCTTCCTTTCCTTCCTGAATTTTACTAATAAAGAAATTTCAATATTTCCCGGGGATTGATTGTTGGTAGTGACGTTTTGTTTTGTTTACATTGAAACAGCGCCCTCCAGATTCCAGAATCCATTTTTAGAAAATGTTGCCAACTATATTTTACTAACTTGATCGATCGATTTAAAATCGATTCAAGTAAACATAAATAAATAAATCGATTTTCGAAAAAGAAAGCATGGATATGATATATGGATATATATCTATTTTTTTTTTCTTTTAACTAAAATTTGGATTAAATAAAACAGGGATGTGTAAATTTTTAAGGGAAGGGGAGTATTGTAAATCAGTTGCTAATCCCATGCTTAGTTTGAGGTAAATTATAATCCTACTAAAATCTGAAATGACACTTCAACTGGCTGTAAATAAAAAAAAAATGTATAGGCAGCAACATAAAAATTTACCTATCAAATACATACTTGTCTTAGTTTTAATTCCTTAGGCGTTTCTTTTTTAGTTGTACATTGTTTTGCTTAGTTTATAATTTTTTAACAAAAATTAAAAAGAGATAGTGAAAAAGAATAGGTAAACCCAAAGAGATTGCACTTTTTTTATGCCATTAATATATGATTAACGTATTTTCGAATTGTTTTATTTTAAATACAGAAAAAATTTAATGGCTCTAATTTTTTCAAAAAAACCACCTTCAAAATTTAGAAATAATGCAAGAAGCTACACTGTCTTATGATTCTTTTTAAAATATTTCATACTAAAATGACAAAGTTTTGTGTAAAAATTCTCAACAAAAAGAAGTATAATAATAATTTTAAAAAATATGAAAAATATTTTATAAAATTCTTACAAATTAAGTTAAATTGTTTTAGCTTCAATTTTAGTGTTTTAAAAAGATTGTAGACAATTTGAAGAGCATGGATGAACATGAAAACATAAAGACACTTTTTTTAAAAAGTAGAGATTTCTGAGTAGAAAAGCATGTTATGTTCTAACTTAAATATATAACTCCCATTTAATCCAGGCTAAATATTAAAATAAAGGTGTTTCCAGTAGGGATGCACCGAATAGTGATTTTGGCCGAATACCGAATATTCAGCCTACAGGTGAATCGAATACCGAATATTCGGCTTGTCGAATAATTTTCTTTTCCAAAGTTTAAAGGCATTAAAATGTGAAATTTTAAAACAATTTTACATAATATTTAAAAGAGAAACTCATTTTGATAAACAAGAGCTTTTTTCAAGTAAACTTTATGATGAAGAAAATCTGCTTTGAGTTATTTAAGAAGAGGACAGTTATAAAACTTTTTTAATTAATAAAATTTTAAATTTCATGGCTTCTTCTGTGAATTAAAACAAATGAATAAAATTTTCTTAAATTCTAAAACAAACATTTTAAAATCAAAGACACATTGTGAAAAGATTGGAAAAAAAATTGTACAGGATCATATATTATTTGTTTGTCAGGAAGAGACTAAAGTAAAAGTAAATAAGTAATACAATCTATTCAAATTTTATATGGTAGCAACTCAGCAAGAATAACTGTTCTACTCTCTTTGATTAAGCAAGGAAGTTTTTAAATGCATCC
The DNA here is from genome assembly GCA_963932465.1 of Maratus speciosus. Taxonomy (NCBI): domain Eukaryota; kingdom Metazoa; phylum Arthropoda; class Arachnida; order Araneae; family Salticidae; genus Maratus; species Maratus speciosus. Next base: position 335,440,128 of record OZ010800.1, read on the forward strand.
TAAATCGGTGTCTGGAGTGGACGATCATTTTCAGAGATTGTAAACGTTGTTCTTAAAATCTTAGCTAGAAACAGATTATTTACTGAACAATGTTCAGAAACTTGCATTTGTACATAATTAATTCCTATGAAAATCTGCGTGATTGGTTAATTTTCTTAAATAATACTTAACAAACAGCAAATAAATACTGTAAAAATACTCTATTTTATTTAAAAATATGATTCTGTTTCTAATTATTCTGAATATCTTTATAAGTTGACTATTAAACATAGAAGTGGTATAAGGTTTTTAAAAATATGTTTTAAAAGTTTTTTTTAAGTATTCGGTTAGGCCGAATATTTCAATATTCAGCCAAACCGAATATTTGGCAGGCCGAATAGTTTGCTATTCGGCCAAGTCGATTATTCGGTATACTGAATAGTTTGATATTCGGCCAAACCAAATATTCGGTAACATGGCTGAATACCGAATATTCGGTGCATCCCTAGTTTCCAGTGGATGAAGGTGTTGAATACATGGCTTTGCACTGTTTCATTAGTAGAAGAACATATCAAGTGCATATGAAATCATACGACAGTGCTCAGAATCAGGCCCTAACTATATTCAGGGAGCTATGGTTATCAAGTATGCTTCTAAACTATTTTTCCGCAAATAAGAAAAAATTTTAAATACATGGAGTGGAAGGACATATTGTATGTGTAAAATTGTTAAATTCCTCCCAGATCAAAAAAACTATAACCGTATCAATGAAAACCCTGACATTAATATAAATTCTTCACAAGAGTTGGAGAAAAACAGTGATTGAGTGAAGTAACAAAAAATAGCTTGCTCTAAGCTTATTTTCTTCACCAAATAGTCACTTAACCTGTTCATTCAATAGGCTCTTATGTTAAATGGTTTGGTTTTTGCAAACATAAGATAAGGATAGAGTGCACTAAAAATGGCCCCTCCATCCTCCTGAGTATACTAATGCGAAACTTTACATTATATTTCTTGTGAAAAATAATTTAAACAAAAACTTACATATAATGGATCTTAATAAACTCATGCTGTTTCTCCAAAACATTCAACGACAATCTATTGTTAATTTATCACAAACAAAAATGTTTTGAGTTTTAATCTGATCACTGATTATTACAAAAACTTGATTACTATAAAAATATTCTACTAGCACTACTGTTTCCAGTTTTACTACCACAAATAGCAGAATAAGGGGATCTTAGAAAAAAAAAAAGAGCAGGATAAATCTAAGGCTCCTAAATCAGGACAAAAACATAATACCTTCCTTTCCTCAAATTGAAATTATGAATATTAAGCATTAATATTTATAAAGCTTTTGAGGCATTATGAATTTAAGTCATATCAAAACCTCTTTGTCAAAAACTCCTTTTTTAGCTGTCAGTGTGTTAAAAGTTTTTATTACAATTTATCTCTAATAATATTAATAAATTGTTTAAGCATAGAACAATTAGTATCAAAAGACTGTAAAAGATATTATTAGTAGTACAATTAGTATCAAAAGACTGTAAAACTGTTCCAAGACAAAAGAAAAAAATCGCCATATCTAGATTGAATGCACTGTAAAACCGATAGTCATCGGACAATATTTGACTCTTAACCTTTTTTTTTTATTATTTCTACAGAAATACTACACGAATTACTCTTAAACTTCGGCCATTTAATGAATATGCTTGTTTTCTAGCCGAAAAATCAAAAAGAAAAGCTGAGTAAAGCGCATTAAAATTGTCAAATAGATAAAAAGATTCATCTACAATATACAAGACAGCAAATGAATAACCCCATTCCTTTTCTTACAATTACTTTCTTACATCCATATCTGGCCGTAGAAGGGATGGGGTCAGGTGACTGCCTTGGACAGTAAAAAAGAAGCTGTCGAAAATTCACAAAATAAAAACTTAATAATTTTGTTTTTGTTTAGAGTTGAACATAATTTTGAAAATTGGTACAGTAGAACCCTGCTAATCCGAACCCCGCTGATCTGAAATTCTGGTTAATCCGAACCGATTTTATTTTTGAAAATTATACTTGAACAGATTAAAAAAACAGAATAAAAAAATACTCAATAATATAAAATGAAAACGTACACTGTAGGCCTACTTGTAGAAGCCACCTTAAAAAAATCTTGAATATCTGTTTGTTTGCCAGTCACTATAAAATTCTTTTCTAAAATGCGAAAAGTATTTAATTCAGATGATGAAAATTTATTTTTCCTTTGAACAGTTTGATTTCTCAAATTATCTACAGAAGGGTCATTCTATGAAAAGTGAAACCAAAGTACTATTTTGTTTTTTATTTATAAAACAAATAATATTTAATTTATAAAGTCATGTAATACATTTTTTAATAGCTTAGAGTGTGAATTTTCTGAAAACATGCAGTTTAAGTGTAAACAGTAAATTAAATAAAAGTATTAGCACTAAAAATGTGAGAGTGATGAGACTGAGAACATTTCCTTTAAATTATTGGTAAAGTTTAACAAGCTATTGTCATTTCAAAAATTATTTGTAAAAGTTGTAATTAGGCTAGTTTTTGCATTTGAATATTCTATTTTTAAAATTTATAAAAGAAATTAGGGAATATATTATAAATGAATTAGAATTCATAAATAAATTTTGACGCATTGAACTGTTACATCCGTAACAGGCAAATGTTACATCTGTAACAATTTAATCATCCCATGTATTAATTAATAATTATTTTAATGTTTCCACAATTGCAGTTTCCAATAGCTAATACCCTAATAATGAATTATTGAAGAAAAAGTTAAATGTTCTTCCTTAAAATTCACAGGATTATGACAACTGCAACTATATGCAATTTTGACTGTTTTGTGAATTACGTCCGTAACACCTAGATTTTATTTTTTCAAAAATTATGGGAACATTTTTCAGATTTCAAAATTTAATATTCTATTTACAATCCTTGGACCAACCTTAAATATAAAATAATCCATGTAATAAGTATTTGTTTTACATTATTTATGAAGCTTTAAAGTCTCTGTTTGTTACATCCGTAACCATGGAATGACCCAGAAATGTTTTTTTCTTCACCCCTCGTCGACATGGTGATTGAGCTATTTATAGATTCGTGATTTTGAACAGTTTGTAATGGTTTGTTATGTACAGGGGCGTCGCCATGGGGGGATATGGGGGGGGAGCCTCCCCCCCCAATATATGTGAAGTTGGGAAATTTGAGCTTAGACTTGGGGAATTCTAGATTTTTGAGACATTTTCTTTTTTAAAAGTAATAGTAAAATAATTTCGAAATTTTTATTGTTTTGGTGATTATTTTGAGTACTGCAACAGTAAACAAGTTAAATTATCAAAAGAAATACAAAAAGAAATCAGCCACACTCAATCTATCATTGTATTTTTCAGTTCTACAAAAATATTGTACATCTACCAGACCTACATTTCTCTACTCCTGTCCATCAATAACTGACTAACCAGTTCCTTTATTTCCTCCAAAACTTTGTTCCTTTCTCAAAAATTTCCCCCTACCTCCCCTTCTCCCCACAAAAGAGAATCCAGCTATTTCAATCCAAAGGGATTGCAGCTTCTTTTGAAAATTGGAGATCACTTGTGACACAACAGAAAGGAATGTAATAACCTACTTGAAACACAGCTATGGGTAAGAAGATTTGATGAGTTTGCACAACTTTGACTAGTTTTGCGATTTTTGGACAATAATCTCATTCTCGTGATTTTTTTGCCGCAAAAATTAGTTAACCCTTCGCTGTCAAGTAAAAAGCGTTATATGAGCAAATGTGGATATAAGAAGTCGTTAGTTTAGATAAATTTGTCACATTTTACTTTTATTTGTGTGCCGAAATATATATCAGTCCTGTTCGTTTGATTTAAATTTTAAGCCAAAAGTCCAGTGTTCTGTGTTTAAAGCTGTTCTAAAAAGTTACTATAAATCTCAGCACGAAGAACCCCTTCATAATAGGAAAAGAGTTTTCGTGCAAGATTTTGGAACATCTAAAAATCCATTCGAGGATGAAAAAGGTAAAAAATGGAACAGAATTAATTTGGAACAGAATTAATTTGGAACAGAATTTTAGTTTGGAACAGAAATATGACCATGAAAGCAGTCCATCAACTGAGGAAAAAATCGACATGCACTGTAACACTGACACGTTGCACTTGAATAAAATTTTGAAGAAATAAAGATTTCCTTACAGACAAGCTCACAAACTGTTATGAATATTAGGATGTGATTGGAGAAGCTGAGTTCTGAAAGCACCTTAGGAAAACGGTTTCACCAAAGGCAATAGATAAAAATAATAGGACAGCAATGGACATTGATGCACATGAGTTTTAGAGTAAAGAATTATAAGAAATAGAAGAAAACTTCGGAAATTTAGTAAAGGGCTTAAATGACAATGTTCCCTATATCAAGAGAATATTGCAGCAATGCATTCCATATTTAAACTACAATTGTGCAAGGGAAAAGTTAATAATGTTTCACCTGGATATGAGAAACCGGATGTACATGACTTGCAGAGTCAAATAGAAATAAACGAAATCCCAACTCACTTAACAAACCTTTTACTCATGCCATGAAATCCAAAGACTATTTGGGTCACGCCGTCAAACTATATACTCGTACCTTAACATTCACAGCAGCTTATCTTTATGGCGTTGCATCTAATGAAAGAATCTTTAGTCAAATAAAAAATTAAAAAATATATATTGCAAGCTACAATGAGGGATGGCAGACTTGACAGCCTAATGCTTTTAAAATATGAAAGTGAAATAGGGAATTTTATTAAACTAAGTGATGTTATTAACAGGTGGGCTTCTTTGAAGACCACAAGAATTAATATTAAGTGAAAACTAGTCGGATGTGCCAATCCCCAAAATTTTTTCTACTCCATACATGTTAATGCCTCAAAATTTGCAATCACAGTGCCAAAATTAAATGAGAATTCTTTGCCTATAATAACAAACTCTAAAAGTATAGATTTCTTGAATTGTGTGCATTTAAAAAGGAGATATAAGCATAGCATTTTTCAAACAAATCATTGAATTTTGGCACCCAGCCTCTTAGATGTCTGCAACCAAAATTCCTTACTCAAAGTACACAAAAGCGATAGCTTTGGACAGTATAGACCCAAGCCTAATAAGGATCTATTTATATGGAAGTGCTACTTATGTGGAATATGAAGTTTGACTAAATTGCGATACAGCTATCGCAAAATCGTGAAATATGCTGCATAGCTGCGCCACCTGCTATATGATATACATAAAAAGCTAATCTGCATCAAATTATGTCAATGTTTAACTGAATATGACGTTTGATCAAATTCCGTGCAATAGTTTTTGAGATATAATTATCGCTAAAATCATGTAAATCATGAAAAATGCCGCATAGCAGTGCCACCTGTTGGACGATTTACACCAAAAACAAATCAGCACCAATTTTTATCAAGGTACAATCAAACCTCGTTAACACGAACTGTTTCCGATTGCCTCGTCCAGTTGTATGTAATGTAGTTATCCGATAACACGAACTACTTTTAATATGAACAAAAAAAGTTTCCCTTAGAGTGTTCGCGTTAACGAGGTTCGACTGTATAAGTGAATCTCTAAAGTTTTATTAAATTTCGTGCATTAGTTCTTGTGTTAGAGCGCCCACAAAAATTGTATCACATATAGACAGACAGATATTTTCTAAAAACAGTCGAATCGTGTTCAGGACTTACTAAAACGTATAAATCAGTCTAAAACCGGAAGTCGAATTTTTTCACGAATCCAATACTTTCTTCTTGTAAAGATAGAAGAAAGTAAAAAGTGTATTTATTTATTTAGTAAACAAACCCATAATTAGAATTTTTATGTTTTCAGTTTCAGAATTTTTCTTTGGAAAGGAATTTTTTATGCAAAAGTATCATTATAATTATTACACACGCTGTGCATATCATTTTAGTCGAAAATTGGAGCAATTTGTTTCAAGTTGGGAAATTTTCGAATTCTCCCCCCCCGAAAAAATATCTCTGGCTACGCCCCTGGTTATGTAATACCTCATTCTGTAGTTCCATTGGATTATAAACAACAGGAGTGATTAAACAGGAATACCAATTTTTTCTGAAAGTCGTGCCAGAGTATACAGCATGTCGCACCTTAGGATGCCGGGTTACAGGATGTTTACTATACTACTGAGTACTTATAACTTACATTTTTTTCTTTTCATTTTTATCACAATTTCGGCTAATTCGAACTGGCATCGGTCTCAATTAGTTCGGATTAGCGGGTTCTACTGTATTAGGTTCAGAAAAGTATCTAGACTATCTTTAAACAGGAAGAGAGGTATCAGTGATAATTCCACAAAACTGGTGTACATAATTCAGGAAGATATTTTACGATACTGGAATTCATTGTTATGCCTACAGTAAATCCTGGTTTTTGAAATCGTAAGACAATGTGACCCATATTACTATGACTTAAAATGCCTCAATTGTAATAATTTGTAATACTACAACAGTAAAATCTGGAAAAATGAAATCTGTCTATAATGGAATCTGGTCGTAAATGAAAAAACTACATGTTCCCAACAGAAAGAATATCAACAATTATGCCTGCTAAGACAGAAACCTGTATAAAGCGGAATTATTTCCGATTCCTTTTGATTTCTTTTTCCCAGCTTTTAATAAATCAATATTAGACAGAGCTGATTACATATTTCAATACATTACGTATTTGCTGTTACACATTTAAAATTTTAAAATAAGTCAGCTAGTAGAAACTTCGTAAATTTCTCTTTGTAAATTTACTTTTGAAGGAAGGGGAGGCAAAATATATATTTGCTCTGGGTGAAAAAAAGTTAGTTTCGGCCCTGCCTCGCCCTTCCAAAATAAATTTATAAACAGAAGTTTTCAAAGCATTGCTTTTTTAAAATATGAAATAATTACTAGAAACTATATTATTCTTAATATCTTCAGGTTGATTTCTTTAAAAACCAACCTACTACAACCATTTCATTTACACAGACATATAGAGGGTGTCTGAATCAAATGTCTCTAATTTAAAACTTCTATTAAAAAAAAATATTTCTGACATGGGATTGCACTATTTAATGAATATGGCAGTTGAAACTTTAAAGTTGGGTGACAATTTTATTCTGTTCATGCTATGACACACCTGCTGTTGTTGCAAGTAGACAAAGGGAAACATAGCGACACTGCTGGTGGCCCTTTGATGTGGCATTTGCTATGGAGATGTTATCTTGCATCAAAAATGAACTAATTTCTTCAAGCAGGTAATTTTTTTCTGATGAGGCAACATTTTATGTCTCTAACAAAGTTAATAGCACAATTGCAAAATTTGTGACTCAGAAAATCCCCATGACAGATCACGGTGCTTAAGGAGTACCAATGCGGCATGAAATGGCACCACACAATACATCTGACAAAATTAAATGGGAACATAAAGAAAAATTTTCAATCAATGCATGGTCTAAAAGATATAATTTTGAGAACTCTGGCTGGCAGAGTACCTAAAGACAATCAAAAGTTGAAAGCTCAAGGTTAAATATAATTTCAAAAATGGGGCACATAGAACATCTAAACATGTTTGGTTGCCCTAAACTTCGATGTCACTTCAAGACTGGCTTAGGTAAAATCAGAAAATGTGAAGTCAGTAGGATACCAAAGTGAACAGTAAAGCCATTACATAACGTCACCAGAGGCTCAAACTGAATCCTACTGAGAACTAAAAAACAAAAGGAGGCCACATAGCTCACTAATTTTGATGGTAGTTATCTAGTACCTGTCAGCAGCTGAGGTTTGTCAGGTATCGTTAACCCTTTCGAGGACGGTGTCGTTAAGAAAGGACACCTAATTTTAATTCTAAAAGTGACAAACGGCACCAAAAATATTTAATTAAAATTTTCATTTTATAATGTATGTGAAAATAAGTAAATTCGTATTTTCTAATAACTTCGTTTATAAATTCTGGTGTCAGTCCATTATTTCACCAGTTTATAAACAGAATTACTCCGTGCCGGAAAGGGTTAAGCATTGGAAAAAGCACTTTGCTATACCATAACTGGTCCACAACGATTGATAAACAAGCATTTTGGCTTCTACTAGGATCTAAAATGGAAATAAGTTAAATTTAAAATAATAATCTTTAAAATTCAACTAACTAAAACTGGGATACAATTTTGAGCAGTGTTTTAAAAAAACCAGAGGGTATATGCGAAAGTCATTAACATCATGCCTTGAGTATATGCTATAGCTTTATTTGAGAAACAGAGGGTATATGGAGCTTCTTAAAAAAATACAGAAGGTACACAGTGTATACCTCCGTATACCCTCCACTACACCCCTGATTTTGAGACCAATGCTAGCAGTACATCACCCACCGCAGGCTCCCAAAACAGCTCGGATTGTACGGCTCTGATAAGAACCCTTTACTGATCAAGTCCCCACGCAAGAGGCAAGTGCACTCACTGGCAGCCAGGAAAGAACTAAGGACGCCCGAAATTGGCAAACAGTTAAGAGGAGGTAAACCCTCGGTGTTCCAGGAACACCACACACAGAAGCACTCAATCACCCTTTCAGTCACAACAACACCGAAAATACACAATTCACAATACACTGAATTAGCAATTACATCCACCAAGTAGTACGAAGATATATGTTCAGTAAGCATCATTGTATAAGTTAAATGTTATATGTAACTAATTAATAAAAAAAGGCCTAGGATTATCCAATTGCCACAAAAAAATTATAAAATGCACGTTTCTTGTCTAATGTCCATTTCATATTCTAAAGCAATAAAATGTGGTTTTTAACAAAAGGACGGGAGGTTCAACAATGGAAAGGAGATAAGTTTAGATCAAACTTGGCAGAATCTTCTTCCTGTTGCAGGATGTCGAGCAGTTTACTTGTAAAGCCATTAAAGTAGGGATGCAACGGATATCCGGCTGATTTTCCAATATCCAAAATACCGTCGGATATCCGAATCACAATCACCGGATATCCGACTTCTCTTCCTGATATCCGACAGAGTGCAGCAAAGCGAATATGTAAGGATAACAGAAATCATTTGACCCCAAACAATGCCGAACTATTTTGTTTATAATGTAAAATATGAAAGTAAGTTCACTATTCATGAGTAAAAGGTAATTCTCAAAAGATTAAAGAATTGCCAGCTTTCCTAGCATTGATATTTGAACTCTTTATAATAAATTTAAGAATTTACGTTTACTTCTTTTAGAAAATTGTACCTTTACTTTCAGAGTGTAAAACAAAATTTGAAGTTGTTTATTAAAGTATGACTTTATTAATTTTCTTTCTTTCTTTTAAGTTTAACAATTAAACAGGCCTATTTTTAGAAGAAAGTATAGTAATAGAATTTTTTTCGATTTCTGGTTTTCGACGGATTTAGATGTTTTAGGGGTCAGATATCTCAAAACATGTTTATACAAAATGTCTGTCTGTCCGTGTGCCGCCATCGTACCATCGAAAAGTGAATGAAGTTATGCATAGAATTGAACCATTTTTTTTGTGAATGTTTTTGGCTATAGCCAGGCGGCCCTCCTTCAATATAGAAACATTCCATTGGAAGGGGGGGAGGCACGGTAATCGCGATTTTTGTGACACTTTCATTCTTGTACCATCGAAAAGTGTATGAAGTTATGTATAGAATTGAACCAATTTTTCAGGGGTATGCTTTTGGCTATGGCCAGCCGGTCCTCCTTCAATTTGAAAATATTCTCCTGGAAGGGGGCGCTATAATACGGATGTGTTATTTTCATTATTTTACCACTGAAAAGTGTATGAAGTTAAGCATAGAATTGAACCAATTTTGTGGTGTATTAACTTATTCTTATTCTGATTAATTGACTGAAGCAGAAATTTTAGACCAAAATCAAAGTTGGTATAATATTGAACTAATAATATTGAAGTATTAACGTTTGGAACTACTTTTTGAAATATTAAGATGTATGAGATTAGGGATTGACCGAATACCAAATAGTCGATTCGGTATTCGGTGGTTCGGCATGTAAACCGAATATTCGGCTTCGGCCGAATAATTGTGGATAAGTATTTTCTTAGAAATAAAAATTCTATTTTACTTAGAAGTAGAATAGGCTTAATAATGAGTTTTAATATTGTGTGCATGAGTTCGTAGTTCAGCTGCACAATAAAAAACAAGTAAAAAAATAAATAAATAAATAAATAAGGAAGATTGGCATCTTTCCCTTATCATTTAACTTTAATTATTTCTACATTAATTTCCTTAATTTAAATTTATTTAATGTGTATTTTCTTTAATATACACATCAAATAAGTATATCAGAAATCATCTCTGTATATCTAAGGTGTATATTAAAAAAATACACACATCAAATAAGTATACCACTATGCCTATCCTATAGCTTTTATGATCATTAAATTAAAATCGCTCAAATTTGTTATCTTCATCACCACAATGTTAAAATATCAATGAAAATATAAATATGTATATCCGTAATTTGACAGAAAATATAGTTAAATGTACATATTGATATGATACCTTTTGTATTTGAAAACATTCCTATTCAATATGTTTATACAGTAGAACTTGTTTTATCCGAAACTCTTTTAACCGAAGTTCTCGGTTAACTGAAATCCATTTCTAAAACTTTTTTTTTTTTATTATCACATTCCTTGTGTGCAAGCGGTCCTTCCCGAACCACGAGTACAAATAAATATTTCGGATCCCGTTTCTTAGAATTTCTTTGAATTTAACTTGAGCACCCGTGACCCGTAAACTGCGGAGTGAACTAGAACACAGTAAGAGGAAAGACAACCATGCCTGCATGAATGTAGTCTAGCAGGCGAAGAAAACAAACAAATTAGCAATTCTGAAGCTTTTGAATGTTTCACAATAGGTTTAGCATAGCTGGAGCAGCAGAAAGACTGTGATACTGTTGAAGTAATAGTACAGTAGACTCCCTTAAATCCGCGTATTTTTTATGATGTAAACAATGAAATTTACAGTTAGGTTGCAGGAACAAAATTCAAGATGGCGCCGAAATCAGCGACTACCGCTATTTCTTTTTTACTAAATTTTTTGTTAATCATTCTCTTTAGGTTATTACAGCTGATTTATTACTAAATAAATTTACATTACTTTTGATTTTGATATAAATTAGAATATCTATATGATATCACATCGATCTTACGATCACTTTACCACTAGATGGCAGCATAGGACTTTTGTAATCGAATTGAATCGATTTCATCGGTAATAATTTAATATTTTTCTAAATTTTTATTTTACATAATTATTTTAATAATTACTTACGTTTAAACTAATAAATTATTTTAATATTTTACTTATTTTAATGTTTCACTTTATTGTAAGCATTCATTATAATTTCCCTTGCTGAACTACCAATCAAATTAATGTTTCAAAAATGTAAACAAATCAATGACCAGAAATCCACAAAATTCTAAAATCCGCACAACCTCTGGTCCCAAGCTGTGCGGATTTGAGAACCTCTACTGTATTAAAAGAAAATTCGTGATAGAGCTGAAAATCGACAAACAAAACTTTGTGAAATATGCAAAAGGTACTTAATTTAAAATTCAGGAAATTTATTCTTGTATTAAGCACTTGTTATCATAATAAGAAAGACCGCATATATTTGTTCTTGATCTTAAAATTGAAGCATTCTCGATTATCCGAAAATTTTAATTTTCCGAAAGATCGTCGGTCCTGGATAATCGAGATTCTACTGTAATTAGACAATCAGTAAATCAGCTTTGACAACATTGTTTCTTTTTATTTGAATGAACTTTTGTTTTTCTGACAATTTTTATCTTTAATAATAGCCTGTATAGTTTAATATTTTCATAGGTTATTTTGGGTATTGACTAGTGATAAAATAATAAAAAATAAGTGATGGGTTAATGAATTTGTGAGTGGAAAGAAGTCATTAAATTTTTTTGTGTATAGTTAGATTTAAGAGTAAAAATGTATCTGAATTAAATTATTAAAAATTTAATGTTAATTAAACTTTATTAAAAAAGCTAATATATGCAAAAATGTGTATTAAAAATTTTTAAGTATTCGGTTGCCGAATGCCGAATATTCGGTGTACAATTTGACCGAAGCTTCGGTATTCGGCAAAATTGCTGCTTCGGTCAATCCCTATATGAGATAGAAGAAAGTTTTGGGATTGGCAAATCCAACTAGTTGTTTTTGTAACTTAATTATAAATATTTAAAATTAAAAGTAATTTTCTTTTTACTTTTAAATATAAAAATAATTTAACTTAAAATAAAACTAAACGTGACTTAGAGCAAAAACAATATTAAATAATTAAAACAGAAAAAGGGCATCAACTAAACCTATGTTTGGAGAAAATAACTCTTTAATCATGGGTATATTAGTAGATGTTTTATGTTTAAATTATAAAAAGAAAGTATGTAGTATTTCTTTGTGAAAATACTCTACAATTATACACATATTAATTGGTTAAAATTTGCTGTACAAATTATCAGCATTTCATTGTACAAATTAATTATTAGCAATTATCGATATAGTCAATCCCATATTCAAATCCAGTAGCAATTATCAGCATTTCATTGTACAAATAAACAGAATATTTTAATGTTTAAATTACATTTTTTATGCAATATTATTAATATACATTACAGGACTTGAATGGCAGCTACAGGGGTTGAATTTCGAAGCGGGATGGCAGGATTCGTGCCCTGTTTATTATGTCCTATTGTGAGCGGGCAGCTCCTGTTTCCAAAAAATCATTTTCTGAAAATGTTTCTTTGTAAAACGACGAGCAAGTCTCAGGACCGACTGACAAATTTCGTGATATTTTCTACTATCGATGGGCAGATTTCACAGTTTCTTCTTACGACAGATTGACAATTCATGGTTGTTTTTCTGCATCTGACTGAAAAATTTTGCGCTTTTTCTCCACAACCGACTGACGAATTTCACAATTTTTTCTAGAGACCGATCGGTGAATTTCATAATTTTTTTTTCCTCAAGATCAATTTTATTCTGTGACCGATTGGCAAATTTCCCTGTTTGTTCTTGCGACATACTGATGAAAGTAACGATTGTTTTTCTGCATCCGATTGAAAATTTTCGCGTTTTTTCTCTGCGACCGGCTGAGGAATTTCACGATATTTGCTGGTGACAGATCGATTGACGAATGTTGTGATATTTTCTCGCTGCCGATTTCCCCTGCACTTCAGTTTTCTTCTTGCGACTGGTCGACAAATTTTTTTATTTATTTTCACAATGATTGACGAAATTGGCGATATATTTTTTTTATGACCGATTTATGTATTTTGCGATGTTTTTTCTCTATGCCCAAAATAGCAAATAACTAAAAGGGCAGTAATGGCCACTGAGCCCTACCAAATTGGCCAATAGTCAGCACTCAACAAAATGAAATTACACTTGTGGTGCACATGAAGAAAAAAAAAATTGGTTGAACTTAAGAAAACATGTTTAGAAATAACAAACTATTTGATTCTTGCAGTTCACAGATTAGGACATGACTTTTTGAAATCAACCTTTTATCGTGTAATAGAAAAAATCAATGACTATTCCCCTTTCAAACTTTGGATATGGATTTAAAATTCCAATGCATAGAACATAGTTCGATTAACGAAAATACCAGGGACTACAGTTTTGACTATAATTCCATTAAGGATACAATAAAACAAGTTTGTTCAGAAGTGACATACAATCACCGTAGGATATTGACAATAGAATCACCGATATGCATTATTCATGCATTTTTAACTTATTGTTAAAAAATAATGCACATCAGATTTTGCAAAGTTTTCTAAAATTTTTTAACAGAGCATAACCATGCGTTTCCGCTAATTTGTAAAGTTATAATAGTTGGTCTGTGCTGTTTGTCAAAAGTGTAACTTGTGAAAGAGGCTAAATCACGCAAAATGGAATAAAATCTAAATTAAGAAATTCATTTAGAAACCCAATTGTTAATCGTCCATAACATTAGGTGAAAGTTGAAAGATAGACATGGTATATATAAAACTTGATTCTGTTCCTTTGTTTTAATAAAAATAAACATTTTGGATAATTATCTTGAGTTGTTAATTTAAATTATTTTAATGGTATTTTGTCATGTCTGTATAAATGTGATTCTTTAAGTGGCACATAAAAAATAACGGGAAGATTTTTTTTTTCCTTCCTAACAGTTCAACTCACCCGCATTTTTAAATGTTGGGTGGGAAATTCCCCTCCTGGGGAAAACTTGAATTTCAAGCCCTGATATTCAAAGAGATATAGTTTTTGTAAATTATATTTCAATACATTTAAAATGTTTTAATGATGTGTGAAACATGCTTGTAATTTATTGTTCTGAGATGGCGTTATATAAAGAAATAATTCACCATATAACTAAAAACATATTTAGTGCCGGATATCCGGCAAAATCAATATCCGGTGCATCCCTACATTAAAGATGAAAAACGTCACATGACCACAAGAAAAGACACCAACACCATGATACATCTATCTGGACTTTTAAGGTGCTACACTAGTCATGTGAAAAGACTTGGATGCTAATGATAATCCTACAGGGAAGTTATTTTCAAATTTCTTGCTTTAAGTTTATTATTTTTGAACGATTTTTTTTTTTTTTTTTTTTTGCATAGGATAGCTGAGGACAATCTCTAACAGGGCCAGTTTTTACTTTTTCAATTTTGGTTTTGATTTAAAAGAAAAAAATTACTTTCACTTTCAGAACCAATTTTGAAATTGAAACTATGCCAACATAAAAAAAACTTACTAAAATCAAAAAAGTAAATACTAGCCTGGTAGACCTCATCTACCCTGCGCAAAAGAAATCATTTAAAAATATTAAAATGTGAGATATTTGAAAATAACTTTCCCATAGACTTAACTTTAGTGTTCTCTTCCCGTGACTGTTCACGCAAAGGAACAAGAATACTAATGTTAATCCTATGGGGTGTTATTTTCAAATATCTCACTTGGATTTTAATATTTTTGAATTTTTTTTTTGTATAGCACAGCTGAGGATGATCTATAACCGGGCTAGTTTTTACTTTTTTATTTTGGTTTCAGACATTCTTTTTATTATTACTTTCATTTTTGAAGCCAGTTCTAAAATTTAAATTATCCTAATATAAAAAAACAAACCAAAATCAAAAAAGTAAAAACTAGACCGATTATAGATAATCCTTAGCTATACTATGCAAATAAAATAATTCAAAAATGTTAAAATCCAAGCGGGATACTTGAAAATAACGTTCCTATAAACTTAACATTAGTGTTTTCATTTCTTCCCATGACCAGTGTGGGTTGTTAACATTACCTTGAGAGTTTCTTTACATTAGTGTATGTTCTTAAGTCACAAGAAGGCTCCACTTCGTTGTCACTTGGGCACATGTCAAAAAAAACAACCATCAGAGTGATTTTACAGTGGAGTCTTGAAATGATGGTTACATGACAATCACAAAATGAATTCATTGCAACGTCATTTGGGGACTAATTACAAAGGAACAATCACAGTGACTTCTCAGTAGAATCACCAAATGATGTTTACTTAGGAGTAATAATGAGATGTATGAAATATATTCCACTTTGGTTCTATGTAGTGATTATGACCATTTGTGACATGAAAGTGACACCACGTCCGCTGGGAAGAAAGTACGTATTAGCTAAAAGCATGATATATCATTCTTTTGATTACACACAATTAAAAGTTTATCATTTTGTTTTTGTTTCTTAAGGAACCCCAGTGTATTTAATCCCTTTGCCCATAACATTCAATATGCTAATGGTATAGTCCATGTCAATTCAGGCAGCCAAAGAAAAAATCTTACCTTCATAGTCTCAGAAGTTTTTGAATTGAACATATGTTAAAATTCAGGAAAAAATAAGATAACTGTATATTTTTGTTTTGCCCAAAAAAATTCTTGGCCCGAGATACAGGTCGCCAAAGGTGGCATCCTGGGCACCATTTCCCATTCGAGATTTTCAATAAAAATTTAAAGTGCTCAATCTCTAGAATGGTGCAAGATATTTTTTTGCGGTTTTTCTTATTATAAAGATAATATATTTTGTTTAAAATGATATACTTAATTTTGAAACATGTTATTTAACTTTTCTTGTGGCAGCCTTTTGATTCTTTCTTTTTATCAAAAATATTTTTTTTTCAAAGATGCCAATCCCAAAAATTTTGATTTTTTTGCTGTATATCAATACCATTGAGTACTACCTTCCCTGTAAAGGAGAACTTCCACTTTTGATAAGTTATACAAGGCGTGTCTAAAAAGTTCGGTGAATAGAAGCATAAAACAAAACATCTTAACTATGTGCTTAAATGAAGTGTACTAAAATATACATTCTGTAATATATGTGTTGCAAAGAATATTAATTATTCATTTACAGATCCACACAAAAGAATTCCGTTGGATAATGGTATAAGGGGAATATTGTTTACAGCACATTTTAATTATGCTGAACTCTCACATATCATGAAATTGATACATGTTGCTGAGGTTTACAAGTTACTTCCTGTGTAATAAAAAGTGCATAGCATTTGTAAGGACACACAAAAGATTTCAGATACTTTACTGTACATGAAATACTATATATTAGCGATGATTGCTGGAAGTGCTTTTTTAGTTGTGATATGAGTTTTTAACTAAATTTTTCCATATTACGTTGTGTGTATAATTGCTGCAGATCATATACAGGCTACACAAAAGAAATCATAAGGGTTACTGAGTATAAACGAAAGTACTAGTTTAAAGGTGATTTTTAAATGAGTTATGCATTTTTACGCTGAATTCCATATAGTATACTAAGATATATTTGTAGATTATAGATAAAATGATATACAGGTCCACGCAAAGAATTAGATATATGGCCGACTATGGATGATAAAATTTGGAAGTGTAATTTAACTAGTTTTAAGTGTGTTTTAGTCATAATTAAATATTAGCTAAATAGTGACAAGCATAAAGATAGTAGGTAAAATACAGGGTTGTATGAAAGTATTCAAGTATGCTTCCGTCTATTGATATAAATTTCTAAAAGTCAAATTCCAACCTATTTAGGTGTTTTTAACACTTTCCAACATTGTTAAAAGTCTTTATGGATTCAGTTTGTCTGCCTGAACTCTAACTTGCATTAATACAGTTGTATTGCTGTGTAATTGATATTTGTTATTAAGATTGTTTTACTATGCAATGTTCGGTAGTCAAAATAAAGTATGCATTATTAAATGTTATGAAAATTGAATTAAAACTTAAAACTTAAAAAGATATTAATAAAAGTTTTCTTCATTCTATTTAAAAATCCTATAATACATAATTGATTCAATGATATACCATGATAGGTAACGATTCTAGATTGCCATGGTGATTAAGTGCTTTTTTGAGATGGATTCATATTACTGAATTTAATATAGAGTCTCTAAAATCCGCACTTCTAAAATCCACAATCTTCTGAAATCCGCTTGAATTTCAAAATGTAAACAATGAAATTCCAGTTAAGAAGTATTCTTTACAATTTTTATTCCAAATATCAGCGAATGAAAATAAAATTATTTTTAATGTAAATTTATGAGAAAATAATAATTACACTGGATATTACGCAAATAAAATGCTTTTATTTCACAGAAACCTACACACAACAAAATGTAAAACAATAGAAATTGATGTGAAGCGTAAACAAGCCCACAAAGTTTTTAGTAATGGCACAATCTATCAGTCACTATAGAAAGTAGTGATTTTTTTTATATTTCATGTGAAGTTGGCAACGCTCATTTCATTATTATTTTGCATTTGCTTTGAGTTGTATAGACCAATAGCAAATAACGATTGTTTACAGAATTCAAAAGAAACTTCATCAAGGGAAAATGAAAGTTCTCAAGCAAAGAACTATACAAGAAATGTTTAAAAAATTGTAATAAAAAAAATTTTTGGGTATTAAAATTATAATGTACAGTTAAATAAATGGGATTAAAGTTTTGATTTGCTTAAGTTGAATTATTACAAGCTCTTCTTGTAAATGGATACAGGAAAGTAAAGTACAGAAAAAAAAAAAAAAAAAAATTAATCCACAATCTGCAAAACTCTAAAATCCACACAGCTTGGGACTGAAGGCTGTGCGGACTCTAAAATCCTCACACAACTTCGGTCCCAAGCTGTGCAGATTTTTGAAACTCTACTGTATATAGAGAATCATAATAAATTTTGAATTCATGCCTTTTTGCTCAAGAGTAACACTTATTGCACCAAGATCTGAATATTTATAAAACTAATTATAGTACGAACGCACCTCATTTTCCACATTTGATATTGCAATTTCTAACTTGTTTAGGATATATAGTAGGCTTACCCTTACAAATATGATACAAATAAGCAAAAATTCAGTGGCTTTTACTGGAACTATATATATATATATATATATACAGTGCCTGTAACATTCTCTGAATTTTTTAAATGTTTCTAAAACTTGTTAAACTCAAAAGTGGAAGTTCTCCTTTACAGTGAAGGTAGTTCCCAATGGTATTGATCAACAGCAAAAAAAAATCAAAATTTTTAAAATTGGCATTTTTGAAAAAAAAAAAAAAAAAAAATTTTTTTTTTAAAGGCTGCCACAAGAAAAGTTGAACACATATTTCAAAATTGGGTATATCGTTTTAAACAGAAGAATATATCCTTAAAATTAAAAAAAACACAACAAAATATCTCGCACCGTTCTAGAGATAGAGCACTTTAAAATTTTTATCGAAAATCGCGAATGGGAAATGGTGCCGGGAATATGAACCTTGGCGGCCTGTATCTCAGGTCAGGAATTTTTTTTGGACAAAACAAAAATATACAGGTATCTTACTTTTTCTTAAATTGTAACATATGTTCAATTTAAAAACTTCTGAGACTATGAAGGTAATCTCCCTGTCTGAGTTGATATGGATTCAACCTAATGAATTCTCTCCTGTGCCCAATACATTTATAATGTATGGTAAGTCTACCATATCTCTATTGATATATTCAAAAAGAATGTTTAAAATTTTTAAATGTCAATAGATAGCTTCGGTATCCAACGAAGCCGATATGGAGAGTTGTTTCGAGCATGGATCTTCAAAGTACGAGATAGAACTTTTCTTCCAAAAGATACAGAAGGATAAATAGTTTTTGCGAATTAACGTATCAATCTTAAAACAAATCAAGTGAATTTTTTTTTTTTGGGGGGGGGGATGGTGAATTATCTGATACAGATCAAACAGAATATAAATCCTGCAATGTTATTATACGTAGTTTTTTAAATTATCACACATCAAAATAATTTTTTTTACCATGTTATGAACATAATTTAATACCTTCAAAAATGGTTTTAAATGTAGATATGTTTTGTTTATAAGTTTCCCTGCCTTTACATAAAGGATAAATAAAATGAAATTCTAATGCTTGCAATGCTGTTTATATAGAGAAAAACCAAGATTTAAATAACATGTAAAAACTGCAGCATTTATATGAATTTGCTTTTAAAATTAGGCTTAATAGAAAAGATCACAGCATGATGCTCTATGGTAGCTAGTCGTAGACAAGAGCTTTCATTCGCTCTTAAAGGGAGCAAAGTACGTTACTTATGTGGACGAAATTTTAAGATATGTTTACAAATTTTTTTTTTTTTTTTTTTTTTGGCAAGCTATAGAAAAGGATTAAAAGGATGCTTTTTACTTTTTCTATTTTGTTTAAAAGGTTTGTTATTACGAGTTCAGAACCGGTTTCAAAAGTGAAAGTACCCTAATTTTAAAAAAAAACTGCAAATAAAATCGAAAAAATTCTATTGTAGAGATCAACCTCAGCTAGCGAATGAAAAAAAAATTATATAAAATTTTAAATATTGAAATGCAAACGAGATATTCTAAAAAGTTTCTTCTATAGGATTAACATGCGAACGGGTGTTGCCGGTGAGTGAAATAACCCCTTAAGGGGACTCTTTGACAAAACCTGTTCCGTAATGTTAAACCTATTGCAGGTTATTTTCGAATTTCTCATTTAAATTTGAATATTTTTAAGCTTTTTTTTTGCATAGGATAGCCGAGGTCGACTTCTAATATGGCTATTTTTTAATTTTAAGATTTCAGTTACAGATTTTTTTTTTATATAGGTACTTTCACTTTCGGAACCGGTTTCAAAAGTGAAAGTACCTTTATTAAAAAAATCTGCAACCAAAATGCAAAATTGGCCTATTAGAGATCACACTCAGCTATCCTCTGCAGGGACCCGGAGCTGGAGCTCGGAGCGCTCCGGAGCTGTGTTTTTCCTGGAGCTGGAGCTCTAAATTTTCCCCAGCTCCAGGGCTCTTTTAGTTTTTAATATTCTTTTAAATCTTTTTTTTTTTTTCAGTCTTTTAAATTGCTAGGCTTAAAATATTTTAATTACATCATTATTCAGTATTTTAATTATATCATTTTTTAGGTTTTTATTATTATTATTAGGGAAGGAAAACTTCTCAAAAATGGCAACACTACTTTACTTCTACTTTCTACTTGAACTAAGTGACAACACTATTTGAAAACAAATATGGCCGCCTGTTGTTTACATGTGTAGTCGTACAATTTTGGCTGTTCGAAAAGTGTAGAAGAAATTTAAGATTTTTGTGTTTAAAATTCTACCAAACTTTCTATTTTAAAAAAAGCAAAAGCTAAAAGATGTCATATTTCTTGAACAAGCATTTCAAGTTTGATGAGAAGAAAAATGCATTTTGTCAGATCTTTAATGAAGATAGAAAGTATTTGTGAGCAAAAAATTAAACGTGTAAATTAAAATCTGCAACTTAAAAGCGCAAAGTCGGAGCCGAGTTGGAGTCACGGTATTTTCTCTAGGAGCGGAGCTGGAGCATCAAAAATTGTTCGGCTCCGGGTCACTGATCCTCTGGGTTAAAAATATTCAAATGTAAACTAGAAATTCGAAAACCTGATGTCCAACGTCACAGAGCAGGTGTTTTCAAGTGAGTGAAGAGTCCCCTTAAGAAGTATGTACAAATGCAGTTTTGGCTCTTTCGCCACTTCATCCATGTTTTAAAAAAAGCTAGTCAATTTGAATCTGCAGAAAGTTTCTTTTGAAAATTAAAGAGGAGAAAGGGCAAATTTTAACCAGGGGTCGATGCAGGTTTTTATTCTTGGGGACCATTTTGTGAAAAGTAAAAGTTATTTTTGTGAAAAATAACGTTTTGTAATGAAAGTTGAAATCCAGTTACTCGAATTCGAACCAAGCATTTATTAACTAAAACTTCTTCAAATCGTCTTGCTAGTTTTTGTTCTGGGTGAACAGGTTTTATTTACTAATTACACATTCTAAAACAGTTTCTCTCTATTCTAAAAAAAAGTAACTACCGCTGTCACCGCCACCGGTTTTGAATTTTTTGTGACCGGAGGTCTTTCTTTGTTAATATTAAGCAAACTATTGCATACAAAAATATGAAAATCGGTGGAATTATAGAAAAATGTTTGATCAGTTTTCAAATCGAAGAAATATTTAAAGAGATATTTAATGCTAAAGTTAGACAAAATCGTTCCATTAAAAAAGTTTTATAGGAGCAAAAACTGTACACCGGAATTTAATCATTTTTAGATCATTTTATGCGTCAAAATTTCTCGGTGTGCAAACTGCACTCAGTTTATTAATTTGACTCATTTTTTGAGGTTTTATTTCTATTTTAAATTCAAATTTTCAGCATTTTGAGAGATATTTCTTTACACATTTTAGAAAATGTGTATTGATTTAAACTGTTGCCAAATGTATAAACAGCGCAAATAATATTTGCTTCAAATTAAAAATTTACTTTACACGTGACTATTATAAACAAGAAAACGTAAAAAGCAGGAACTCATTGAGACTTATCATAAAAACCATATTACACGTGAATTTTAAAAGTGAAAGAATGTTGTAAAATAATAAATTCATTAGGAAGCGTTAGAAGTCTTAAATAGGAGAAATTACGTCACATTACACATTACGTAAAATGAACAAAAAATAATATTGCAAAACAGTTTAAATTTAAAAATTGCGCGAGACATTTATGTAATATTTTAAGTTATTTTCAACTATTTTTATTAGGATAGCGCAAATAATATTTCATTTCTAACAAAATTATTTTCACATGAATAATCAAAGGAGAAAGAAAAGTTTAGTGAAAATTACGTCAGATTAAAAACGATACATTTAAAGTGTCATTAAAAAAAAACTTTTTCGCTTTACTAAAAAATATCGGAAGGCAAAGCCTCTGTTTATTTAATTCATTTTATATTAGCTTATTTTGAAATGTCAACTGATTTTATTTAATCAAAGACGGAAACAGTCATTGTATCATTTAACAGCCGCTGATTTGGCTTAAAATTCCCCAATCAAAGAGAAATGAATAGAAACCCGTTTATAGAGAGATCGCCACTGTTTTTAAACTTAATTCAATCTTCCGAAATATTTTTTAAGCCGATCAAATTAGCGTGCTTTTCGAGTCTGCGGTGTCTGAACAGGGGTTGACGAGCGTAGCTCGTAGGGGGCAGCGCCCCCTAGTTTATGAAAAAGAATTTTATGTAGGGGCTTTTATTAAAAGGAATTTTGTGGACCATTTTATGAAATTTATTTTTGTGAAGGGGTCTATTTTAATAATTAGATTTTTGTGAAAGGATCCTAAATAGGGCCCAAATTTTGTCTGGATTTTATGCGGAAACTAAGTATACATATGCATATATTTTGTGAAATATGTAGTAAGTAACCTGTACTTACAGAAGTATACTTCATTAGAATACAGGATGGTCAAACTCCCCAATCACAAAATTCCATGTTAACCTATGGGAAAACTTTGAAGTGCAATGACTTATTGCATAATTATTAAAATATGGTTTTCCCCATCAGAAAGTACACATCAGACAACAGTGTGCATAAAAACTGTCTCCTTAATTTTATCTTAGAAAAACATGAATTTTAAGGTGAGAATTTTTAAAAATGCACATCAGCATCTCACGTCTACTTTCCGGTGGAGAAAAACTTATTATTATAAGTCAACATGGGATATCAGGATCAGGGAGTTTCAGTGAAGTAGCCCGTTTTTCTCTTGTCCAGTCAGGCGAGAACATTTGTGAGGTAATGCTAAAATCTTTGGGGAGGTTTTTTGCCAATCTCATTTGCAACTTTTTTTTTTTTTTTTCCATTGGACAACTGAAGTCTATTCCTACAATCACCTTTTGACTTCTGATTTTTTTTTTTTTTTTTGGCTTAGATATGTTATCCCTCCCTCCGCCATCTTGGATTTTTTTCTTGCATGAAAACTCCTTTTCCGCCAAGTAGTAAATGTCGCCAATGGTTAAATATTGTTGATAGATTAATATTAAAAAAACTGGAATATAATAATTATAACTAGTAATTAAAAAAGCTTTTAATTCACGCCCAAAAAAAATCCAAGATGGATGGAGGGATAATAACACATCTGTTCTTTTTAAATGACACCTTTCAAAACCCAACAGTGTTTCTTCACCTTTTAAGGCTCTGGTCCCATTAGGGAAAGAGTCGCGAGATAATGGTAAACCTATAGGGAGGTTCTTTGCCGATATCTCATTTCCATAGAGATTTTTAAATAATTTTTTTTTATAATTGAACAGCCGCAGTCTATTCCTACAGTCGCCTTTTTTACGACTTTCAATTTTGGTTGCAGTTATGCCTACAGCTGTCCAATGAAACAAAATTTTAAAGTGTCGAAATGCAAATGAGATATTACAGGGTTCCTACACAATTCTGGTAAAAAAATTCCCTGACTTTTCCAGGTTTTCCCTGACCTTTCTCAGTAAAAATTTAGCTTATATATTGTTGTAAAACCCTCCACAATGGACTTTAATCTAGATAAATGCTAGAAAAAAGTATGTGCTGTATGAATTTCTGCTTTTTTAATTAATTTTCATATTGTTATATAGTTTGCAGAAATTTTATATAAAAAGTTTAGTTTGGATAAATAATTAATTCAAAATTTCTTTATGTATGACGATAATAGAAATTCTGATGGAAGTAGTACATCAAAAATTCCCTGACATTTCCCTGACTTTTTGCATAAAATTTCAATTTCCCTGACCCGTAGGAACCCTGTATTACCAATCAAGATATGATTATTCAGAATATAAAAAAGGCAGTTTATAGGAATCCACTGGAAGCAATCATGGATAAAAATCAAAATGCCCTACATCTAAATACTTTTACTTCAAATCCTGGATGTTAGGCATATCACACACTGCACAAACAAGCGACAGAAAAGTGTAAATCAAGAGACATTTCACCCTGATAAAGGAGAAACCGGTTTGAACTACAATTTATTTGTCACGTGTCTGACATTTTTGTCTGTTCAGTGTGTAATTTGCCTTAGACAACCACATTATACCATGGTATATATCAAGCAATGCAGATGCAATAACAAGGCGTAGCACTTTTCTCTGGAAACATTCAGGGGTCAGCCGACATAAATATTGATAATCTTAATCAATATGCTAAGAGCTTCATTTAGTAAAATTATATAACTCTTTATTTTCTTGCAAAATTTGTGTTTTGGTAGTAATTAAACATTGAATTTTATATACTAATAGCCATTTATAAAATTTCATTTATTTTTAAGCTTATAAGAGGGGTGTCCATTACTGGGATGCTTAGTCAGTTTCAATTAATGGGCACCATGTAGGCATTTCTAAAGATGCAATTTCAGTAATGTTTATAGCGCATAAAATATTTTGACTTAACTGAAAACCTAAATAATCAAATTTAGTTTTTAAATAACTCTTTCCAAAACGTAATAACACAGAAATTTTTAAATAGCTGCTTTTAAGTTATTTTATGGGGTTAATAAAATTTCAATATTTTAATCTTTTTTTTCAATGTATTCTATCTTGCATATTTTATAATCTGGCAATCAAACCAGTCAGGAAGCAGATAATATTGTTTAAGGGTACAGTCAAAGAGAGGCTCATAGAACTTAATTGTTTTTATATAAATGGAGTGGGATTAAGGTTTCGGTCCCTGCCAGCGAAGACACCCATGAGCTAATGCTAATCCTACGGGGAGGGATTTATCTTATATCTTGTTTGCATTCCGACATTTTTAAATAATTTTTTTTGCATTGATATCAGAGGTCCGTCTACATCGCACCTTTACTTTTTTGATTTTGGTCACCGTTATTTTTTATAACGTTACTTTCACTTTCAAAACCAGTTCTGAATATGAACATGTCATTCTAAAAAATGTCCGCAACCCAAATCGAAAAAGTAAAGGTGCGGTGTAGAGACAGATCTCGGCTATCCAATGCAAAAAAAAAGATTTAAAATGTCGAAAAATGAGATATTAGAAAAAAAACCCTCCCCATAGGATTAGCTTGTGAATGCCTTCAGCGGCAGGAACCTTTTAAAAAATCTATTTTCTGTCTTAAATGTTTGCACTTATTCATCTCAGACGCTAAGAAGAAAAAAAAAAAATGCAATAATAATGAGTTATAGTAACAATGAAACCAGCAAAATCTGCAGCTCAGTGACTTCAAACATCAGTTTTACTAGTGCCAAAACTAAAAGGGGGGGGGGGCATGTGCCCCGGCACCAGAACGAAGGGATGCCAAGATTTTGTTGATTTTTCTCATTTCTATGTTTAGCACAGTATTGTTAAAACAATCCTGTCTGGGATATGACAAAGCACAGAAGAAACTAAAAGATGATATAGTATAAGGATCCCGTATAAAGCTGAATTCCCCCCCCAAACAAATAGGACATAAAACAACTCTTCAAACAAATAGGATCTGAGAACAGCCTTAAATAAATGTTTTTGTTTTACTTTTTGTTTTGTTATGATTTATTTAATGAAAATGATTGTTTAATTTAGTATTAGTTATATGCAATTTTTAATATATGAACGTCATAATTTGCCTTTTTATGTAGTAAATTTTCTTTTCCTTCGAAAAGCAATAATTTTGATGACCCAAAGTTCGGAAAAATCCGAAGTTCAGACTTGGTCGGAAAAATCCGAAGTTCAGACTGTACTACAAACTTTTAAATGATTACCTTTTAAACCCTCCACTGTCTGAATATTCAGATAACCGATTGCCTGATATTTAGTATTTTAAACTACCTATCAATCTAAATTAAAATATCGATATTCTGGTAATTACGATAATTGATGCAAACAGTGTATAATATCAAATATTTTAATTACTGGTATCAATTGGTTAAATTTGAAAATGACTTGTTTCATTAGTATGCTCCCATTAAATTCTGGTTCTAAATAAATAAATATTGTCAAAAAATTATATATTCATTGGGTGTATATTACTGGCATTTTAGGTGTTTTGATATTTCTGCTATTTACAATTAAATTTTGATACACATTGGGAAGTGAGACTGGAAATGGTTAAATATTGTTGATAAATTAATGTGGAAAAAACCAATATAATAATTATAAATATTAATTAAAAATTGTTTTGAGAAATTCTTTAAAAAGGTGTATGGAAAAAACTGGAATTATAAATATTAATTAAAAATTGTTTAGAGAAATTCTTTAAGAGTGTCCATTACTGGCACATCTACCGTATAATTGGCTAGAAAATGTAAGTGCTATTTTACAATAAAATTTCTGCAGTTTCAAGCTTACATATGCTTTATAGAATTGTTGAAAATTGCATATTAAAGGAAAAGAAATTGGAATTTCATGTTCATACTTAAAAATTGTGATAAAATAAATCGTATAATACTTTAACAATAGTAGTATTAAAAAAAAATTAGAGGTTTCGCAGCTATTATATGCTTGCAACAGTTGCACTGTAAAGCATGTTTACATGGCCGAAACTGAAAAAAAAGCTCGGGTGTAAAAATATTTTTGGAGATTTTAGAAAAATCCTTTTGATTATGATATCAAACTTCAGACAATGTCTTTAGATGTTTGCCTTCATTGAAAAAATTTCAAATATTTATTAATCCACTAATCATTCAGAGAATAAAAAGCATGTAAAATTACACATGCTTCAAAGTAAAAATATCTGGATTAAATACAGCAGAACTTCCCTATTTAACAAAGTTTTCTACATAACGAAATTTTCTGCTGAACCTTGGACACCATTCACGTGTAAATTAATCTCCATATTACAAAAGATATATATTCTATGTAACCAATTTTATTCCACTTCCATGTATGTGCAGTATTCAAACTGAAGAGATTGCTTTTCCGATGGATGTATACATTTTCGCATATACAAACCGCATAAATTATATAATTTATAATGTATAAATTTCTGCAGTTTGTATGATACGTGAAAATTTTAATTAACAGTATTTTTATAAATCTGTACAAAGTAATATTACAGACTTTAAAAATTAAGGATCTGTAATGCTGCGAAAAGAGAAAAGGCACGCTATGCTTCAGTTTTTGTTAAGCTCTATTATGTGTCTTGTAGACATTCTAATTAAATTGGTCTCATACGGCTACATTGCATTAAAACAAATTACTGCCTGAATTACATATTGCATCTTTCCAATATTTCCCTTTTATGTGTATTTTATTATACAAATTTCATGAATTTAAGGAGATTTCTATTTAACGGATTTTCTTCATAACAAAGTGTTCAGGTGTAACGATGAGACTTCGTTAAATGAAAGTTTCGCTGTAGTTATTTTTGCAGATAATTTCACAATTTTTAATTTAAAATTAGAATAAGGGATGGTAGTTTTAATTTAATAAAGAATGATCAAAGACAAAAAGTATTTCTAAATCTATAGGTGACAATGCTTTAATTTAAAAGTTCATAAACATATTTATGCTAACATTAACAAATAAAAACATTTTTGTGCTTAATTAGGCTTTGAAAAGTTCACTTCAAAAAGGTTTCACTTTGCGAAATCCTATGGAAGATGGTCAATTTCTACTTTTGTATACTTATAAATCTGTTCTACAAGATTAAATTTTGCTTAGGTGTTTTGTTTATCTAAAGAGTTACTCCTCTGAATTTTTTTAAAATTATTTCCAAGGCTGCTACTGAAAAGCTCCAGTTCTAGAAACGATGATCTTTTTAGTTACAAGACAACTGATCTTTTAAATCACTTATGGACAAACTTAAAAGTAAGACAAGATCTCTTAAGTGAAATAGAAACCTAAATATTTAACCTTAAAATCAGAATTCATGCCTTCCTACAGAAATAGGATAGCTAAACTTTATTCTCAGTATCATAACAGGACAATTTAAAACTGAATTTCTATGAAAAATATAGCCAACTTTTTAAAATTTACAGTAAAATATAGAATAATTTTGCAATTCATTATTTCATGTATTTAATAATTTCTAAAACTTCCTCCAAATGCATAAATTTAGCCTTTGTCAACATATTAAATGCAAACAGCAAAATTTACTGTACTTCCTATACTTCATGCTGCTAAAAAGACTAAATTACGTTGAGTATAATGTGAAAGATGTGCATGCAAATCAGATTCTGGACTTATACAATTTTACCTTTTAAATGAAAAACTGGTTTTTCACATATTTCTCAATAATTACCTGTTGTCTTATATCTTTACTGAACTCTACACTAGTTAGCTCAATTATTTTTATTCCTTTTAATGCAAAAAACAGATCTGGCATTTGCAAATATCGACTCAATAACAAATTCTATTATTGGATAACAATACTTAATTCATAACTGTACAAGAGTAAAAAAATTAAAGTTAAGAATTTTGCTAAGAATAATATCCTAAATAGTGCAGAGTTCACCGAAATAATTGTGACCTTAACTTATGAATAAGGAGCAAAGAGCAAAGTAGTGTAGAGCCAAAAGTTTACCTTTTTTGCACTGCCACTTCCCAATAATTCTACCAGTCAGGATCATCTGCTCGCCTGAACAGTTTAAACATTAGATTGGTCCAGATTCCTTTAAATTGTGACAAAGAAAAGCTAGTGTCTACACTGAATATAAGAGATTTCATAAAATCATTAAATAAATTTTATTTACGTATTACACTATATACATACAACTGATGGAGCTACCTACCACTAAAGTTATAGCCACCATTTCCAAACAATTTAAAATTATCAAAAATCTGCCATTACAACGTAGACAGAAATAACACAAAATAGACTATACTAATGATAAACTAAACAAAAATATAACTTTACCATTCAAGACTAGACATTGTAAATAATTATAAAAGCATACAATATCACTAATTTTTATGTTAACTTTTGTCAAGTTACTGGGACTATAAAACACATTGTCAGTAGCTCCATCTTACAAATTAGACTGAATGCAACTGGCCTCGGGCATACAATAAGCCAAAGTTAATTAAAAATTACTCTTGTTCACTTTCTGACATTTTTGAACGATATGCCATGGGACATCCATAAAAATCAATATGCTTTCGTACACCTCTTTCACCTTTCATTAGTTTTTTGCAATAAGGACAAGGAATTTTATTGGACTTGTTTGGACTTTCTTGCAAAGACAGCATGTTATCATCAGAACCTTTCAGTTCTGGAGATGAGGCTACAGCACTTGACAGAGGTGTACTTGGACGAATAGGGCTTTTATCTTCTGGTACAACAGGAACTATTTCTGCAATAAATTCTGTTTCTTCTACAAAGTCAGGAGGAGGGAATTGGAGGCCTAAGCATACTCTTTTAGAAACATGTCGATTCATGGTACTTTTGTCATAGAAAACTTTGAAGCAAAATGGACACACAGCTTGTTTTGGACCACCTTTGAAAACGCCACTATACCTCGAGCTTTTATACCCCATATGCCTCATTGCTGAAGACTGCAACTTTTGTAATCTTGAACGTTGATTCCACCACAGAGTTTTGCGTCCTACAACAAAAACAAAAAAATCATAAATATTTTGCAATGACATTTAATGCTGTATTTTCCCATCATTCACTAATGACACCACACACTTAAGAACAGTCTTACAGCTATCCTTACAATAAATTTTGAAAAATAAATGCTTCACACGAGGTCACCATTCAAACTGTTGCTTAGTACTTTATTATTCATTGCAACAAACAAACAATGACTGGGCAAGAGCACTAACGAACATGCTTCATAACATTCATGATATCCAACCTAATGAATAAAAAGGATGCTTTAAAACAATAACACATTGAGCTCTCAATGACAAAAACATTACTGTATTTACTTAAGTCTTGTGGTGCCATACATGAAGAAGAGAAGTTTATTTATACCCATCAAATGGTTCGAGTAAAAATTAAAATATTAGTAACAATGTTAATAGAAGTAACACCAAATGATGAGTATAACACAGAATTTAAAAATTTGCAGTGTTGAAAAATAATCTGAACATGCTCACCTTAAAAAAAGCTTCTCCGATTCAGCAGCTGCTTCACCTGGAAATAAACTTAGAAAAAAACACAAAGCATAGCATTAATAAATGTTCCCTGGTAGCATCATAGGACGCTTTAAATAGGGATTATTATAAAACTTAACCTAAAGCTGAGAATTTCATTAATATTACATAATCAACTTAAAGCAAACTTGTTACATAATGAGCTGCATGACAATCTTCATTTTCTTGAGCCATTCATATACTTACTTAGGCTCACCAAATTAACTTACCATAAAGCTGCAAGGGAACAAACATTAATTTAATCAACAAGATATTTTAACTTACCATAGGCATCCAAAGACTTTAAACTTTAAAGAAGACTCAAGCTGCCATCATGGAAGTATAGCTTTTCTTCATTCTTCTCATGGGGAATTCAGATGCAGATGTCTTGGAACTAAGTTATTCTTAGCATTACGGCCACAGTAAGCAGGCCAGTACAAATAGCTTAACATTAAATTACTGTCAGGTAGTACAGTTCTTAAACCTGACAGTTTTAACAAAAACACTGCAACAGTTTAAATGGTCCCAATAACATGACAATAGTTAATGTTTAAATTAATTAGGCTGGCATTAACCATTTGATGCATATTAATAACTAAATAGCCTAAATCTTAACTTAGCTATCTTACATGCTAAATATAAACCTAAGAGAAAAATACAGCTAACTTAAGTCTAACTTAAAACTAACATATGCTAGACTAATAGTAATATATATATATCATGCTCCTGTAAATGAATTTACAGGAACAAGATAACATCTTAAATCTAAATAACACCTTCATCCATTATCAAGACTAGAGTTTTTCTAACAAGGAAACTTTTTAGTCTTGATTCAGGATAAATGAAAAAACTCAATGAGAAAGCAAGACAAGAAGCTGCAGCAAGTTAGATTATTCAATGTCAACTAATATATACATTGCAGCTTATCATCCTAAACTTTCTACAATAGAAAGTATGTAAAAAGGAAAAAACAAACCACAACTTGCAAAAGGAGGAAATGTTACCTTGAGGTTGAGAATCATGAGGTACCAGGGCACTATTGTCCTGGAAATTACTTGGTCCAGGTATGGATGCCACACCTGACTGGTCCATGTACATCATTAAGGACCTATCTGAGCCATGGGAAGTGCCAGCTACTGGCGATATAGGAGGGTCATCAAAGGATAATATCTGTGGTTTGACATCTGAAAGAAAAAAAACTTAAGAATCCAATGACATAATAGTAATAACAACACACATAACTAATTTTGCTACTACAAACTTTGTGTTAATAAAACCTGTACCCACCTGAAAAAGAATTAATCCCCAAGAAAAGTCTTTTTATACAGACGTCTCTCATGGCGACAGTGAGAGTCTATACTCTGCATGCAGAGTTTCCATACATCCAACTCATTGTTGGGATTTACAAGATAGAAAACTTTAATAGTATTTCGTATAAAATTGAGCTTTTGTTCATCCAAAGGTAAATAGTTTCTCACTCCTCTACAATTTGAACCTCTCAGTTCTTTAGGAGAAAATAAGTTTCTGGCTAAATTAACAGCAAACTGCCTACTATTATGGCTGCGTCTGTAGATCATATTTAGCTCTGTTTTGCTTAAGCTAGTTGGAACTCCACACGTAGCCGATGGCACGTTGTGAGGGTATTGGGCATGTCCAATGGCAGGAAAATCTGTTAACCAAAAAAGCAAGTGTCAGTGCTATGTAAATAAAGCAGATGCACTGAGCAAATTTTACATTTTCAGAATGCCTAATTCATCTGCTCTATTTTACGCACCGACACTTCCTGCCAAAGAACTACTTAAATAATTTAATAAATCAGTTACCTTGAGGACTGTCTGGACCTTGTACATTGGAACCTAAGGAGTCTGAAGGTATTGATACAGGAACTAATGCTTGGCTACCACTGTCTGTACTACTCATCGACCTCCTGGATATTTCTAAGCCACTTACAGATGGTAATGTGATGGGCCCCGTACTATTATGACTATTGGAAGGAACCTGAAAACACAAAATTAAAATTTACCAAATTTACAGAACAAAATGCCAGTATACAGATTATGTAATCGTATACAATCATCCAATCAATGAAAGTATACTTTTACTTACATTTTCTGTAGTTAATGTTTGTTCTAATAACTTTGATGGTTCAACTTCAAATTCGTTTTCATCACCAGATGCTGGCTCTTCACCCTGAGGATCTAGAGAAGTGGACAGATGGGATTTTGAAAAAGTATTTACATTGTTCGATGAGTGTATGGGCACCTGAGATTGTGAATTACATGAGATTGGACCGCCACTCGAACGGTTATCACTTGTGGCTTCCATTGATGCATCACACGAAAGTTCTTCGATATCGGAATTTGTTTCTTTGATTTTTGGAGGCACCCCCTCATCGTCACTACGATTAGAGTCACTTAGAGACCGCTTCCGCGGCCTGCCGCGTTTTCTTTTTCCCTGTAGAGGCGGCGTGTCTGTCCTTTGAGCTGAGGGGGGGACTGGTGTAGGTGTAGTTGCATTTTGTTGAATTATTTCGTGTTGCACAATACCGGATGCTTGTTTGTTTTCACCAGTTACTTCCGCCAAACCTTTAACTTTGAGCGTCTCAGCTGTTTTTAAAAGAGCTGAGAGTTGGTCGTGGGATACATTTACTTCACCTCTGTACATAAAATCTATTATGGCTTTGAGGTCACAATACCTCATGTCTTTCATTATCACAATAGGATGCTTGCAGGGGTTTTCTAAAAATAAACTCTGGAAGAATGGACTGCAAGCGGAGAGCACCATTTTGTGTGCCTTGAGGCTAAGCCCATCACAGGCTAATGTAACATCAACGAGAGCTTCTGTCGTTAACAAGTTTTCAAATACTTGTAACATATTCGTCGTGTGATTATTCCACTTTAAACAAAATTGCTGCGACATCGTAGCACTGATGGGTGGATGACAATGACTAGTGAAAAAGAAACCTGAAAATAAACAAACAATAATAAATAAAATGTCAAAGTGTCATCGCTCTTAATGATATTTGCTGATAAGCAAAACCGATCAGATGTTAACCCTTAAATGCCCGATTTTTCAAAAATCATTGTAATGTTTTTCGGCTTTCATTTTTTAAATAAATCATGGGAAAAATACTTTAAAAAATCATATTTTGTTTTAAGTATAGTTTACGGCTAAAAAACAGTTTGTTACTAATCGGCAATACTGGTGTTTAATTGAAAAAATAATTTCCCTTGATAAAATTCTATAATAAAACACACAAGAATTTTAGGAACTTTAATAAAAAATAAATTTTACTTGCTCACTGCAAGTCAAAATAGGGTATTTCGCAAGCTTCCAAACAAAACAAATAGAACAAGTAGCAACAATTGAAAAAATAAATAGGGTAGATGTGCCAGTAATGGACACCCTTAAGGAATTTCTTTAAAAATTATTTTTTTATTAATAGTTATAATTATTATATTCCAGTTTTTTCAATATTATATTAATCTATCAACAATATTTAACCATTCTTATAGCCTCATTTCCCCATATGAATAGAAATTTAATTTTAAATAACAAATATATCAAAACACCCAAAAGCCCAGTAATGGACACCCTCTGGCCCAGTAGTGGACACCCTCTGTTGTAGTAATGGACACCCCATAAAAAGTAATAAATATAATTGTTTTTATGATTGTATTTAGAACCAGAATTTAATGAATACCTACTAATGAAACAAAATAGTTACTTTTAAATAAATTTAACAATTAGGATACCAGTAATTAATAAAATATTTGTGATAATCATTTACTGATTGCATCAATTATTGTAATTATCAAAAGATCGAGGTTTTAATTATTTTAGATGAATAGTTTAAAATACTAAATATCAGACGATTACAGCTATCAAATTATTGAAACAGTGGTGGATTTAAAAAGGAAAAAAAAAAAAAAAAAGTTTTGGAATATTAATGTTTAGTTTTGTGTCACTAATTTTAACAATCTTCCAGAGATCACTTGATCCTATCATTTATAATAATATTACAAATATGAAAGAAATGATATTGCGAGTTGTATATTTTAAATACTAAATAAAATAATTTCAAAATAAAACTGTAGAACTGATGTTTGGGGCCACTGATCTGCAGATTTACTAGTTTCATGAATATTACCTATAACTTTCATTAATAGTATTACATTTATTTATTTATTTTTTATAAGGAAACATTTAAGACAGAAAATGGATTTTTAATAGCTTCTGTAACTTAATTGTTTTTATTTAAACGGAGAGGGATTAAGCGCTATGAACCCTTCTTTGACTGTGCTCTTAAACAGTATTTTCTGCTTCCTGGCTGGTTTGATTGCCAGATTATAAAATATGTAAGGTATATATATGTACTACATAAAAAAAAATAAAATATTGAAATTTTATTAATCACATAAAATAACTTAAGAGCAGCTATTTATAAAAGTTTTGGTGTTATTACATTTTGGTAAGTATAATTTAAAAATTAAATTTGATTATTTAGGTTTGCAGTTAAGCCAAAGTATTTTATGCACTATAAACATTACTAAAACTGCATTTTTAGCAATGTCTACATAGGGTGCCCATTACTGAAAAATGACTAATTAACCATCCCAGTAATGGACACCCCCTCTTAAAACCTTAAAAAGAAATGAAATTTTATAAATAGCCATTAGTATATAAAATTCAAAGTTTTCTATTGCTACTCAAACAAAAACATTCAAATTTTGCAAAATAAATAAATAATATATAAATTAATTAAACGAAGCCAGCTCTTAACCTCTTAATTAAGATTTTCACAGAAAAACAGCAAAACTTTGAAACATTTTCTGCTTCCTGATTGGTTTGATTAAAAGTGTCAACAATAACATAGTTTTATAAAACATACAAGGGGGAATTATAAAAAAAATAATTAAAGCTAAATATTTATTAGTTATTTTTTTATGAACCAAAAACATCAAGGGGTGTCCATTACTGGCACATCTACCCTATATCTTTATTCTTAAACAGCGCAAATGTTGCCATCTATATGTTAAAAATCGATTTAATATTTTCAGAATGTATTTTATTGGCAACATTAGGCATTATAGCTTCAATATTATTCTATAGTATTTTAGAGCCTAAATTGGGTATGTTGCCGAAAAGCAACACCAGGCATTTAAGGGTTAAAATCATGAACGTACACATATGTGGAAGGAGGAGGAAAACAGCCCCTAAATGTTTGAAAATAAGATAACTTGAAATATCAAGATCATGTACAAACGTTAAGACATTGCCCCTGCCCAATCCACCCCCAACGAATTTTGCGTACGCCCATGATTAACGTAAAAATTATGGTTGAAAGCAAAATAAAACCAGAAGAGAAGACTTTTAATCGGAATGAATTTTTGAACTCATTAAAAACTAAAATTGCAAGAACAGCAACATTAATACAGATTCACTTCCCCCAACATTGTACATTAAAATTACACAACTGCAAACAGAAGCCGGAAGAAAACAGCAATATGTCTGCCACGACGCATGATGCGTCGTCACTCATTAGATTATCAATCTAAAATAAATAATTTAGTTTCGAAATTAAAATATTAGAATCAAAACATAAAATTATGAGGTGAAAGAGGTAATAAAAACAAATACTCACAAAAATAAAAAATGTTATCGAATGATCTAACCGAGCGATTAATGCGTATTTACAACTCGGTTACTTAAGTTGAAATGACCAAAATTGAGAAATTCCTAGTGAAGAGGAGTCTAATACGGGGCTTCAAATGTACAGACACGGACTCCATTCTGAACCAATCGAAGTAGTCGAAAGAAAAGGCAGGAGCAACACAAATAATACAATTTTTCGGATAGGTTGGTTCTATGATGTGATGGCGTTTTCGTAGGGTTACAAGATTTGGCTGCATTTCGATTTTGAGTCGATTAAAATTTTTGATTTGACTTTATTTTGTTATCGAAGACAAATTTACTAAATGCGCAGTACCCCGATTATCTAAATATGTTTGAAAGTGTAGCATTAAATTTGAAACCTACGAAAAATAAATGTTTGCTAGAAATTAAAAAAACATTTAGATGATTTTTTGGGTGTTTGTTTTCCTTGTGTCGATAAGTGGAGTTTTAACGGCAACGGAAAATAAGAAACTTTTTTTCTTTACAAAATAAATAATGTTCAGTTGGGTAGAAAACTTTCAAATTTTCAAAAAAACAAAAAAAAAACAGTCTTAAAATAATATGCTTTATTGAAGCTGCAAAATAAAAGATTCTTTAAATATGGAAATGCTATTGCGTTATTTCAATTTTACTAATAAATTAATATGAATTTCATTCTCCAACTGGAGAAAGTTCTCACAGAAAATTTTGGTTAATTTAAAAATAAAAATACAGTAAATTCTGTCTAAGGCGGACTCTGTATAAGCCGGAAATCTGTCTACCGCGGAAAATTTTCCAAGTCCCGGCGAACCCATAGAAAATTACATCAGTTCATGCTGCATAAGGCGGAATCTGTCTAACGCGGAAACGGAAAGCATTTTAAGGTCCCACCGAATCCAAAATTTTGCATAAGATGGAAAAAAGGATAATTTAAGAATGAAAGGCATTTTGCTTATTAAACTTTAAAACTGATAAGTCAAATACTCAATGTCGTGCATGTTAGTTAAATTCCGTAGCACTTTGAAAAAGTTAATTCAAAAGGACAGAAACTGTTTAAATTTTAAAAGATTTATGCTTGTGCCCTTTTTTCATATGCAAAATTATATTTAAAAGTTAATATTTCTAGTAGAATGAACATTTATCAAAATATATATTTTCGAAAGTGCAATATATTATACTTTAAGGATGTACTCAAATTCAAAGCGTTCTGTCTCATTCTCGAAGTTCATTTGGGGAAAGGGGGGGGGGGGGGGGGTTCTGTTAGTTTTTTTTTTTTTTTTTTTTTTGTGTGTGTGTGTGTGTGTAAACTTCCAATTCGCATGTATTACAGCAGTACTAAGATAGCGTTTCTCATTTATCTATAAAGGCAAAATATCGTTCCGAATTTCAGTTTTCAACCAATTTTCAAGTCAGGAAAATCAATAAAAAAATCATCAAATTAGAGGGAATTTTTTTTTTTTTTTTGGGGGGGGGGGGAAGAGCTTTCTTGCATAAGCCGGAATATTGTCTACCACGGAACATTTTCTCAGTCCCGATCGATTCGCCTTACACAGAGTTTACTGTATACTTATCATATTTTTTTCGAATTTTTTACATAATCACGCAAAAAGCCACGCTATTAGCTTGAAATAACCACGCTATCATTTCTATTATAAAACTTCTATGTACAAACACGTTCTAGATTTGAAGAATTTACTATTTTATCGTTGTTGATATTTGTTTGTATGTCCTGGTAGTTCTCTTTTCAAAATCAAATATCACTGCTTTCAATTCAAAAATATATATTGTTTAAAAAAAAAAAATGAAAAAATAATGTTTCTTTTTAAGTAAAAGGAAGCTTTTGGTCGTATTTTCTTTCTTTTTTCTTTCTTTTTTTTTTTTTTTTTTTTTTTTTTTTTTTTTTTTTTAAATATAATGAAGATTTTGAAAATATAGTAACCATGCTGAGTATCAAAATGTATAATATAGAATTTTAAGAATTGTGTTTTCTATTATTTTACTCCATGCAGGGGTGTAGGGATGGAAGGGACTTATAGGACTCGAGCCTTTCTTATTCATATAAAGACATTATTATTTTTTAAAGTGATATGGACTGATTGAAACACTATTATTTTCTGCCTTCGCACTTTTATAAAACATCTCTAAAAATAAATAAATAACGAAACTCTGTACATAAGAAGTAATATAAATATTCATCTAAAAAAGAGAAAAAAAAAACAGCAAATTTGCCGACCAGAATCCTCAAGTGCAAATCGCATTATATTTAGAGCTCATATTTAACTCTTATTAATTACAATAGGAAGAAATGCATCACTGATACTCCAAGACAGTTGTTTTTCCCCCTTGTAATTTTTTGATATTATCTGAAACATTTTTAATTCAGAGGGGGAAGGGATCTCTGCCCCTTGAATTCCACACTCTCTCATTAGTTTGAAAATCGAAACTTTAAAGAATTCAGTAATTTAAATCTTCTATCTAAAAAAATTAAAATATTGATTTCGTGATATTGCCATTATTAATTAAGTTGAACAAATACTTATAAATATTTTATTAATTACTGATGATGATAAATGCCCAATTTATTCGAGTCGAGTTCAGTTAAAATCTACCCGATGCAGGATTCTATTACACATACATAACTCTTATTTGAGTCCTTTTTTTTTTTTTTTTTTTTTTTTTTAGCGTTTGTCCTTTATGCTTTTTGTGTGTGTGCGAGTGATTTGCTGAGTAAGAAAGAAACATTATTTAAAATGATAGGAATGTTCATAATTCATAAGAATTGGGAAAGTAATATTTCGTATTTTGTCTAAAAATATTGGTGGTAAACATGCCTTTAAACTAAAAAAAAAAAAAAAGAGAGAGAGAGATTATAGTTGTTTCGAGAGCAGTGAATCTTTGACTGTCTTCATCAGATCAAGCAGGATTTGCATGCACTTATAATATAGAAGCAACTCTTTGGCTGCACTTGCTTTTATTTTGTAGGAGTATGTCGCTGTATCTGTATTATCATAAATCTATTTAATTTGCTTATGTCATTACTTTCTCCTATCTTTACAAGAAGAAAGTATTGAATTTGCGAAAAATTTCGACCTAGCTTTCGATGGATTTATACGTTTTAGAAGGCCCTGAACACAATTTGAAGGTTTTTAGAAAATGTCTGTCTGTATGTGACAAAAATTTTGTGGGCGCTCTATTCAAAAACTAATGCACGGAATTTCACAAAACTTTAAATTCAATTAGACCTTGATATAAACTGGAGCTAATTAGTTTTTGGTGTATATCACCCAACAGATGGCGCTGCTGGGCTGCATTTTGTATGATTTCCACAATAGCTCTATCTCAAGAACTAATGCTCGGATTTTTATCAAATTTCAGATTCAGTTAGACGTTGACGTAAGCTGTTACTTATGAGGTTTTGGTGTGAATCGCACAACAGGTGGCCCTGCCATGCTGATTTTTTTCCCGATTTCCGCAAAAGCTATATCTCAAAAACTAATGCACGCAATTTAATCAAACTTAATATTCTGTTACATTTT
Source organism: Maratus speciosus (assembly GCA_963932465.1). Classification (NCBI taxonomy): domain Eukaryota; kingdom Metazoa; phylum Arthropoda; class Arachnida; order Araneae; family Salticidae; genus Maratus; species Maratus speciosus. The sequence continues at coordinate 335,479,725 of OZ010800.1, forward strand.
CACATAAATAGATCCTTATTAGACTTGGGTGTATATTGAACAATAGGTGTTAATTTTATACTCTTTGGGTTGGAAATTTTGGTTGCGGACATCTAAAAGGGTGGGTTTCGAAATTTAATGATTTGTTTGAAACAATGCTATACTTATGTATACTTGTTAAATGCATACAATTCAACGATCTTGTATATATGCCTTTACAATCATGGTAGTCCGATTTTTTCTATTGTGGAAAAAACCGTCCCGGATAAAATACCACTTTGTCCACTTTTAATAAATTGAAAATGCTAAATTAAAAATACAGAATTTAACAATAATAAATAAGTATATTGATTCTTCCCATTCAGGAAACAACTTTTATATCAAAATACCACATATACATTTTATGTGTACAACAGTATGTGAAATATTTTGTGTGGAAATGAAAAACTAAGTTCAGTTCATCTAGAAGATTTTATATGCAAACATGTTTATAAATAAAATGTATATCATTATTAAATTATAATGTATTAAATAGCAATTGTAAAACATATACGTTTGAGTTAAATTTCAACTTGTTTATCTGTCATATGATAGTTCATTGCAATTAATAACCAATTTACAAAATTAAAAATAGAAATAAAAATTAATGTTTGGCAGCCTCAAATCGTTTTTTTTTTTTTTAATCATATGATGAAATTACAAGTTGATGTTAATTAAGAAAATGCTATACTGAAATGAAACCTGTGCTTGTAATGACATTAATAGTAATTTATGCATAAAAACATTCAGTATATGCAGTAAGGTGGAGCGATTTTTTTTTTTTTTTTTTTTTTAAATCAAAAACGGGTTGGTGCCAAAAGTTGCCTTTAAACTAGTACATCGTACATCAACTAGTGCGTGCAATTTTACATTCTGAAAAAAAAAATGGCTTGAGTCTGCGCTTTTGGTCCAAAAGTCGAAACTTTGGGTAAAATTTGACATTTTTTCAAAAAAAAAAAAATTAAAAAGTTCCTATAGAGATGGTTATTATTTAAATGTGTTATTTAAACCTTTATTATTAACGACTTAATATATTTAAACGATACCTTTATTATGTATAACTGGAGCAAAACTGACAACTTTTAGTAAAACAAAAGGTGTTGCCACTCTGTTGTGTCATACAATTAATTGTTGTTTAGAATACACATCTTACCTAGTTGCTTTCAAATCTACCCAGGCGGTACCATGTGGAGGTGGTTGCATTTCATGTCAGAACAACAGCTTGACCACCCTACCATCTGAGCACAATGTTTTATTTGTACATTGAATTGTGATTTTTTTATCAAAGACTGGCATATGTTTTCTATGTATCAACCTAGTCCATTTCTTTTTTGTATCCACAGAGGTTGGATGATGCTGCAGTAGCAGTGACTGACACTCCTTCACGTATATTTCTATTGCTTGTGTATGATAAGGCTAGCAGAGCAATGCAGTGGAATTAATGGAATCTATTCAGCCGTCTATTATCTTCAGCAAAATTACATCCAGTTACCAGTTAATGTATAGTGATTGGGAGATATGTTACTACAACATTCTAGTACATTTAGGTATTTCATCTTTGAGTATGGCATCATTTACTCTACCTCTTGCATTTTTTATATGCTGAGAAGCTTGCTGTTTAATATGATGGCGATCGTCAGAGAACATTGCAATGAGAATTTGTTTTCGATATGTTGCTAAGCAACCATTGTCCCAAATAATTTTTACTTTCTTCTATCTTTACAAGAAGAAAGTATTGGTTTCATGAAAATTTTCGAATTCCAGTTTTCGACGGATTTACACATTTTATGGGTCAGAGATTCCAAAAAACATGTTTTTACAAAATGTCTGTCTATGAGTCTGTCTGTCCGTCTGTCTGTCTGTATGTGACACAAATTTTGTGGGCGCTCTATCTCAAGAACTAATGCACGGAATTTAATAAAAAATTATATTCAGTTAGTCCCTGATTAGTTTTTGGTGTAAATCTCTCAATGCTATGCAGCCTTTTTCACGATTTCCGCAGTAGCTCAATCTCCAGAACTAATGCACGGATTTTCATCAAACTTCAGATTCAGTTAGTCCTTGACATGAATTGAAGTTTTGAACATTTTGGTGTAAATCGCTCAACAGGTGGCGCTGCTATACTGCATTTTTTACAATTTCCGCAATAGCTCTATCTCAACAACTAATGCTTGGAAAATCAACAAACTTCAGATTCAAGTATACTTTGATATAAATTAGTGCTGTTTGTGTTTTGGTGCAAATCGCTCAACAGGTGGCGCTGCTATGCTGCACTTTTCAGAATTTCCATTATAGCTGTATCTCAAGAACTAATGCAACAATTTTCACCAAACTTCAGAATCAGTTAATCCTTGATATGAATTGACATTTTGTACAGTTTGGTGTAAATTGCTCAACAGGTGGCGCTCCTATACAGCATTTTTTCCGATTTCTGCAATAGCTCTATCTCAAGAACTAATGGACACATTTTCATCAAACTTCAGATTCAGTTACTCTTTGATATGAAATGATGCTGACCACGTGTTTGTGAATATCGTCCAATAGGTGGCGCTGCTGTGCTGAATTTTGCACTATTTCCTCAATAGCTCTATCTCAAGAACTAATGCACGAATTTTCATCAAACTTCAGATTTAAGTACACCTTGATAAATGTTGATGCTGATTATGTGGTTGTGTAAATTGCTCAATAGGTGGCGCTGTTATGCTGCATTTGTCATCATTTGCATAATAACTCTATCTCAAGAACTAATGCACAGATTTTCCCCAAACTTCATATTCAGTTAGACATTGACATAAGTTGATGATAATTAGGTTCTGGTGTAAATCACCCAATAGGTGGCGCTGCTATGCTGCATTTTGATGGATTTATACGATTTAAGGGACAGTAATATCTCAAGAACTAATGCACGGAATTTCATCTTTTTAGAATCCTCATGATGAGAATAGATGCACTGTGATAATGAATTTTGAAGTATTGACAAGTATGAGATAGAAGAAAGTTTTGTGATGGCCACAACATACTAGTTTTAGTATTTGCTTTATGTCGTTTTCTGTGATGTTTAATAGCCGAGTAATTTCCCATAAGTTTTTAGATCAGTTTTTTAGATATGGATTACATTTGGTGCAAACCATCCCGCGGCATAAACTTGGATTACATACTTTGTGAACCTACACACTCTGATGGTCAGTCAGTGCTTACATAAGGACGAATAATTTTATTCGCCTTTGTGAACCATCTGGCGTAGGACAAGTTTCTTGGGTTCCTATTCGTTAGTTCTTCTGAGCAATATCATGATGAAATAAATTTGAAAATGTCTAGCAGGTATTTCTGGTCTGTACTGAGTACCTTTTTCTCGATTTCAGGAAATAATGTTTCAAAATTACTCTCTATGGCTTCAAAAATTGAAATAAGAAAGGAATGGCACGTGGACAAAGATTTAACTATTGGTCCGGCGAATCCATGTGCGTTAGAATCTAACTTTTGCCAAGGATCTTGTGTAATAAATGATGCAGAGGAAATTCATTGGACTTGGAGGTGGCATATGATCCATTGTAATGGTTCATTTTAAACATGTCCCAGCGTCCCACGCAGAATGGATGGCAACGATGAACAGAATTCTCCGCCTTTAAATGAGCACTCACTTTCCAATTAGAGTTTCTACGTTCACTCAAAAAGTGCTATATAATCCAAATTTGGCCCCAGGAGGGTTTACCATCAAATGTAATCCACATCTGGGATCTAAGAACTCATGGGAAATTACTCGGCTACTAAACTACACACAAAACGGAATAAAACAAATACTAAAAAAAGTTATTTAGGACAATGGTTGCTTTACATACGCAGAGGAAATTCTGATTTCAATGCTCTCTGACGATCGTCATCACATTAAACAGCAAGCTACTCAGCACATAATAATTGAAACATGGGAATAAATGATGGCATACGCAAATCTGAAATATCGACAGTCAACTTTGATAATTATATAAATCTAATTGTTTCGACAATTGCTGTGGTAACAGAACCCTTAATCAATATGCATTTATCGGATGCAATCTTGGTGAAGATAATAGACGGCTGAATAGATTACATGAATATCTCACATTTTCAATTTTTATACCGTCGTATAGGGGGGGGGGGGGGTGGAGAGTACTTTTAAATGCAATTTGTTTAAAAACTGCATCTCAATTCATTTTTGAGATATTATTATTATTATTATTTTGTTGTTTTTAGCACTATTAGTTTAATGTTGGCAATTCAAGTACTCCATTTCTGTAGAAAGTAAAAAGGAAAATAGTAATTATATCTTTTTGTTGCTATTTTCCCATAACAATTGAAAAAAAAAGTAATTAAAATACGTGCTATTTTGAAAAAATATAAATGAATGATTTCTGATAAAACATGGAGCTATTACAAACTATTTAATTTTGAGTATTTATATTAAGGAAGCAGGACGTTTCGGTCTCGCCATTTCGGTCCCAAGACATTTCGATCCCGAGACATTTCGGTCTCTGGTCATTTCGGTCCCTGGTCATTTCGGTCCCGAGACATTTCGGTCCCTAACTATTTCAGTCCCTTCTCCAGCAAGGTGAAATTTTACGCACTTGAAATAGGGGACATTGTAGAGTTTTTTAAATAAAGGCCTTAAAAGCTCGCACAAATTTCGTATAGTAATTATTTTAAAAAGCAGGGGGGGGGGGGATTGGCATTTTCTATATTTTAGTGTATTATACGTATAAGGTCCTGATAAATTAAAACATTTATAACTCGCTAATTAAATTATCGCAAAACACTCATATTTTGTATGGTAAACGTAATCTTTATAAAGGGAGGGACATAATCGGATTTTTTAACTGAACTCCTTACATTTTAGTATAACCTGAATATAAGGACTCGAAAACGCAAACACTTATAACACAGATCAAAATTGTCGCAGCCCACACAAATTTCGTATGATAATCGTAATCGTTTTAAAAAGCAGGGGGGGGGGGGCTCTGTTGGCTTTTTCTATATTTTAGTTTATCTTAAGTATAAGGTCCTGATAAATTAAAACATTTATAACTCGATTTATAATTATTGCAAAACACTCATATTTTGTACGGTAAATGTAATATTTATAAAAGGAGGGACATTATCGGATTTTTTAACTGAACGCCCTAAATTTTAGTATAACCCGAATATAAGGACTTGAAAACGCAAACACTTATAACACAGATCAAACTTGTCGCAGCAGCTCACACAAATTTCGTATGATAATCGTAATCGTTTTAAAAAACCGGGGGGGAGGGGGGGGGGGGGCGTTGACTTTTTCTATATGTTAGTGTATCATAAGTATAACGTCCTGATAATTAAAACATTTATAACTCGATCTATAATTATCGCAAAACACTCATATTTTGTATGGTAAACGTAATCTTTATAAAAGGGGGGATAATATCGGATTTTTTAACTGAGCTTTCGAAATTTTAGTATAACCCGAATATAAGGGCCCTAAAACCGCAAACACTTATAACTCGGATACAAATTGTAGCATCCCATGCAAATTTCATATGGTAGAAGAAATCGTTTTTAGGAATGGGTGGAAGGGGGAGTTCTGTGGATTCTTTATAGAATCTCCTCATATTTTAGCCTATAATAAATATAAAGTCCAGACAATTTAAAAACATTTATAAGTCGAGCTTTAATTTTCATATACAAATGCCCATGCACATATTCAAAGTTTCTGCACATATTCTAAATTTATGTAGAATGGCATTTCAGTTACTCCTGAAATCAAGATAACAGGGCGAAAAGTATAAAAAACATCGCGAAATGCTGTTCTTTTCAAAACATTCATATTTCTTCAAAGAATGAAAGGGATTATGTGGGCAGGAGCGCGCCAGAAGTATGCGCGCCTGCGTGCAGAACTTCAATTGGCGCCCCATATTCCTAAACACCCCTCCCCCCCCACCCCCCCAAAAAAAACATTTTCTTTTTCAATGAATATAAATGCATAGCTGCCAAGCCAACCTTCCGGTGGTTTTCCCCAGATCAAATAAGAAAAATTTAACCAGAAAATTTATTTAATGAAATGTGTCTTGTTTCTACAGGGTTCTTTTTATTTCATTTATTAAATAAAATTTCTGGCTTAAAATATCGTTGTTTGACTTTAAAAATAAGGAATGTTGGCAGCTATACAAATAACGGACATCCCTAAAAAGTGGGTGCTTCAGCTGGTTGCTTCCCCTCCCCACAAATGGCATACCTCCTACACAGTGGCGTGGCGTGAAAATTTTCGGTGGTCATCGCAATTATTTAAGTTTGTGGTGAAAAATTATTAACTCTAAAATTCAATGGTTGAATGTTCAAAAAAGAAACTTTAAATCTTACCTTCACTTATACATGAACTCCAAATGTTCTGCTAAAACTGGATCGTAGAGTTTTAAAAGCTTATTAAGAGTTTTAAAATATTGCTTGGTCATCGCCGCATCCAGCGATGACCGGACGCCACGCCACTGCTCCTACATAAATCAGCTTCTTTTACCTCCTTTACTCCAGGAATTTTTAAGATCTGATCTTAATTTATATTTATACTTAAAACAGTTCAAATAAACTTTAATTTGGAAATATAGCTGTGTTGAATTAATCAATGGTAGCACTATGACACAAAGAAAGGAGTGCTCGTAATACGGTAAATACACATAAAAGTAGAAAAAAAAAATTCTCAAATTAATGGTGTCCGTATTACATCGGAGCTTGTTATAGTACTTTTATTTCTTTTAAAATAATGTAACGTCAATTAAGATGCGCCTTAAACAATTACCACACGTAGATTATAATCAGGGGTGCATTCGAAAATGTTCCAGTCCCGGAACATTTGATTTCATATAAGCAAATACAGAACCCCTATGCTGGCTATATAACAATTTCTATGAAAAATGCATATTCATTTTGACGTTTACATTGCTAAAAAGCTAAGCGTATCTTTACCTTGTCAAACTCTTAACACTTCCATCTCTGTTACATTTTTTTATTTTTCGAATTCTCAATTTTCGTGCAATGAAACCAAGTTCTAAATTAAAAATACTACTAAAACAAAGTTTTGCTCTGTCCGTGTGCGATGGCTAGCAGAATCTACGGCACGTACGAGGCTCAAAATTTTTCTGAGGATAGTCGAAAGCCTGTCCTGATGCACCCAGTGATGTAAAATAACCACTTTGGGTATTTTTCTAGGTATTTATTTTTCAGTTAAATACAGCTGTGAAAAAATTTATAATGGATTGCTGAAAACGAATGAAAATTTAGAACTTTAGGCTTCCTTCAACTCTTAAATTTTAAAGAACCTCAGCATTTTACATTGAAATATTGAATTTAAATGTCTCTTTTTTTATTATAATGAAGAGTGTAAAAAAATAATGTATTAATTCACAAAAATTTTATTAAAAGAACAATTTTAATTAAATTTGTGTAACAGGTGCACTTAATATCTGTGCAATACTGATTCAGCTAATGTATATTAGTACCACATTGGTCACTTCAAGCGTTACCACGGTAATACTATATTACGATGGTAGTTCTCCATTAAAGGGGACACATTCTCTAATTTTTCCTCAGAAGACTTTTCTTTCCCTGATACTCTTTTTCTCTGCAAATAACTACATCAGTCTAAGATGAGTGCTCTCTAATTTCATATGATGGCCAATTTCATGAATCAATATCATTTGTATCTGACGGTTTTAAGGTGCAGTCGGTCAAATGAAATAATGACCTCATGCATTTTACTCACCAAATTTTTCCTGAAAACAATTAAATAAACATTCGATAGGAAATTATGTATTCTTTCAAGTTATATAAAAAAAAAATCTTAAGGCTCATCTTCATACTTCTAAAATTGTACCGAACTCTGAAATTTTCAATACAAACGCTATAATTTTTACATCATACTTGGCTTTGTCATTAAATTTTACTTAAGAAAACTAAACAGAAAGGCATTTAGCCTAGTAGTTTAGGAATTGTGAAGATTTAAAATTTGAATCTCCAAATGTTAAATTCATTTTTAATCATTGCAAAACAGACTGCGATTGCTAATGTTCTATAAGTCTTGATACTTCTAACTTTGACAACTACTGTGTGCAGTGGCGTAGCTACATATTCAGCGCCCTGGAGCAAGTAAAGTTTGTGCGCCCTCTTGCCACTCGAAAAAGTTCTGCGCAATTTTATTTTGAAGTTTAAAATTTATATACTATTCTTAATTTGATTTAAAACCTTACTTTTATTTGAAAGTCAAAGTATTTTAACAACTTATTAAGTACAAATAAATAAAAATAATGAAATGAATTATAAATCTGTAAGTACAGAATACCTACCAACATTTTCTGCGAATTGAGCGGTATTTTCGTTTTAAATGCACCATGGACTATTTAAAACGTTGCGCCCTCTTGTCACCAATATAATCTGCCGCCCTTAGTATATGTTTTTCTTTTCAAGTGTTTTGAAGCATTGATGAATACTAATAAAAAACACACAAAAGTCAATATTTTTTAATTTTTTTTTCTTTTTTACTTTTTGCATGTGTATGAAACATGTTCTTCTCCTTTTAGTGCCAGAAAATAGTAAAATTCCACAAAATTCAAAGTATCATAATTCGGTAAGTTTTGATCGCACAAAAAATGAATTTTTATTTGCTTCTGTTAAAGTACGGAGAAGATTTTTCTAAATGTTACTTGTAGAACCCTGGGAACGAATAAAAATTTAAACCTCGTAACTTTTAAAAAATAACTATTTTGACATAAATTACTTTTAAGAGGATGAAGAACAACTTTGAAACATTTTTACTATTGGAACTATATCTCTACAACTAATGGTTTAGAAAATTAGCCAACTGACAACGTTAATAGTTAACACCGGGGTTCTCACTGGCTTTTGACTATCTGAGCAGTTTGGCTAACCGCTAAAGAAAAACTAACCAAATTCAAATAATAGTAAGAATAGATTCGTCGTGAAACACTTAAGATTATCAAAACGGAAATTATGAGTTACACAGAAAATGTTTAATCGTACAGCATCATTTAGATTGTCGCCGAAAGGAAAAAAACTATCTTGCAATTTGGCGATTTCAATCTTTACTTTTCTTGCCAAATGAAACATTCTGGCGGCGAGAACCTTGATTGAAATGCTTACATTTTACTCAAGATTGTAATTTTTATTTTCTATATACATACAATGTAAGGAAGGAAATTGGAAAGCGTTGTAATCACAATAAAAAGTAATTAAAATAATTGAAACAATGGTATATTTTTACATTATCAAATATTCTGAATCCGTTCTCACATTTTTTTTTTTTTTTTTTTTTTTTTTTTTTTTTTTTTACAATAATTCAATATTTATGTGTGCGTTTTTGTTAGGTATTAATTTTCGAAGAAATCGGCCGACGGGCTTGGTATCTAAACAATTTTTCAACCAGCGATTCTGTGACGAACGATAACTGATGAAGATTTTCTCTTATATCTCAATTAAATAATTTTTATTGCTCACGCTCATCTTATTATACAACAACGTTTCACCACGCAGACAGTGGCGGCACGACAAGGGGTTCACAATAACTTTACTACCAGTATTTTAATTTAAAAAAATTCTCCGCGTTTAATCGCAGAAAATCCCACAATTGAAACAAGTAAAATTTTATATACCATTATTCTTGTAGAAAAGTAATTGTGAAACCCTGAAGACCCGCCACTGGATGTAGGGATAACTGTCAAATAACGCAGATTTTGGATGCAACATTTTAGAAACTCATTATTTTACCACCTTTCTAGTAAAAATCTATAATATCCATTACCATTCCAGTTTTTCTTTCTGGGGATGCTTTCAATTTCGGAATTGGATTTGAAAGTATCCTTATATTTAAAAAAATTGAAATAGTATAAAAATAACGTTTAGCTATCGACCATTTATTCTACGCAATTAAAAAATATCATTTTAAAATATTGAAATGTAAATGCGAAATTTGTGAAGAATGTTTTGATTAATTAAACCTATTTTAAACTTTTTTTTTTTTTTTTTTTTTTTTTTTTTGCCGCGGGAGGATAAATTTTTTTTTTTTTTTATGCTGCTAGTAATATAAGAAACGTGTAAATGTCATTAATTTGATTCGAAAGCAAAGTATCTTTAAAATAGATTTTTATATAATGAACTCTTTCTAAAGCTCTATGTAAGACAAATTTCCATCTTATGCAGAATGTACTGTATTTAAAAATACTCTATCAACAGGATATAATCGAAGGGCGCAAAAAAGAACATTCAAAGGGCGCCGAGTTGAATAGTCCTGTTTTAACGTATATACAAAATAGCTGACAATCGTTCTGATTGTCACATTTATAGACAATATTGAAACAGTCTCATTTTCATATTAAGAGCCTACTTCAGTGAACTGAAAAGACGCGTTCGCTAATGCTAATCCTATGGTAGAAATTTATAAAGCTATCTCGGTCGTATTTCAATATTTTTAAATGATTTTTTTTTTTTTTTTTTTTTTTTTTTTTTTGTATTGGATAACTGAGATCGATCAAAATGCAGACCGTTTTTTACTTTTTCGATTTTGATTGCAGATTTTTTTTATAAGGATGCTTTTACTTTCTAAACCGGTTCCGAAAATGAAAATGTCCTCATAAAAAATACCTGTAAAGGAAATTGAAAAGGTAAACAACGGCCTGCATTCAGATCGATCTCAGTTATCGAATGCAAAAAACATTTAAAAATATTGAAATGCAGCCGAGATATCCCAGCAAAGAAAGAGACAGTGGGCCATCAGCTGGAAAACAGATGGCAGCCAGCAGTGCCATCAGCGGTAAAGTGCAAGGGTGCCATTACTAAAACCTGTCGAAAAGTGTCCAAGCCGAATGCAGCTGGCCCATCAGTGATGGCCAACAGCAGGCCAGCATTGGTATGCCATCACATTACTTCAATCCGGCACTTTTCCTGCAGTGCTAGCACCTATCCCACTGCTATTCCTTTGCTGGCCCAGCCCTTTCCCTTACAAAAATTTCTTGTAGAATTCTATAAAAAAAAAAAAACGAAGCATTATATAATTATGGATCTTTTTTCTATAAGCTAGTTTCACCAAGAGCTATAGAAATATCTGTAGAAGTGTCTATAATAGAAATGTCTATAGAAATATTTGAACTTTCAGCGGTTTCCATGTGGTTAACCTCCCAAGTACTAACTGCGCTCGACGCTGCTTGGGTTTCGTGATCGGACATGAACAAGAGCTTTCAGCGTACGCTACGACTGCTCGTAGTTTTCAAGTTCTCATTACACTGTTTCAAGTTTGTTTCTTTTGTGATTTACGTTCCCAATCATTAAACTGGTATAGAAATTATTCTACTGTATAGAAATTCTATGTATTTTATGCGCTTTTTTTTATTATTGATTCTGAACTGCGTAAATTATGAAAACCGAAATCGTTTGTAACCTACTAAAACTAGATTTAAGGAGAAAAAAAATGTGCGTTGAAATAAAGAATTTATTTATTTATTCATTTACTTATTTATTTTGTTGGTGGCAGTGGTGCTATATTTTTTACAGTTGAAAAAAAAATTAGCTTCACAGCTGAAATTGTGTTTAATCATTTCAGATTTGTGTTCAAATACTCAATGTCTTCGATATTCGCAGCGCCATCTAGCGTAAGGCTCCCAGCACTAATACGGCAAAAGTTCGTGCACTTCCATGTAGTGGTGGGCCAGCGTATGAGATAAAATGGATGCCCACCAGAATTTTATCTGATGATTTCCAACAGCAAAGTTGACTGAAGCTGTCCAGCAGTGGTCATGCAGTGGTAGACCATCAGCTAGCACGTCTCCATCATTGCCAGCACCTATCTTGCTGCTGGCCAGCAATTTCCTCTTTGCTGGGATCTTTAAAAATGTCTTCCATAGGATTAGCATTAGCGAACGCGTCTTTTCATTTGACTGAAGTAGGCTCTTAAAATGTAATTTTTAAGAAAATACTCTTTATAAATATTTTTGTGCACAAGCCCAAAAATTCATATAATAAACATTTATATAGGGGAAATTAAAATATTAAAATTACAGCATTGTACGAATACACGAAGCCTACACATTTAAAACAAATAATAAATGATTTTACAAAAAAAACTTAAAAAAATAATACCTATATATATTTTAAAATATAGGCGACGCTCTTTTGTGCCAGACAGACTGAACATTCTTGGAGCAGATCATGTCGCCTTACGTAACAGAAAGAATTACAGAACATACGTACATTAGGTTTCAAACGATTTAAAAGTCCTCTGAAACAAACAAACAAACAAAAAATCATTTCTTCGCTTTGCAAAGAGAAAAAAAAAAAAGATTAATAATAAAAAAAAAAGCATAAAAAAGGATTTTTTAAAAATTATTAAATAATTTAAGACTTTCCATATCTAATGCTTGTTGCAAATTTTGTAAAATTTGTCTTGTTGCTCTACCTGAGCAACAGCTTTACCTGGTTTAGGGCACACCAACCCGCAGGTCGGTTACCCTTCGAGCCAGTCTGGAGCCTGCCAGAATGGGACTTAATTTAGTAAAGTACTATTTTTTCTTTTCTTTTTTTTTAATTTATAGACATTGTTTCAGCATGGGTGGAATGAAAGTTTTCTGAAAATTATTTCATTAGAAAAATGTTTAATCTTTATAAATGAAAATGCACGTTTTCTTTAAAACAGGAGGTCTATATCACCAGTGGAAATATTTCACCCTTGTATAAAATTAGGATCTAACTTTTTATTCATTGTTATACTGTTTTGAAATCAACGCGTTTCTTTAAACTATTTGGAAAGTTGAGTGAAGTAACTGGAGATTTTGTTTTTTTTATATAATTCAAAAATTTATTGACTATTAATATGTGATATCAGATGGTAGTGTGGGTGGAGGGGCAGTGCCTGATTACGATCTAAGCAAACTCCCATTACTGCTTTTGAAAGATATGTTTTGCCTTATTTAATCCTAAAATTCTGCTATTAAATGTGGTTTAATGCGGAAAAATAGTTTTCGAAAAAAAAGTGGTGTAAATTTGCATAGGCGATAAGCAAGTCCTAAGGAACACTGAATTTGATACTTAAGGGACTACTTCAGTCACGTGAAAAGACCCGCTCGATAATGTTAATCCTATGGAAGAAATTTATAAAGTATACGCTCGATAATGCTAATCCTATGGAAGAAATTTATAAAGTATACGCTCGATAATGCTAATCCTATGGAAGAAATTTATAAAGTATATCTCGGTTGCATTTCAATATTTTTAAATGATTTTTTTTTTCGGTTACTTGAGTCTGCAATATGGTATGAATTAAAATTAAAACTTCGCGAATAGAAGTAATTTCTTTTAACCGTGTATAAAAACAAGTTTTAAACCGAAATAGTTGAGGTTAAACACAAGGTAAAATATTATAGGAGCATGGGCATGCAAGATTATACATGAAAAAGGTTAATCTATAATATCTGATAAAGAATGAAAAAAATATGCAAATATTATTACAAATCTTTATTTCGCTCTTTCTAATTTTGCGCCCTTAGGATTCGTGCGCCTGGAGCAGTTTGCTCCAACTGCTCCACGGTAGCTACGCCCCTGACTGTGTGATAGACAGGAAGGACCATTTAGCGTTTTGCTGCGTATTGTATTTTTAAAATACGATAAAAATATAACGCAATTTGTTATTTCGAAGGCTCGTGAAAGGACGACTAAAGACAAAACAGACAGGCACGCATTTTGCTTTTGTGAAACTTTGATCTGCGTTTTTATACAGGCTTTTAACGTGAAAAAATAATTTTCCACATTCTTTTAAAAAATCGGGTCAACCCGAACCCGACCCGCAACAAAAATAGTTAAAGTCAACCCGACCCGGCCGGCAACGCGAAAATATAGCGCCGAGTGCGGGTCGGGTCGGGTTCGGGTAAAAGCGGGTAACCTGACCCGATGCAGGACTTTACCCCAGACTATTAGGTGGCATTCCCCTCGTGGGGGAGAATATTAATTTTTTCATGTGACATATTGTTTTAAACATTTTCGCCTGGATATTACTAAGCACTCACTCCTCTCCTGTTAACTCATTTTTTATCAGTAGAGGTCATTTTAAAGTTTTAATTTGTTCATTACTACCCCATACAATTTTCCAAAAATTAAGAAAAACATTTACATAACAAATCTCAACAATTAGCAGCTTTTCCCCCATTTTCACACAGTGAACGGGTACGTATTTAAGACAAAATGGCGGGGGGGGGGGGGGGGGGGGATCGTTATTATATTTTCAGAAATTCGTCAAAAATGTATGGCAAAATTATGTCTCCCCTACTTTTTCCAAATCTACTGAAAATAAAATTACGAAAAAATTAGAAGTACAGGAATTTATTTAAACCTTTCAGGAAAACTATAGAGATTATCCCAGGTCATTACAATTTTTCAGAAAATCGCATTTTTCCTTTATACATAAACTTTGTCTTGCTGGCGCTCAGCGAGGGAGTTGAGGAGAGTTCGAGGTACTTATCGATGCGAAATTATCCACGGACTGTCGATAATGATTTTCCAAAAGAATTGTCGGTAATTAGCTGAGATATTAATTAAAAACCTATCTAAAAAAAACGTGGCACAGGCCAAAATGGCCATGCAACTTTGTAACCTCCTTTCAAAGCGTACTTGGCACAATGGCAATATTAAACTTTGTACAAGGCCTTTGTTTTAGGTAAAACGGATCACAATGATAAATAGTCAGCGTTTTTCATTCCAATTGAATTCAATTATTGAAGGCAATTATTGAAAAATATTTAATAAAATAATTCCGAGTTATTTGAAAAGTCTTATTATTCGTTTAACAACTATATTTTGTAAGATTGTAGTTAGAAATTAATAAATTCATTGTATGAACTCTCTGTGCGCGAGTGAAACTAGCGCTTGATCTATTATAATAAGTTCGAAGCAAATTTATAAAATATTCAATTAAAATTTCAATAAAACGTAATTCCTTTTGAGGTTGTTCTGAAAAACATGTTTCCCTACTGCAAATGACATGAAACTTCCTTACATGCTCATGGGCTCGTTTTTATGCGTAAAAGCATACAATGTTATGCAATGTTACAATGCATGTCTATTAAATTGGGTTGGAATCGAATAGCGTTTTTCATTTCTTTTTTTTAAATGCATTGCATTTTGAGCTCCATCCTGTTTTATTTATTTATTATTTTTGTTGTAATGTAGCCGATTGCTGTGGTTGATTTGTGCTTTTTTCGGCAATTTACTTTTACATGGGAACCGTGCCTGGGGTCTTATGCTGCTTTACCATTGTGCCATTTAATATACTACTCGTTTTTATGTCGTCAGTATGTGTATCTC
The DNA here is from genome assembly GCA_963932465.1 of Maratus speciosus. Lineage (NCBI taxonomy): Eukaryota > Metazoa > Arthropoda > Arachnida > Araneae > Salticidae > Maratus > Maratus speciosus. The sequence goes on from OZ010800.1 coordinate 335,495,100, forward strand.
TACCAATACTACAGGAAGATAGAAGTGTTATATATTTTCAATTATTTGAATAATGGAGCCTTTTATGTTTGCCCCCAGCTGTAGTGCGCCCTGTTTTCTGAAAAGTTGGACAGGTCTGATCTAGAGCAGGGACGTCAAAAGGGGCATTCGCGGTCGCCCTTCCGATTTTTTTATGCTTCTAGCGCTTTTTAAAAATTTATTTTAGGCGCATGACGGCGCCTCGAAGCCTTCCGTGGTGCCTTACGACCGTGACCTTTCGACACCATGGCGCCTTTCGGTTTGAGACCCACCCCCCCTACCCTAAAGCTACGCCGCTGACGAGCATCTGCAAATTTCATATATCTTAAAAGTAAAAATGAACTCATAAATGTGTCATCAGAAAAGACACACTTTCGATTTTGAATACCGCTTTAATAAATTTAAATTGGATAAAAAAATTTCAAATTTTTCAGCTTCGCCTAAACTATTTGGCGCCTTTACTATTCTGGCGCCTGTGTGCGGTGCAGAATTTGCACATTGGGTCGGCGCGCCCCTGTATGTGGGTGGTCCGGTCCATGATTGAACTCGGGAGCGAAAAGGCAATTGTATGGAAAGGGGATTTTCATCTGACATTTGTATAGTATAAAGATGACAAACTGTTAAGACGGGCATTCACAATTGATTGGCATGCAGAATTTTTGTTAAGAAGGGGATAATAGTATTTAGATGCTACTTTATTAGTATTTCAAATAATATACCAACACCATCATAAAAAAGCTTTAAAAAATCTCGGCACCGGGTTTTGATTTGCTATTTGATTAATATCATACTGTATTTTATTAATTGGTTAATATCATCTTAGAAAAATTGAAAGCATTCATAGTTAAAGTGTTAAATAAAAAAATTCTCAAAAATTAAATTGTTTTTATTAAAGGTATTTATTAATAACAGTTCAAAATAATTTAAATTATTAATTAATTGTTTATATAACTAACTTATCAATTACTTGTTTAAAAACAATTACATGAACTATATAATAGTTATTTTAGGGTAAACGTAAATATATTTTTTAAATTTTCGGTTATTATAATGTTATTAACTTCATTGGGATGTATAAAAATGATAAGGATTCTGAAGATAAATATGTTGTTTATTTATTTATTAGTTAATTTATAATATTTTTCTTGCTCTTTAATTATAATTAATTAATATCTTGCTTTTTGCGAATTGTAAACTATAACGGTGCTTAAAAATTTTTTTAAATCTGCATCTGGAGAATAATGTCACCTAACACTGTTAAAAATTATTTTTATGTATTTGTGCAATGTTGCATTGTTATTATTGTTATTATTATTATGTTTAATTAATTAATTATTACATAGACTTTATGTTTTTGGCTGATTTTCCAAAAATTTTCTATTTTATTTTTTTTTAAATAATAAATCAGAAATTTTGAATGAAAGCTTTAAGTGATGAATAATTGCTATTAATTAATTCTCAAAACTGTTCGTAATTTTAGTATAAAAATTAAATTAATATTTTATTAAATATATATTTTTTAAATTTAATATATCCTTAATTTATTAAATTAATAACATTATTAATATACATTACAAATTTCTACTTTAAAATAAAATCGATACATAATATTTTTTATATTCAATTTACCATTATATTTTATAGTAGTTATAAACTGAAATTTATCCTTTTCCTGTTTATTTTTATATTTAAAGTTACCGAAATGTAAAACTATTAATATAATTATTAATAAAAGTAAAATAAAAATATATTATTATTTTTCTGGGAAAGTGGGAGGAAAAGGTTAGTATAAAAAAATAAATAAATAAAAGACAAATATAAAAAAGCTTAGTTTTGTCAGATAAAATTTACAAATAAATTTAATTAAAATAATAGTTACATTATTATATAAAATTAAAAATAATAATCTTATTACAATGAAATAAGCCCAGATTCAATAAAATTTGCTCACAAAAATCGTCTTCAAAGGGTGAGAAGACAAAAAATTGCAAGCAATAATAATTTTTTTTTTAAATGAAGTGGTGGGTGGAGTTTTCTGAAAACAAAATATTTTTCATAGCACGCCTAGTTACCAAATCACTATTGTTTTCCCAATGTTTATAATGGTAAAGTAACTAATGAAAACAAAATTTAAAGATGCAACTTTGTATTATAAAAATAATCAGAAAAATTAAATTTGTGCTTCAATAAATGCATGTAATTTCTGAATTATTAAAGGAGAGGGTGTAGAGGGGTGATTTGAGGAAATATTTGCATATAATAGCTTATAAGTGTCTAATTGAATTATTGAAGACATTTATGATTAATCTAATTAGAAGAAGAAAAAAAATCACAGTTTAATTATTTAATTAATGATAATTTAAACGTTCTAAAAATGTATGAAAACAACCAAAAAAACATTTATGGCAGTTTATAGTATATATAAAATACCTAATAATAATAATAAATAATAAAACTTAAAAAATACATTCTGTTAAATAATAATAGTTAAAAAAAAAAAAAAAGACAATGTCCGCTGTAAAATTACATCACATTGTTCAATCAAACAAATTTTCAGCTCGCTGTGATTTCATAATCACAAGTTATAAAAGTTTAAATTTATCGGATTGTAATATTCAGCTTTTTATAAAATTTGAAAGAGGAGGGGGTGTATTTTTTAAAAGGGCCCAAATAATGTTCAAATTGCAGCGTTTGGCGGGCCCGCGACAATTAGAATCCGAGTTATAAGGTGGTGAGCACCAAAATTGCAAGGGACTGAAATCGTTAAGAACCGAAATGGCCTGGGACCGAAATGGGCAGAGACCGAATGTCTCGGGACCGAAACGGCGGGGCCGAAATGGTGGGACCGAAATGTCGTGTACCCCTATATTAATGTTACAAACAAATGAAGTCATATAAATCATTAGATAGCCGATTTTTTTTTTTTTTTTTTTTTTTTTTTTTTTTTTGTCAAATTTCTTGAAGGACGAAATCGCTTTTTCTGGATTTGTGTGTTCAGCGATAGTGACATCCTATGCATACTTTTTTGTAGATGTTTAAGACTGGATCGTAAATGTGGAATTCTACAGCGGATGCTAATGACGACATTTTATATAAAAGAAAAGCGTATGTTTTAAGTCTCAAAACTGAAATATGTTTTGTACTATTATACTACATATACAGTCGGCTCTCGTTAATTCGAACTCGTCGGGACCACAAGAAATGTTCGAATTATCCAGAGTTCGAATTATGGAATGTATGAGAGAAAACATGTTTAAAGGGGTACTATTACAAAGGAATTAATGTTATAGTAATTTTTTTTTCGGATGTTATCGTTATAATGATTTAGTATTAAATTAAAAGATATAAATACATAAAATAATTAATAACATTAAAATAATACAAATAAAACATAAAAATTAATAATACACTATAGAACAACGGCATTTAAAATTACATTTTAATAGTACTATAATTTTCTTACCTGAAATTAGATGAACATTTAAGAAATTATTTACACTTATTTATCATCTCTATGAAAAAAATTATCAATTGTTGTTTGCTTAGTCCTATTCATTTTTGACTTTTTAGCCAGTTTTTCTATTTGTAACAAACAGTTAAGTTCTTTGTCTGATGACGGCTGCATCAGGATAAATGTACGCAAACACTCAATTGATTGTGCAATTGACTTTTCTGTGGGTAAGGAAAGCACTTGGGACATAGTAGCAGAATCACCAGAATCCGATTCCATCTCCTCATTGCATTTTTTGTGAATTGTTTCAACAATTTCTTCCACAGTTAGGGGTCCAGATACTTCTAAACTATTGTCGGCTGCTACATGCTCTGCGAACGTAATATCGCATTGGAACTTTTCAGAAAAGTTCGGAAATTCTATTTCTTCAAAAGGTCTGTCGTTTTCGTCATTTGCATTATAACCACTCTTTTTAGATGGATGGATAAATCCGGCATGTCGAAAGCATTTTTCTATTGTTTCAGGTTGTACGGCGTCCCACGCCGCATATAAATCGTTGATGGCCGTGAGTAATGTTATGTTGTAGCTTTCTTTAAGATCAATCGAAAATAAAATTTGTTCTAGAATCTTTTTACGATAATGAGTTTTTAAATTTTGTATTATTCCTTGGTCTATCGGTTGCAGTTGTGCTGTAGTATTAGGCGGTAAATATTCAATCTTTATAGGGCTCAGTGTTGGTAGTTTACAATGACTCTGCACATTATCTAGCAGCAATAGAATTTTTCTGTTTTCACGAGAAAATTTTTTATCCAGTTCTTTTAACCAACTGATGCAGATCTCACGCGTCATCCAGGCTTTGGCATTTGCCACATAATCAACAGGCAGTGTTTTAACTCCTTTGAAGCAACGTGGATTAGTTGATTTACCAATAACTAACAATTTTAACTTCTCCCTTCCATCCATATTGGCACCTACCATCACAGTTATCCTGTCTTTTCTAAGTTTATCACTTGTGCACGTTTCACCTTTAAATGTTAAAGACTTATTAGGAAGAAGTTTATAAAACAACCCTGTTTCATCGGCATTAAACACGTCTTTCATTGCATAAGTAGAAATAAGTTCGGGTAGCTTTTCGCAGAATTCACTACAAGCAGCGAGGTCTACAGCACCACTTTCACCACACACAGTTTTGTGTACGATGTTATTTCGCTGCTTAAAACGTGTCAGCCATCCTTCGCTGCAATTGAAATTTTTAATACCCATGAGTAGTGCAAGTTCTTTCGCTTTAGCTGCCAATATAGGTCCACTCAAAGGTACATTTCTTGCCAATGCATCTTTTGTCCATAACAGTAAAGCTTCCTCTAAATCCTCATGGGCTGCTGTTCTCATACGTTTTCGTCCTTTAGCAAATCTTTCCTTTCCCATGATTTCAGGATGAATTCTTTATTTTTCAAGTAAGTAGACAGCGTATTCTTTTTTATTCCATATTCTGCAGCGATTTCTGTCTTAGATTGGCCATATCCTACCTTTTTAATAATTTCCACTTTGGCTTCTAGAGTTAACGATTTATAACTTCCACGTGGAGCCATATTTTAAAGAAACAAGACCTTTTACTTTCTCAAAAAACAATTTAGCAGTAAGTAAAACCATTGACTGAAAAAGTCGATCCCCATAGTGAAAGTAGAATGTAGTGATAAAACAGGTTTCCCCTATCTTTAACAGATGTCCGCTCAGTGAATTTCTTGGAATGTCACTGGGTCAAATGCTACAGAAGGTATTAGGAAAAGCACAATGGAAGAAGGGGCGGATGTGTCATTGATGGACAGACAGGGCGCACTAAGAAAGCGGATTTCAAATGCATGGAATTATTATACTAGTTCAGAACAATTCTGACAAAAATGAAAGAAAGAAAGTTATTTCAGGGATCTGAAGTCCGTGAGAAAGTAAAGAAAAATGAAAAAATGGAATTCTCATTAGTTCGAATTAAACGAAGTCAAGAGAAAATGAGTTCGAATAAAGGAAAAGTTTTAACGTTATTCTGCCATTGAAAATTTCGGGACTTCATGTTTAGTTCGAATTAAGCGAAGATTCGATTTATCCGATTTCGAATTAACGAGAGCCGACTGTACATATATATTTCATTGGGGGCGACACTAAATTCTGAAAAAGCAGAATTCCTGTTTTCCAGTTTGTAAATTTGTTTTGAATCATGCTCAAATTGGAAAAAATGCGTTCAGTGCTTGGTGATGAGGCTACGCAATGAAAAAGATGACATGCGAAATTTGAAATATTTTCTAACTGACTGTATATTTTCAGTGATTCCCACTATCCTGCTGGTGATAGATTAATGATTGAATAAGAAAAATATGTATCAGGAAATGGAGATGCATTAACCCATTAAAGACTGACGTTGCGTTTTCGCAACATTATGTTTGTAATTTTTTTTTTTTTTTTTATTGTGAATATTTTTTTTTGCAACAAATTTACTACCACATATTATATATATGATTTTTATTTTCAAGAATAAAAAATTTTTCCATTGATTCGAGTTGTAAGAAATTATAAATATGAATGAAATAGTACGGGATGTTTTGAAAATTTTTATCGATAAATTTCGGATTATGTTCATAGGTGCACGTAAAGAATGAGATAAAATTCAGCAGTTCGAGATAGGGATATTGTAGCGAGGGCCGTGCAAAGCTGGGGGCGAAGGGGGCGGTCGCCCCGGGCGCGGAAATTGAGGGGGCGCCATATTTATCTACAAACCTCGTTTTTTCTTAAAATATATATATATATATTTATATATATATTAAATATATATTTATAAAAATATATAAAATATATATTTATATATATATTTTTAAATATATATATTTATATATTGGGAATTTTTTCCCAATGAAAGTACGTCCATTTTTCGTTCCAAAGTTACTGCATTGGCCCTTACCCTACACCCAAATACAAATTTATGAATAAAAACTTCTTTCTTTTCGAAACTTGTTTTAGGTCTTTTTCTTAGTCTCTTTCGTTAACCTTCTCTTTTCTGAGTGTGTAATTTTCTTTCTGCACCTTGTGACAAAAACATATACTCTCAATACAGCATGGGGTTTCCTTCTGGGAATACAAAACGATTGCAAAATGTTATGCTGTACTGTTAGATACATTTTTTCTACACCCATTTTCCACATTCCCTTTGCGAAAATATAAGTGCAATTTTCTCTTACGTACTTAGTTGTTTGGAAATTCTGAATTAAAATTAAACCTATAGTTTCAAAATAAACGTGAAATATGTATTCAGCAGAACTTATGTTTGTTTCTGCCCTTTTCAATTTTGTGACACATGTCACTAAGAAATAGTGTGTATGTATAAGGGGGGGGGGGGGCGCCAAATTGAAACTTTGCCCCGGGCGCAGTTTTCTCTTCGCACGTTGCTGATTGTAGCTAACTATGTGTGTCAAGGCCGTAGCCAATGGGGGGATCGCCAGGGTTTGATACCCCTCCGAAATTTCTGTCAAGATGATTACAGTGAAACCCCGATTTTACGTTTCTCAAGGGACTGAGTAAAAAAACGTAAAATACGGGAAAAACGTAAAATACGGGAAATACATAGAAAGCAAAAAATCGTAGAAAAAAACTAAAGGTAGTAAAGATGACTCTTTCAAAAGGTATTACAATCTATATTTTACGAAAAGAACATTATTATACATACCATTTTAAGATCATTTTACTAACACATTTGATTGCGAATCCTGGCATTTAGGTTGAAAATAGTCCGTAATAGTGGATTGTTTTTTAGTCATTGAGTTCAAAGTGAATGCAGCATCTCCCAGGATTGAAATACTTTGCAAGTTTTTTTCCTGGTCTTTATGAGAAAGAAAATAGTCTTTCACTGTTTGTAAGCTCTTCAATGCAATATTGAAAGAAGGGACGGGCTGTGCTTCCGTTTCTTCTTCTTCATCTTCATCGGTGGACAAAAAGTCCATAACGTCGGCTACCGATGGAGCAGTAGCTCTTTCAGCTTCACAGGTTGCTAAATTTTCCGGGATGTAATCGTCGAATTCATAGATAACTGTTTCGTTGTCATCCTCCGAGTCTACCGCAACTGATTCCTCATCTGGTCTCGGTTCATTAGATGCTGACGAATCCGCTTTCTACAAAACAATGGGAAATGCACTGTTGTGTAACGTTTCTCCACGACGCAGAAATAAAATGCATAGCCTCTAGAACACTTAACTTTAACTTGCAGGCGTCATTTAGGTTTCCATTTTCTATTTCAGCTACAGCTTTCCGGACAAGTTTCTTTCTATAAAAACTCTTGAAAGATCGAATAATGCCGAGATCACAAGGCTGCAATTTGCTTGTGCAATTTGCCGGAAAAAATTCGACATGCACATTAGACAGCTGCAAAACCGGATGTGCACTGCATTGATCAATGAGCAAAATTATTTTACGATTCTGCAACTCCATTTTTTTGTTTAGTTTGCGCCAAAAGTCTTTGAAAAGGGGTTTAGTTATCCACGCATTTTGTTTGCTTCGTACTTTGTCGGATAACTTCTCACGTTTTTGAAGCATCGTGGGTTGCGCGACTTTCCAACAACAAGAGGCATCAGCTTCTCACTTCCATCAGAATTGCAGCAAAGTAAAACCGTAAGACGCAAATTAGACATCTTCCCTCCATGGCAGGAGTCTCCTTTAGCAACATAACTTTTATCCGGTAAAAGGTTAAAGAAAAGTCCGGTTTCATCCGCATTGAATATGTCCTTTGGCTTGTATCCTTTGGTCAAATTTGGTAGATTTTTCTTCCAATCTTCTATTGTAGCTTCACTTACACTTGATGATTCTCCCGAAAGCGATCTATACACAAGATTACGTCTTTTTTTCATTCGGTCAATCCAGCCATTTGAAGCTGTGAAATCTTTCAAACCACCAAGCCTATCGGCGATTTCTAGAGCTTTTTCTCTTAGTATCGTGCCATTTATAGGTACATTCGCGGAACGAGCTTCTTTAAACCACTTTAATAAGATACCTTCCAGCTCGTCGTACGGCGATTTTTTTCAATGTTCTCCGTTTCTTGGCATTTTTTTATCCGACTTTCTCGATCTTTTTTTCAATGCATTCTTTTTTCTGTAGTATGGATTGCAGGGTTGTCACGGGAATTCCTTGCAATTGAGCGAACGCTACTTTGGTTCCGTGGAATTCATCAAATTGTTTAACAATTTCGGCTTTCTCAGCAACAGAAAAGTTTTTGCGTTTTTTACTCGTCATTTTAGCACAAAAAGGTTAGAAATGCGATCACCGCGTGCTAAACAGCAACTGAATTTGAAAACGTGAAGAAAGGTAAAGACCCCTTTCCCTCCCCGACGAAAGAAATGAGCCACCCCATCTGATTGGTAACTGGAGTGTCGCTTCCCCTGCTCATCTCATCCCTACACCAATAAAGTGTGTTGTTTCTTTACTTTGCTCCCCCGCCAGCTATCCGGGGGAGGGAAGGGAGCAGTCCGCGACAGCAGGTGTTCAACAAAGGACGGGGAGAGGGGGACCAGTTTCAGAAGACAGGAATCTTTAGAATGCGTTTCTGTTTTCATAGACTGCATAACTTTTAACAACGTGGATTAACTTTAAAAAAGCGCAAAAGGAAAAATTATTGCTTATTTTAGAACATTTTTTCCTTTTTTTACTTTCCAGAGAAAACGGAAAATGCGGGAAATTCCACAAAGAACAAACTTACGATCCGGGTTAAATTAACATTATAAGTATACGGAAAAACTGGGACCTGATGAAAAAAACGTATAATGCGGGAAAAACGTAGATTCGGGGGACGTAAAATCGGGGTTTCACTGTATAAATATGCCATTGACTATCACTCAACACAGTCAAGATTCGAAAATCAACTACAGTAGAGCCCCGATTACCCGATTTTATATGGACCAAGCTCACCTCGTATATTAAAAAAACTCGGATAAACCGGATTTACTCAAATCGTCACCAACTAAGAAGATGAAATATAAATTTTCACTTAATTCATTCCCTTTTTTTTTCGGGGGGGGGGGGGGGGTATTAGCAATATTTCTTTGATGTATATTTCCGTTACTTTTAAGAAAAACGGGGAATGAAATTGTTTATTTGAAAAAAGCCCTTGATAGTTTTTTGTTTGTTCAATGTCAATTTGCCTGCACTTTTGTTTTCTGCAGTATTACGCTACTGCATAGCTATCAATTTCTAAGATTTTTTCTTACCACTAAAACTTACCTGTAAATTTTGCCTAATTCAATAGCCGAAATCTAACAATTGTCAACGATTAAATATGGCAAAAATTTGCATTCAATTTTAGAGGTAACAAATGAAATGTTAAGTGAAGATGAAAAGCAGTCGTAAAAAGTTAGAACTCTGTTTTTTTTTTTTTTTTTTTTTTTTGGTCAGAATATTGGAAAAATATGGCCATAATTTTTGAAAAAGTTTTATTATTACATTTCCTCCCTCCCAAAAAGATGGATGAACCGGTAGGTCTTATGACCTGCAAGTTCATAGAAGGGAAATGTTACATGGACTTGGATTACAATTTCGTCACTTGGAGTAAACCCTAAAGAATAAACTTTCTAAAAATATATAAATTCTAAATTAAATTTAAATTTTAGAAATTATAACGGGAACTACTGGTGTTAATTAAAATACAAGGACAGGATATTAATCTTGTTTACAATATACAAAGATATAAAATAAAAAAGTTAATATAAATATTGAGAATAATTATTTAACATAGTCTTGTTATTTACATAATAAATTTATGGGCCATTCATGGCTCATATTCACGAGCAAAGCATTCATGAACTCAGTTGGAAAGACTTGAATGTAGCATTCTATAATATAAGTGTGCTAGTGAAATTATTATTGAAAAATGTCTTCAAAGTATAAGTTCAAAATTAGATTCAGAAATATAATTCATTTGAATCAACTTATCCTTACATTAGCAACTCAATTTCTCCTATCTACATTCACTTTCAGTTTAATAGATAAGTTAATATATAATAATAAAATTAATAATATCAAAATTAACAATAATAATAACAATAAAAAATTTTAAAACTACAATTTAAATAAACCTATTTACAGCATCTTTTAATTGTATTGGCATGCTTACATCGATGTATCATCTCTTTATGACTTGAGATGCCGGAGAAATTTCTATATCATATACCATAATGTAACATATGCTTAATTCTGTGTTGCATTGATTAATGTTGTATAGTACCATTTTACTATATGGTATTATTTACAATGTGGCATTTACCTATTATAGTGGTGTGGGATAGCTCAAAATTATACCATAATATTTCACATTTGGCAAGCAATGCGCCACTTTGGATTCAGATAGTACATGGATAGACGAGTCTAAAAAGGCCGGGACACAAATTTTCTTGGCCCTCTAGCGGCGCTGATGACGTAATCAATATGGCTGCCAAAGTTTTGCAACGCGCTTCTACATTTCTGTATATAAGTCGGATTAATATTTTGATATTAACCTATATTGTTAGTGATAATTAATGCGGAGAAAACGCGCTTTCCAACGGTATATTTGACATCATTGTTTAGGCTCATAATACCAGAAATATTTATAAATTTATTTAAAAAAAATATTTTTTCAAAACATTTTGCTAAATAACTTGGAATAAATTCTAGTTTTTTTAGGGCTATGAAACTTTCATTTCCGTTTTAAAATCAATAATATGAGGTACACTTAAAGTAGGGATATGCACAACCTGTGGCCCGCGGGCCAAAAGTGGCCCGCGATGGGTTAACGTGTGGCCCGCGAATTTCGTCAATTTACAACTGGAAAAAATTTGCAATTTTTGTCCATAGGTCGCAAGAAAAAAAAAATTCGTCAAAATTTCGTGAATTTCGTCAGTTTGCCGCGGGAAAAACGGAAAATTTCGTCAGTCAGTTAAAAATCGCGAATTTCGTTGATCGAATGCGGAAAACTAGTGAATTTTGTCGATAAGGCGCGGAAAAATTGCACATTTGATCGATCGGGCACGGAAAAATCGCGAATTTTGTCGATCAGGAGCGGAAAAATCGCAAATTTCGTTGATGGGCACTAAAAAATTGTCAATTTTGTTGATGATGCGCGGAAAAATTGTAAATTTTGTAGATTGGCTGCTGAAAAATCCTGTCAGTCGCGAGAAAAAATCGCGAATTTCGTCAATTTGCGCGGGGAAAAAATTGCAAATTTAGGCAATTTGCCGCGGGAAAAAATTACAAATTTAGGCAATTTGCCGCGGGAAAAAATTACAAATTTCGTCAAACAATTAAGAGTCATGAATTTCGTCAATCGGGTGCGGAAGAATCGCGAATTTTGTCTATTAGGAGCAGAAACATCTCAAATTTCGTTGATCGGCTGCGGAAAAGTCGCGTGTTTAGTCTGTTTATCGCGAATTTTGCCAATTTGCAGCTGGAAAAATAAATTTCGTCCGAGTCAGTAAGAATCGCAAATTTCGTTGATTAGGTGTGAAAAAATCGCAAATTTCGTCAATCGGGTACGGAAAAATCGCGAGTGTTGTCGGTCGGGCTCCGAAAAATCGCGAACGCTGTTAGTCAGACGCGAAAAAATCACAAATTTTTGTTAATCAGGCACGAAAAAAATCGCGAATTTTGTCGATCAGGCACGGAAAAGGATCAGGCACGGATCGACTGCGGAGTTTCGTCTGTTTATCACAAGAGAAAAGTGCGAATTTCGTCAATTTACCGTGGGGGAAAATTGGAAATTTCGTCAGTCAGTTAGGAATCGCGAATTTCGCTGATCAGATACAGAAAAATCGCAAATATCGTCGATCAGGAGCTAACAATAAGAAAATTTCGTCGATCGGACTCAGAAAGAATCGCGAATTTCGTTGGCCGGGCATGAAAAAATTGTGAATTTCTCCAATGAGGCGCGGAAAAATCGTAAATTTCGTCAATCAGGTGCTGAAAAATCGCGAATTTTGTCGACTGGCTTCGGAAAAATTGCAAATTTTGTCGATCAGGTGTTAAAAAATCGCAAATTTCGTTGACCGGGCGCGGAAAAATCGCGAATTTCGTTGATCACGCGAGGAAAAATCGCAAATTTCGCCTCCCCCTCCCCTCTTCGTTCATGAAGTTCACGTTTTTTTTCGGCTCTAGACACTTTCATGCCTATGTTTGTTTTTTATCACTTTTAATAAAACAAAATTTACCCCCCCGAATAAAGTCAAGGAACCTTCTAAATAATCCTTGCTATATCTCTGTTATATATACAAACGTAAATTGTTGAAATATCTTTTCCAACTAAATTGGATATGTTGACTGGGTAGGGGAACCTAGAGGGGTAACCACCCCCCCTCTGTAACCATAATTTTTTATCTGATTATAGGCCACAGATCACCTCCCCAAAATAGAATTCTCTCCGTGTTATTGATGTGGCCCCCGACAACCCAGAAATTTTTGTAAGTGGCCCTTCTCTTAAAAAGGTTGTGCACCCCTAACTTAAAGGATAACTGTAATATAAGTTTCAAACATTTATAGGTACAAGAATGTGAAACAAATGTATGTACAGTATAATATTATCCCAATTTAATATCCAAATTTAATCCTATCCTATAAATTGTCAAATACACTAATGGGAGCCATAATATCTAAATAACATAATATATTGCTGTCATATGCAATAATATCCAAATGATTCATGTAAATTCACTTGTGATTGCTGATCACTGTCGAAACACTGCCCTTCACATACACAAAGTTTCGTACACCGTATTCCCATTTTAACACATTTACAAGATGTGCATCGCTTGCGTCAAGTACAGGAGGCAAGTTGTTCACAGTGTTTTGATATTTCTGGAATTGTTGTCCACACAGGTCAGTATGATCCTCCTGAATTTATTGTCCATCCCCACTTAATTGGCGAAGGTAGTGTAATGTGCAACGAGGCTGTTGTTCCAAATTCTTGCTTGGAGAGTAGCTCGTTTGATGTGTTGTGTCAAAGCATCTGCTGTAGGAGGTATGTTTTCTATTGCTCGATTCTATCTTGTAAATAACACTCATCTGCAGTCATTGATGATCTGAAGATCTGATGATTGATCATAAAATAGTATAACAAATCGCTGTAACACATCGTGACATTCATCGTCATCAGAGGTGCATGTACAAAGCTGATGCCATACACAATCAATTTCACGAAATGACATCCAGACCTTCCAAGCTGTCTTCTTTCCAATGCCACAAAATGTGGAAACTGTGTCACAACCAGTTACAGAATAAAAAGCCATCGAATTTCTGCAAATTTCCGGTGAAAGTTTAGCACAGATCTCATAAATTGGAATGAATTTTCTGCATTCTCCACAACCGTACTCAATCCATAGTTCATCAAACTCTTGTATTTTTGGGAACAGTGATATTGAAATAACCACTACATCTGAGTACACAGTTGGTATTAAGATGCGAGTATGTCCACATTCTACTGCATGCTTAACATGGAGAAGTAGACGGCCATCTGCTTCTTCGTGTGAGATGGGAAAAATGCTTGATACATCCATAGATGTTGACGCGAGGACTCGCTCATCATAAGTACAGACAACATGTTTTCCTGGATACTCGTCCCCCACCATTTTCTCAGCTAGATACTGGAACAATTGGATCTTGTTTTCGTTGATCTACAAGAATTGCTGAAAGTGTTTTGCAATAGTAGTTAAGTCTGAAGCTTTAATACTTATGCCACTTCCTCTTGTTTCTCGGGTATGTGCCTTCAAACTGATACTAATATATCTGTAGAATACAATAACTAGTCGTGAACTGTTCTTCAGTTGATTAATGAAATATAGTTTGAAAACATGTTCATAAAATCTGGTAAATGTTGTCGCAATATCAGGATTAAGCATGTGTATTACGGCTGCTCCATCAAATAGTTTAGCTGTTACATTCGGTTGGCTGTGATTAAAGCTAATGTCATATTTTGTTTGAATGCAGTCAAAAATATCCGACTTGTTGGTTGGTTTTCGGAGTTTTCCATCATCTGAAATAGAGGGTGGGTACTTTTGGTTTTCATGCAAAAAGAAATCATCTACGTTGCAATCTCGTGCTTCAGATGCAACATGCAAGCTGCAGAAAAAGTTGGAGTCTTTACACAAGTAAGAAATCTTGGTCTTAGCCTTATCTGTTTTTCTTGTTATAGTCTTGAACATATGAATATTGGTTCGAGGAATAATTTCATGAATAAAATTTTGAACTTGATCGAGACGGGATACGACATAATCATCATACTGTTTTAGCCCTGGAGTAAATACTTCCGTAACACACTTAACAGCTTCGAAACTTGGAATTATTTTGGAGCTCCCTATTGACATTAAATCAGTTTCTTCAAATGGATTTCCTTGTTCGGATAAGACGTTAATCATTTCTTTGGCATGGTCCAAGAACCTTTTCTCATGAGCATTGTTATCTTCATGATGCTTTGCGCCCACGTTTTTGTCATCTTTTAAATTTGATTTCTCTTCAAATTCCTCAGTTAAAGAACTGATCCTACTATCAACTTAAGCAGAGCATTTTCTCTATCAAGGATTCCAATAGCACCACCTTCACCCTTTATAACTTTGTTATTGTGTTCATGAAGTTCATCGTCAGATATTGCAGAAAACGGTGTAGCAGTTTTTGTGCTCGTAAAGTTGCCACGAAAAAATTCAGCATGTATATCTGGATGTTTTTCTGGAAGGTCCTGTAGAGTCCGCACGAATACTGGTAACCAGCGAAAATAGTGGACTGCGTCCAACGCAAATGTCCACGTACATAACTGAGCCAAAGTATCGACGTACATTGTAAAGTTAGATGTACGAATACTCAATACAAGTTGTACTAGAAAGGACTCCAGTTTGATGACTGTGTTCCAATATTGGAACTGAGGACATTCAGATGTTTTCGATAAAATCTACAGCTCAATGCCTTCGCTACTGATGCTGAAATTTGTTTCACATGCTTTGTTGAATGCTTTTACCTGTTGACAATGCAAAGCTGTTAAAGTAACTTCATGTGCATACCGAGATCTTTTTACATGCGACGATGTTAGGCAAGATTCTGCAATACCAGGACTTGGAATACCAGCGGTTGTCACTAATTCAGTCCATCCACTACCAGTTAACCATTTGCCAAGTAAGTTAATAACCATCATTTCTATGTGAAGGCCACCTATCATGAGTGTGATGCGATCCTCGCCATACTTGTTAGGCAAATGGACAATATTCCTGTGATGTCACATAAGGTAATAATGCGATTTTTATAGTCTCGAACCGAAAGGAAGAATACGGTCCATTAGGAAATATTGATATATATTTATTTTTCGTCAAAGTGACGTCATTTTAATTTCACCAGCTTCCAAATTAAAAACGAAATCTTATAGAACGCGAGGTGGCAAAACAGACAATCACCTCATGGAGTTCACGGCTGAAATTCCAGAATTAGTTAAAACTCGATTCGCATATTAAAACGCAACCGGTCTGCCAAGTCATATCTTAATGGAAAACACCTGAAAACCCGATTTTAGCTGTTGACTCGTAGGATTACCATTGTGTTTTCCTGCACCCAAAGGTATGAAAATATGTAGGACCGGGAGCAGGAAAACACAATGGTAAACCTATGAGTCAACCGCTAAAATCGGTTTTTCCACCAAGATAGGACTTGGCAGATCGATTGCGTTTTAATATGTGATTCGAGATTCAACTAATTCTTAAATTTCAGCCTTGAATTCGATGAAGGGATTGTCTGTGCTGCCGCCTCCCAGTGTATTAAAATAACAATATACTTTTCAGAAATAATGTCTTGCATCAAAAGTCGCATCATTTCAAAAGGCAATTTTAGCTTACATTTTAAATACAATTTCTTACTTGAAATTTAATATTTAATAAAAGTTAATGTTTCAGTGTTTATCTAAATGTACTATAACGTTGGATTTCGGTAAGCGACTTCATGTTTTAAATAAATTAAAATACATATTTTTACATGATACATGAAGTGAAAGAATGTATATATATATATATTATATCTCGACAAGTATTATTCCGTAGGAAAAACTAATCTGGTGAAAACGCCGTCACATTTTTAATCATTAGCCGGTTTTCTTTCAGAAAATATTAGCATTTTACAGCAGTTATAAAAAATCATGTTATTTCTACAGAATTTATTATTCGCAAATACATAAGTTTAATATCCCTTTGCCTTACAATCGTCTAGAATGCTGGTTTAAATAAAAGAAGAGCCGATACCACTAATTAAGCAATAAATTCCCCTTTCACCTCACATCCTTTTAATTTTTAAAGGCGCCATGATTATCGAAAAGCACAAGAGAAAAGACAATAAAAGTTCAGTTATCGTTTTCTGAAATTTTCTGTCGATTTTAAAATATCTAAATCTACAGTTAAAAATATCTTTGAAAGATAATCGCTGTCACCCATTGGAGCATATTCCTGTAAATTTCGAAGCTTCCATAATCCTATATTACAACACAACAATCAATATGAAAATGTTTATCCGTATTTGAGGTGCTTTTTCCATAAATAGATTTTTTTATTCCGCGATTGAAAGCAATAAGCAACTCTATTGCTTAAATAATATGTATTTATATTATTAGGCTTCGACAGTCTTTGGAGCGTGATAAACATTTTGTTATTGTTGGTATATCTACAGCTGTTAAAAGTATGGCACCGTGAAATAAAAATCTAATATATATTTGAAAGTTAAAGTTATTTTTCGTACGTTTATTATCCATTTTTGAGCTTTTATGCTTCAGCACGTTTGATATTTTTTTAATACCACTTATCTTTTTTTCAAGATGTGATATTTTTGGAATATAAATATAATTCAGTATGGTTATTTTTCGATTATTCTAATCGAATTAAAGTCATATCTGAAGTGACCTGTAAATAACGATTTTCCTTTAAAAATATTTACTAACATATCTCTTTAAATAATATTATTTGTCACGAAAACAAATTAAATCAATATCTATGAACGGTATAAATATAAAATATAATAAATATAAATAATAAAATAGAATAACAGATAGGTAAATTTATTCCTCATTTAAACTTAGAAAAGTCGTATGAAATTCCAAGCTCACGAAAAAAATTTAAATGATCCGATATATATATATATATATATATATATATATATATATATATATATATATATATATATATATATATAGACATATGCAAATTGGGACAATCAGAAGTTTTTCTACTATAAAATGTAATAAATAGTTAATTGTATATATTTTTAATTATCGAAATTTTTTGCTTAATTGATGTGTTTATTCTTCTTTAAGTGTTATGTGAACGAAGTCACGGGTAACAGCTAGTATACATATATATATATATATATATAACTCAAAAATAATGCTTGGCGAAATTAGCTGTAATTTGGAAATGAGCATGTTTGAAGCTTCTGTAAATCGATTTCTGTTTTTAAAAAATCATAGGTTACAATTCGCATTTCTTTCTTTCTTTTTTTTTCGGAAATTTCTTTCCCACGTATATATAGACTTTCTTTTTATTTAATTTTCGAAAAACATATGAATTGTAATCTAGGATTTTAAAAAAAAGAAAAAAGAAAGCAATTTTTAGAAGCTCCAAATATGCGAATTCAACATTACAGTTAATTCTTACAAGTAGTTTTCGAGTTATGTTTAAAAAACTACCCGCATTGCAATCTGTTTTGCAACGGCTACAAATGAATTGAACGTTAAGAGTTCAAAACTTTAAACTAGTGTTCGACCAAAACAAGTATTAAAACCGAAACTACCCTTTTGGTCGAAAACGAAAACAAAACTGTCTTAAAAAGAAATTTAAGGTGATTAATACGCAGACACACACATATACAGGATGTCTCAGAAGTAATGGGGCAAACTTTAAGGGAAGGTATGGGGCATCACAAAGATTCAGATTTGCATAGCAACCCAGGGTCGGAAACGCTTTCCTGTCGCTGTAGTGACGACACAAAACACAAGAAAGAAAGGACACGAACAGGGAGAGAAAACATGTTTATTATTCTTAGTACTGCAAAAATGCCGGAACAATGCTGGAAAGTGTTGAGGAACTTGTTGCATGCATCGTGGCAGCTGCTGGGGAAGTCCGGGGCACTCCCAGTATTTTCGAGAACATTAGATTTTCCATACGCCGGAGATGCGCTTCCATGCATCACGGCCCGGGGTCGTAATTTCGAACACCTACTTTGATGACGATCGTTGTCCCTTTAATGTTCTTTCTTCTTAGTTTTTTGATGTACTAAGGATAATAAACATGTTTTCTCCTCTTATTCGCATCCTGTCTTTCTTGTGTTTTATGTCGTCACTACCGCGCCAGGAAAGCGTTTCCGACCCTGGGTTGCTATGCAAATCTGAATCCTTGTGATGTCCCCTACCTCCCCTTAAAGTTTGTCCCATTACTTCTGGGACATCCTGTATATATGTTATTACAGAAAGTTTGACTACATAGGGTAAAAGCACCAATAGTCGGCCACTTAAGCACTTTCTTTTAGTATATAGCTTAAAGCGGAAATTTAAAAAGCAATACAACATTTTTAACAGTAACATATGTTAATGTATACTTTTTTTTTTACTGTTTCAGCAATTGTTTTTTAAACAACTGATTATAGTTTTTATTTATAAAAAATTAAACATAAAAGTAGCAAAGTCACTAGTAGTCACCCACTCAATTCTAGTGTTCGGCCATTACATGACCAGTTGTCGGTCACTTAAATACTTTTTTATTGTAAATAACTTAAAGTATAGTTTTTAACAACAGAACAACATTTTAATAATAAAATGTGTTAATTTATACTTTTTTATAATGTTTCAGTAATAATTTAAAATATTATAATAGTTTTTAACACTTTCCAACATAGTTTAAAAGTGTTTGTGAATATGGATTGTCTCCAATCTATCCGAGCCCTAACACTCGTAAATATACGTTAATGTTCCTGAACTTTTCGTATGTTATTGACGTTAATCGTAGCACGGTCGCTATTCAAAAATAAAGTGTGTAGAATTTATAGTTCATCTACAGGGACAGTCATATTCCGATAAATTACGCTCAATGCGAAAAAAAATGTTTCAAGTTTATTTTAATGATGTTTGTCATTTCAAACACAATGAAATTGATATGAATTTATGAAGTGCACTAAACTATGCATTCTGGACAGTATGGGGTCCTAAGTACTTATTATTTGTTTATAGGATCACGCAAAAGAATTCCTTTACATAATAGTATCCAAATATAATGAAATTGATATACATTACTGAGGTTTACTACAATTTACTTGTTGTATAACATGATATGCATAACATTTATCGTTCATTTACAGGGACACACAAAAAATTCGGATACAGTACTGTATATTTCTATTAGCGATAATTGCTGGAAGTGTGATTTCGTTTATAACATGCGTTTTTAAGTTTAATTAAATCTTTGCGGTGTGTTTAACTGATATAGATCATATACAAGGCTACACAAAAGAGTTCGTAAGCTTTGCGGAGTATCAGAGGGAATGGCTTAAAGGGGGCTTTTAATTGAATTATGCTCTTTCAAGCTGAACTATATTTAGTATACTAAGAGATGACTGAATAATATAAATAAAATCATATACAGGGCCATATAAAAAGCTGAATACATGACCTCCCAGGAATAACGATGTGTGGAAGTGTGATTTCAGTAGTTTTAACCACGTTTTAGCCTGAATTAAATTTTGGTAATATACAGGGCTGTACAAAATAATTCAAGTATATTTCAGTATAGTGGCAGAAATTGCAGAAGGTGAATTTTCAATCTATAATGAATTTTCTAACTATACTAAGTTTCATCATACTATGTATATGTATAGAATAATATACAAATCTGTGGGTTAAATACAGGACTACACAAAATAATTGAACTATTTTTCCGGTTAGGGACCGTAATCTTGTTTTCAAAAGTATTATGCCTTTTCTAAAATTTTTACTTTTTTTTACAGTATTAAGCAATTAAAGACTTCTGCAAGTCATGGAAAGTGCTTTTGTAATCTATCCTTTTATTCTTGTATCTTATGGAAAGTAAAGTTAAAAGTACCAAATTATCTAGTACTCGGCTTTTCAAATTTTGTGTTTAGCCATCGTAGACTAGGCGGCGGCAGAGAAAAAATTATTACGTCATCTTGTTTCAAAATGAAATTATGATGTAGGACAAGATTATTAATAGAACATGGATGACTGATCTGTTGATGCATATCTTGGCATGATATTAGCAGCAGGGAGCGCCAAATCGTCATTTTACCGTTACTATTATGTCATCGAGTTTCGGGATAAAATTTTATTATGTTGCATATCTCGACTAGTACAATGCAAATATTTCAGTTTGTCTTGGGATTTCGTGGTTAGATATGAGCAGAACGCGGCGCCAATTCTTCATTTTGGCGGTACTATCTCGTCATAGAGTTTCGAAATGTAATTTTAATATGTTGCATATCTCGAATAGTACATTACAAATATTACATTCTGCCTCGTAATAGCTTTGAATGATATGAGCAAAATGAGGCGCCAATACTTATTTTGGCTGCACTATCTGGTCATCGGATTTCGAATTGAAATTTTAATATGTCTCTTTCGATTAATACGATTTAAGTATTTCAGCCTGTTTGTGGTATCTGAGTGTTATACAAGCATAACGGGTCACCAATTCATTGTTCTGGCGCTACTATTTCGTTTTCAATTTTGAGCATGAAATGTTAATGATTAAAGTTACAGATTAGTATAATACAAATGCTTCAGTCTGTTTCGTGATATCTCGATAAGATATGAGAAAAACGGGGCGCCAATTCTTCCTTTTAGTTGTACTATCGCATCATCGAATTTCGAAATGAAATTTTAATATATTGCATATTTAGATTAGTACAGTAAAAATATTACTATCTGCTTCGTGATATCTTGGTACGATACGATCAGAATAGGGAGTCAATTCATCATTTTCGCGGTATTAACAGATCGAATTTCGATGTGAAATTTTAGCATGTCATTGATATCGATTATTGCATTGATTATTGATATTCTGTGTAATGTATATTGATATTCTGTGTAATGTAAGTGCCAGTTCCTTTGAGAATTAACAATGTTAGCTTCATTTTTTTTTAAATTTAAGTTCTATAGAGGCAGAAGATGAGATTTTAAAACCTAATAGTTAGCCTCTAGGTAATATTATTGCTGACTATTGAGTTAATCAAACAGAATAAGTTTTATTTTATATTATTGAAAAGCTATCACAATGCGTGTCTTTGTGGTTATTCAAATATGGCAAATGATATTTGTGTGCTTATAAACATTAGAAAGAAATTATATTTGTGTGCCTATTAAAATTAAGAAGTAGTTATATTTCGGCAGAAAGTTTAAATAGTATTAAGAAAAACGGAATTTGTTGAAATTTCATCCTAATAACCAGTTAGATGATTGTGAGAAACATTTCAACCCTTTAAATTTCTAATATCTCATAATCTACATTGCGGGAGCATTTATGTCTTAAAAGTAAATCTTATGTAAAATTTCAAGTTTCTAGCAATAGCCCTCGCAATTCCCATATAAATCATCGTTTTAAGTATGCTTTCCGCACATTTCACACTTAAAAATTTCCATATTGAAAAAACCTGTTCTGTGCGAGAAAGTATGTCGAGTAACTATGTCGATGTAAACTATGTCGAGTTTCAATCCAATATTTAAATTACTTTTACTTCTACCACTAACAAGTGTAACGTTTTTTGATTAATTTATCTTTTTAAATTTCAAATTTATCATAACTGTTTATCATAACATTTACGTTTTATAAATAATTGTCATTTAATATTTCAAGTCTTTATCATTACGATTTTAATATTAATCATAATTTTCAACGTTTTTAGAATGTTTTCTTCTCATTTCAGCCTTTTATATTTCGCTTTTTTTAGAAACTCTTTTCAGTGGGCATTTATCTCTTTAAAAAACACCATGTCAAGTTTGAAATATCTAACACCCTCAGTATTACAAAAAAAGGGATATTTTAGAACGTGATTTGTTTCTGCAGAGACTGTCACCATCATTTTTTCACTTTTACTTTTAAAATTGATTCGGCAGTTCGAAAGATTTCCTCCTACAAAAAACAAACAAACGTTTCTTCTTTATAACATTAGTATATTACAAGGCTTAATGCTGGTCTATTTTCCCAAACGAAATATATCGGTGAATTTAACCTTGTAAATACAAGGTTAAATTCACAGTTTACAAATTTTCCATCGCCGTCATTACAAATTTTAAAGCAAAATGAACCTCTTTCTGAAATATCATTGCGAATTAAAGTAAACTATACGAATACCATTGCACTATTATATGTTTCCATTTGTCAGACAAAATTTTCGCTGTTAAGAATCATTGAACAATCATTGAGTTGATCATTTACAGTAGGATTAGTAAATAACGGTAGAATGATATAAGGCAATATACTAAAACATCTTTAAAACGTTATCTAATTAACAATGAAAATCTCATCAAAATTGTCTAGTACATTTTTAAAATGTTAATACTTCATAATCGAGTTCACCTGATTATAGAACTTTCCTCCGTGATGATATAACTAAGCAACGTAGAACGATACACAATAAACTAAAACCTTTTCTGAACTAGTTGGATGTGCCAATCCCAAAACTTTCTTCTATCTCATATATTTTGATATTTCAAAATGTTGTTACAAATGTCAATATTTTATTTTTATTAGTTCAATACTATAACAACTTTGACTGTCATCTTAAATTTCTGCTTCAGTCAATTAATCGAAGTAAAAATGAGTTAATATCAATCATGATATTTATTAAGATCAATAGTTTTTCGTTATTCTGTTGCATATCAGCTGTTCGCGAATAGTCGGGTTATCAAGATAGGAAGTTCCCGTCGATTCACCAGCCTCCAGTGACAATAGAACGACGAAAAATCAAGAAAATTACACAAAAATCGCTATTATAGTGTCTCCTTCCAGCGGAATATTTCCAAATTCAGGGAGGACCTTCTTGTCATGGCCACAAACATACACAAAAAAATTGGTTGAATTCTATGCATAACTTCATACACTTTTCGATGGTACAATATTCAAAATGCACAAAAATCGCACAAAAGCTATTACAGCGCCACCTACCGGTGGAACTTTTCCAAACTCAGGGAGGAGCTTCTTGCTATGGCCAAAAACATACACAAAAAATTTGGTTCAATTCTATGCATAACATCTTAAATTTTTCGGTGGTACAATATTCAAAAACACAAAAATCGCTATTACAGCGCCTCCTACTGGAGGATTTTTTCAAAGTTCAGGGAGGACCTGCTTGTCATAGCCTAAAACTTAAAAAAAATTTGGTTAAATTCTATGCATAATTTCATACAGCTTTTGATGGTACAATGGCGACAGACACACGGACATACGGACAGACAGACATTTTCTATAAACATGTTTCTGGGGATCTCTGACTTCTAAAACGTGTAAATCCGTCGATAACCGGAAGTCGAAAAAAATTTCGATTACAATACTTTCTTCTATTGAAGATAGAAGAAAGTAAATTTATCTAACTAACGATACAAGTTCCATTGAAATCTGTTCAGCAAAACTAAAGTTATAAGCGGCCGGAACGATATTCCCATTTGTATTTTATATCAGGTGTCCTGGGGTATAAACGCCAGGGTGGGTAATAACACCAAGTGCTAATATTAGGCGTAGTTATGACGGAAAATGGCACTACGGGTTCTGCGCTGAAAGGCTCTGAGTCACCTGAATCACAAACAACCACTAAATGTTAATTTGTTACATTTGTAGACATTATTGCTGGAATAAGCTCGTAAGAGTCAACGCCCGATCTAAAATTTGCTAGGTAAGTTCTGTGATGTGAAGACTATACATTTGTGAGGAAATACTTTGTTTATTATAATACATAAATTTGTAGTGTATTTCATGTACTTTCAAAATGTTGTGGGAGATTTTGGTTTGGATGTATTCGCGAGGTAGCTTGTAGTTTAAATTATACTGCGCAAAATGCATACCGGTGTAATAACGCCATCCATTAGTGCTATTACCCCGGTTGATTGTTTTCAGTGGCAGAACTACTTATTTTATTTATTTATTTTTTTATATATATACACAAGAGACAATTATTGCCATTGTTGAAAACTAAAAAAGATAAAGTG
Source organism: Maratus speciosus (assembly GCA_963932465.1). Lineage (NCBI taxonomy): Eukaryota > Metazoa > Arthropoda > Arachnida > Araneae > Salticidae > Maratus > Maratus speciosus. The sequence goes on from OZ010800.1 coordinate 335,519,783, forward strand.
AAATTTGTACGTCCTAAATGCTGCTAATTTTTTTCATGTCAGAAGAATAAAATATCATATAATTATTATTTCATCCTGATATCGCAATTAATGGTAAGTAAAAGCAATTTGTCAATTTCTAAAGCTGTAGAGTTTGTATCTTTAGAATTGGGCAATTTACGTGCCATTATTCCATCTTATTTTATAATTTTCTTTGCATGGCGTTATTACCCACTAGTTGGGTAATAACGCCAAATAGCATTGGTCAAGAAATCACGCCACTACGTTTTATGAATATATGTCTGCTAAAATAGTCTTTCTTGTATACATAATCAATAAGTTGCGGTTAAAATCCGACATTTGTTTGGGGAAAAAAAAATTTAAACTAAGCCGTAAAAAATGATAGAAACTTAACCTGGCGTTATTACCTTAGGACACCTTATACAGGGTGTAGCTAAACTCTTGGGCAAAACTTTAAGGGGTGATAGTACACATCAAGACAGACAATATTAAATTGGAAACTAAGGGTCCCAAACGTCTTCCGAAGGAGATAGGCACCATTAAAGTTTAGGGTTCAAAATTTCAAATGATTTTATAATCATTTGAAATTATAATCAAAAACGGAAAAATTGGTCGATTCATTTGCAGTTTTTTTTCTAAAACTATTCTTTATATCAGTATTTTCTTGAAAATAAATTTTAAAGATAAAGATTTAAAAATGCAGATAGAGGGCGCTTTAGACTTTGGAGTTACGAACAACTATTTTTTACCGTTATTTTTTGTATCTCATTAAATGCTTAAAAAAACGAACTTTGTTCAGGATCATCTTTGTTCAGTTTTCTTGAACTGTGTTCAGGAGTTGAAATTTGAACCCCCCTCCTGAACACAGTTCAGTTTACGCTACTTAACCACTCCCAACGATTCAGATTTTGAGCTCAAAATTTAAGTTTAAGTCTAAGCTTTTGAAAGCATTTAATGAGATGCAAAAAATAACGGTAAAAAATAGTTGTTCGTTACTCCAAAGTATAAAGCGCCCTCTATCAGCATTTTTAAAACTTTATCTTTAAAATTTACTTTCAAGAAAATACTGACATAAAGATTAGTGTTAGTGAAAACCGCAAACGAATCGACCAATTTTTTTCCGTTTTTTATAATCATTTGAAATTATGACCCTAAACTTTAATGACGTCTATCTCCTTCGGAAAACGTTTGGGACCCTTAGTTTCATATTTAATATTGTTTGTCTTGATGTGCACAGTCACACCTTAAAGTTTTGCCCAAGAGTTTAGATACATCCTGTATATAGTGTGCATAAAATAAAATGCAAGTAAAAGGCTATATAAATCTCAAATTGTGAGCATCAAATTCTAAAAAAAAAAAAAAAAATCAAATTATTAAAAATAGACTCAAAAAAGTGAAATGGGCTTTTAACCAGTAGTCAACCGTGGTGGCCGATTACTGAACATGTAAGTAAATATAATACCCAATAGTCGGCCACATTAAAATTAATTAATACAAACACACTTATTTAACTTTTATACTGAAAAACATTAGTTTATTAAACTTTTTAATAGTACAGTCTTATAATTTTAGAAAATAATAAAAAATAAATTAATACTAGTCTTTTAAAAATTTTGTCATCGGTAAACAAAAAAATAGCAAAAACGGTTATTTGGCCGTAACCAAATAAAAAATGGCTGATTACTAATGCAATAAAAATATCCACAATTCTTTGCTGATGGCTTATGACGTATAAAGCATGGCTACATATAGGGGAATTATAATATTTCATTTGAAACTAAAAATAAGCTATTCATAACGTATTTTACCTCAATGTGGCCGACTATTGGTGCATTTTCCCTATAAGTAGTTGATAATTTGTATTGGTTTAAAATGGTTTTATTTGTATGTATAAAGGGCTACTGCACACAATAAATCCAGGAAACATAAAGCCAGAAATAACTTAAGATAAAAAAAATGTGGATTGAAATGGATTAAAAATAGAAAAACATATTACCAATTGAAGATCCAACCTGGGGATTAGGCAAAAAAAAAAAAAGTATAAGAAATTATTTGCACATGTTGCCAAAAATATTTTGAATAAATATGAGTAGGACCAAAGAGTAGAGGAAAAGGTCCAAATACCGGCTAGGGTCCAAATACCGGCTACTAGGTGTTCTGAGAGCTGAGCGCAGCGCTGCCTAGCGGTGATAGGCAGAATTTGTAACTTTAATTGAGAGAAGAAAGTTACGAAAAGTACGTCGCTGAAGTCTGTGTCATTTACAAATAGTAAATGCAAAAGTGTCGAATCTAAGTAATCTGGTATCAAAAGTTTTCAGATATGTGTTTCTCAATTTTTTTTTTTTTTTAATTATCGTATATTGGTTTGAATTGTTGATTAAGTTATATTCTAGACATATTTAGCTCTCAATTGTCACGCGCACATTATTGGTATTTTATTATATGAATGAGTAATACCGGTTTTAACTTAAACATAGCACTGGTCCGAATACCGGCTACCTAGAGTAGTCTAAATACCGGCTAGCCGGTATTTGGACCTATCTCGGTTGCTCTGCTTGAAGGGGAGGAAAATAAATTAATTTAAATAGTTCCATATTTAATAAATTAATTTAAATGGCTCAGAAATAGTTCCAGTCCCATTTCGCAATATGAAAAAAGCAACCATGACCGTAATTCTTCAGGACCGACACTGGTTACCGGATCACTTTCCAAAAAAGCGCTGTTGGACACTACAAAATTGCCTGTAATAAATGTGAAGAGAAAGAAAAAAAATGACGGAGTAAACCAGGCGAAAGAGGCAGAAATTTGATTTTAACCCTCTCGCTGTGCAACCCGAGATTTCCTCGGGCAACGTAAAAGTAGCAAAATTTGCGCAACCCGAGATGTCCTTGGAGGTGCATTTTTTCCGTCTAATTAACCCTAATTGATTATTCCCACCAGTTATTTTTTTATTGTAAATTTTGCCTTATTTAATCAGAGCATTTCCCGGTTAAATTAGACAAAATTTTTTATTTTGAAAAATCGGTGACAAAAGAATAAAAATTCTTAAAAGACGCTCGCCGCGAAGGGGTTAAATACGCAATTTTTGAAGCTATTTTGATAAACCAATTACGCAGCGAGAGGGTTAAAAAAGTGAAAAAAGGAAAATATCCAACAGAGGAAGATGATAAATTTGTGTCTTCTGCACGGGTGCTTTCTCTGTGGACAAGAATGGGGGAGGGGATTCTGGGTTCAAGGTTAAGAATGCGATATGGCTGATAGGGACTAAACCGACGAGAGAGTGATATTATGCTTTTGATTTTTTCAGATAAAATAATTCTTATTTCAGTCAGCAAGTTTTTTTTTTTTTTTTTTTTTTTTTTTTTTACACGTTAAGAAACAAAATTAGAAACATAATGGGAAGAAGACTGTGAGAGATAGTCGTAAAGAATTTTAGAAATTTGACAAAAATACTTATTTATTAAAAATGGCGTATTTTTTCTGTGCATAAGAAATGTTATCAATCAATACAATTTATTAAAATAATATTCTTATTGCTTAATAATTGTCATTAGCTCTATTTGTGTGATCTTTTGGAAAAAAACTTAGATAGCCGGTATTTAGACCCCATTTTAAAAACTCAAAATTTGAAGACTTTCGGAATTTTGCTTTTTATAAACAGAAAACGCCTTTTAAACTGATTTTTTTTTTTTTCTAATCTCTAAACAGGTATAAAACATGCCAAGGTACCCTGGTGTCACTTTTTATTTTATTAATTTTGAAAATTGTATGATCTAGATTGAAAACAAAAGTGGTAGCCGGTATTTGGACCTTTTCCTCTAATAATGTAGAGTATAAGTATATATATATATATATATATATATATAACCATTAATTAAACAATACCGACCACATCAAAAACTGCAATATTGTGAATGATTGACTACACGCCATAAACCAACAATATAGAACTGTATGTGTAAAATAAAGCACCGTATACCTAATTAGAAGAATTAACATGGAAGAAAAAAAGACGAATGGATTCCGAAAAAATTGAAAAACTTATATATTGAATTACGTTTTCAAGAGTACAGAATTCAATGATATAAGCAAATCGGTCGTTTTCTGTGGGAAAAAAGCTATAAGCTGAAAATTTTTTTTCCCCTGTACTCAAACAACCAATATAATCAAAATAATAGTTCCAAGATGAATACAGAATATTATCAAATGGCATGAAATGGAAAAAAAAAAAAAAAAAAAAACTACAACCCATAAAATATTTAATTTATAGCAATAGAAATCTTACAAAAACACACACACACACACACACACACATATATATATATAATTATTATTGACAATATGGATTCCGAAAAAATTGAAAAACTTATATATTGAATTACGTTTTCAAGAGTACAGAATTATTTTATATATATATATATATTTAAAATTTATATATATATATATATATATATATATATATATAAGTATTTCTATTGGAGAAGATATGGTGTTGCCATCTGTACTTAAACACGAATTCCAATGTAATAACCAATGAATCAATAAAGTGCTGCCCTCTGTCGTTAAATGATACATTTAAAATGATTACACAAGAATTTATCATTAGGAAAATACATTGGTTGGAATAAAAACTAATAAATAATTATAATAAATAGATTAATAAATATTAATAACTAATATTGGATTAAGCTTTAAAGCAGAAACTGCATATAGAGAGATATTATAAATTATGATTAAAAATATGTACATAACAATGTATAAGAATAAATAAGTAAATGAATTAATAAATAATAGTAATAACTAATAGTGAATTAAGCACAAAACAGTAATTGTATTAAAATAATATAATTTATAAATTAAAAATATGTATACATATACATAACTAAATATAAAATTAAATAAGTAAAATGATGATATGAATAATTCATTAATTAAAGTTTCATATAAATAAATGTACATTATTATAGCATATTAATATATTCAAATCTCTGTCACAGCAGTGCATAATCACTTAAACAAATAATAAAAATAATAATAATAATATTAATAATAATTTATGATGCTATTAAATTTTAATTAACATTTTAAATTTTGAAAATAATAAGTAAAACTTAATGTGCCCACAAACGTGCATAAAATTTAAAATATATAATTATGGAGGAGAGAATAGAATAAAGAATAAAGCATATAATTAATACATACACTTTTTATGCTATTGTAGTAGAATTTACTATGTATGAGATATGATATATTAATATGATATTGTTCGTATTGGGCTAAAATTTAAAATTGACGTTATTAATTAACAAAGAAAATATATATGGATTTAATAATAAATAAATATAACTATACATTTAGACATTGAAGTGTGCCGAATCAATATCCATAATAAAATATGTATTATTGCATCGTAATTAATAAACAACTATTCTTTTTGTAACCATTGCGTAAATTTTCCAGACAACGCCGCCCTCCTCCATACTCTAACATCTACAAATTCGTCCATCCTATTATAATTTTTTATTATTATTTTGCATTTTTATTGTTATTTTATGTTTTTTTTAGTTTTATTAAATATTTTTTACGCAAGTGTTAATTGTGTTGTAAGATCATTTATGTACTAATTGTATATTAAAGTATATATATGTACATATGTAGAAACACATTTCTAACAGACAGACATGCATATATATATATGCGTGTGTGTGTGTATAAGTTTCAAATAAAAGCAAAACATAACTAATAATAAAACTTTTATACTATATCTATCTATATTATAAAGGACAAACATATCTGTGCGTAACGCATACGTCATTCTGCGAATGGCAATACTTTGAAATTTGAAATAAAATTTTAGTTTTGCAATTTTCTCTACTGCAATTTTTTAAACTTCTAAACATCGCACATTTTAAATTTTTACACCGCGTGTAACAAAAAAAAATGCTCTTTTAAATGCAATTTGTTTGAAAGCTGTATCTCAATTTAATTTTGAGATATTAATTTTTTTTGTAGTTTTTAATACATTTTTTGTATTTGTGGCAACTGAAGAACTCCATTTCTGTTGAAAGTCGTGGAGGGTTGAAAGTAAAGGGAAACTAATCACGCAGGAAAGAAAATAATATATTACTGTACTTTATGTTGCCATTTTCTCATAAAAACTTAAAAAATAAATTGAAATTAAAATACGTGCTATGTCAGCGATTTTTTAAATTTCTAAATATCGCACATTTTCAATTTTTAAACCGTCAAATAGAGAAAAAAATCTACTTTCAAATGCAATTTGTTTGAAAATTGTATCTTAATTGACTGAGTTATTATGGTTTTTAAAATAACTAGCCACCCGTGGCGACCAATTTGGCCTCCCTTAAATGTATGCTAGGCATTGTATCATGTTACTTTTATTCATAATTTAATTTACTTGCTCAATCCTTCGCCAAATTTGAAGATTCTGATAGAGAAATCGAGAATTCCCTACAGTTATGTTAATCGGGCACATGTGATAAATCGCCAAACATTGTATCCGTCGCATTTTTTTTTTCGTTAATTCAGATTAAAATATAATCCTTTCACTCATTTTGTTTAGAATGGATGACTTTAATTAAAAAATAAAACCTTTAAAATTCATGACTTTCACTTAAAAAAAAAAATTCTTTAAAAAAAGAAAAAGAATAAATAATACCATAAACCATTTAATTTCAACATCAAAGCATTGTTTTAATTTACCCCTCGAAAAATAAAAAATGCTGCTGGCGAGTTAAAAAGTGCTATTGGCGAGAATTGCATCCAGCTAACATAAAAGTACGAACTTTTTGCGATTATGGACACTTTTATGTAGTTTTATTTGAAAAAGAAAAAAATATTTTGATTAAATCGGTTGCCAGAAAAAAATTTCTTTTCTCGCCATGGTCCTTTTCTCTATTTCGCCAAGTACCTATACTGGAAAAGCACCTTCATTTATTTTTTTATTTATTGTATTTTAAATTAGATGAATAAAAGACAGCACAGGTGTCATATACGCACAACGTTGGCACGACTTTTTTCTGACGCCAATCTCATATACGCACCGGGGTACTTAACTGGCGCCAAAGTGTCGTTATTTTGCTTGATATGGTAACACGAATGCTGTTGTTTATTTATTAATAAATTGTTTATTTACTTTTATATTATTTTTTTAAATTATATAAACTGTTTTGTTCTATAGTTTTTAATTAAACTTTTTATTTATTTATTGTTATTCATTTTTAAAATATTACACAATAACCAATGAGATGCGTTTCATTCGGGCGTTGCCATTAAACAATTAACCACCAATTGTTTACAATTAACCAACAATTAATCGCGATTTCTGTGTCACGTACGATAGCGTAACATATATATAGATTTTCAAGCATAAATTATTTTTTAATTTATCTCTATTACGTGTAGCTCGATTACAGAAGGTTAATCCGCTTGCCCTTAAAACAATGTAAAAGTTCAGCATATGCTTCCGTCTAATGTTTCATAACAAAGTTAAAACTTCCTCTATAGAAAAATAAATAAATTAATGTAAATAAGAAACAAATTTAACAGACATGTGATTGAACCACGCGCTTATGCACCGAAATGATCGGAAAGACTGACGTAAGTAGCAAAATCTTGGGTTAATAACTTCTGGCATGTGGTGACATGTGAAAGTATTGCTTTTAATAAATTTCAAAACTTTATTTGATTGCATAATTGATATTTTTCATATAAAAATTCTTTTTGATGTTAGTGGGCAATCTAATATATATATTACATGTAAAAAAATAATTAGATTAAAAAAAATTGGTTTTCACCTATATTCTGTAACCCGAGGAGCTCGGGTTCGATCCCCTAGTATATATAAAAGTCGTTCTCTGTATGTATGTCCTTTATACAAATCTTCAATTTTAGACCGAATTGCACGAAACTTGCTGTATATACGTTTTAGAACGTGGAAAAGATCACTGTCTACTTTAAAAAATCATCAGACCAATATTTATCCCTATATTAACATTATAGAAATATCTCTTTTTAAATATTCAAATTCAAGTTTCTTTCCTGTTGCCACACATCTAAAAAACTGCTCAATAATTTAAAAAAAAAATTGATAACTCGGGTACTTTGTTTTATGTCAATAAAAATTCGAATTGTCTCACTATATTTTTGCTGTTTTTGAAATCGACGTCATTCAAAGAAGAAAATGCACATTTTTCATATATTTATGTAAAAACTTTAACTAAGCATGTTTTAAAATGACCTTAGTAGTACTTTAGTTAAATGATAAAAAATCTATTTTAATGAAGTCGTTTCAATATCAAGAAATCAATTAAGGAAAAAGACAATAATAAAAAATCGTTTGCTAGATATGACGTCAATTTCGTCAATATAATTTCAAACTGGTTCTAAAAACTGGATGCTACAATTTATTTCCTATTTCTTTGTAATGCTGTATCTTTAATTATATCATATAGATAAAGGTTTTAATACCTGAAATGCAGTGATAACTGTAATAAAATGACCCAACTACTACTTCAACTTCTGCTGTAATTGTAACTGTTGTTGTTCGAATGTTTACTAGTTAGTTTTCTAGACGTTAATATAAAAGGCCTGTGTGGCATATCCTTTATCTGCTTAACTTAATATAAATAAAAGTAGTTAGTATACGATTATGCTTATTTATTTATTAAAGTAAAGAGCACCACGCAATATGACATGATGGCAGCTGCATTTGGCATCGTAAAGGTCAGATATTTTTATACTTATATTTAAGAGCAATTGATTGTATGCGCTTTTGAAAATAATTTTTTGTATCCGTTATAATGGATTTAAAGGCACCTTCAAATATGAGTTTAAATGGCAATTTGGCCGAGAATTGGAATAAATTTAAGCAAAGATTTATGCTTTATTTAGAAGCTTCTGAGAAAATAGCTAAACCTGATAAGCTTAAAGTAGCGCTATTACTAGGAATAATGGGTGAAGAATGCATTGATATATTTAATAGTTTTAAACTTAGTGATGACAATGCAAATAATTTTGAAACTGTTATACATTCTTTTGACCAGTATTTTCAACCGAAAACGAATACTGTTATTGCGCGCTATAAATTTTTTAACTGTAGACAAAAAGAAGGTGAATCTGTTGATTCGTTTGTTACAAATTTGAAAAATTTGTCTAAAGATTGTTCTTTTGAGGATCAAGAAGATAGTTTAATCCGAGATTTGTTAATTATTGGTGTTAAAGATTCCGCTATGAAAGAAAAGTTGCTAATGGAAACTGAGTTAACCCTTGCAAAGGCAATAGAATATTGTAGGGCTAAGGAGTCCAGTGGTAAGCAAATGGAAATAATGAATAAAAATAATTGTTCTACCACCGTAAATGCTGTTCGTGCAAACAAAAATGAAACACATAGGAAAATATACAATAAGGAAAAACGTAATTATGTTAACCAGCAAGTTAATAAAAGTTGTTCTAAATGTAAAACTGTTCATGATTATGGAAAATGTCCTGCATTTGGTAAAAAGTGTTACTATTGTAACGGATTAAATCATTTCTCGGTTGGCTGTAAAAATAAAGGGAAAAGAATAAATAAAAAAGTACATGAAATTTCTAATAATGATAATTTTTACCCATCGAGTGATGACGGTTCTGTTAAATTGGATTCAGTTAAGTGCCAGGTTAATTCTTTAAAATCTGAATGGAGAGAAATTGTTCTTATAAATAATTCAGAAGTGTCTCTTAAAATAGATACCGGAGCTGAAGTCAATGTTTTGCCACTTAATATTTTTAATGATGTGAGAAATAATGAAGTTGTTAGTGAAACTAAAAGAAAGTTGATGTCTTATGCAGGACACAGTTTAAACGTAATCGGGGTTAGTAAGTTAAAATGTAAAGTTAAAAATAAATCTGAATTTCTAGATTTTTACATTATTGATCAAAAATCGAGTGCTTTATTAGGAATTGAAGCTTGTGAAAAATTGGGATTTGTAAATAGAAACATCAGTGTTGACTCTGTACATGCTAGAAATTTTATAGAAAAATTTAAAGATGTATTTACAGGCAAAATGGGAAAATTACCATACACATACAAGATAAAATTAGATGCCAATGCTGAACCTAAAATATCAGCCTCTAGAGTTATTCCACATGCCTTAAAATTGAAAGTAAAACACGAGATAGATAAAATGGTTGATCAAGGTATATTAGAAAAAGTTGTAAAACCAACTGATTGGGTGCATCCTATAGTTATAGTACAGAAGCCTAATAATCGTGTAAGACTCTGTATAGATCCACGTATGCTAAATAAATATGTAAAGCGAGAACATTATCCAATTCCAACCCAACAGAGCTTATTTTCTCAAATTGAAGGAGAATTTTTCACAGTACTTGATGCATCGTCAGCTTTTCTGCAAATACCGCTCGATCAAGAAAGTTCAGATTTATGTACAATTGCCACTCCGTTTGGAAGATACAAATTCTGTCGTCTGCCTTATGGATTGACGAGTTCCCCTGAAGTGTACCAGAAAACAATAGATAATATTTTTGGAGATTTAGATGGAACTTTAGTTTACATTGATGACATTTTAGTATTTGGCAAGACAGAAGCAGAACATGATAGAAGACTTGAAGCAGTTCTGAAAAGAGCTCGAGAGTCTGGTTTGAAATTGTCTTTGGAAAAAAGTCAAATTAAAAGAAGTTCTGTAAAATATTTGGGTTATAATTTAACTGGAAAAGGAATTTCAGTAAATGGTGATAAAATTAAAGCAATTGTAGATTTCAAAGCCCCTACTAATAAACAAGAGCTACAGAGATTTTTAGGCATGATTACCTATATAGGGAAGTTTATTAAAAATTTATCAGATAAAACAGGAATTTTGAGAAAACTCTTAAGTAAGAAAAATGAATTTATTTGGACGGCTAATGAGCAAGAAGCTTTTGAAAATTTGAAGAAGTTGGTAGCTAATTCACCTATTCTGGCTTATTATAATCCAAATTTGAAATCAGTTGTTTCTGTTGATGCTAGCCAGTATGGATTAGGTGCAGTATTACTTCAAGAAGAACATCCAATTGCCTATGCTTCATGTGCTCTAAACGATACCCAGCAAAAATATAGTCAAATCGAGAAAGAACTATTAGCTGTTGTCAACGGATGTAGAAAATTTCATTACTATGTGTATGCTACTGATTTTATCGTAGAAACCGATCATAAACCTCTCCTTGGTTTACTGCATAAACCAATTGAAAATTTGTCTCCAAGATTACAGAGAATGGCAATTGAATTATTTAAATATAGATTTAAACTTGTGCATGTTCCAGGGAAAAAGCTTTACGTAGCAGATGCCCTCTCCAGAAATCCCACTACCATGAGTGTAGATACAAGTTTTTTGGAAGATGGAGCTGCTATTGTACATACAATTCTATCGACCACTGAGTCGACCAGAAATCCCACTACCATGAGTGTAGATACAAGTTTTTTGGAAGATGGAGCTGCTATTGTACATACAATTCTATCGACCACCAGTCTCTTCGGAGGCACTACTTCTGCTTCAACTTCTGCTGTAGTAGTAGTAGTAGTTAGGTACAGATTAGTAGTACCTAAAACAATGCAAACTTATGTGTTATCGAAACTGCACCAAGTACATCAAGGTATCACTGCTTGTCAAGAAAAAGCCAAGACATCTTCATATTGGCCCAATATGATGGAAGACATCAAGAATTATGTTGAAATGTGTCACATTTGCCAGCAGCATCAGCGTGCTAATTGTAAACAGACTTTGATGCCTTATGAAGTTCCTAGTCTACCTTGGGAAGAGGTAGGTGTAGATTTTATGTATCTTGCAGGAGATGACTTTTTACAAGTAACTGATTACCACTCCAAGTTTATTGAATTAAGAAAAGTTAATGCTAAAACAGCTTCTGCAGTAATTAGTGCATTGAAACAGATTTTTCGTACTCATGGTATTCCACGAAAAATTCATTCCGATAATGGTCCACCATTTGATAGTCAAGCATATTTTTCATTTCTGAAGTCTTATGATATTTGCCCTGTTACATCATCACCTAAGTATCCAAGATCCAACAGGATGATTGAAAGATCTATTGGGACATTGAAAAACCTTCTCTTTAAAGTGAGAGCTTCGGGAGGAGATCCAAATCTAGCTGTTCTCGAGTATAATAACACTCCAAAATTTAAATTGCCTTCTCCGGCAGAGATGCTGATGGGAAGATCTTTGAGAACCTCCATTCCTTGTAAAACGAAATTGTTAAGACCTAGATTTCCAATTAAGAATACTCATCATCAATTACAGGAAAATCAGAGAACACAGAAATATTATTATGACTCATCGACCACAAAATTAAAAGAATTGAATATTCAAGATCCAGTCTATCTTCAATCTGGTCATCGAGAATGGACACCAGGAACTATTGTCCAAAAACACAGTCCAAGATCTTACATTGTGAAATCTTCAGAAGGATCAGTTTTTCGTCGCAACAGAATTCATTTAAGACCTAGGAAGTTAGCGATTGAAGTTCCTGTAAATTCACAAGAAAATGCTGATGCAACGCAAACTTGTAACCTGACTAATACAGAGACTCCAAAAATGTCAAGTCCTCAACCCCATGACAGTCCACTAATCCAACCTGATTCTCCGTCTGGTCAGACAGTCACCATCAATCCCAAACCTGCTTTGCCAGTACTGTCCACTCCAAATACACCAAAGATAGAAAGACCTAGAAGAAATATAAAACCACCTGCTCGCTTCAAAGATTATATTTAAGTTTTTTTTTTAAAGACTTTTTATTCGAACACTTCTTTGGACTCTAAATATCTTTTTTAAATTTTGCTGTTTTGAAAAGAAAGGGCATGTAATAAAATGACCCAACTACTACTTCAACTTCTGCTGTAATTGTAACTGTTGTTGTTCGAATGTTTACTAGTTAGTTTTCTAGACGTTAATATAAAAGGCCTGTGTGGCATATCCTTTATCTGCTTAACTTAATATAAATAAAAGTAGTTAGTATACGATTATGCTTATTTATTTATTAAAGTAAAGAGCACCACGCAATATGACAATAACATTCTACGATTTATATCGAATACGGTTATATAAAATACGATTTTTCTACGATTTATATTAAATAGAAATTATAGCTACTATTTTTTAGGGTAAGCTTTTTTCTTTTTTAAACAAAATTTCATGACTGACAGACTTTTCTGTTAGACGTTGAAATAATGAGATGCATGATGTTTAGAGATCAAATTGCAGTAAAAGCGTAATTTATGCACGGTTAGGTTGTTGCCACCAACAATATGGTGCTAGGCGTTACTCATAGATATGTCTTTTCTTCATAATATTGCATTAATAGCAAACGGATATATCTTTCTTAATTGGGTTACAGGTATATTTAAAAATATCTCCGTGATTGAAAATTAATTTAAAATGGATAAACAATCCGTAAATTGAGATATGCTTTTTAAACAAATATTACTGAAAGCCCTTTTTGTATTCTATTAGATGTTGGAATAATCAAATGTGCGATGTTTAAAGGTCAATTGCAGTAAAAGTTAAATTTATGGTTGGGTTAGGTTGTTGCCACCAACAATATGATGCTAGAGTTACTCATAGTTTATCAATGTCTTTACTTTATAATATTGCATTAAGAGTAAACAGGTATATCTTTCGTAATTGGGCTAATCGTAATCTTTCGTAATCGCGAGAGTGTTCCGATTAAATTAAATATCATTTTCTCTAACAAAATACTGGTGTGAAAAAACGCGAAAATCTTACTCCTGGCTGCATGCAAATTAAAAAATATCCATGATTGTAAATTACTTTAAAATCCATTCACATGAAAAAATTGAGATACAATTTTCAAATAAATTTCATTTGACAGAACCTTTTTCTATTCGACAGTGTGAAAAACGATATTGTATGATGATCATAAGTTGAAAAAAATTTCAGTAAATGCAAAATTTATGGGTTAGGTCATTGCCATCATCAGTATAATGTCACAAATGGCATTATGTTTGTAGTATTTTTTTTTTTTTTTTTTTTTTTTTTTTTTTTTTTTTTGTATATTCTGAAGATAACTCAATGAAAGAGTCGAAACATGTAAATTTTTAATATTTTTAATGTTTTTCTTTTATTGAAATGATGCTTTTTAAGCAAATAATTGTACCTTAATGTATGTTATGACATTTGTTTGGAATATATATTATTATGGTATAGTTAATAGTAGACTATTTTACTTATATTTCTTATTCGTCTTTTTAACGATTCGTGGACGGGAATGCACCAATCTCAGTTATTGTCATTGCCGTATTATTTCATTTTAATGTATTTTACCCGGGAGGACCCTTATTATAGACACGAGCGAAGCCGGGTAGATCTGCTAGTTACTTTGTAAAAGCCATTAATTATACGCATTTATCATTAATTAATTAACAATGCAGTTAAAAAAATGAAGGACTATTTGAATAATGTATACTTAATTTTTAACTATACACATACTAGTTTCATAATATTTTGCATTTAAATTGATTGAAATAAACTCTTAAAATTTTCTTTTCATAAAAGTAACATTGAATATGTTTCTAGAAAAAAAAAAGCATTTTATAATATGTGAGAATAAAACTGTATCAATTTCGTCTGGGATGTGCACATCAAGATCAAAATAAAGATTTCCTCCCACTCCCCCACATTCCTAAAGAAAGTTTGAAATGGAGGCGCTGTTTGGAAATTTTATCCCGGGGTCCAAGTTGTCTCTCTATGGTTCTGACTAAAACCTCTAATTCTTATATGGAATGAAATGTAAGTAATTCATCAATAACACAAGATGATTTTTTAATTATACGAATTTCGTCTAATTGAAAAAAATGTTTTATATATACATATACCTTTTAAAATGACTTTTGTAAATGATCATCAGCTCTTTTATTCTCTACTTTTATTCTACAACTTTATTAGAGCATGTTCGTAACACTTCGGGGGTATTCAAACTAAAAGATTTCTATCACTGTTAAGTCTGCAGATTTTAATGAGAACATGGAAAGCGTTTTCAAAGTTAAGTCATATATGTATAGCCTATAATCTGAACTCCCGTCTTGAGTAAGTAATAACTGATAATTGTAAAAAGTGAAGTATATCGCAATAAATAAGCAGGGGTCTTGATCCAATGCCGCTGAAATCGATGAGTAATGCTGAAAATTCCCGAAGGAAGATATGAGATTTAAGGAATACAGATAGTTTCGGTCCCGGCCGAATATTTTGCAGAATTTTCGCCGAAACCGGATGTTTGCCGAAACTCAGATTTTGTTCCGAAAACGAAACCAAATATTTGGTTGAACTCTACTTTAAACCTTCATAAAGTCTAAACTACTTGACCGAATGACTTCCCGTTTGGTATCCTAAGATAAAATGTATCGAAAAAGACAAACATGATGCCAAAATTGGGTGTTGGTACTGAAAATATCAGAATTGGTACAATTTTACTACGAAGATGACTACCTTTATTGTTATAGCATAAAGAAGACATAATTTCCAGTCGAGTGGTTATTTCCGTTTTTTTCAGTGACAAGTCGGAGATTAGAATGAATGTTTCTCTCTCTCTCTCTCTCTCTCACTTTTTAGGTAGCTTTCTTTACAAAAAAGCTACCTATTGCAGCCGTTCGGAGGAAAGCGATTTCAAAAAATTTTGGTATATTTTCATCGATCATGACCCCCAGACCCCGAAACCACCCTCCGTTCAAAATTGATGTCAAAATTGATGTCACACTGTAACTCCCGTAATTATGAACCGATTTCGATGTAATTCGGTGTGTACATACCCGTAAGGCATGGTGACGTCACGGCGACGTCGTTGTGAAGTCACACTGTGACTTTGTGACCGTCGATGTGACGTCACGTGACGTCGATGTGACGTCATAGTGACTAGAATGCGAGGTCGTTATGGCCGTTTTAGAGGTCGTTTGTGACGTCACATTGTGACCACTCTGTGAAGTCACGGTGTGACAAATTTGTGAAAAGTGTGTCATTTGTGACTATTTTGGCATTAACTTTGTGACGAACCTGTGACGAAAGCGACAATGCTTTGAAGTCACACTGTGACCAATTTGTGAAATATGTGTCATTTGTGACGAACTTGTCATAAACACTGTGATTTCAAATGAAAATCAAATTTCAAATTAATTGCTTAAAAGACGCAAATAGTGAAAATGATTCCATGCTGGGACTCGAACCCGGGCCATCAGTACAGTGCACTGACATTCTACCGACTAAATCACATGGAACGATACCCAGGCTGAAAAATTTCTCACTATTACATGTTGGCAAGGCTACAAACCCAGCACAAGATGGAATATTTAGCGTGAGCCACCAACATGATGCAAACACGAAACTTAATTAAATCCAGCATCGATTGAAATTATATTAATACTTGGAAATTTTTCCAGCGAGAACCATTCGCTTTGCATACAATATTTCAAATGAAAATCAAATTTCAAATTAATTGCTTAAAAGTCAATTTTAATTTGAAATGTTGTATGCAAGGCGAATGTTTCTCCCTGGAAAAATTTCCAATTATTAATATGGTTTCAATCGATGCTGGATTTAATTAAGTTTCGTGTTTACCCCATGTCGGTGGCTCACGATAAATATTCCATCTTGTGCTGCGTTTGTAGCCTTGCCAACATGTAATAGTGAGAAATTTTACAGGCTGGGCGTCGTTCCATGTGGTTTAGTCGGTAGAATG
Source organism: Maratus speciosus (assembly GCA_963932465.1). NCBI lineage: Eukaryota > Metazoa > Arthropoda > Arachnida > Araneae > Salticidae > Maratus > Maratus speciosus. Next base: position 335,536,535 of record OZ010800.1, read on the forward strand.
TCAGTGTGCTATACTGATGGCCCGGGTTCGAGTCCCGGCATGGAATCTTTTTCACTCCTTTGCGCCTTTTAAGCAATTAATTTGATATTTGATTTTCATTTGAAATATTGTATATAAGGCGAATGATTCTCTCTGGAAAAATTTCTAAGTATTAATACAGCGATGAATTTTAAAATAAACTTTTGCTGTAAATATAAAACCTTATCTTTTTACCGTACTTTTTAGCAAAATATCGCTATTTTGGAGTCCTATTCTTCTAAAACATTTAAAATTTTTCCACTTAAAAAACAATGCTTATCAACTGCCATATTTTTTTATTAAGTTCTATGCTTGATATTGAGTTCAAGCTTGATATTTAGAATGTGTAAGTTTTTTTAATTTGTTGTTATTAGTCATTGCTTTATTAAATATGAACATGGAGACTAACGGATATTAATACAACTATTATTTATAGAGCGGCATGATAAGCGATATTTATTTAAATTTTTTATTCCCGTGTATATTGTATTTTGTGAATATGAGCTAAATAGATTTGGTATGTTTTATAGGAAAAGACTGATCTAGGAAATAGAAAAAAAAAAACGATTAAGAAAAATCATGCGTTAAGCATAGATTATAAAATACTTTCCAACACTTTCTGAATGCTTTAACAAGACATCGTAATTTAGGGAAATGACGTAAATAAGATAACTAAGTAAACATTTCAGAAAACGCATAAAACATTTGAAAAACTGATTTCAACAGTTACCGTCCATAGCCAAATATGTTTTCCAATTCTTTTGAACAGCCCTGTATTTGATCTGTAGGTTGATACACTGAAAAAAAAAATGAAGTACTCAAAAATGAGTAATCCGACGTACTCATATCGAATTGAATATTTTTGGATCAAAAATGAACCTATGCTTTCTCTATTTTGAAACATCACATGTTATAAAACCCAAACAAACGAATAGTTTTGTACCCTGTAATGGTTCATTTCATTTATAGCGGCATAGCGGCATAAATGATGTTTATTAATGTAAATATTAAATTATGCACAGCATTTTAAAAATAATTTAAAAGTACTTGGCAATAATGCTCTTGTCATAAAAATATTCGATTTGAGTATCTTGCTAAGAATTTTGCTGTTTTTCTTAATAAATAATCAATTAAACATTTCTTGTTAAGAACTTTGAACGGGAAATAAATGTCAGTACATTTTTACTTTAAATTTTAGGTTTTTTGTTTTTTTTTTGGGGGGGGGGGGGGAGTGCATAACGATTCATATTTCATCACAACCATGGAATAAAAAATGAATACATGTGTTTCTCAACTTTGAGTACATTTGGATCGGAGCTATTTTGAGTATGTGACGCATTTAAAATTGGGTACTTCTTACTCAATTTTGAGTACCCATTTTTTAAGTGTATATATACTATATAATGGGAAAATTTAGTTTAGCAAGAAAACGCCTAACAGGTTGAAATTCTTTTTCAGCAATTTATACTAATGTAAGGAAAGATACTTGAATACTTTTGTACAACCCTGTAGTTTACCTAGAATCTTTATTACACGCTACTATTTAGTTAAAATTTAATTCAAACTAAGACACTCTTAAAACTGCTGAAATCACATTTCCAGAAATTATCATTTATAGACGGCCTTGTATCCATTTCCTTGCGTGACCCTGTGTATCATTTTATCCATATTCTACAAACATTTATTGGTAAATTAAATGCAGTTCAGCGAAAAAAAAACATAACTCATTTAAAAACCACCTTTAAGCAATTTGCGCCCATACCCAGTAATCCTTACGAATACTTTTGTGTAGCCTTGTATAGGAATTATAGCATTTATATACACGATACTATGCATAAATATAGTGAATCATAAAAGCGCATATCATAATTAAAAATACATTTCCAGCAAACATCGCTAATGAACAGTACTTTGGATACAATATAGTATCTGAAATATTTTGAGTGTCCCTGTAAATGCTATATACGTATTATTCGTATTATAAATGAAATAATTTATAGTATGTAAACCTAAGCGACATACATCAATTTCATTATATATGAAATAGATTAACATAATTAAAGTATGCTGCAAACAATTCCCTCCACCCCTATATCATTATGTATTTGAATTCCTTTTTTAGCCCTGTAAATGAACAATAGCTATTCTGTGCATCGCATAGTCAACAGAATGCATATTTTAGTGCCCTTCATAAATGCATATAAATTTTATTATGTTTGAAAGCGTGCGTAAAATCATTAAAAATCATTTGAAACGATTTTTTTCCATAGGCCGTAATGTAACGGAAAACTTTTGGCTGGCCCTGTAAATGAACAAAGCATGCTACAAACTTCATTACAAATAGGTACCGTGCTATAGTAAACGTCAATAACATCCAAAAATTTCAGGGCAATCCGAGTATATTTTCGGGAGTTAGAGTGCGGACAGACTGCTAGACGCAGAGACAAACCTAAGTCATAAGCACTTTTCAACTTATGTCCTTATGTATCCTGTATTATATGAACTTTTAAAAAATATATACTAAAGCAGTTTAATCTATAACTTCCTATCAGGCATGAAAAACACTTCATTTGAATGCTTAAATATCATATTTTACTTTTTAGTGCCAATAATTACGTGTATCATAAACGTAGAAAATGAATTTACAATAGAAGAAAATTTAATAACCGATTCAGAATGTCTATAATTAAATGTTTGATTAAAATCACAAGCACAAAAATTCTTACATACAATTTAAAAAAATAAATATACCAATTTGAAAAACACTAAAATTAATAATTAGTATTTATAATTGTACTATTAAACAACAGCAAAATACAATAAATAAATTAAATGCACTATTAGATTTAACAATATCTCAAAAATATTTCCGTATGGTATAAGGAATTACTATTATTTCATAATTTTGGCAAATGTTAAATCTGAAAACATTGGTTTGAAGATTTAGGATTTAAAAAGATAATTTAAAATATTATTAGCACTAAAAGAAAATTCTTTCAAATGTTTCACTACTGTAATATGTAAAAATATATTTTCCCAGTATAATGTTAATTTCTAATCTGAAACAGTTTCGTAATCTCATGATAATCGAACATCATATTTAACCCCAAAATAATAATAACTATAAGTGTTAGTAATCAAAAAATAGTAAGAAGCCGATAAAATAATTCCAAATCATTGTCGTTCCATACATTTTCAATCTCAAGTAAGAGTAAATTAATGTTTATATTAATTCCAGTATGAACTTAAGCCTGAATCAGTCTCTGCGCAGATTTTTTTTTTTTTTCAAGCGATGGCAGATTAAGATATTTTTCTTTACAGTTATCGAATTGAAAAATATCGCTTCTGACATAAAGATCAGTCTCTTACAAATATAACATAAAACTATTTAACTCATAAATACAAATCAGGAACAAAATATTTAAATTAAATAACACTTACATATACGTTCCATTAATATCCGTGTATCCTAAAATGGTCATTTCCTTATCTTAAAGTGTTGTAGACTTGGTGATGTTCTAAAAACAGTGAACAATTTCCCGCGTCTTCTCATATTTATTTTTCTGTGGGCAGACGATTTTCAAGCAGGTGTTCTGTTACAGATTATTTGTTTTTGTATACAAGAAATATTGAACTTGAATGCGCAGTAATTTTCTGAAAGTATCGTTAATTAAAATTTTGTATTTGAAGACATGTCCTATATATTTAACCTTTTCTTTTTATCCGTACCAAATAATTCAAGTTAAATGTATTGTAAAGTTTCTTTTTTCTAAATAATCATAATAATAATATTCTTAATTAGAGTTTATTAGATAAAACATTGTTTAAATTTTTAAAAGGTGTAAAAATAAATTTAATGGTATTAACGACCCCCCCCCTTTTTTTTCTTCTTCTTTTTTTTTAAAGTAAAGTTTGTTTTGCACAAATTTTGTATATTTCTTTTATTTTCGGAAAATGCTAATTTTATTTAAAAAGTCTGAAAGAAGTAGAATTTATGACTTGAATACAAATTATAAAAATATTCTAAAGCAAGAAATGCATAGATGACTAAACTCTGAAGACTCTTTCTACGTGCTCATTAAAAGGTGCAGATTTAACTGTAATAGAAAATTTTTAGTTTGAAACCACAGAAGTGTTTCGAATAATCCTGGTCGGTAAAAAAAGAAAGAAAGAAAGAAATTTCCTCCCAGCAAACTAAATATGTAAAGTGTATAAATTTAATAATCCTAATTCTAAATATATTATCCAAATGCTAGATAAAATTGAAAACATGAAAAAGTATACATTCACTGTCTTAGATATCAAATGGATAAAATATAGCCTGAAAATTTAGTTTATTAATGCTTGTATCGTGCACTTTATTTATTATGCCCCCCCCCCCTCTCCCCTTTAGTGACAGAATTTACCATTTGCTATCCACTAATATATTTTCATTCCTTATGCCGCTATAACTCGTGACTGCTTAAAATATTTCTCTTCATTTTCAAAGATTTTTGAAGTTCATATTTTTGTCACACTGTGACTTACAATATAGTGGTTTTTTTTGTCACATATGTGACGTGACGTACGTTACATAGCAGTGACATAACAGTGACGTCACATTTTTTCTTAATTGCCAGAAAAATATAATTTTACAGTAAATAACATGTTTTAAAGAATTTTCGTAATTTTTTAAAGCTTTCTAAGAAGTTCACATCTCAGTCACAATGTGACATCACTGAGTGGTGGCATTTTGGTCACAGATGTGACGTGACCACAGTGACTTACAGTGACGTCACAATGACGTCACTGTGACCATGCATGCTATGAGGGATAGTACTTACCAATGTCTCGACCGAGTTCGTTGGCCAGCTTCATCCGCCGTTTTGTTTCAAAATGGCGGCCATTTAAAATTTTTAAAAAAATTTAAAACTTGAAATGTGGTACCAAAAAATTAAAAATGGAAAAATATTTTTTTCTTATGTATTTGACCTTTATACAAAGATTCCGGAGCAGTTTTTGTTTCGTCTATATCTTAAAAAATGGCTGAGTTATAGCATTTTGAATTTCTAGCGTGGCTGACATTTTGAAACGTCCTGAATTTTGTCACGCGATAAAAGGCGTATTTATGAACCGATTTGGATGTAATTCGGTGTGTACATAGTACATACCAATCTCTCGACCGAGTTCGTTGGCCAGCTTCATCCACCATTTTGTTTCAAAATGGCGGCCATTTAAAAATTTTTTAAAAATTTAAAATTTGAAATGTGGTACCAAAAAATTGAAAATGGAAAAATATTTTTATCTTATGTATTTGACCTTTATACAAAGATTTCGGAGCAGTTTTTGTTTCGTCTATATCTTAAAAAATGGCTGAGTTATAACATTTTGAATTTCTAGCGTGGCTGACATTTTGAAACGTCCTGAATTTTGTAACGCGATAAAAGGCGTATTTATGAACCGATTTGGATGTAACTTCGTTTATACATAGTACATACCAACATCTCGACCGGGTTCGTTGGCCAGCTTCACCCGCCATCTTGTTTAAAAATGGCGGCCATTTAAATTTTTAAGAAAAATTTAAATTTGAAATGTGGTACCAAAAATTGAAAAATGAAAAAATATTTTCTTCTTATGTGCTTGACCTTGATAAAAAGATTCGGGAGCAGTTTTTGTTTCGTCTATATCTTAAGAAATGGCTGAGTTATAGCATTTTGAATTTCTAGCGTGGCTGACATTTTGAAACGTCCTGATTTTTCTCACGTAATAACAGGCGTATTTATGAACCGACTTGGATGTACCTTGGTGTGTACATAGTACACACAAATATCTCGACCGAGTTCGTTGGCCAGCTTCATCCGCCATCTTGTTTCAAAATGGCGGCCATTTAAATAAATTAAAAAATAAAAAAATTTAAATGAGATACCAAAAAATTGGAAAATGAAAAAGATTTTTTTTTGTATGTGTTTGACCTTAATGCAAAGATTCCGGAACAGTTTTTCTTTCGTCTATATCTAAAAAAAAAATGGCTGAGTAATAGCATTTTGAATTTCTCTTGTGGCTGACATTTTAAAACGACCTGATTTTTGTCACGCGATAACAGGCGTATTTATGAACCTATTTGGATGTAACTTGGTCTGTACATAGTACATACCAATGTCTCGACCGAGTTCGTTGGCCAGCTTCATTCGCCATCTTGTTTCAAAAGGGTTGCCATTTAAAAAAAATTAAATTTAAAATTCAAAATGAGGTATTAAAAAATTGGAAAATGAAAAAGATTTTTTTTATGTGTTTGGCCTTGATACAAAGATTCCGGAGCAGTTTTTGTTTCTGAAAATTTGTTCTTTTGTTGATATCTTAAAAAATGGTTGATTTATAGCACTTTGAATTTCTAGCATGGCTAACATTTTGAAACGATCTTGTATTTGTCACGCGATAACACACGTATTCGCCTATTTCGATGTAAGAAGGCATGTGGATAGTATACATCAACACCTCGACCAAGTTCGCTGGCCAGATTCATCAGCCATCTTGTTTCAAAATGGCGGCCATTAAATTAAAAATTATATATATATTTAAAGTGAGGTGCAAAAAAATTAGATATTGAAAAAGGTTTCTTTCTTAAGTATTTGATCTTGATATAAGGATTCAGGAGCATTTTTTGTTTGTCTTTACCTTAAAAAATGGCTCAGATATAGCAGTTTCAATGTCTATTGTGGGTGACATTTTGAAAAATCTGCTTTTTTGCGTGCGACAGCACTCCTATATATTAACCGATTCCGATGTGAGTGAGCATGTGCACAGCAATTACTAAGGTCTCGACCAAGTTCACTGCTTAGCCTCATCCACCATGTTGTCTTAAAATGACAGGCACTTTAAGAAATTGCCGAATTTGGCAGCCAAATATAAGTTACTTTAAAGAAAAGCAGCTTGGATAAAGCTGACTAATTTCGCGAAATTCTCATTCATTATATTGATAAAAATTAGTATTGAATCTCCTATATTCGGTTTCCACTAAATTGAGCTTCGTGTGTTTGCATGATATAAGTTGGCTTTTTTTAAATAAGGATTATGAAAGCTACCTCTTCCTCCCGGCACTGGCCGGAAGGACTTTTTTTTTTTTTTTTTTTTTTTTTTTTTTTTTTTTTTTTTTGCTGTACATGTTCTATGGTTTGAATTTCACTTAAGTCACATGGACATCTGATGTAATCGATGTTTACATTTTAAAAGATATTCGTCGACCCTTGCATGGCTTAGCTAGAGTTATTCTTCTTGTATAAAAAATCTGCCTTTTTAATCGATCTGTAATTGAAGGGAAACGGAGCTTTATTATGAACCCTTTTTGACTACGGTCCAATAATTTTGTCTACTGATAGTAATTTCCTACCGATTCTCACTTTTGCTAAATCATTTTCAAAAGAATGAACCCTTCACGCTGAAGTATGTGCAACCACTTTAGAAGCATAAGCAGTTGCACTTCTATACTCTCGTTATGTTTCACCACTTTTAGCCTGAAACGGAAGGAGTCATTTCGGAACATTGTTTTAGTGTATATCGTCCAACAGGTGGTGGCGCTGCTATGCCATGTTTTTCACAATTTTCATGATAGCTATATATCATCATCAAGGGCTTAGAATTGCACAAAATTTAATATGTCAGATGCTTATTATGAAAAACCAATTTTGGCCTTGCTCACTCAACAGGGGGGGGGGGGGGGGGCGGATATGCTACGTTTTTTGTGGTGAATATTATAGCTGTATCTCAGTGTCTATTGAATAGAAATACAACAAATTTTACATTTGTGATTATTCATAAAAAATATAGATGTTAATCTAATTTTGAATTTGAATGTCCAAAGAAGCGCTATTACACTGTTTTTTTGTTTTTGTTGTTAGTTTGTTTATTTAATTCATTGATCACTGTAACTACACGTTAACGTAATTTACTTTTAATAAGCACGCATAAAGTTCCACACAGTTTATGAAATGCGAAAATCACTTCGTTAGGCTAAAAGTAACTGCAAAAACAATCTTGCTTCTGTTCTTATAAGCTATTGGAGGTGCTTTAACCTGAAGAAAAATTCACTTTTTCGAAACGCGTTGCTCTTCGTGTACTTTTAAGGTATTTTTAAAGAGTTTTCTACTTTATTGTATATATTTTGCACAAGTGTTTTTATTTATTCATTCCTTTATCTATTTTATTTTTACTTATATTTAATACTTTAGTAAAAACCCCAGGATGAACATTCCCGAATCGTAAACACAAGGGGCGCCATTTCAAAACTTTCTGAGGAAAGGGCAAAAATTTTCTTTTGATCTTGTTGCGCGCAGCTAAGAAACGATTGACATAGTTTTTATTCTTACATATATCTTTAAAATTAACCAAACTACTCATTAACCCCTTGGGGACGAGCGACCCGTAATAAGTATTCGCTAACGTATTACGAGTACGTATTACATACGTATACGTAATACGTATACCGCATAAGGTGCTCAGAATCCTTGATTATTCTCATCAGTAATTTTTTATTGTAAATTTTGCCTTGTTTAATCAGAGTATTTTACCGATTCCACTAAGCAAAAATTTCTGTTTTGAAAAACCCTCTCTTTATCTGAAAATCTCTTTATAAGAGATTAAAAATTCAGTAAAAGACGCTCGTCGTGAAGGGGTTAATGAAAATGACAAATATGCCTCACTTTAACCCATTGAGGACCAGAATGTCTCATAGGAATTTTATTCAGTTCACACCACTTTTTGTTAAACACTTACTTATACTTTATAAATCACTGAAATGTGTTAATTAAATAAGGCAAATTTTACTTTTCTCTTTTACTGGCATAATTTTTTTTTTTTTTTAATCACAAATATAATGTTGCGAAAAACGCAACATCAGTCTTTAACGGGTTAAGAATGCTGGTTAAGAATGGATGTTACTGATGATTATTAATTTATGTGCTTAAAGCAAGGCCGTAACCAGTTGGAGCAGGATGAAATGGGCTCACCCCCCCCCCCCTCCCTTCATTTTTAGGTGCGTTCGTAATTATATAAATACGTAGCACCTATTAGTCGTCGTTTAGTCCGTCTGTCTGTCCGTCTGTTCGCATATAACAGCGAAAAAACTACCCAACCGAATCGTTTGAAATTTAAAATATATAATTGTTGCATAATTTTGAGTCATTTCAAATTTTATGAAAATCGGATGTATAGTTTAATGACAGGGACAGTCAAAAGTTTCCCGTTACATTACGGCCAATGGGGAAAAATTATTTCTAATGCATTTTAATGATGTTACAGCTTTTCGAAACGAATGAAATTGATATGCACTTATGAAGTGCACTAAAATATACATTCAGTACAATATGCGGTGCAAAAAATATTTATAAAAACTAGTAATAGTCCGAACGCATATCATTTGCCACGTTTGACGTGCGATTTCAAATTTGTTTTAGCCTCCTCTAGACTTCATAATCTTTCGATACTAATATCATCTATATGACATTAAAATTTTTTCAAACTTTGTAATCAAATGTTTTATGACCGGGTGTGGTTGGGGGGGGGGGGGGGGCGTTCTTGCCCTCTACTTTTGTCTATATTTACTTAACATCTAAGTATAGGGGGAAAGACAAGGTGTGAATCATCCCCAATTAAAACAAGTAGGAAAAATCATGCGTACAGCATAGATTATGAAACACTTTCCAACACTCCCTGAAAACTTTAACGAAACTTCGTTACTTAGGTAAATAAAGTAAATAAGATAACTAAGTAAACATTTAAAAATCTGATTCCAGTAGTTACCACCCATAGCCAAATATGTATTCCAATTTTTTTTGAACAACCCTGTATTTGATCTGTATGTTGATATATATTCCATATCATGGGGAAATTTAGTTTAGCAAGAAAACGTATAACAGGTTGAAATTTCTCTTTCTGCAATTTATACAATACTTGAAAAAATACTTGAATACTTTTGTAAAGTCCTGTAATTTACCTAGTACCTTTATTACACGCCACTATTTAGCTAAAGTATAATTCAAACTAAAACATCTTAAAACTACTGAAGCCACATTTCCAGAAATTATCATCCATAGACGATAGGTATCCAATTCTTTGCGTGACCCTGTATATCATTTTATCTATATTCTACAAACTTTTTTTTATAAACTAAATGCAATTCAGCGTAAAAATGCATAACTCATTTAAAAACCACCTTTAACCAATTTGCGCTCATTCCCAGTAACCCTTACGAATTATTTTGTGTAGCCCTGTATATGAATTATAGAATTTATACACACCATATAGTATGCATAAATATAGTGGAACATAAATGCGCATATCATAATTAAAAATGCATTTCTAGCTATCACCGCTAATGTAGAGTACTCCTGATACAATATACTATCTGAAAACTTTTGTGTGTCCCTGTAAATGCTATGCACTTCGTAATATACATGAAATAACTTATAGTAAACCTCTGCGACGTATATCAATTTCATTATATGCGAAATAGTTTAACATAATTAAAATACACCGCAAACAATCCCCCCCCCCCCCCCAATATCATTATGTAACGGAATTCTTTTGTGTGGCTCTGTAAAAGAATAATAACTATTCTTTGCACCGCATATTATACAGAATGCATGTTTTAGTGCGCTCCATAAATGCATATCAATTTTGGTATGTTTGGATGCGTGTAACATGATTAAAAATCCTTTTAAACGATTTCTTCCCATAGGCCCTAATGTAATTGAAAACTTTTGACTGTCCCTGTAAATTAACTAAACATGCTGTAAACTTCATTTGAAATAGGGAACGTGTTATGGTAAACATCAATAACGACCAAAAATTTCAGGACAATCCGAGTATATTTACGGGAGTTAGAGCGCGGACAGACGGCCAGACAATTATGCGGACAGACGGACAGACGGACAGACAAACCGAAGTCATAAACACTTTTCAACTTTGTTGGAAAGTGTTAAAAATGACAAAGACCCCCTCTGACTTTGCTGACTGGTTATGTCATTGGCTTAAAGTATTTATTTAATACTCATATTTCTATTTTAATGAAATATGACAAGAAATTTTAGCTTTTGTGCAATATTTCTGAAAAAACGTGTCTGAGTCCGATCCGCCTGATATATCAAATTCTTAAAGAGGCCGGGAGGGCGAGGGCACCTGCTCCCTAGCCTTCCACAAATGGCGTCCCTGCTGGAACCCTCGATTTAGTGAAGAACTCTTTTTAGATTACCAATCCCCAACATTTGTACATTCTTACCTCTGAATAACGGAGAAATTCGGCTCTTCCGATGTGTCCGTTATTCAGAGGCTTTACATTACTATTATTATTAATTCGCCACCAATAGACACTTTGTTGATTTTCTTTATCTAACAATGTTAGCTAAAAATTGAATCCATCATTTATGACTATATAATTAGAATATGTAGAAAGAAGTAAAAAGGAACTTCACCATAAATTCATTTGCGAAAAAAAACAAAAAAAAAACAAAACAAAACAAAAAAAAAAGTATTTCCCCCATGCTCCTAAACTCCCGTTCAAAATATCACGCTCTTCTCTCTTTCTATTTGAATCTATTCGTCTAGAAGAGCATTTTTCTTTTCTTTTTTGCACTTTTCTGAAGGTCGATAAAAATGTTTTTCTCCTCTTTTTTTTTTTTGCATATCTTATTACAGTCTTTTGTGATTTACTTATATATGTCGATCTACTTCAGCTGAGAAAGAAACTGAACGCACATTTTTCTATTTTATTATTAGAATGATACGTGAATATTTGAGAGCGGTTAAAGAAAACTGCAATAAAAATAGAAATCCCCGTAACGGAATTATTGTTGAAGATATTTGTCTTAAATATTTTAACTGTTTTTTTGTTTCGTTAAAGCATTTGAATGCTTTGGGGCTGAGTGATTTTTCCTAGATCCTTTCCTTACACACTAAACTATATTGACTTATTCACTTTTCTAAGCTATTATTCATTATTCAGCTGTTGGAAAAAGTAACAAGTAAAAATTTATTAATTCTCATCAGTCAGGGCTCAACTATACCTATTAAATATTCGATATTAAATACATATTAAATATTCAATATTAAATACATATTAAATATTCGATATTAAATGCATATTAAATATTCGACATTAAATACACACATTTTTGTTAATACGTAATAAAAATATGCAATACCTATGAATAATTCCTTATATTTATTAATAATGATAGTAACAATATTAATAAAAGAAATCTTAGTTAATAATGTTCATTATGAAACTTCTGAGTTCTAAATAAATATATAAATTTGGAAGAAAGAAAAAAAAAACATATGGTAACATAAATTCTGATTTCCCGAGGTCCCTATGCCCAGAGCCAGTTGGTCGGCTTCTAGAAGAGGTACTTTCTACAACATAGCCCACACTGTTTTTTTTTTTTTTTTTTTTTTTTTTTAAGAATAGTATTTTACACAATTTTTTTAAGTTAAGGAAAATCATTTTATTATCAAACGTTGCTTGATTTTTTTCAAACTGGAATGAGGATACCTGCAAGTTTTGTGCATTTGTGGATGAAAATAATTTTCTGAATGTGCAGGGCTGGCCTTGTCCTTGAAGGGTGCCGGATGCAGGTAACATTTTTGGTGGGCTGCTTACATTTTTTTCAAAGGTAAAAGGAGTCCTTCAATCTCATTGGCGACTCCCTATAAGCACGGTGATAGATGCGGGCGGGCCAGGGTCCAAAGCTTTTGGAACTCTACTTTTTTTGCTAAGCGTGAAAAGGTCTTTTAATGTCGTTGAGGCAGGAGGCTATACGTGAGGGGCCCGGGTTCGTTGCAACCCTTCTCCTTATAACCGACACTATGAATGAGAAAGAAAGTAGTGATTTTGTATTTCTTAATAATATTTAAATTAAAAAAAAAAAACACTTAATTCCTTGTTTTATATGTGTTCAAAATATTTTTTGTGTGTGTGTGTGTTCTGAAAGTAGAGCCCGATTATGGCAACTCGGGGACCTGGGGCACATCGAGTCTTTGGAGACCCTTTACCACCATAAATCTGCATTAATGAGTAGTTACATACATATATTAAATAATTTTGGGGGCCCTGTGATGTAGGGGTAGAGCGTCTGTCAAATTCTTTGTTTGCGCGTGCGGTAACATAGTCATGGCCCTGTCTAGGAGATATTTTAATATTCTCCACCCTCTTCGTTGCGCCAGTGGTTATAGTTAAACCTATGCCTAGGGTGCTTGTCTTTGCTAGAGAACAATAGAATATTCTGCTAAATATGTATTGAGGCGCCGTTGAGACTGTGCCCCAAGGCGCAAATATTTCTAGTTATCTCTTTGCCTAATCAGTTATCAGGCATGGATGGCTTTGCGCATTCGTACACCATTTCACTAGTCCTCGTGGGCTAAATAAGGCCTCAACTTTATCGAGCGAGAAGGGCACTTTCCCATCACGTGACTAGTGCCGACGTCAATGCACGAGGAAAAGAAGTACAGGTACTGTCGCCTAGGCAACGTGCGCCCTGATGCAGGAAAATGGCGATTGTACACGGAAATAATTTGCTTAGAAGCTCTGATTACATTCTTACCTCAAATTTGATTACGCGCATCTTTCTATTGATTCACAAATTCGGATTTTCCATCAATAATTAACTAGTTCTATCAATCATAAACTAGTTGCCAGCTGCCTGTGGGCAGTTTATTGTATATTCAGGAGATAGCTTCTTGGATGATATTTAAAAAATATTACAGCCTTAATAAAATGAAATGGAAACACTAGCAATCATTACTCCATTCTCTTATAGTTTTTTTTTTTTTTTTTTTTTTTTTGTCAAAAGTTATCGATACGTAATTCAGGACTTTCCTCCCTTTTTATTATCTTATATTTATTTTTATTTATTTATTTTGTATTTTTAAATGTATCCTTCATGCACAAGTGTGCTCATTTGTAAATGTTTTTTGAGTTGCCGTGCGTTAGTACTGCTGGAACGCGTACCACAATCATCAAGTAGCTATTTAAACAGAAAATATCATTGATCCAACAAAACTCCTATTAGAAAATTCTTAGACAGAAAATTTTGTTAATCCAAACATTTTTTTTTTTTTTTTTTTTAAATATTCAATGAATTCAATTGAATTTTTAATATTCAATTTAACAAAAATATTGTAAATCTAACAAAATTCTTATTAGGTCATTTTAAATAGAAAATTTGTTTAACCTAAACACAAGTTTGTTGAATCACCAATGATCGAAAAAAAAATATTGCTGATCCAAGAAAAATTGCTTGCATGAAAAAAATCTGTTAAAAAATAATCCAATAATAATTGTGTTGGATCAACAATTCTTTTATTCTGTGTAGTGTATAATATTTCTTTTCTTATATCTTTTTTCTGCTCGCTATTTTTTTACCTTGTTAATTTTCATTCATGTAAAATCATGCATGCACAATATGTCACTCCTAAAAACGTGCGCGTTTTTTAAAATTCATAATTACTTTTTCGTCTCAGGCCCACCATCTTGTCTAATAGTTAAGACATTTAACTGGCAGTTCATAGGTCCAGTAATCGAATCTCAATTCAGGCTTGGATATTCGTAGCGTTTCAAAATCTCTTTTAAGCTGGAAAATCTGCTCTGTTTAGACCTCATGTGCAAAAAAAGTTCGTATCGTATCATAAATACCAGCATCACTTATTTTTATTATTCACTAATCATATATTTCGCTCCAGAAAGTAATCTGAGTTACATAACAAGAATAGATATACAGTGTAACTTCAAAAATCCGGGATTCAGATATCCGGCAACTTCAAAAATCCGGCATCAAAACCATCTTTTCCTTCCTTTTTCTTTTACACTTTCAAGTTATGGGAGGAGAAAAATAGAAATTCTTTATGAATTAGAAACTTCAAGATCGAAAGTAAAAATGCAAAAAAAGAATATTTGACTTAATAGTATTATTATTATTATTCATTTGTCAGAGGCGATTATTTTCTGAACACATTATCTGGGAGCTGCACCGTTGCTTAGCAAAGGCAACAAATTTGGGGATAACTTTCCAAAGTTGTATAGTATATGGCTATACAAATTTTCGGCAACGGCAACATCAATGCTGAGGAAGTATTTCAGACTTTCACATTACCCGTGTAAAGAACGCAATTTATCAGCTGATTGAACACGTAAAATCTTAAAGTGCATTAAGTGTCGAAAAAAGTGATATAGATATTGGCTAAGCATTGAAGAAAATGCATCAAGAACGAACAATTTAATGGACAGCGAGATCGCTGACGTTGTGCTAAATAAAACAGCTGATAGTGCTAGTAGCAACTCAGAAGATGAGGATGAACAACCGGCCGAAGAAAAGGTGTCACTAGAAAGGTGCATAAATTTGACTAGAGCATTAATATATGCTTTAGAGAAATAAGACTGTATTTCCGAAACTGACATTTTTCATTTGTATAAAATGAAAAAAAAGAAAAAAAAACTTGTTAAAGAATGGCCAAAAAAATTCAAGCAAACAAAGTGGACATCGATGTTACCGAAATTACAAGCGAAGAAATAATTTCAGTCTTTATTAGATTTTTTTTCTATAATATAGAAAATATTAATTAAAGTAAGTTTTTTTTATATTTAATTATCTTTTTCTTACATAATTATCACTTAATAATGAATTAAATTATGGCTAAAGGCACCATTAAGAAAATAGTACTACATTTGATATTCCCAGTGACTACTTTTGACATTCCTTCAAAAATCCGGCATAGTCTCAGTCTCGATAATGCCGGGTTTTTGAAGTTATACTGTATTTGATGAAACACCGTTTTTATTTTTTGTTTCTCTCTCTCTTTCTCCTTTTTTTTATTGTTTAAAAGTAATAGTAAAACCTATAATACGACTCATTTTTTTCTAAGGAAACTTTCTAGAATCTACATTAAAACTACATATAAGCATATTTTAATACAAGGAAATAAAACAATGTCGTTAAAATGCAAGTAAAATGTATATGTATCTATATATATAAATATGTGAATAAAAGTTTCAGCGCGGGAGAGAGATAGGGAAGATAAATAAACAAATTTCACTCAGAATCCCCCACCCCACCCCCTTCTTTAAACCAAAAAAAATTAGAAGACATAATAAACATTAAAGTTTGTTCATTAATTTGATCTTGTTCCCTTGTTTTCATTTTTAGAATTTAAAAAAAATGTGATCAATCGTATTTTATTACTTTTTATCATCTTTGATCTGTGAAATGTAACTATATGCGAGTTTCTTCATTGCAAAAAATAAACTTTAGGTAGATTTCGTAAGAAATACTACCTATTGCAGTCGTTACCATGGTGCGACTTTTGAAAAATTCCATCATAACTTTTCATTATATGACGCACAAGAACACAAAACCATTAAAAATTTTGAATACCGCCTTAACATATTCTGATAAAACCAGCTCTTACAGAAAAATGACAGGAAAAATAAACATTTTTCGTTATAGCAGTTGCCAACAATAAATAATAATAAAAAAAAAAAAACAATAAAATTCTCTCCATAACAATTCCTTTTCTATTGCAAGATTTCCACGTGAAAAATGAAAATGAAATAAATATAAATAGTTTGACGAATGGAAAAAAAAAAATGAATATTACGTCCGAAGTTTTCTAGAGCAAGATTTCCGCGTGAAAACTAAAAATGAAATAAATAGTTTGATGAATAATAATAAAAAAAAATATTATGCCATATTGGAAATATTATGGACGTCAGCGGGTGAATATGTAACGTCATGTGAGTTTGAAAAAACTTATTAAAATATGATAAAAAGTGACTATGGAAATATTAACATATTTTAACATTTTGAGTTTCTCTGAATTTGTTTCCGCCATTTTTAACCTATTCCATATATATTCGTGTGTATTAGAATTTTCACAAAAAGTTTAGGTTCCTAGAGCTCATTCTTAGTGAAGAAACTGGGTTTATCTCTAATCTTAATTTAGGTTTTGTTGGTGAAATTAGTACTTAACTTCGAAATCTACCTCCGCCTGTAGGCCGGGCCGGCAGGGATTTTTTTTTTTTTCAACTCTCTCATTTTGTTTTATTTATCTTAGTTATTTATTTACTGCGAATTTCTTGATTGATAATTAATATAAAAAAAACGGGAAGAAAGGGTGCATGAATTTAAATTAGTATTATTTTTTTTAATTTCCCATCTTAATTAAAAAAAAAAAAAAAGAATATAAAACAGGATAATTTTAATTAACACTCTCAGGTGCACAAAAAAGCAACTTTTTGTATACAAACTTGTTTTGAAAAATAGGAAATAAAGGAGAGATATTTCGCATTACAGTGAAAGATATCCTATAAACCTTGTGAGTAATTTGGCTGAGATTCAGTCATCATTTTTTAGATCAATGAACAAAATATCTCTTTGTAAATCTACCGACATTTTTTACAATGTTACAAATAAATAATGACCAATGCTTCACTAGAAAATTCCTTAAATTTAGCCAATTTAACTCAATAAATATACTGGGAAATTCAATACTAAGGCTTCATTATTTTATTGATGCTTTCACAACTAGCTTGGACCAAAATGATGGTCAATTTTTCTTTCCGCAAACTGCAGTATTTTTTTTTAATCGAATTATAAATATGATGAGACCTTTTACGCAATTGCTTGCAGTTCTTTTCATTTGTATGCGTGTGTGTGTATGTGAAATATCGAATATTTATTTTTAACCCGGAAAATAATTAAAAAACTGTCTTTGAAAGTATATGCGTTGGCAAGATCTTTGTGTTATTTGTAAAGATTTTCTGTTTTTATTCGTTACTTTAGCGCTTGCTCTTTGATTCCGTTATTTTAATGCATTTTTTAAAAAAGAGCAAAAAATTACAGTTTAATTAATTAACAATAGGGCTCTCTTCATACGTCATGCAAAATATAACCCAATAATATTAATGTCACGTGATCACTTGGTATTAAATGGGTTCTGCAACGCATAATAATAATAATAACAATAACTTTCCAAATTTGTTGTGGATTGTTATTAAATGGGTGTTAAATTATTTTAGCTTGAAATTTCATAAATGTTTAGTTATTAATAATACAAATGGTAACTGTACACCGATTTTATCTCGCCTAAGGAAAGAAAAAAGAAGTCTACGAAGATGTTTAACGATGTCATTTTGTTAAAAATAGTATCCATTATAATTTTTATTACAGTTGAGCATATGTATCATAAAAGTCTTTTCATTTAATTACATCTATGCTTGTTATGAATAAACTGACTCTATAAATAGTCCATTTGAAACGTTAAATTCACCTTTGTTTACAATATAAAAAATATGAAAACATTCAAAAAGGCTTCTCACAAAAATACATTATTAAAATAGGTGTGACAAAATATACAAATGGTAAACACTAGACGTTAAAAGAATATATAAAAAGGCACCCCAAGCGCTTTCGGCTAATCCTAAGCCATTGTCAAGGACGTTCTTTACAATGGCTTAGGTCACAATTCTCAGGCTTATTAGGAAGAATTTTTTACGGTTTAATTGATCCTGTATTCTATTGATTATATCGGAAAATTAAATCGGCTTCAGAATAGTTGAAAGAAAAATAAATAAATAAAGCTGAAAAATAAAAAGCAAAGAATACGAAAAATATAACTGCAAAATCAAAATGTTCTGATAAGATAACATAAATATTGAGGGAATGGAATACATAACCAAAGAAAACAATAATAAAAACTGAATAATTACAGCTATGTTGCTGTTGTTAAATGTAATCAAGATCTGATAGGTTGCAGCATTTGACAATAAAAATTGGCTGTACCCGTATTTGATCTCTCGTTTGATTGAAGGGATAGTAAAATTACAGATAAGGTATCAAAATTTTAATTATCTGGTGTATCCAGATATGCGCACATTAAATTAGTCAAAGTTTCATTATTTATCTGATTTCTCCAGAGTCAATGTAATTTTAAATTTCAGTAGATATGCAAGGAACTGAAGGCAAAATGCATATGCCTTTAAAAGATAAAAATTAAATAAAAAAGGGGGAAATATTTTTGACTACTGGTCCTGCTGATCAACGTAATATTCGTCTTCAAGGACCCGACCGTTCTTTTCATGGCACCGGACCAATTGATCCCCAATGCTTTTGAACGCCGCGCTGGCTATAAAGGTCCTAACAACAGACTACTTTTCTTGACCTCGGAACTTTTTTTTTGTGGTAAGCAGGGGCGCCCTCAAAACTTTCTTGGGGGCGCAAAGTTTTCTTTGAAGACAGTGGCATAGGCAAGGGTGTATGGTTCAGAGGGCTGTACCCCACGGATGAGAAACGTTTACTGAATCATGGATACAAAACCCGTAAAAACTCCGAATACGAAATCGCAAAAGACCGATGAAAATTTTCGTTTTGGACAGGTATAATTTCAAGATACTGACTGCGAAAGTTTTCCATTTAAGACAGGATATCGTTATAGACAGGTTCCGTTTTTAGAGGTATCTTCTAAGACTGTTAAAACATCCTTTTCCAGTACATCTCTGAAAAGTATATGTGTATACATAAAAGTATATGTGTATATATAAAAGTATATATATATGTATATATAAAAGTATATGTGTATATATAAAAGTATATGTGTTACGGCAAAACTTGTGAAAATGAAATCTGTCTAAAACAAATTCTTTCTCGAATGGAAAAAAAAAATTAAGTTTCGACGAAATAAACATCATTATATTTGTAACCACAATTACATTTGCTGAGACGGAGACCTGTTTAAATTGTAGCTTTTTTCCAGTCCCGTTTGATTCCTTCTAAGGTTTTACTAACGCGCTCCCTTTCATGTTTCATGATTTTCGAAGGATATCTAAGATGTCAGAGGTCACCAGTAGACGTCGTTGATAGGTTCATCTCCGCCTCTTTCTTTTGTTGAGACTCTCCTTTCTTTTGTTGATGACCACAGAACGCTTGGAAAAGAAAGGTCGGTTGGAAGATTTATCACTTTTCGTCGGATAAAGAAAATAATGCTATCTCCACTGGCGACTTCTGACATCCTACGAACGAAAGTCATATAACATCAAAGGGACCTGTAAAAAACTTGAAATATGATTAAAGCACACTCACGGAATCCAGATTCACCTTACACTACATACAAATAACTAAAAAATATATAAATCTTCTAAAAACACATATCTTATTTATAAAAACTTTATTGAAGGTGTTTAAAATATATAGAAAGCTGTAGTATTTTTCTTAAAAATCCTATGCCCTTAAAACGTGTTATAAACCCTAGGTTTATGAAATATAAAGTTTTGCATATATTTTAAACACCTTCAGTAAAGTTTTTAAAAAAGGATATATATGTTTCATAGAAGATTTATGTATTTTTTTGTCATTTGGATCAAAGACCGCAAGAAAAGTTCCGCGTTCAAGAAAAGTAATCTGTTTGGACCTCTAGGCTCTAAAAAGTATCTACCCCTCTATTTTTTTTTTTTTTTTAATGAATGCCTACGTCTCTGTGCAATTAACAAGTCGGAAATTGCTCGCCAAACGTGGCAAATGAGGTGCGTTCGTACTATAACTAGTTTTATAATTATTTTTTGTACCCCATATTGTACTGAATGTATATATTTTTTAACTTCATAAGTGCATATAGCCTATAACATCATTAAAATGCACTTGCAATGATTTTTTTCCCATTCCCCGTAATGTAACGGAACAATTTTGACTGTCCCTGTAATTAAACCATACATCCGATTTTCCTAAAATTTCAAATGGCTCGACAAAATTTTGAAACAATTATATATTTAAAATTTCAGACCATTCGGAAGGCTGTAACATCATTAAAATGCATTTGCAATAATTTTTTCCCATTGGCCGTAATGTAAAGAAAAACTTTTGACTGTCCCTGTAATTAAACTATGCATCCGATCTTCATAAAATTTGTAATGGCTCGACAAAATTTTGCAACAATCATACATTAAAAATTTCAGACCATTCGGTTGGGTAGTTTTTGCTCTGTTATATGCGGACAGACAGACAGACAGACGGACGGACAGAACGACGACTATAGGTGCTACGTATTTATATAATTACGAACGCACCTAAAAACGAGAGAAAGGATGAATCCACAACGTGGTAAGGGAGGGGGAATTGCTCCCGAAACGTCGAAATGTCTTTCTCCTGAAAGATTTGGCATTTTATGCTTATTAATAGTCTAGCAGTGCATGCAAATACATCGCCCCGGAAATTCATAATGTCTACCCCCCCCCCCCCCCCCACACACACACACACACCGGAGCTGCAGAAATTTTCGCGGGAGAAACATGTCTTAAATCAACACTGAATGGGAATATCATTTTATAGGATTCTTTGAGGAAATACAATAGAGCGCCGATTATCCGAACAAGTCGGGACCGACCCTAGTTCGGGGAAATGAATAGACAATTTAAGAGGTGTTCCTGACTATACTAAAGCCTTCACACTTTATCCAGGATTCGGACTGGCAGCACCAGTTAGTGCTAGCGTGTTTAAAAATTGTTTTTTACTTTTTTATCATTTAAAATTTTCTTTTTCTCTTTTTACAAGTTTCTGAATTCCAGAGATTATAATTTAAGCAAAAAAGCTATCCATTGTTGCTTGCTTCAAAGAAGTTCTTTCCAATGCTGCCATATCTCAATAAAAAATTTTTTAATACGTTAGTTGAATAGGATCAGAGTTCTTCTGCCGTTCGAGCCATTTCATAGCTGTTTCCAAACATTCAAAGGCTTCTCTATGGGATGGACCTGGGTTATTTTCAGAGCATTCGTTTTCATTTCTTCAATTTCTTTTTCATCTTAAATCTCATCCACAATCTCATCATAATTAAAAAAATTTTTTTTTTTTTTTGAGAGAAATAGGCTGTTTGGATAAATGGAAGTTCGGTTAAAAATTTTTTTTTTTTTTTTTTTTTTTTTTTTTGAGAGAAATAGGCTGTTCGGATAAATGGAAGTTTGGTTATTTTTTTTTTTTTTTTTTTTTTTTTTTGAGAGAAATAGGCTATTTGGATCATTGGAAGTTCGGTTAATTGGAGTTCCGATAATCGGCACTCTACTGTACTCAAAAATAGTTTATCATCGCTTGCCGTAGGAGAGAAAAGAGAGAAAGATAAAGCCTCTGTTACTAAAAAGTTTTTGTTGAAAAGGGAAATAGCACTTTCTATAGGCTTCTTTTCCGCTCAGTCCTGATACTCCTTATTTTTTATGTAAAAGTTCAACAAATCGTTTATGCGATTATTTTTTTTTTACTTACGAGAAAATACCATCGTATAGGGTAATCAAGTAAATTTTTTTAAAGAAAATAACTCTGTCAAGGACGAATTTAGTTACGCTTTACCCAGACGCTAAACTTGAGGCACTATTTAGGAGTTTTCTTTTCGAAAGAATTCATTTCTCAAGCTTTAAGTTTGCTCTCTTCAGATTTTGTGGGTTTCACAGCTCGAAATCTCTCTTTCAAACTCCCTCTCTCATCACTTGTTTATGCATTTTATTTATTTTAAAGAAAAGGAGGGGCGTGCAGAAGATAGAGCAAGGGGAACAGCTCTACTGCACTGTAAAAAGCACAATTATTTCTTAATCAACGAAAATATAATATAACTCGTCTGGTAATTTTTTTCCTCATCCCTACCAAGATTTCACACATGGTTCAGGATTAAAAAAAATTTAAGGAAGTACCACACGGTTTATGAATATAAGTGAAACGGATCTTCTTAAAACTGGCATAAATTATCGTTTCGCTTGAAATATATATATATATATATATATTACAGTAACAAAGTAACAAACCAAATATTTCTGGGAACGGCCGGCGTTCCCACACTCGTTCTTACCTAACTACAGCACTTTTCGAATATTAAAGAATCATTTATAAAAAGAAGAAAAAAATGACTTTCGGAAACGCTTCCGAAGAGTTTTGGAGTGTGTTAATCAGTTTTCTCAAAATCCCGAATATCGATTTTTACGATACTATTAATTTTCAACTGAACATTTTCAGCTGTGTAATTGAATTTATACATGCAAGAGTAATAAAATAATATTACTGTTAATGTTAATTCTGTTAATTTATCACGTCTGGTTGTAAAACACGTTTGCCGAACACGAAAATGTTTACCGATATTCCGGGTTGAAAAAACTTATTAATAGACTATTAAAACCCAATTCGAAAACGTTTCCGAAAATCAGTGGCAGCAAAAGAAACTTTGTTTTTACAAATGTTTCTTTAAATTTCGAAAATATATTGGTATTTGATGTTTCTAAAGATAAAGGCGGCCTTTCGTAATCGCAGGTATAAGTCAGAAGCGTTAATTGTATATTTTCGTTCGTGGTTATGTTATATTGTCTCAGATTAAGAAACATCTGTCTTTTTTTTTAGTGTAAAATAAAGGTCGTGATCTCGCTTAAGTGCTCGTATATGTGTGTCCCGATTTCGCTTAAATACTCGTATATGTGTATACAAGGCATGCAGGGAGCCCATGAACATAATCTGTCAAGGGGCCGATCCCATATCTGTACTGTACCGGGTTTCAAAATTATTGTGGACGTCACTGACGGGAATTTCTTTGGAAAGAAATGACGGAATTTTTGTGAATAGCTATAAAAGTATCAGAATTTGAGAAGAAATAATCTAAGAAGTTAAGAAAATTTTTAAGTAGTACAAGAATTTTAAAGCGCTTGCCATATGTATGCCACTATCCTTGTAAGACACATATAGTCAGGAGGGGTAATTATGACCACTTTTTACATTTTCAACTTTGCTATTTTTTTTTCCTTATTTCTATTTGGAAAAGTGCTGTCTTTAGTACATAAGAAGTAACTTTGATCCTTTAAGAGCACATTTTAAAAGTTTTAATTATCATAGCTGTTTTTCTTTTAAAGTTAAAAGGGTGCTTATAATTACCCCACCAAAAACTCACAATCACATAAGTTTGGGGTAATTAAGACCACTAGTGGGGAAATTATGACCACTATATCTTCTCTTTATACTTGCCAATACACATATGTTTGGGGTAATTATGACCACTTTGAACTCCAAAGTAACAAATCCGTTTATCAAAAATTTTATAGACTTAGTTTCAAATTGCTATTTTGATCTCAAAAAGGCTTCAGACTAGTAATAAAGAATACCTATGATGAAATATACATTATGAGGTTAATATCTAAGCTTGAAACAAAATTTTACCATCACAGTTATCTCCAGTATGACGGCGGTCATAATTACCCCCTGGTCATAATTACCCCCATCTGACCCTACCTACCCTGATTTTTAATATCTCATTTAAAGAAGGAAAAAAAAACAGATTTTATTCTATTAAAATCTAATAGCTAGTGCTAAAATTGGATAGTATTCACAACATATTGCTTACTTGGTTTATAAATTTGAGAACAAAATTGCCACCGAATTATTTTATGCTTAGGTCGCTACTGGACGGTGAGTGACCAAGCACTTAGATTTTAAAAGTAAATTTTAAAGGGAAAAACCACACGGCATATACAAAAAAATGTAGATAATTAGATAAAAGATAATTTTTCTTTTTCTGGTTTAGAATCACTGTAATCACTTAAACTTTACCTTGTTAACCCTTAAATGCATAATGTAACTCAGGAGTTACATGATCTTTTTTTGCTATTTGGCTCTTTCTATTGGTCTTTTGTTGAACTATTATATGTTACTTGCGTATGACAACATTCATTGAAGGTCGCGGTCTTTTTTTGTTTTTGTCTGATGTGTTATTACGCGGAGGTATTAGGGTTATCACGCGGACATATTTTGTTATTGTTAATACTGCTTGCAATGTGCTCGACAGGTGTTTTTCCTCTATCTTTATATGGTGTCCTTATTGATTCTGCAAACTATTAAAAACATCATAAAAATTATTATATCGCTGAATAGTCGTTATTGAGCCGTGTAAACACTTTAAGGGGGTAGGATACCTTTGAACACGTCGAAAAAGTAAAAAATATCACCATGTTCCAAGTTCCAAGCTTCAAAACTTGTGTAATAAGTCAAAAATAAAAATAAAACTTTATTTTAGTATAAAGTTCATATTTATATTTATATTTAAAAATATATATATATTTGTAAATTCATAAATAAATATTGAAATGATAAGTTTAAAAATATATGATAATAAGAGAAAAAAAATCTTGCGCGCATGATAAAATCTTAAAATAAGCATATAAAGAAGAAATTTTGGTGAAAATAAATACATAATAGAGTTACCCTTATACTAAAACCAGAATATTTGTAAAAAATATTGACTAAATTAAAAAATTAACAAAAAATTAAAAATGTTCACTTTTTGAAAAATATTTTCAAAATAAAAAACAGAAAAAAAATATTTTTTTTTTATTTTTCTGGTTTAAAGTTGTAGATAATACAGAAATGAATATGTGGTAAAAATTTCTTTTGATTGCCATGCATAGTTTTTTAGTAACACTGCGCGCAGTATCAAAATTCATCGTTTTGAATAAACGCAGCGCAAAGTTTAATTATCCTACGTAGCCTTAATATGTAGTCATAATAAAACTGCCACAATTAGTAAACTAATGGGGATTTTTTAATGCGGTTTTTGGCATATTGTTCAGAAATGATTACAGAATCAAAATATGTATTTAAAAAAATTTTTTGATGGTTTAAAGGTATCTTACCCCAAGTAAGTATCCTTCACTATATATATATATATATATATAAAGTAACAATATGGAAAAGGGGCAAAATATTTGGAAATGGACCATTGAAAATCTGCGTAGATACCGCGAAACGCATCTGATTAGTCAGAGCTTTCTGTCTTTTCTTAGCGGGAATTGTGCTTGGTGAAAACCATGAAAGTACAGAATTTAGATAAGATGGACGGGGAAAGGGAAGAATCTTCTGCATTTCGATAGACTTCGTTTTTTTTTTTTTTTTTTTTTTGTGTGTGTAATTTTTTTTTTTTTTTTTTTTTTTTTTTTTTTTTTTTTTTTTTTTAGGTGTTGATGGTTAAAGGGATTTATACAGAAAGAAGATAATTTCGATTAACTACTCAGAAAGGAAGGGGGGGGGGGGTCATCTGTGTTTGAAACCTAAAAATTGAATGCATAGAAAATAAGGGATCGCGAAGCGATCCAGCTTCATGGAGGCGCGAAACAATTACGACTGGGGTTGACTATAAAATAGGGATCAATTACACGGGGGTTGGTAAGACTAGCGAGCAGGGGGCATGAGCCCCCACCCTCTTAGTATAATTTAAAATCATCATTTTCTGACTGATTTTTATTATATGTAACTCATGGGTGACATTATTTCCAAGAGAAACATAAATAAATTTTTTCACTATTTTTCTCAGTGGATAATTAATTAGCAAAAAAAAAAAAAAAAAAAAAAAAAAAGACTCAAATATAATATTTTCCGAACAAAATAAAAAATCAAGCATTAAAGGCTTAAACATGTGCAGATTTTTATTTTACTTCCTTCCATGCCATACATTTTTAAGGCAGATGCTAATACGAGCAGTATTATTCATCATGTAAAATATAGGTTTCCATTTATTACTCTAACATACTTCAAATAAATCATTGATCAAAGCTAAATTTTGCTTCACCATAATTTAAGAAGTAGCGGAGATTGGGGAGAGTTGACCATAGGGGAGGCTTAACCCACCCTTTAGTTTTCACATTTAAAAGAATTCCATCCAGAGTTTTGCCAATAGGTGGCAACCAAAGCTACTGAAATGCTCAAACAACAGTCTTTGTTTCATGCAGATAATTGAAACAGGTGTGGAAAAATCATTTGTTTTCAATCAATTGTAACAAGAGTTTTGAGCTTAAAAAGTGCATTTTTTAGAAACATTTTGTAAAATTTTCTGAGACAAAATACTAGGTTGAGCGAAAAGTTCTGGGAAATTTGCGAAAGTTGCGTTGTTACGCACAAATTAACAACAAAAGCAACAAGGACTATTCTTCAGAGTAGAGACCACCATAGTCACCGACTCTCTGCCATCTTTCTGCCAGATTCCGGATTTGTTGGAAGTACGAAGTTCGTCGCCGTACTAGCAAATTCACCCTCATTAATCTCATCGACTACTTTCAGAATCGTTAGACCTTTTCTCCAACAATTCTGGTAACTATTAGATTAAAAATTTCCCAGAACTTTTTGCTCAACCTAATATATTATAGAAATTTAAGCGAATAGGTTTTAGGTAATGCAGCAATATTGAGCTTTCATTCCAGTCATAAAGACTGTACATTAAATTAGGCTAAACATAACCATGTGTTATACTTTAAAAGTGGCTATGTGGGAAAGCTTGACTCAGTCAATGAAAGGGGGGGGGGGGGTTGACTAGGTGGTGAAAGCTCCCTTAATTAAGTTTTTTGGAAATATTTTTTTTTTTATAAACTATACATAATGAAGAGTTGATGGTTTTATTTCTAAAATAATGTAAATTTATTCTGCAAAGCTACAACAGTAATAGGGGGTGTTAGAAAGGAAAATGTTTAAAATCGATTAAAGGAAGATGTGAAAAATTGCTATAGAAGCAAGAAAAAATTTAATGAAATATAGATTGGAAAGTTGATAGGAACTTTTATTTCATTTTATTAAATAGCACGCATAGTAGGTAAATAGAAAGAATGGAAAATACTAGAAAGGATGAAAGCAGCAATTTACGAAATTTTAAGTGTTCATGTCTCTGCAAAAGAACATAACATTGATCAAAACACTTTAGGAAGGTAAGTAGACAAATTTCACCAAGATGAACACAATGGGAGAAAGACAAACCTTATGGCAACTATTGTTGCCAGGTCGAGGGTAAAAAAAAGCGGGTGTTTAAAAAGGATTTTTTTTGTCTGTGCCTTGAATTCCGTCTCAGCAGGTTTATTTACACATCACATTTTCCCAAATAATTTTTCAAAATAATTAAATCATGCAGCATAAAGTTATTCTGCTTTTTTTAAACTGATTTTATTTCCCTTAACGAATATTTCAATGTAAAATAAAGTGGGTCAAGCCTCCTATATATGTGGAGCCTTGACCCATTATTTTCTCATGATTAAAATCAATCACTTTTCAATTTTCATATATATTACACTTATGTCGCAATTTTATTTTGATAAATGATTGTATAACGAATAAAATGATATATGAAACGTTATTCTAGATTCAATATTTAAAAAGTAAAAAATCATTTTCTAAAAAGTGGGTCAATTCTCCCCAGTCTCCCCTATTTTATTTATTTAGGAGTTCTAACTACTCCTTGGAAACTTTTTCATTTCTAAGGAAGTTCTAAGGAGTCTGTATGAACCCTGAAATACCCGTCTTATTTATCAACAATTATCTATTTATTCATTTCAGTATATTAAAATTCGAAACCTTTAGGAGGGGGGGGGGGTGAATTTTTGAATAGATACCAATTACAGCACACTCTATTTATAAAAAATACACATATATATAATACAATGAATTTTAAGAATTTCAAACCTCAAATATTCAGTATAGAACACATAGGGAAATTTCTTTTTTTTTTCTTTATATATATATATATATATATATATATAATGCACATAAAATGAGATGAAAACTCGCAGGTAAGAAGCGACGCGGCACCAATCTTATTGCGTGTTTTATGTTTAAAATTTTGAAATATACATGATAATTAATACGCAAATAAATTAAGAAAAGAAAAACACATGCCTAACACTATTCAGTAGTAGTTATTAAATATTTCTGTATTAGAAATCTACAGTAGATTATACTTATATGAATTAACTGTTTATTCGAATTATCCGCATTTATAAATAAATCCCTTGAAACTAGAAAGTATACAAAACGCTATTCTTGCCTTTTACGCTCTTGCCTTTATTAACGCTTGTAATTGCGATCACCCACTTTTTAAAACTGAATCCTGATATTAGCTGAAACAATGATTGCAAGGACGACCTCCTTCGTTTAAAGGAGTCCAAGTTTTAGGGGACTGCACACTTCTATGAATTATCGCAATTTATATCCGTGCAGAAAATAATGCTTGAGATATTTATACTTCTTTTACGAGACAACACAAAATAATTTGGATACATTACCTTCTACGGACATTGATTGCTGGAAGAGCGTTTCCAGTTGTGTTATTTTCATCAGAAAAAATATTAGTATACCATATGTGAAGTATTAGTAAAATTACCCTTCTCACACAAGGCCATACTAAAGCATTTGAATATATTAAGGTCTTCGAACAGTTATTGCTGGAAATGCTCTTCAGTAATGTTACGTTTTCTAACTGAACGGAAAAATTGATTTTGATACAAAATGGTAAAGAGGGTTTTCCCGCTCATGCACTATTGTAACTGTAAAAGTAGTTTTGCAGGCATATACAATGTATTTGTGACTATGGAGAATGATTACCTTAGTGGCAAATAGGGTGCTTTTTTCCGGAAATTCGTTATATTCGCGACAGAATTAATTTTGCATCAACCACCTTTTTTGGAAAACTCTAGAAAACAAGCTTTTGGGCCCACATTAGCTTAATATAGAGGTTGTTCCAAATTCAGTTTGACGAACTCACAAGACTTCTTTTTTAAAACAAACATTACAAATAAATTGATCTAAATTAAAAGACTCAATAAATCGGCAAATCGTTACTTGCGATATTAGAGATTTCAGCGACTTCTTGCATTTTTTGTAGAGTGGCTGATAGCAAATTGGAAAAGAAACTGAAGATTTCGTAACAATACTCTCATGATGCTGAAAGACTTTTCACAATCTATGTTTGGAGCATGTTTTTTTCTTTATAGTTTAAATATGCAATTTAAATTTATGTAAAAAAAAAAAAAAAAAAAAAAAAAAAAAAAAAAAAAAAAAAATCCATTTTTAAACACATTACAAAATCTTTTGATACAAATATGAAAACGCATAACAAATGGTTACAAACTCTCTCTATATAAAATCCTAATGTAACGATTTTATGAAAAATGTGGGGTTTGTAGAATGCTGGCGGTAAATATAGTTTTAGCATCTTGTTCTTGTTACAGTCACCAACAGCATGATTTTTTTTTTTTTTTTTTTTTTTTTTTTTTTTTTAAGAAGGTATTATAGAATTTATAGCTATTTTACAGGGCCGTTTACATTACCGTCTATTGGCGGTAGTTACTTAAAATGAATTTTAGTGCCATTATGGTATGAAACTTAGCTGGAAATAAAGGAAAAAAATCCCTGCCGGCTCGGGCCTACAGGCGGAGGTAGATTTCGATGTTAAGTACTAAATTCTCCAACAAAACTTAAATCAAGATTAGAGATAAAACCCAGTTTCTTCACAAAAAGCGAGCTGTAGGGAGCTAAACTTTTTGTGAAAATTGTAATATACACGAATACACACACACATATATATGGAATAGGTTTAAAAAATGGCTACAAAAAATTCAGATAACCTTAAAGTGTTAAAATATGTTAATATTTCCATAGTCGGGTTTTTATCATGTTTTAATACGTTTCTTCAAACTTACATGGCATTACATATTCACCTGCTGAGGTCCATTATATTTTCAATATGACGCAATATACATATTTTTTTAATTCGTCAAACTATTTATTTTGAGTTTTCATGCTGAAATCTTGCTCTAGGAAACTTATGACGTAATATTCAATTTGTTTTCAATTTGTCGAACTATTTAATTTTACACGTGAAAATTTTGCAAAAGAAAAGTAATTGCTGTGGTGAGAATTTTATTATTTGTTTTTTTTTAATTGTTGGCAACTGCTATAACGAAAAACTTTTATTTTTTTCCTGTCATTGTTGTGTAAGAGCTGGTTTTATCAGAATCATGTTAAGACAGTATTCAAAATTTTGAACCCTCCCCATTTCCACCCTCTTGGGCCGATTTCGCCCATTTTCAATCCCCGCCGAGATATTAGCCATCTCAAAGTTGTTGGCGAGTTTGAAGATGATTCGTGCATAATTGCGACTTTTATCGTGCGGACAAAATTTAGTACATACATACATACATATATATATATATATATATATATATATATATATATATATATATATATATAAACTTTTTAGGTGGGGGTGGTTTTGGGTTCCTGGGGTCCTATAATGAAAAGTTATGAAGGAATTTTTCAAAAGTCGTACCATGGTAACGACTGCAATAGGTAGTATTTCTTACGAAATCTACCTAATATACCACTTCAAATGCTTTTTGTATGAAAACTACAGTAAACTCTGTCTAAGGCGGAATCGATCGGGGACTGAGAAAATTTTCCGTGGTAGACAATATTCCGGCTTATGCAGGAAAAGCTCCCCTCCCCCCCCCCCAAAAAAAAAAAAAAAATAAATAAAAAATCCCTCGAATTTGATGATTTTTTTTTAGATTTTCCTGACTCGAAAATCGGTTGAAAACTGAAATTCGGAAAGATCGTTTGTCTTTATAGAGAAATGAGAAACGCTATTCAATTTCTTTGTACTGCGGTAATACATGCGAATTGCAAGTTTAAGCACACACACACACTAACACCCCCCCCCCCCTCCCACACACACACACCAATAAACTTCGAGAATGCGACTGAACGCTATAACTTTGAATTTGAGTACATCCTTAAAGTATAATATATTGCACTTTCAAAAATATATATTTTGATAAATGTTCATTCTACTAGAAATATTAACTTTTAAATATAATTTTGCATATGAAAAAATGGCACAAGCATAAATTCCTTAAAATTTAAACAGTTTCTGCCCTTTTGAATTAACTTTTTCAAAGGGTTACGGAATTTAACTAACCTGCACGACATTGAGTATTTGACTTATCAGTTTTAAAGTTTAATAAACAAAATGCTTCTCATTTTTAAATTATCCTTTTTTCCGCCTTATGCAAAGTTTTGGTTTCGGTGGAACCTTAAAATGCTTTCCGTTTCCGCGTTAGACAGATTCCGCCTTATGCAGCATGAATTAATGTAATTTTCTATGGGTTTGCCGGGACTTGAAAAATTTTCCGCGGTAGACAGATTCCCGGCTTATACAGAGTCCGCCTTAGACAGAATTTACTGTATATCGCAATTTACTCAATTTTTATTGTTTTTAAAATAATTTTCAAACATGAATCCTTTTTCATCTCTATTGCCTGCACACGATTGCGAAAGGTAAATCCGTTTGCACTTAAATTAATATAAATAGCTCATCATTTGTTTCCAGTCTTATTCTATAACGAAATTAAAAATCTATTAATCAATAGGAAAAACAATAAAATATAAATAAAACACAAATTTAAGACATGTAATCTAATTTCGTGCTTAAGGCTGTTCTTAACTGCTCTGCTCAACAAGCGCAAAACGTTCCGACACATTTACAAATTCATTTTTTAACGGAAAGTTATAAAATGGGAAAGCCTGGCCATGAAAGCGATTTGGAATTGAACTGTTTTTTTTTTTTTTTTTTTTTTTTTTGATCAATCAATTACCTATTGAGTTATAAGCGATTTTTATCACGTGACAAACACGTTTTTCGCCCGTTCTTGAGTGCTCTTTCTTCCTTCGCCCGGTAATTCGGCTCAAAACGCCCACTTTGACACCATTTTCTGAAAGATCTACTGAGTTTGCAAAAAAAAAAAAAAAAAAAAAAAAAAAAAATGGAAAAAACAGCTCAATTACATAGTTTCTGAAAAACAACACTAGCTAGTTTCATGCATTTTCGAACAAAAATAAATTAAAACTTATGTCAGAAAGTTGCCCTTTTGGATTTGAGAATACCCTTAAAGCTTAAATGAACAGAATGAGAAAGACCGATTATAAATAGCGATCTTTGGCGATTTCTTCGGCTGTTGAATCCTGACGCAAGACCAATAGGAAAATATCCCTTTTAATACATTTCAAAACTTTATTTGAACGCATTATTGCTATTTTTCATATATATATATGATTTTTAGTATTGTTAATGGGCATGCTAAAAAAATATATTAAATGTAAAAAAAAACTATTAGAGTTATCAATTAAAAAAAATCCCTGCCGGCTTGGCCTACAGGCGGAGGTAGATTTCGAAGTTAAGTACTAAATTCACCAACAAAACTTAAATCAAGATTAGAGATAAACCCAGTTTCTTCACTAAGAATAGGCTCCAGGGAGCTAAATTTTTTGTGAAAATTCTAATATACACGAATACACTCACGCACAGCTGCCAACTTGTACGGATTTTTCATACCACTAAAATTTAATAGAAAATTTTAGCTAATTGAATCACCGAACTTCAAGCAATTTTAACGTTTAAATAAGTCAAAAAATTCTATAAAATTTTAGTGGTAAAAAAAATCCGTACAAGCTGGCAGCTATGCTCACGCATGTATATGGAATATGTTTAAAAATGGCTAAAGCAAATTCAGAGAATCTCAAACTGTTAAAATATGTTAATATTTCTATAGTCTGGTTTTTATCATAATTTGATACGTTTATTCAAACTCGCATGACATTACATATTCACCTGATGAGGTCCATTATATTTCCAATATGACGCAATATATATATATATATATATATATTTAATTCGTCAAACTATTTATTTCATTTTGAGTTTTCATGCGGAAAACTTGCTCTAGAAAACTTATGACATAATATTTATTTATTTTTTTTTCAATTCGTCAAACTATTTATTGAATTTAATTTTTCACGTGAAAATCTTGCATAGAAAAGTAATTGCTGTGGTGAGAATTTTATTGTTTTCTTTTTAATTGTTGGAAACTGCTATAACGAAAAATGTTTTATTTTTTCCTGTCATTGTTGTATAAGAGCTGGTTTTATCAGAATCATGTTAAGACGGCATTAAAAATTTTTAATCCCCCACCCCCCCATTTCTACTGCCTTGGGCCGATTTTTCTCATTTGCAATCCCTGCCGAGATGTTAGCCATCTCAATGTGTCTGGCGAGTTTGAAGACGATCCGTGCATAATTGCGACTTTTATCGTGCGGACAAAATTTAGTACATATATTGCATACACATCATCATCATCATCATCCGTTTTCAATCCACTGCTGGATGTAGGTCTCCCCCAGATTTTTCCAATGTTTCCTGTCTAGTGCTTTAGTCATCCAATTTACACCGGCTACTTTTCTGATTTCATCACTCCATCTTACTTGAGCTCGTCTTCTTGGCCGTTTTACATCTCTGGGATACCAGTGTAGGGTGTTTGTGCTCCATCTATTGTCTTGTCTTCTTGCAATGTGCAAAGCCCATTTCCATTTTAGCCGTTTAATTCTTTCAATGATGTCAAAAACTTTCGTCTGGCTTCTTATCCAGGTTGTTCTTTTTCCGTCTCTTCTAGTTATACCTAGCATGCATCTATCCATACTTCTCTGTGTTGTTTGTAATCTTTGTACCATCCGTTTCGTTAGCGTCCATATTTCTGCTCCATAAGTTAGCACACACAATGCAAAACACATTGGTTAAATATACCGGGTGTCCCAAAAAGGACTGACTGATTTTAAAATTCAATAACTTGCAAACGGTGACAGATATTAAAAAAATTCTTGCAGGAGGGTTATTCATAGGGTCAAAAGTTTTATTACAGTGATTTTCAATTTTAGTTCGATTTACAAACAATAGATGGCGCTGTAAGCAATAGTCGCTCAATTCAGGCTCGATTTTTGGTACTTCGTGGCCCGGATAATACATTTCCATCTCCTTTTTCTGCATGGAACAAGATAAAGGACCAAAAATCGAGCCTGTATTTAGCGACTATTGTTTGCAGCGCCATCTATTGTTTGTAAATCGAACTAAAATTGAAAATCACTGTAATAAAACTTTTGACCTTATGCATAACCCTCCTGCAAGAATTTTTTTAATATCTGTCACCGTTTGCAAGTTATTGAATTTTAAAATCAGTCAGTCCTTTTTGGGACACCCGGTACCTTTCTTTTCAAACAAAGAAGCATGTTACTCAATTTACAGAAACATAATTACTAGCCCTTGAATGCATTAACCCTATGAGGAATGGTGAGATACAGGGCCTGATTAATGCACGGGCCTCCGAGGCCTCGGCCCTGGGCCAACAAATTTCAGGGGCCCACAAATTTGTGTGTATTTTCTCACAATTTAAGTTTTTCCACTGCTTGCATTTTATATTTTTGTCCCTGACGTAAAAACAAAGTTTTACTGTAATAAAAAACCTCCATATTTAATTTTTCTGTAAAAGTCTTTTTCAATTTGAGAGTACCTATAATTTTCAAAACTTGCCGTATTCAGAAAATCAAATTTGGGGAAAATGCCAAAAACTGCATACTGTGCCTACTGGTTTCAATATAAACGAGGATTTTACAATGTCAGAATTATAGTTTAAAATTATTCGGAATACTCTTCAGAATAATATTGTTCTTCCCAAAAGCACTCCATCCATTTCTTATTCTTCTATTCATTTCACTCATGATACTATTATCCGATGATATTTCCTGTCCAAGGTATACATAACTTTGCACTTCTTTAATTTCAGTGTTGTTGTAGACGATTTTCTTTTTTGATGCAAACGAATTGAACATCACCTTAGTATTTTCCAAGTTTATTTTTAATCCCACATTAATGCTAGCTTACTGCCAAATCTTTTTAGCATATTTTCCAATTCTTCAGGATTGTAACTGAAAATTAAAATGTCGTCAACGAATCAGAGATGACTTAAATATTCCCCATTTATTCTAATCCCTTTGTTTTCCCAATCCAGCTTTTTGAAAATATTTTCTAAGACAATGGTAAAAAGCTTAGGCGAGTGTATGTATATAAACTTTTTAGATGGGGGTGGTTTTGGGTTCCTGGGGTCCTATAATGAAGAGTTATGAAAGAATTTTTCAAAAGTCGCACCATGGTAACGACTGCAATAGGTAGCATTTCTTACGAAATCTACCAAAAAAAAAAAAAAAAAAAAAAAAAAACAGTAGATCCGTGCGAGACTTCCCCACGGCAATCTTTGAGATTACTTGTTGATAAGTTTTTCATTATTTTTTCTTTATATCAAACAAAGCGTTTTAACTATGTATATATACCATTAAAACGCTTACTTATAAGTACACTACATCAAAAGCCGCTTGCAGAACCTTTCGAAAAATACCTCATTCATCGCTGTGCCTTTAGTATGTGCAGAGAGAAAAGAATGTTGACAATAGAAATAATATATATGATGGTTTTCAATTATATTCTGTAACCCGGAAAGCCTGGGTTTACCTCCTAGTATTGTATAAAGTCGTTCAAGTGTATTAGATAGTGAGAAAAGGGAACATTAGCCTCACAAATGCATATTTTCTTATATAAATTTGAAATTTTGTCACCGCACATTAGCAGTCAAGCATTCTGAAAAAAAGGCCATACATATAGATGATGATAAATCCAAATAAAACTTATGAAAAAAACTCCATATTTTGATAAAATCCTATTAAGGACAAAAGATACAATATCCAGCTAAATAATGTTGAACCAGAAAAAGCCGTATCATAAACATACAATAGATCAAATGGATGAATGATGCCGGAAGCTTATAAAGTATTTCACTTTTTCAAGGGTACATAAAATACATTTATAAGCAAAAAACATAGTCGATTTCTGTAATAGAATCCAGCAATAAGCAAAAATTGAATTCCATTATGTACCCAATCGACTAATCACCAGAAATTATAAAACCACCATGTAAAATAAATTGAATATAAAAAAAAATATTAATCAATGTAATATCCGCAACAATGAACAACATTAAAAAATGAAACAAATTATATCAAACACATACCCAGCGAGAGAACAGCCATGATATATTGACCATGACACAAACTTTTAACGATTTTGGCATAGCAGAAATCCGGCCCTTATAACTTGCACAGTTAAAAGCATATCCCACGGTTGCCGCAGGAAATATTCACAGGCTTAAAATATAACAATTAAAATTAACATATAGTCCATATAATAATTATTATTACATGCTATTATAATGACCCTGGAATAAATTAATACTAAAAATACAATAAGAAATATCTCTCTATTCTAAAAAAAAAAAAAAGTAACTTACACTATCACCGCCGCCGCCGGTTTTGAATTTTTTGTGACCGGAGGTCTTTCTCCGTTAATATTAAGAAAAATACTGCATACAAAAATATGAAAATCGGCGGTGTTCTAGAGAAATGTTTGATAAACACGCTGATGCAGACAGTTTTCAAATCGAATAATTATTTTAAGAGATATTTAATGCTAAAGTTGAACAAAATCGTTCCATTAAAAAAGTTTTATAGTAGCAAAAACTATACATGGGAATTAATTCATTTTTAGATCATTTTATACGTTAGAATTTCCTGGTGTCCAAGACTGCATTCACTTTTTTAATTTGACTCATTTTTTGAGGTTTTATTTCTATTTTAAATTCAAATTTTCAGCATTTCGAGAGATATTTTTTACTTATTTTAGGAAATGGTATTAATTTAAACTGTTGCCAACTGTATAAACAGCGCAAATAATAATGTTTCCTTCAAATTAAAAATTTATTTACACGTGACTATTATTAACAGAAAAAAAACTTTCAAATTAGAATTAAATAATTATGTGTGAAAAGCCGGAACTTATTGAAAATTACTTCATAAAAACTATATTTACACGTGAATTTTATAAGGATATTGTAAAATAATTAATTTATTAACATGCGTTAGAAGTCTTAAATAGGAGAAATTACGTCACATTTACGTCAGATTACACTTATTACGTAAAATAAACAAAAAGTAATATTGCAAAACAGTTTAAATTTAAAAATTGTGCGAGACATTAATTTGATATTTCGTGATTATATCAATAAGATTAATATTAATTTTATTGAACGCGTTTAGACTGCTTTCGAGCGATTATTTAGTAATGTAATAAAAATAAAAAAGATTACAAGCTGGAAATGAAGTGTCATCAACAAAAAATATGATTTGAAAGAGAAAAATCTGTGAAGCAGAAAATAAAGAAATTGCTTAACTGGTTTAGTTAAGATTCGTTAACCTTCTGTGTCGTTTCCGTCAAAAGTAGGCATTGGAATTTGTAAAATATATTTGCATTTTGATGCAGATTTGCTTATTATATTAGCTTATTTTGAAATGTTTAACTGATTTTATTTAATCAAAGACGAAAACAGCCATTGTATGTATCTTTTAACAGCAGCTGATTTTTCCTTAAAATTCTCCAATCGAAGAAAAATGAATAGAAACACATTTATAGGGAGATCGCCACTGTTTTTTAAATTATAATTCAATCTTTCAAAATCTTTTTAAAGCCAAACAAATTAGCGTGCTTTTAGAGAGTGCTTAGCGTGCTTTTAGTGTCTGAACGGGGGTTGGCGAGCGTAGCTCGTAGGGGGCCGAGCCCCCTAGTTTGTTTAAAATTAAACAATCAATAATTAAGAGACAATATCTAATATAATAGTCCATGGCAACCTTATTATATTAGAACAAAATAAATAACTTATATATTTATTTATTTATTTATTGTTATTATTTTTTTTTTACTTCTCTTAATAGTGTGATATACTATTCAAAGAGAGATTTTCTGTACTATATTTAATTACAACAATAAAATGAATTAATTTTGTTATTACAGTAGAACCTCGATTATCCGAAGTAATTGGGGCCGACCCTCTTTCGGAAAATCGAAATATTCGAATAATCGAGAATGGTTCAATTTTAAGATTAAGGAGAAATATACTAATATTTCGTATTATGATAACGAGTGCTTAATAAAAATAAAGCAATAGCAAAATGGAAACAAGAATACATACCTGAATTTTATTTTGAAATTAAGTACCTTTTACATGTGTCACACGGGTTTGAAAAAATGTTTTGTTTATCGCAGTTTCGATTTCCTTTGCTTTGAATCTCTATCACGGAGTTTTAAAATTATTATTAGTTCACCAGTATCATAGTCTTTCTGCTGCTCCCGCTATGACAAACCTTTTACAAAAACTTCAGAATTGCTAATTTGTTCGTTTTCTTCGTTCCACTCCGCAGCTTACGGGAGCTCAAGTCAAATTCAAAGGAACTCTAAGAAAGTGGATCGAAAATATTTATATGTACTCGTAGTTCAGAAAGGACCGCTTGCACACAAGGAATATGGTTGTTTAAAAAAAAATAAATAAAAAAGATGCTTTCAAAATGGATTTTGCACACAAGGAATGTGATAATAAAAAAAAAGATTTAAAAATGGATTTCGGTTAATCCAGAGTTTCGGTTTAAAGAGTTTCGGATAAAAGAGGTTCTACTGTATATGTATATATATTTTTCATTCTATTTTCTTTTCTTTTTTTTTTTTTTTCAAAGAAAATATGAAATTGTCTTAGGAATTCTTTGACTTTGATACCATACGTCCATGCGTGTTAAAAGTCCCGATGATATTTTCCTGATTTGAAAAATATACCATATGTACCGAGAAGGAAGTCTTGACAGGATCGAGGCCTCATTTTCTCGGAATAGTCGTTATCAGGCCTATCCCCTATATAATGCGCCAATGTCCTGCAGAGTTGTTTATCTTTCCCTTATATCGTCTTTTTGAATTTTGAAAGCCAAGGGAAGTTTCTGGAATTCGAATAGAGAATAGCTGTTGTCGCGAGATATCGCGTTAACCCCTAGAAGGACGGTGGGATATATTTTATCTCACTCAATTTTAATCAAGATTTGTACCAGAATTTTTTAATAAAATATTGCTTTTATAACTTTGGTGTAAAAAAAAAAAAGCTTTAAAATTGTATTTTCATATTTTCAAATAAAATGTTTCGGAAATTCTGGTGTGAATCCAAACTTACAGAAACATAATTACTAGCGCTTGAATGGATTAACTCTATGAGGGATGGTGAGATACAGGGCCTGACTAATGCACGGGCCTCCGGGGTCTCGGCCCTGGGCCAACAAATTTCAGGGGCCCACAAATTTGTGTGTATTTTCTCACAATTTAAGTTTTTCCACTGCTTGCATTTTATATTTTTGTCCCTGACGTAAAAACAAAGTTTTACTGTAATAAAAAACCTCCATATTTAATTTTTCTCTAAAAGTCTTTTTCAATTTGAGAGTACCTATAATTTTCAAAACTTGCCGTATTCAGAAAATCAAATTTGGGGAAAATGCCAAAAACTGCATACTGTGCCTACTGGTTTCAATATAAACGAGGATTTTACAATGTCAGAATATAGTTTAAAAGTATTACTAGACTGTTAGGGTAAACACAATTTTTATGATTTTGGATAAGGCGAGTTTTGAGAAAGACGTCCTGATTTATTCTGCAACATAAACTGTGGATCATAGATGTTTGTGAATTATACAAATGCTTATTTGAGAAAGTGGACGGTAATTCATTTTCTTGATAATTCTTGTAAGTTAATTTTTTTTTTTTTTTTTGTAAACTTGAAACTTTCACCCAAACAACTTTGTCAACTCATCAAATAAACCTACTTATTTTTCTGAAAGTGTCACCGGGAATGGGGAGGTAGGGGGGCCCAACATTTTAACAGGCCCTGGGCCCAACTTCAGCTTGATCGGGCTCTGGTGAGATATATTATATACTACCCAAGATTAATCAAGATTTATACCAGAAACTTTTAATTACATTTTACTTTTGTAACTTTGGTGGAAAAAAGTTGAAAAGGTGCTTTTCCTTATTTTGAAGTAATTTTTTTCTAAAATTCCGGCGTGAATTCCACATTACAAAGACACAAATACTTGCCCCTGAAAGAATTAAAGAAGAAATATGTGGAAGAGGCGAAGGTTTAACAAAATCGACAGAGATGGCCTGGAGCTGGAGGACCAACAACAAAACGACGACACAATAAAATATAATGACAATAAATAAATAAAGTAAAATAAAAGTAAATAGATAATAATAAGGAAAGTAATTTGTGGGTGTGTCTCAGAGATCTCACGGTCCGGGCCGGGACTAGTCACTATCACCACCCTTTCCGGGCCGAACCGATCTCGGGCTTTAATGTTTTCCTGAAGGATCG
Organism: Maratus speciosus; assembly: GCA_963932465.1. Taxonomy (NCBI): domain Eukaryota; kingdom Metazoa; phylum Arthropoda; class Arachnida; order Araneae; family Salticidae; genus Maratus; species Maratus speciosus. The sequence continues at coordinate 335,577,501 of OZ010800.1, forward strand.
GACCGGGCCGGGCAAAACTTATTTCTTCCGTACGAGCCCGGACTGATTTCTTTCTTCCTAGTCTACACGGGCCAAAATTTTCAGCCCATAAATATCGCAACCTTGTCTATAAAAATAATTATAAACATGAAAAAAAAAAGCTAAGTAGTTTTGGTCATAACTCCTCGTACGAGAGAAATTTTTAACCAAATCAACATAAAAATCAATTTTTTGTAGAAATTCACACGGCCCGTGGGCCGAACTTTTAGCTATTATATCGGGCCGGGCTGGGTCAATAGTGTTTCTCTACGGGCAGGGTCGAGCTCGGGCCGAACTTTCAACTTCTATACTGGGCCGGGCCGGGCTCGGGCCTAACTTTTAATTTTTATACCGGGCCGGACTGGGCCGAATTTTTTTTATGGTTGGGCCGGACCCGGGTCTGGAAATTTCGGCCCTTGCAGAACTCTGTGTCTGTCGACAGTATTCTGGAGATTTTTAGTGTTTTTTCACATTGATAAAAGTAATGCGAATTCATTCTTTTAATCCAATATAGCAAATTTTGTCATCTTTTCAACAATGTTTAGTTAGAATTTGTACATCATTTTTCAATTTTTTTCAATTTTGTTTATGCGATTTTTAGAATTTTTTCACGTTTCGAGCCGATTTTTCAACATTAGTAAAACTGAATTCGGTTTCAAACTTTTAGCCTAATACAGAAAATTTTACCCTCCTCGATTTTTGAATTTTTAGGGAATTTTATTGTGATTTTTAGCGATTTTTAAAGTTCCGCGGCGATTTTTTTTACATTCTTGAAAAAGTTACGGTTACAATTTTTTAGCGTAAATTTTCTCAGCTGCGATTTTTAAGTTTATTGATTTATAATGCACTTTTTTGCGCTTTTCACGATCCGCGGCGATGTTTTGACATTTGTGAAAGGAATTCCCTTTCGAACTTTTTCCTTAATATAGTAAATTTTATCCTCCACGATTTTTGAAGTTTTTGTGTGAAGTTTTGATGCGGTTTTCAAAGCGGTTTCTAGCATTTTTTCGCGCTCCGCGGTGAATTTTTGCCATTCGTGAAACAATTCCGTTTACAAGGTTTTAGTCCAATATCGTAAATTTTTCTCCTGCGATTTTTGAACTTTTAGCAATTGTTATGCGATTTTTAACGGGGTTTCTTTCCGGCGATTTTTCCTCTTTAGTAAAAAGAACCCGGTTAACTTTTTAGCACAATATTGTAAATTTTGTCCTCTGTTCAATAAAGTTTTTTTCGGAATTGTAATTTTTAGCAATTTTTTATGAGATTTTTTTTCATAATAGTAAAAAGAAGCTTCTTTTAATCATTTAGCACAATATTGTATTTTTTTCTTGTCCTATTTTCAATAAAATTGATTTTGAGTTCATACAGTGATTTTTTAATTTTTTGCGAATTTTTTATGCGATTTTTAGCGTTTTTTCGTGTTCTGCGGCAATTTTTCGATACTCAAAAAAGAAATCTTCTTTTAATATTTTAGTCCAGTATAGTAAACCGCGGGCAAAATTTATAATATTAGGCTAAAAGTTTGAAACCGACTTGTTTTACGAATGTACAAAAATCGCAATGAAACGCAAAAAAATCACATTAAAAATCGCTACAAATTTTTAAAAAGAAGAGGACAAAACTTATTATACTGGAGTAAAAGATTGAAACCGGTTTCCTTTTACTCATGTCAAAAGATCGCCGCAGAACGTGATAAAACTCTAGAAATCGCATACAAATTCGCGAAAAATTAAAACATCGCTGTAAATCCGAATAACTATTAATTCCGAATTTATTGAAACGAGCACAAACAAGTTTCAATTGTAAATTGCCAGATTTATAAGCGCATTTATGCACTTCTAAGTGAATGTTGCATGATCGTCCAGTTTCACCAGTATGAACAAAGTCATAATCTTTACAAGAAGGGATACTGTAAGCTATACTGGTAATCTGTAATGATCATGCTATATCCGCTTAGAAGAGCTTACAAATCTGACATTTACAATCGAAACTTGTTAATTATTCAATAGATACCGACCACATCCCATATTTCGAAAATATTGAAATAACTAAATCTAAGCGCAGTAACTTTAAACAGAGAACTTTTCTAGAAGATTGCTTTACAAGATTACAGAAATCTTCCCTAAACGAAGCATGTACAATTTCACCAGAATATGTGTCCCCTACCGTGACATATACTCGCTGGTGATTTAATATTTTAAATGTATAACTTTGAACGTGAACATATGTAAATGTAATCAACAGCTTTGTTTTTCGATTGACATTTGTACTCATGAGGAGCTTGTATAGAGGTTGATTGATTTTTTTACGTGACATTAATGTGTTGTTTTTAGTTTGATTAAATGTCTGATTTTAAATGTTTTTTTAATATCATAATTCTGATTCAGACGTAATATGTTTAGTCATTAAAAGAAAAGAAAAAAAAAAGGTTTTCACCTATATTCTGCAACCCGGAAAGCCCGGGTTGGATTCCCTAATATTATTAATAATTGTTAAAATATTACTTTATTTTATTTGTTTTCAAATTTCAAAACGTAATTATTACTGAGAATTCATCCTCGTTCACAAAATTCACGTAACTAGGAGCAAACCGCGACCGCGACATTGCCCCCAACTTTGTACACTGTTAGGTAGGGGGCCCCAATGAATGCTTTTACCCTGGGACCCTATTTCTGTAAGTCGGTCTCTGCAAACAGATGTATTTTACTCCCCCCCCCCCCCAGCCTTTGCTTTTTGCCTCATTTCCCAGAAGCCAGAAATCTTTCCAGATATCTGTTCTTGCTTTCGACCCGTAGCTGCTCCCGCTCCCATTCCCGGTACCCTAAGAAAAAAATAAAATAAAAAAAGACAAGTAGGGCGTTGGGGAAGGGGGGGGGGGATCTCATAGTTGATGGTAGAAACAGGGCCGTTGAAAAAAATAACGAACCCCGGGGAAAAGCATTCAGGGGCCCCATAGTAATTCTAACAAAATATTGGGAAGCATGTTTTTTGACGGCTCCCCCCACCCCTTATCTACAAAAGCCCCTCCTAAACCCTGAACCCCTCTTAAAACATCCCCCCAGGGGTGCAGCTTAAATCCATCTCCCTCTCGTAAAGACTGGGTAGCGGTCGGCCGGGTTGGTAAAATAAAGGAATATTTTGGAATGCGCAGGGCGACTTTATCAAACATCCAGCTTAAAACATTGGCTTCACATTGCTTATTCATTTTCAGACAGGTATCCATATATTATATTATTTCTATTGAAATCTGTGATATTCATGATCCGATTAGGAAATTACTAAACGTAATGGTTCTCAAACTTTTATGCCTCGCGTACGTTTTATAGAAGACGTACCTCTTTTTTGCAAGAGTCACAAGTAGAAAATTTGGGAAAAAATAAAGTAACGGGTATAAATAAACATAAATTTTAATTTTAGATTTAATCTTTGCATTTTTTACCCCTTTTTTTCTGACAGATGCGTTTGTTTACTCTTGCATTTCATGAATATTTGCGGTTAATTTTCTGCGATACAATTACTAGTCTTCAACATTAAGAGGCTACTTCAGTCAAACGAAAAGACCCGTTCGCTAATGCTAATCCTATGGAAGACACTTATAAATATATCTCGTTTGAATTTAAATATTTTTAAATGATTTTTTTTGCATTGAATAGTTGAGCTCGATCTGTACAAAGACCGTTGTTTATTTTTTCGATTTTGTTTACAGGTATTTTTAATGAGGACACTTTCATTTTCGAAACCGGTTTCGAAAGTAAAAGCATTCTCATAAAAAAAAATCTGCAATCAAAATCGAAAAAGTAAAAAACGGCCTGCATACAGATCGATCTCAGTTGTCCAGGGGGAAAAAATCATTTAAAAATATTGAAATGCGACAGAGATATCTTTATGAATTTCTTCCATAAGATTAGCATTAGCGAACGCGTCTTTTCACTTGACTGAAGTAGCCTCTTAATGTGTATTTTTATCCGACTGCTCGCAGAAAAGAGGGAATGATTTTGAGCGTAGATAACACAGATCGCATCCAAATCTTCCCTGTAAAAATATTGTTTGATTATTATAGATTTCAGCTTAAAAAAATATGGCAATAAAATTACTGTAACAGGTACTTTTTTTTAAAGTTGTGTGGCTCATTAAGGAAGGGAGGGGGGGGGGGGAGAGTTGCCAGCCAAAAAAAGGGCGTTTTTTAGCATTTTTCTTCTGGAATAGGAATAAAGATTTTAGCTCAGGGTTTTTGCATGTCATTTGTTATCATGAGACCAACATTTAATTTTTTTTAAAAATAAAAAATTGATGATGTTGCTGAAGTGCGTGGGTGGATGTGTGATGTGTCTAGCGTGCGTGCCGTGTACTTCCAATCGAGTAGGATCCGATAGATCGCCAGATTCGCTTGCAACCAATTCCCGTTAAGGATTATGAAAGAAGATAATATCGTGTTGAGCTCCAACCACTTTGAGATCAAAAAGTTTACAATCAACAAAAAGGCAGCGATTTGAAAAAACAAAAGATCTATTTCTGACCCCCCTTTTTTCGCACGTTGGCGTGCTTCTAAAAATATTTATTTTTATTAAAATGGCTGAAAGTGGTCCAAGCTCCAATAAATTATATCACCTTTGATTAAAAAAAAAAAAAAATTAGCATGATCGGTTTAATAGTTTTTGCGTTCTGATCCCGCACAGTTTGAAAAATGTCATTTTTCGAAAACAGTGATTTCTCCAAAACAGTGTAAGTATACTCGTGTATAAGTCGCCCCCCCCCCCCCCCCCCAACAATTCTTAAGCAAAATTTTGAAAAAAATTGAATTTTCGTGTATAAGTCAAACCACATTTCTGGTAGTATGTTGAAAAATGATTTCTAATCAAGAATAAAAAAAATTAATTAATTTTCATTAAATTAGTTTTTTTTTTTTTTTTTTTTTTTTTTTTTTTTAACGTTTCTAATCAGACTTTTTTTTAATTCAACGTTTTAAAACTGTATAATTATGTAAAACCGAAGAAGCTTAACTATTTTGAAACCTATGCACACCAATTTAATGATCTTTAAAAAGAAAAATTCTTTCACAAATCTATTCGAGCCTTATTTACAGCTTCTTAGACTATTAAAGTATAGTACTTCTTTCTATTGTAGGACTTTTAGGAGAGAAATCTAGAAGCATTCTCAAGTTGAACTCTTTTTAGAAAGGGGATTAAAATGTTGAAAGGAATGTCCCTGCATTGAAGGGAGAACTATCCCAAGAGAAAATGGGTGCAGAACAATGAGCTTTTTTTTTTTTTTTTTTTTTTTGTCAGTCACAGGGAAATGACCATTGTCCGCTTTTATCTCTCTCTCCAACCTAGACCCATATGTGATTACTTAAAAGACTTGCCCATTCGCCGATTATCTGCGAATTTTTTTTTCTTTTATTATTACCTCGTGTATAAATCGACCCCATTTTCAACTCCCAAATTGTGTCTAATATTCTTCGACTTATACACGAGTATATACGGTAACTACGAAAGGACTTCGAATTCGGCCAAATCATTGTATACGGATAATCTACAGACTAAAATAGAATAATGAAAATAGATAATAGAAAAATGTAAAAAAAGAAAAATCGATTTTCTCAACCAAAAACAGAAAATCCCTCCCCCCGCATCCTATCCGGTTAACGCTCAGCGTCCTCATTTAAGGACGGTTATAAAATCAATCCTATTGTTAGCAAGGTTTTTTTCTGTAGAATGAGCTAATTGTGGTACGAGCTGTAATTTTAAAGCTAACGGGTGGATTTCTTAAATTTCTTGTTCAACTTACCCAGGATCATTTTTTTATACTAAAATATAGGACAAGCAATAAAATATTTCAATTAGAATTAATTAGGCGGTTAACCAGTCTTACTAATATATAATTTATGTCTTAATAATATATGAGGGCAAATTGCGTAAACAAAAATATGTTTATGTTAATATCTAAATAATCTATAAATAAATGTGTATAAACTTTTGCGAAGATACAATGCAGAGGGAATTAAAATATGTCAACGGATACCGCTGAACGGGAAATAAGTAGGGAGAGATACCAGGAGAACAAACACTGCGCGAGATAAATATCTACGCAATATATTTTCATGATTTGTTAATAAAGACAATGAAAATACCTTTTCCATGTTTATTATTTTTTAGCATTCTAAATTAATATAACAATCTTTGTTTATCTGTTACGATTAGAAAATATTTCTCGGAAAAAGGGTACGTCTTTTAGAGAAATTTGGATGCCATATTTAAATTTAGGAATATCAAATCTATTATAATTCATGTATTTGTTTTGCAGGGAGGCAAAACAATTTTTCCCGACTCCGACTAGCGTAATGTAAGATTTTAGGTAGCTTTCATTACAAAAAGCTACCTATTGCAGCCGTTCGGAGGAAAGCGATTTCAAAAAAACTTTGGTATATTTTCATCGATCATGACCCCCAGACCCCGAAACCACCCTCCGTTCAAAATTTATATATACATATATATATTTTTGATGGTGGTAGGTCATGTTTAATTATTGGTTATATATATATATATATATATATATATATATATCTGACCTATGTCACACTGTAACTCTCGTATTTATGAACCGATTTGGATGTAATTCGGTGTGTACATAGTACATACCAATGTCTCGACCGAGTTCGTTGGCCAGCTTCATCCGCCATTTTGTTTCAAAATGGCGGCCATTTAAAATTTTTAAAAAAATTTAAAATTTGAAATGTGGTAACAAAAAATTGAAAATGGAAAAATATTTTTTTCTTATGTATTTGACCTTTATACAAAGACTCCGGAGCAGTTTTTGTTTCGTCTATATCTTAAAAAATGGCTGAGTTATAGCCTTTTCAATTTCTAGCGTGGCTGACATTTTGAAACGTCCTGAATTTTGTCACGCGATAAAAGGCGTATTTATGAACCGATTTGGATGTAACTACGTTTATACATAGTACATACCAATGTCTCGACGAGTTCGTTGGCCAGCTTCATCCGCCATCTTGTTTAAAAATGGCGGTCATTTAAATTTTTAAGAAAAATTTAAATTTGAAATGTGGTATCAAAAAATTGAAAATTGAAAAAATATTTTTTTCTTATGTGTTTGACCTTGATAAAAGATTCGGGAGCAGTTTTTGTTTCGTCTATATCTTAAAAAATGGCTGAGTTATAGCATTTTAGGTAGCTTTCTTTACAAAAAAGCTACCTATTGCAGCCGTTCGGAGGAAAGCGATTTCAAAAAATTTTGGTATATTTTCATCGATCATGACCCCCAGACCCCGAAACCACCCTCCGTTCAAAATTGATATATATATATATATATATATATATATATATATCTATATATATATCTATATATATATATATATATATCTGACCTATGTCACACTGTAACTCCCGTAATTATGAACCGATTTCGATGTAATTCGGTGTGTACATAGTACATACCAATGTCTCGACCGAGTTCGTTGGCCAGCTTCATCCGCCGTTTTGTTTCAAAATGGCGGCCATTTAAAATTTAAAAAAAAATTTAAAACTTGAAATGTGGTACCAAAAAATTAAAAAAGGAAAAATATTTTTTTCTTATGTATTTGACCTTTATACAAACATTCCGAAGCAGTTTTTGTTTCGTCTATATCTTAAAAAATGGCTGAGTTATAGCATTTTGAATTTCTAGCGTTGCTGACATTTTGAAACGTCCTGAATTTTGTCACGCGATAAAAGGCGTATTTATGAACCGATTTGGATGTAATTCGGTGTGTACATAGTGCATACCAATCTCTCGACCGAGTTCGTTGGCCAGCTTCATCCGCCATTTTGTTTCAAAATGGCGGCCATTTAAAATTTTTTTTTTAATTTAAAATTTGAAATGTGGTACCAAAAAATTGAAAATGGAAAAATATTTTTTTCTTATGTATTTGACCTTTATACAAAGATTTCGGAGCAGTTTTTGTTTCGTCTATATCTTAAAAAATGGCTGAGTTATAGCATTTTGAATTTCTAGCGTGGCTGACATTTTGAAACGTCCTGAATTTTGTCACGCGATAAAAGGCGTATTTATGAACCGATTTGGATGTAACTTCGTTTATACATAGTACATACCAATGTCTCGACCGGGTTCGTTGGCCAGCTTCACCCGTCATCTTGTTTCAAAATGGCGGCCATTTAAATTTTTAAGAAAAATTTAAATTTGAAATGTGGTACCAAAAATTGAAAATTGAAAAAATATTTTCTTCTTATGTGTTTGACCTTGATAAAAAGATTCGGGAGCAGTTTTTGTTTCGTCTATATCTTAAGAAATGGCTGAGTTATAGCATTTTGAATTTCTAGCGTGGCTGACATTTTGAAACGTCCTGATTTTTCTCACGTAATAACAGGCGTATTTATGAACCGACTTGGATGTACTTTGGTGTGTACATAGTACATACAAATATCTCGACCGAGTTCGTTGGCCAGATTCATCCGCCATCTTGTTTCAAAATGGCGGCCATTTAAAAAAATTAAAAAATAAAAAAAATTTAAATGAGATACCAAAAAATTGGAAAATGAAAAAGATTTTTTTGTATGTGTTTGACCTTAATACAAAGATTCCGGAACAGTTTTTCTTTCCTCTATATCTAAAAAAAAATGGCTGAGTAATAGCATTTTGAATTTCTCTTGTGGCTGACATTTTAAAACGACCTGATTTTTGTCACGCGATAACAGGCGTATTTATGAACCTATTTGGATGTAACTTGGTCTGTACATAGTACATACCAATGTCTTGACCGAGTTCGTTGGCCAGCTTCATTCGCCATCTTGTTTCAAAAGGGTTGCCATTAAAAAAAAATTAAATTTAAAATTCAAAATGAGGTATTAAAAAATTGGAAAATGAAAAAGATTTTTTTTATGTGTTTGGCCTTGATACAAAGATTCCGGAGCAGTTTTTGTTTCTGAAAATTTGTTCTTTTGTTGATATCTTAAAAAATGGTTGATTTAGCACTTTGAATTTCTAGCATGGCTAACATTTTGAAACGATCTTGTATTTGTCACGCGATAACACACGTATTCGCCTATTTCGATGTAAGAAGGCATGTGGATAGTATACATCAACACCTCGACCAAGTTCGCTGGCCAGATTCATCAGCCATCTTGTTTCAAAATGGCGGCCATTAAATTAAAAAACATATATATATTTAAAGTGAGGTGCAAAAAAATTAGAAATTGAAAAAGGTTTCTTTCTTAAGTATTTGATCTTGATATAAGGATTCAGGAGCATTTTTTGTTTGTCTTTACCTTAAAAAATGGCTCAGATATAGCAGTTTCAATTTCTATTGTGGGTGACATTTTGAAAAATCTGATTTTTTGCATGCGACAGCACTCCTATATATTAACCGATTCCGATGGGAATGAGCATGGGCACAGCAATTACTAAGGTCTCGACCAAGTTCACTGCTTAGCCTCATCCACCATGTTGTCTTAAAATGACAGGCACTTTAAGAAATTGCCGAATTTGGCAGCCAAATATAAGTTACTTTAAAGAAAAGCAGCTTGGATAAAGCTGACTAATTTCGCGAAATTCTCATTCATTATATTGATAAAAATTAGTATTGAATCTCCTATATTCGGTTTTCACTAAATTGAGCTTCGTGTGTTTGCATGATATAAGTTGACTTTTTTTAAATAAGGATTATGAAAGCTACCTCTTCCTCCCGGCACTGGCCGGAAGGACTTTTGAATTTCTAGCGTGTCTGACATTTTGAAACGTCCTGATTTTTGTCACGTGATAACAGACGTATTTATGAACCGATTTGGATGTACCTTGGTGTGTACATAGTACATACAAATATCTCGACCGAGTTCGTTGGCCAGCTTCATCCGCCATCTTGTTTCAAAATGGCAGCCATTTAAAAAAAATTAAAAAATTAAAAATTTAAAATGAGATACCAAAAAATTGAAAAATGAAAAAGATTTTTTTTGTATGTGTTTGACCTTAATACAAAGATTCCGGAACAGGTTTTGTTTCGTCTATATCTAAAAAAATGGCTGAGTTATAGCATTTTGAATTTCTATTGTGCCTGACATTTTAAAACGACCTGATTTTTGTCACGCGATAAAAGGCGTATTTATGAACCGATTTGGATGTAACTTGGTCTGTACATAGTACATACCAATGTCTCGACCGAGTTCGTTGGCCAGCTTCATTCGCCATCTTGTTTCAAAAGGGTTGCCATTTAAAAAATGTAATTTAAAATTTAAAATAATAAAAAATTGGAAAATGAAAAAGATTTTTTTTTTTGTTTGTTTGTCCTTGATACAAAGATTCTGGAGCAGTTTTTGTTTCTGAAAATTTGTTCTTTTGTTTATATCTTTAAAAATGGTTGAATTATAGCACTTTGAATTTTAGCATGGCTAACACTTTGAAACGATCTTGTATTTGCCACGCGATAACACACGTATTCGCCTATTTCGATGGAAGAAGGCATGTGGATAGTATACATCAATATCTCGACCAAGTTCGCTGGCCAGCTTCATCAGCTATCTTACTTCAAAATGGCGGCCAATTAAAAAAAAAATTATATTTAAAGTGAGGTCCAAAAAATTAGAAATTGAAAAAGGTTTCTTTCTTAAGTACTTGACCTTGATATAAGGATTCGGGAGCATTTTTTGTTTGTCTTTATCTTAAAAAATGGCTCAGATATAGCAGTTTCAATTTCTAATGTGGGTGACATTTTGAAAAATCCGATTTTTGGCCTGCGACAGCACTCGTATATATCAACCGATTCCGATGTGAGTGAGCATGTGCGCAGCAATTACTAAGGTCTCGACCAAGTTCACTGGTTAGCCTCATCCACCATGTTGTCTTAAAATGGCAGGCACTTTAAGAAATCGCCGAATTTGGCAGCCAAATATAAGTTACTTTAAATAAAAGCAGCTTGGATAAAGCTGACTAATTTCGCGAATCCTTCATAATGATTTAGTATTGATAAAAATTAGTATTGAATCTCCTATATTCGGTTTCCACTAAATTGAGCTTCGTGTGTTTGAATAATATAAGTTGGCTTTTTTAAAATAAGGAATATGAAAGCTACATCTTCCTCCCGGCACTGGCCGGAAGGACTTTTGTATTCCCTGCTAGGGAACGGCTGGGTGAATTTTGATACATTTGTTACCAAAATATTTGTCTTCGCTCCCCGATTATCATAGGCTTTATATAGCATAGCATATACTTCACGAAATAAGCTGATATCTCCAAAATTCTTACAAAAAAGTTGCTCTATTATATGAGGACCCCAGAAGCCATGGGGTATAAGTGACAAAATTGAAAAAATTGAACTAAGTGCACAGACGACCTGGAAGTATACTTTTTTCTTTTCAGGTAAAGAAATATGAGTGATTTTCTAATTATGTGTTGTGTTTTAGAGATCAACCAGTTTTGCCGAGTAATGATCAATATTGATTAATTATAAATTTAAAGAAAACTACTTTTTTTCACATTTATTGAAATAAGAGTTCAAAGACCACTGTGAAACAAGCAGCAGTTTCCTGTTTCAATTCAGTCAATTATTAGTGATGTTCAACTTCAACGTCAATTATCTTTGAACTCAATTTACTCCAAATCGAAATTTTGTCACTTGTACCCCTTGTTTTCTGATGTCCTCATATATTATTAGGGAGTCGAACCAGGGCTTCACGGGTTACGTTTAGATTGCCTACTAACAACACTTATATTCTGTTAGTATAATATTCTGTTAGTGAACTAGTGTAGGTTTCGGTGTATATCGTCCAACAGGTAGCGCTGCTATGTTGTATTTTACCCGATTTTTGTCATATCAATATATCGGCATTAATGGGATGTAATTTCATCAAACTTCATATTCAGTTACATCTTGACGTAAGTGATATTGGTTAGGTTTCGGTATATATTGCCCCACAGGTGGCGCTGCTGTGCTGTGTTTTTAACGATTTACATGATAGCTATATCTCAGCATCTATGGGATGGAATTTAACCAAACTGGTACCTATTCAGATTTTGACATAAATAGGTACTGGATTAGGCGTGGATGCATCTTGCTCAACAGGTGGTGCTGCTGTGCTGTATTTTTGCTGTATTAAAGATTTCCTTGTTAGCTATATCTCGGATTTTCTGGAATGGAATTTCACCAAATATATGCAAGACGATTATTAAAAATTATGTTGATTTAATTTTGATTTTGTTCATTCAACAGGGGGCACTGCTATGCTATATTTTTACGGTGAACATTATAGTGGTATCTCAGTTTCTATTGGGTATAAATGCAATAAATTTTATATTTGAAGTTACTAATTATAAAATATATGTTGGTCCAATTTTGCTTTTGAATACCCAACATGGTCGCTGTTGAATTGTGTCCTTTTTTTATTCACTAATCACTGCAACTCAGTGCTTAATTTGCGCCGGAGCTCACTGGAACTCTGCTCTTTGGTTTTAGTGAATTTTTAAATATTGGTCGGAATTCACCGAAGCTCATAAATACGGAGCTCCGGAGCCAAGCGGAACAGTGTTGGAATATAACAGTGCTATTTAAATTAATATCTATTTATATAAAATACAAGTCTCTGTGCGTCCCTCTCAGTTCCGGTAGGACCGCCTCATTGTAATGAATAATTGTTAAAAAGTACCAATGCAGGGTTACCATAGTAGCGCCAAATGTTGACCAACTTGGCGAAATATTGTCAATTTTGGCGACAAAAATAAGTTGTCATATATGTGGAGATTTCGCAAGCAACACTTGCATCAGACTGTGTGTCCCCGTATTTTCCGCTTCGAGATTAAAAAGGAAACGAGCCTTAACGAAGCTGTGTGAAGTGGAAAATGCAGAAGAAGTAAAGAGAACGAAGTGAGTTTTGACGACGCAGGGTTTTGTTAAAAAAGAACAGAACATATTACGGTGAAATAAGATTGAATATTTACACGACGTAAGAAAATCTGAGAAATATTCAACGACGTCCTGAATTATAGACTTTAAGCTAATTAAAGAACGAGAAGAGTGTTTATATCTGTATTTTTTGTTTGTGTATTCGTCTCAATAAATGTCAGTGTTCGTCCTAAAAGTGAGTTGTGAGTTATGTATGGAGTCTCACCCCCATAAATTGGCGTCAGAAGTGACAGTTAACCCACCAATATGATTAATTAGAGTTATTCATCCTACAGATTCAAGCCGGATATTATTCTAACAGTGAGTTCATTATTATTATTTTGATTATGAAGTTAGTTGAGATACCTGAACTGGAAGTTGCATTTAAAAACGAACGAACGCATAAAATTAAATTGCTGCATAAATTCCTATTTGATGCTGACGGTGATCGCTCTAATAGAAAGAGAATACGTGATTTTACTGGTTTCGGTTTTCAAACCGACAGCACCGAATTCAAAAATAAAATAACTAAAGTTCAAACTGATTTTTCATTAAATGATCTGATTACAGTGTGCAATCTACTTTGTATTGATAATGAGGGATCTTTAAACGATCTCGCAACCCGATTAGTTAAATACCTTTCGGACCTGACCTTACTACAAAATAATATTATACAAAATTAAAGTGACACTGACTCGGAACCCGAACTGCCTTCAAATAATATGACTTCAAGTAATAACACTGAATTATCAAATTTTGACAAACAACAGCAATTTCCAGTTCAAAGTTTTATGCCATCGTCTATGAATTTTACTGATATTGAAAGTGTAATACCTCCTTTCGATGGTAGTTCTTTTAGTGATATAAACGTATGGTTTAATAATTTTGAGGATGTTACTAATATGTTTAATTTATCTGACTTTCATAAATTCATATTTTGTAAAAGATCATTACGAGGAAAAGCCCAGTTATTAGCACAAACAGAATTTCATATCAATTCATATGACAAACTTAAACAATTCTTAATATCAGAATTTAGCACCACTTATAATTCTGCCGAGTTACATGATATATTAAATAAACGAAAATTGCAAGAAAATGAATCAATAGAAGAATATTTTCTTATCATGAAACAAATATGCTCGCGTGGTAAAATCGAGGATTCCGCATTAATGCAATACATCATAAATGGTATACCCGACTCTGTTTTCAGAAAATCAATGTTATATGGATGCCAATCCATTGTAGAATTCAAGCAAAAGCTCAAAATTTATGACAAAATTCGACATGACTTTGAGAACACTAAATTTCGTAAAGCCAAACCTGAAATGCCAGTGAAAGAGAAATCCTTTCGACCAAAATCTGATCTTTTTTGCTTTAATTGTGGTTTGTCGAATCATAAAAGTAACCAATGCAGACATAAAGATAAAGGCCCTCGTTGTTTTAATTGTTCGAATTTTGGCCATAAATCGGCTCAATGTGATCAACCAAGGAGGCCTAGAGTTAAGTCAGAACCCTCCAATGTTTCCACTGTCACGTCGAACACTTTCATGACCAAACAAGTCATTATTTCGTCTGTAAATGTTACATCATTGGTAGACACAGGTAGTGAAAGAAGTTTACTAAAGGAAAGTATTTATCGCAAACTCCCTACAATTTCGAACCTTGAACATTCAACTATCACATTAACTGGATTAGGAAATACTATAATCAAACCCCTAGGTTTTTTCTCTACGAACATTATGATAGATGATTTTAATTATACAACTAATGTTTATGTAGTCCCAGATTATTCCATATCTTTTGAACTTATTATTGGTACAGATATCATTCAACAAAGTATTTTAACAATTTCTGGAAATAATATTTCTATGCAAAAAATCGAGAAAAATGACGATACGTCCAATAATTTTTTGATTAATATTGCTCATGTGTTAGACGATCTTAATCTTGATTTATCTCATATTACCGATGAAACAACACGTTTAAAAATTTCAGAACTTATTCAAAATTATTCCCCTAAAAAAATAAAGACAACTGATGTTAAATTATCAATTCATCTGGAAAACGAAGAACCTGTTACTTGTCCTCCCAGGCGCTTGGCGCAAATAGAGAAAAACTTCGTCGAAAAACAAATTTCTGAGTGGCTCGAAAAAGGAATTATTCGTAAAAGCACTAGTAATTTTTCATCACCTATTGTCCTAGTAAAAAAGAAAGATGGTTCATATAGATTGTGTGTTGACTATAGGAAGTTAAATTCTAAAACACATAAACAACGTTTTCCCCTCCCAGTAATTGATGACATTATTGATCAGTTGCATTCTGCAAAAGTATTTACTACTCTTGACCTTAAAAATGCTTTTTTTCATGTCGAAGTAGAAGAAAATAGTAGAAAATATACTTCTTTCGTAACACATTCTGGTCAATTTGAATTCTTATATATGAATTATGGCCTTAGCGATGCACCGTTAGTGTTTCAAAGATATATTTATAACGTTTTTCGAGACCTCATTAATGAAAAAGTACTTATTGTCTATATGGATGACTTCATAATACCAGCTGAAAACGAAGTCGAAGGACTCCAGAAATTACAACGCGTCCTTACAACTGCATCCGAATATGGTTTAGAACTGAATCTCAAAAAATGCCACTTTCTACAACGAGAAATTGATTTTTTGGGTTACCACATTAAAAATGGTCAACTGCACCCATCCCCCTTAAAAACTAAAGCTGTCCTTAATTTCCCAGAACCTAAAAGTATAAAAGATGTACATTCATTTGTCGTATTAACTTCATATTTTCGTAAATTCATTCAAGATTACTCTTTAATAGCTAAGCCTTTAACAGATCTTCTTAGAAAGGACACTAAATTTCACTTTGGCGACCAGCAACGAAATGCATTTAATCAGCTGAAACACATCCTTTCTTCAGGTCCTGTTTTAAGCATTTATAACCCTAGTAACGAAACAGAAGTTCACTGTGATGCATCTATTGACGGTTGCGGAGCAGTCCTCCTTCAAAAGTCTTCTATTGACAATCAATTTCACCCTGTCTATTTTATGAGCAAAAAAACCACAGATGCCGAACGTAAATATTCGAGTTATGAATTAGAAGTTTTAGCTGTCATAGAAGCCCTTAAAAAATTTCGCGTTTACATTCTAGGTATTCCTTTCAAGATAGTCACAGATTGCAACGCATTCGCCCTTACTATGAATAAAAAAGATCTTTGCACCAAGATTGCTCGATGGGCTTTAATGTTAGCTGACTATAACTATACAATCGAACACAGACAAGGTACACGCATGCGCCATGTCGACGCTTTAAGTAGAAATCCAATATGTATGATCATTCAAGATAGTTTTACTACCAAAATCATACAATCACAGAACACTGACGAACATATACAGACCATCAAAGAAATTTTGAAAACAAAGCCATATGACAACTATTTCCTTAAAAATAACGTTCTCTATAAAATTCATAAAGGTATCGATCTGATAGTTGTGCCGGATGAAATGCAGCTAAATGTCATTAAACACGTTCATGACAAAGGACAATTTGGCCGTAAACGCTGTGAAGAACTCCTTAACGAAGAATTTCTCATCCCTAATATGTCAAATAAAATTGATAAAATTATAGCAAATTGTGTAACATGCCTTTTGTATAATCGCAAACGTGGCAAACAAGAAGGTGAATTACATCCCTTACCTAAAGAAGAGACTCCTCTCCAAACCTACCACATTGATCATTTAGGCCCTCTTGAAACAACCAACAAAAATTATAAACATATTTTGTCTTTAATAGACGCATTTACTAAATTCGTCTGGTTGTATCCATGTAAAAGTATACTTCTGCTACCGAAGTTATATCAAAACTACGACAACAAAGTCATACTTTTGGCAATCCTTCCATTATCATTAGCGATAAAGGTCCTGCATTTACAAGCAAAGAATTTGCTGATTATTGTCAAGATGAAAATATAAAGCACGAGACAGTTACAACTGGCCTTCCCCGTGCCAATGGTCAAGTAGAGCGACTTAATTCCACCATAATTTCTGTAATCTCTAAAATGTCCAAAGACGAACCGACCAAATGGTTTAAACATGTTCCTAAAGTTCAACAAGTCATTAATTCAACTTACCAAAGAAGCATTAAGAGAACACCGTTTAAAATATTATTTGGTACAAAAATGAAACAGAAAGAAGATGTACAAATTATTGACCTCTTAAACAGTGCAGTCGAAGAACAATTTATAAAAGACAGAGAAGAGCTCCGTAAAGAAGCCAAGAAGAATATTCTGGAAATTCAACAAGAAAATCGCAAGCACTATAATTTAAGACGTAAGAAACCCCGTAAGTATACAAGCTTGGTGACCTTGTAGCAATTAAGAGAACCCAGCAAGGACCAGGTTTAAAGTTGAAATCTAAATTCTTAGGTCCGTATAAAGTAATCAAAGTGAAGTCTAACGACACCTACGACGTAACGAAAATCTCATCAACTGAAGGACCGATAAATACTAGCTCCTGTGCTGAATACATGAAACCTTGGCCTGACGAAAACTAAAACTTAAAAAAAAAAAAAAAAATTTAAAATCTTTTCTTTCTGTGTCCTATAAACATTTTACAAATCACTGCTTTCAAAGAAATCTCTATAAGATGTTACGCTACTTCAACTATGATGTGCAGATTAATTTTTTTTTTCTTTTCCCCTAAGAACAGTTACTGGTTTTTGTTTTTTGTTTTTCAGATTCTATTTTACCACATGTCGCTGCGGCAGCTCCAGATATCAGGACGGCCGCTTGTGGAGATTTCGCAAGCAACACTTGCATCAGACTGTGTGTCCCCGTATTTTCCGCTTCGAGATTAAAAAGGAAACGAGCCTTAACGAAGCTGTGTGAAGTGGAAAATGCAGAAGAAGTAAAGAGAACGAAGTGAGTTTTGACGACGCAGGGTTTTGTTAAAAAAGAACAGAACATATTACGGTGAAATAAGATTGAATATTTACACGACGTAAGAAAATCTGAGAAATATTCAACGACGTCCTGAATTATAGACTTTAAGCTAATTAAAGAACGAGAAGAGTGTTTATATCTGTATTTTTTGTTTGTGTATTCGTCTCAATAAATGTCAGTGTTCGTCCTAAAAGTGAGTTGTGAGTTATGTATGGAGTCTCACCCCCATATATATGAAGCCAACTTGGCGATAGCTGGCATATTTGGCGAAATTCCCATTTAAAACCATTAATATTTCATAATCTAGATCAACGCAATTTAATTTAAACTCCGCGCTTTTAAGTTTTTTTTTTTAATCTATGGGTGAGAATTTAAAGTGTAATATACGAAAATGTACGTCTTTACATCTTCATCCAGATGCTACTAATAGCATAACAGCCAATAGACGGCGCTGGTACTGTCTAAGCTCCTAACTGCCCAATTTTAATGTGCTTTAGGTACTTACACTATAGATTAGAGAAAATGAAATTTGACAACATATTTTCTAGCAACTTATTCACTGTTTCATATACACAAGTAATTTTTCAATATTTATACAATTTATTTAATATAAAGAAACCATTTAACTATTTTTGTATACAAACTGAAGTAAATTGCATATAAAAAAAAAACAATATAGATATAAATAAAATGTTTATAAATTATATAAATAAACTTAAAAGTTCATTAATTTTGTTTTCATAGCTGTTTATATCATTTGGCAAAAAATCTCACTTCTGAAGCCCAAATTATGACAAACTTTAAAGAAATACGTCAAGCCCCTATACGGAAAAAGTACCGCGCTTTATATAGTCGGATACAAAAATTAAATTCTCGGTACTTTTCCACTTTAAGGGCATTGGCGAAGAAGGAAAATCGGCAACATGTTTTCTGGCAACCTAGTCACTGTTTCAGTTCATATGCACAAACATTTTTTTTTTTCAATATTTATAGAATTTATTTAGCATAAAGAAGCCATATATCTAATTTTATAATATAGACATGATCTGTAATCCGCAAAAAGCCTCAAATTCACACAACACTTGAAACTCAGCTGTGCGAATTAATGGTCTTCTACTGTATTACAGTTTTTCATAAATGAGTTTCGTTTTTAAAATTTGTTATTTGCATCTATCAACAAGCGGGAAAAACTCATATTCTTGCACATGTGTTGTATATATCTTTATATCTCACATTCCGTCACTTTTGACGGGCTATCTTTCTAGTATTAGAATAATATACAAGAAAGTTTGGAGATGGCCACAGTGTAGAGGTCTGCACGGGCCCGGGCTTGGCCCGAGGCCCGTACCCGGGCCGAGCCGGGCCGATAAAAAAAATTAATCGGGCCTATTGGTCCGATATAAGAATTTGAGAGTAGCAGATAAAATACGAGGCCATTTCCAATGAATATGACTTTTTCGAGAAGTATAAATATGCGTTACGAGCCGATGCGAGTTTAACAACATCAATACAGAAATGTAATATGTCCATCGTAGAGATCGGCATCGTACAGTTACATGATGCCTGATCCCGGGTTTAATTTTCGGCAGACTTGTGCCGGGACGGAACTGGTATTAATCGTTCTCAGGATGTGTAGGACAGGCATTATGTTTTGTAAAATTATTAATAGCGATAATGAACTTCTGTTAACAGTATCTTTGGAAATGTACCTTAAGGTGGTTCTCATATTTACTGCTCAACAATGCGAAACTCTCAGACACATTTTCTGACTCATTTTTAACTATAAAGGCATAAAATTGACAGGCCTGAGTATTGAAGGCATTTGGGATCGAATAGCGGTTCCATTTTTCATAAATTACGTACAGAGATAACAGAGACTCTTGTCACGTGACTAAGTTTTTCTCCTTTCCTGTGCTATCGCTTCCGGAAATTCGATTCAAAACGCTAACTTTGCCAGTATTTTCTGAAAGATATATTACTTTTATCTAAGAAAAAAACGGCATTTACATGGTTTCTGAATAAGAATATCTGCCAATTTCATGAGTTTCCGAAAAGAAATGAATTCATAAATGTATCAAAATGTAGCTCCGTTGGATTTCAGAAAAGCCTTAAAAATGACAGAAATATTTTCACAAATCTACCTTTTATTATAAGCTTCAAAAGTATGTTTTTTAACCCTTTATTCTAAACTACAATAATCTTTTAATGAACCCTTATTTAAATTTTGAAACATCTGTAGAGACGTTGACTAAAACACTGTAAGTAATCGTTAATGTTTACTATTGTGTGTTTTCTATTTTGCGAACACATGGTAATTTAAAATATACTGTAAAATGTTCCCATAAATATGCATGTAGTATTCATTAAAAGAATCTTAATTGTATGTCGAGAAAAAACGGAATTTTTTGTAGAAATTTAGTCGGGCCGGGACGGGCCTGTTTTCGCTAATTTTTGTACGGGCCGGGCCGAGAACGGCAAAAATGTAAACGGGCCGGGCTCGGGCCGAACTTTCAATTTTTACACCGGACCGGGGCAAAATAGCTTTCCTTCGGGTCGGGCCGGGCCCGGGCCTGGAAATTCCGGCCCGTGCAGACCTCTACCACAGTGTACTATAGTTTTTCTTTTATCCGATTCATTATTTTCTAAATGTAAATTTAGATTATCAGTACTTATTAGATTTTGAAAACACTTTTGAAATGGTTTAAAATGTATTTGCGGACTATGTGAATAACGAAAAGCACATTTTAGGATTTGAATGTTATAGTTATCAAAATACAGGTGTAACCAATATTTTTTTTATCCAAAATAAGGTTGCTTAACTGGAAGTCCATATATCAAGGATGGCGAACCTATGGCACGCGTGCCATAAGTGGCACTCTTCAGATTATTTTTGGTACGGCACTGATCAGGTTCTACATCAAAATATAGCAGTATTTCACAAAAGGCATTAATTAATCTAGATGTTATCTCTGTTTATCTGAATTCGATTAGTTCGGTTGGTTGTCTCTGTCATGCAGATTGAAGAAACTGAAATATAATTAATATATCCCAATCTAGCTCAATATTGGCTCACAAAAGTTTAAGAAGAGAGAATCAGGATATTATCAGAAAAGAAAAATTAAAAAGCATTATAAGCAAAAATGCCGATAAAATTATAACAACTTGGAATTCAATTCCAGACACTGGAAGCTCCAGATTCTGGCGCTTGCTATTTTGACAATTTTATCTGCGAGACATTCTTTTCTGAATAAATAATATGGAAATTTCAAGTAGAAACACATTGCCAAATGTGTCTAATTTCACTTGCATTCTCTTAAAAATTACTAAGCACGAAGCTGATATAAATTATTTGGCATCTAAGATGGGACAACAGACATAATATTTTTAAAATAATTTTCTAAGAATAACATCACATATTAGTCATATTTGTTTAATTCTAAAAACAAATTTTAAGTAATTTTGATTCATTATTATTTGATCCAATAAATTTTTTTATTGTTGGTACGTCATGATCACGTAAAATACATTTTTGAGAAAATTTGGCACGTGGATGTAGAAAGGTTCGCCGAAATATATATCATTGTCTGTTAATATTTAACATACCTAAAATAGCAGGAAATGGATTTTAAATTTTAATCTAATGTATGGATTGATTGTTTATATATTTGTTCGATCTGAATGGGTTTTTTTTGTTGTTGTTGTTGTTCGGGTGGAGAGAGAGAGGGGAGGGGAGGGGATGATTATGCTCATTCTAATAGAGATAAAAAAAAAACTGTATGTTTTTATTTCGGAATTTTTAATTAGTACATTAATAACTATTAATTAACTATCTCGGCTTCGCTCATCTAGCGGTTGCTTCGGGGTCCGTAATTCTTTGTATGCGCTTTTATAATATAGATATTTTTAAAAACTTTAATCTAAAATATCCATGTTTGGGCTTTGACGAAATATCAGATAAAACAAAAAAATAATGAAATATAAATTATTCTAGCGTCTATGCTTAGATAATCGACATCGCTGTTTAACATAACATTAATGCTTCAGATTTCAGTAGCTTATGT
Organism: Maratus speciosus; assembly: GCA_963932465.1. Taxonomy (NCBI): domain Eukaryota; kingdom Metazoa; phylum Arthropoda; class Arachnida; order Araneae; family Salticidae; genus Maratus; species Maratus speciosus. Next base: position 335,599,411 of record OZ010800.1, read on the forward strand.
TTCATTAACACATATCTATTCGAAATTGATAATCTTTTATATTTCTACTTTTTTTTACAAGCTGAACTTAATTTACGCTAATATTATAGAAACGAAACGTTTGTTTGCTTGCTTGTAGGTGGTAAATTCTGAAGCTACCGACCCGATTAAAAAAAAATATTGGTGGTAGAATAATGGTGACAGTCTCTGTCCAAAATAAGTTACATTTTATGTCGGTTCCTTGCCCAAAGGGTATGTGCTAGGGTGAAAAACGTTCTGAAATAACGATTTCTTTGAAACTGCAAGGGCTAAAAATTTGAAAATTGACATGATGAATACTCTCAAAAGATAAATGCGCACTAACAACGGTTTAAAAAAAATCGATATTTAAAAATTTGATGAATTTGTGAAATGATGCAAAAAAGTTTCTAAAATCTCAATTACTCTGAAACTAAAAGACCCATTTCAAAAATTCTTTCAGCATTTATGACATTGCCATAGGTTATTTTTTATCTCGACATCCCTGCACTCTTAACTGGTGCACGAACGAAAGACGTTCTAAAATTGCTATCTCTTTGAAACTGTTAAGGCTAGAAACTTAAAATTTAAAATGGTGGTTACATTTAAGACGTAAAGGTTCACTAAGAACAGTTATTAAATTTTAGAAATTTAAAAGGGTGAAATGAGCAAAAAACGTTTCAAAATCACGATTTCATTGAAATTATCCAGCCAGTTAACCTTTAATTGGTGTGACAGAAATTGTCACATAACTACTGTGAAGCGGTCGGTGAGACCGCTTCAACGAAAGATGAATAAAAGGCGCGATTAAATCATAGGGTGGTGTTTTTTTACTAAACTTTTAGCACAGGACTATTATTGTTAAAATTCACCTATTCAAAAGTCTCTGGTGATAATACTAAAGTTCCAAACGAAACAAAATTTCGGTAGTGTTTGTAGTTAAGCTGAAAGTTACAGGTTAAACTAGAAAAAAATCATAAAAGCTGCGGTCTGTGAGACTGGTAAAATCAGTTAAAGGTTAAAAAAATTCTTCGGTTATAGGGTAGATGGTGGACGGATTTCAGAAACAGATAACAGTTTGATTGTCTACATATAGATATTATACCAAAATTTGAAATCTGCAATACTAACGTCTGAATTTGACATCATGTTTGGATTCTCCAGTAAATTTTACCTCGGGAAAACAATCGGGAATTCATTCGGTCAACGGTAAATTCGTTTTTAATCGTTTCAAAACAGATTACAATGCGGGCAGTCTTTTAACCGTAATTCAAAGACTACTAGGCTGAATGATCTATAACTTTGGATTCACATATTTGAAGTTTCTAGAAACCGATTTCTGTTAAAAAATTCATCACGTTATATTTCATACTTTTTTCGAAAATTAATTTCCAAATATATATTGTTTTTAATTAGTTTTTCGAAAGGCATTTGAATTGTAATCTACGAATTTTTAACAGAAGTCAATTTCTAGAAGTGGATCTAAAATTACAGATCATTCAGTCAAGTAGTTTTCGAGCTATGCTTGAAAATCTACCCGCATTGTAATCTGTTTTGCAACGATTAAAAATGAATTTAACATTAGGAGTTCCAAATTTCAAACCTGCATAATTCCTAAAGTATTCCCATATTAACTAGACTTCTCGTTTGATATCCGAAGGCAGAATTTGTAATTTACCAGAAAATCAAAATATGATGTCAAAATTGGATGTTAGCATTAAAAAATTTCAAGTTTGATACAATTTCTATATGTAGACACCGCGTAAACAAATTTTAAGTAATAGCATCAGTTAGTAGACGTTATTACTAATAGATTCGTACGAATTTTTTATACGATCATTTGCGGCAGAGTTAATATGGGTGGTGCGGTTTTTTTTTTCTTTTTTTTGGTTTATACAATTTAACAATGTTTTCAAAGAAGCGTGTTGTATTTCCACGTGCGCAAAGCCGCCTTACTAGTAATACTATAAAAATAAAAGCATGGTGTTGATTTGTTAAATTTTTAATGTGTAGTTAATCTTCCAATAATCAAAATTATATTTTTGTTTTCTTCATTCTTTCATTTATCCATTTCGGCTCTTCTCTTTTTTCCTTCTTTTTAACACTTTCCAATATAGTTATTAACACTTTCCAACATAGCTGAATAGTGTTTATGAATTCGGTTTGTCTGTCCATTGCATACATACAGGCCTAGCTTTACATACATACAGTCCGAAACTAGCCTTTTTTGCACCCGGGGCAAACATGGATCCCCCCCCTCCTCTGCAAAGTATATTTACAAAGAGAATTTTACTAATTTTTTTAGCCGACTTAATTCAAAATTCAAAAATGTAATAATAAAATATGTAATACTGAAGACGTAATCTGTTTTGTCAAATATTGATTCATCAAAATCTTGTAAACGGAATAAAAAAAATTTCCACTTAATACATGATCCTTATGCCATATCATCCTTAAATTCTTCTATGCTTTGGACATGCCCAGGCAGGACGATTTTAACAAGACCGTGTTAAACATATACACGTGAGAAAAATTGACACAAAAAATCTTCATTTGGCGCCCCTTCGTTCTGGCGCCCGGGGCACATGCCCCCTTCTGCCCCCACCTTTAGTTTGGGCCCTGTATACATACTGTCCGTATGTACCCTAATTCGCGTAAATATATTTGGATTTCCATATAATTGATATATGTTATTGGGTTTACAATGGCATGTTCGGAATTCTTCGGCGGATGCAAATGACATTTTATATAAAATAAAAATGTGTATTTTAAGTGTTAAAACTGAAACAAGTTTTGTAGAAGTGCATCATTTTCACTCCAGCGGCTTTGAAATTCTTCACAGGTGGAAATACTTCACTTTTGAAAATAAAGCAATTGAAATCACACACTGGTAAAAACACAAAGTTCTATAAAAATTTAGAGTCCCTTTATAGAAGAGCAGTGACCTTTAGGTTAAAATAATATTTCTTTTAGAGTTAAACTAACCAATATAAGATGAGTTTTTTATTGTAACTAATTTTGTAAGTTTCTCTCTATTCTAAAAAAAAAGTAACTACTAACGCCGTCAATGACTTTTTTGTGACCTGAGGTCTTTCTTCGCTAATATTAAGAAAACTACTGCATACAAAAACATGGAAATGGATATTATTATAGAAAAATGTTTGATAAACTCATTGAAGCAGACAGTTTTTAAATCGAAGAATTATTTTAAGAGATATTTAAAGTTAAAGTTTGACAAAATCGTTCCATTAAAAAAGTTTTATAGGAACAAAAACTATAAGGAATTTAATAATTTTTTTCTAAGGATATTCCATAGAAACTCGCGGTGTACAGACTGCATTTTTTTTTTTTTTTTTTTTTTTTTTTTTTAAGGGTTTATTTCAAGTTTAAATTCAAATTTTCAGAACTTCCAGAGATATTTTTTGCATATTTTAGAAAAGGTTATTATTTTAAATGTTTACCAATTGCAACAGTGCAAAGAATAATTTTTCCTTTAAATTAAAAATGTATTCACACATGACTATTATAAATAGAAAAAAAACTTTTCAAATTAGAATTAAATGATTACGTGTTAAAAGCAGGAAAATGTTGAACATTATGTCATAAAAATTGTTTTTACACAAGCATATTAAAAATGAAATAAAACTATAAAATAATCAATTTTAATATGTGTTAAAAGCAGTAAATGGGGAAAATGATTTCCTATTCTAAATATCCAAATAATAGCATTGCCAAACAGTTTAAATTAAAAAATATATTTAGATGAGAGATTTATTTCAAATTCCGACTTTCCAAAACTTTCAAATTAGAATTAAATGATTACGTAGAGGAAAAGGTCCAAATACCGGCTAGAGTCCAAATACCGGCTACTAGGTGTTCTGAGAGCTGAGCGCAGCGCAGCCTAGCGGTGATCGGCAGAGTTTGTAACTTTAATTGAGAGAAGAAAGTTACGAAAAGTACGTCGCTGAAGTCTGTGTCATTTACAAATAGTAAATGCGAAAGTGTCGAATCTACGTAATCTGGTACATCAAAAGTTTTTCAGATATGTGTTTCTCATTTTTTAAAAATATACTGATCGTATATTGGCTTGAATTGTTTATTAAATTATTTTCTAGACATATTTAGCTCTCAATTGCCACGCGCACATTATTGGTATTTTATTATATGAATGAGTAATACCGGTTTTAACTTAAACATAGTACTGGTCCGAATACCGGCTACCTAGAGTGGTCTAAATACCGGCTAGCCGTTATTTGGACCTATCTCGGTTGCTCTGCTTGAAGGGGAGGAAAATAAATTAATTTAAATAGTTCCATAATTAATAAATTAATTTAAATGGCTCAGAAATAGTTCCAGTCCCATTTCGCAATATGAAAAAAGCAACCATGGCCGTAATTCTCCAGGACCGACACTGGTTACCGGATCACTTTCCAAAAAAGCGCTGCTGGACACTACAAAATTGCCTGTAATAAATGTGAATAGAAAGAAAAAAATGACGGAGTAAACCAGGCGAAAGAAGCAGAAATTTGATTTTAACCCTCTCGCTGTGCAACCCGAGATTTTCTCGGGCAATGTAAAAGTAGCAAAATTTGCGCAACTCGAGATTTCCTCGGAGGTGCATTTTTTCCGTCTAATTAACCCTAATTGATTATTCCCCCCAGTTATTTTTTTATTGTAAATTTTACCTTATTTAATCAGAACATTTCCCGGTTAAATTAGACAAAAATTTTTATTTTGAAAAATCGGTGACAAAAGAATAAAAATTCTTAAAAGACGCTCGCCGCGAAGGGGTTAAATACGCAATTTTTGAAGCTATTTTGATAAACCAATTACGCAGCGAGAGGGTTAAAAAAGTGAAAAAAGGAAACTATCCAACAGAGGAAGATGATAAATTTGTGTCTTCTGCATGGGTGCTTTCTCTGTGGACAACAATGGGGGAGGAGATTCTGGGTTCAAGGTTAAGAATGCGATATGTGGGCTGATAGGGACTAAACCGATGCAGAGAGTGATATTATGTTTTTGATTTTTTCAGATAAAATAATTCTTATTTCAGCCAGCAAGTTTTAGATAGATTTTGTAAGAAATACTACCTATTGCAGTCGTTACCATGTGCGACTTTTGAAAAATTCCTTCATAACTTTTCATTATATGACCCCAGGAACCCAAAACCACCCCCACCTAAAAAGTTTATATATATATATATATATATATATATATATATATATATAACCATTAATTAAACATTACTGACCACCATCAATAATTGTGATAGCATGAATGAATGTACAACAATACAGTGTCCCCAAACACTCTGAATGGATATCAAAAACCTAATAAACAAGCTACTATGTATGAAATAAAATCCCATGTACTATATAACAAGAATTAATAATAAAGAAAAAAATGAAGAATATCGATTTCGATAAAAATAATTGAAAAGCTTATATATTGAATTACATTATCAAGCGTACAAAATTCAATTATATAAGCAAAATCATCAGTCGTTTTCTTTGAGAAAAAAGCTAAAAGCTGATACAAAATTTTCTCCTGTACTCTAACGACCAATATAACCAAAAGAACTGTTTCAAACAGAAAACAGAATAAAATTAAATGCTATGAAATGGAAAAAGCAATACAACCTTTTAAATAATTAATATATAGCAAGGAAAAATAGTAATATTACACAAAATGTCTAATAAAAACTCAGTTATTTTATCCATATATACATCAGCACATGGTATCCAAAATCACGATAAGTTTAGGGTTATTTTTACAGTTAAGTTAACACAGATGTTAAAACCCAATGTATACAGTTAATCTATTTTGAAGTACCGTGAAAAATGCAATTAAAATAATATAAATAGAAAATAATTACATAATAAATAAATAACCTCTTAACACTTTTTAATTTTTTTTAAATTTCTTAACTAAAGTAAAAAATACCAAAACTATAAGTTTACAAAATCGCAAATATCGAACATTAAGCTCAACTGCGTATGAAAACATGTTTTAAATCGAAATAGTTGAGATTAAACACAAGGTAAAATATCATAGAAATACGCTGATTGTAACAAGATTCATCTATAATGTCTGATTAATAATGAAAAAATATACAAATATTTTAAGAAATCTTTATTTTGCTTTTTCTAATTTTGCGCCCTTAGGATTCGTGCGCCTGGAGCAGTTTGCTCCAACTGCTCCACGGTAGCTACGCCCCTGGATATATCATGTTCACTAAAGGTCATAAATCAATCCCTCATTTTTTTTTTATCTGTTGCCTAGATTTAGTGTACATATTTTTATATATGTAACGTTATACACAAAAGTTTCGAAAATGCCCGTTTAAAAGAAAGCAATTCAAATGTAAAGAGCTATTCAGTACAATTCTATGTGGAAAAGTCGCATAAGAATAACCCAGATGCGTTCCGAATATTTGCAGAATAACGATATAACAATAACTCAGATGAATAAAGGTACCAAGTTTGATAGAGGAGTATAGCAAACTACCTATGTGTGTGTGTAACATACGTGTTACAAGCCTTTACCTGTTACCATATTAAATAAGTTTGGGCTGTGCCAGACAAACAAGTCTTTGAAGGAGCTTTGAAGTTTTCTGCCGCTAACTCGATGGATCAAGTTCCAATCTTTGATTGTCTCAAATATCGAGGCTACATTAAACAAATCAAAATTGCTCAAATACATCCGGTGGTAATTCTTTATCTTTACCATAGATTCTCTTATCCAGTGGTCTCTCTTTACTTTTAACATTTCTGAATTATTCTAAAGAACAACAAATTACGCTGCATGAAAATTTTGATAATTCTGACATCAGATTTACAGATGAGCAGCAGAAGATACTCCAGTTATGCACTGAACAGCTTTTGTCTGTTCAAACAAAAGTTACAACTTTCTCTAAGTCAACTTTTATTATTGGAAATGGAAGAGCTGGAAAATGTACGATAATCAAAGAAATTAGTAAAACAATCATAGAGCAATTAGGATCAGAAGCTATCATTCTTTTGGCCCCAACAGGTACTGCTGCATTTAATGTCAAAAACAAGGCAATTCACTCAGCGCTTAAAGAACCAACGTGTTTTAAATAGTTCGCCAATTTAAAAAGTCAGCACTAAATCTACAGCTCAGCATGGATCCAGTGTTATTTTTCATTAATGGTGAATTTTTAATGATAGGATGTCGTCTTATGGCTGACTTAGAACAAAGATATCGCGAAGGAAAAATAGATAGCATTGAGCCTTTTAGAGGCTTATTTGTTTAAATCCTTGGACGTATTAGGTAGTTACATAGCGGAAAAGACATCCCTCTAATATAAGAGACATTCTATAAAAGTCATTTTGGTTCTTCTCGGACAAAAAATGCTTAAGCTTTTAAAAAATGTTTCACATTAACAAACTCATTGAGACAAAACGGCGATGAGCAGACATAATTCCGAAAGACTCTTAACTCACTTTGGGTGTGTCAAGTTTTAGACTACCTCTCACCCCTTATGCAACGACGCAAAGATATACTGCTTTCGGCTAACTTGAATGATTTGAAGATGCCATGTGTCTTTTTCTCAAAACGAAGCAAGTGAAAGAATATAGTCAAGAAGTACTTCTTAAATCAAAGACGGGGCCAATGACAAGAATTTTAGCAGATCCAATGATTAAATAGCAAGATATAGTGAAGATGATCACGCGTCTGGATTTAAGGCTGGACTTTCCTCAGCAGCTGGACACAGGTTTATGCATTATGCTACAAACCAATATCTGGACGGAGTGAGTATTAGTAAACGTTGCACTAAGTACGATAAAAGATATTGCCTACTACGAAAAGATATTGACCCACGATTTCAACCTCGAGGCTTGCTACAGGGTATTATAGTTCATTTTGTTGAGTATCATGTGCCATTTCTAACTGAAAGAATTTTTTTTTATCAAACCTATTTGTAAATATTTCTCACGAAGTTAGTTACCTTTAACTGTTGCATACTTTGCCACCATACACAAATCCCAGAGTTTAACTTTGCCAAAAACTGCTGTGGACATTCATCTAAAGGTGTTGTCACACAAAACAACTTATGTCACTTTTACTGTAGTTTGTCATTTAGAGGAAGTTCTAATGGAAGAGATTTTCGTTAAGGAGAGGCTTTACCAAATTAGAAGTATGGGAGCACTTGCTGACAGATTAGCATTTGTGCATTACCCGAGGCAACTGATGCCTGAATTAAACACTTTAAAATGAAGTATCGACAATTGTTATTTCAAACTTATTTTTATACTATTAAACAGTAATCTAGAAAATAAAACATTTTTAAAAATAATATCTTTTAAGTTTACGCGTCTGCATGCTCCGACATTTCGGCCTGACGAATACTAGTTTAAAAATACATATGTAACACCAACAGGTATTTGAAAACGAGGTTTTCGCCAAATTGTCGTAAAAAAAAAAAAAATCACGCCAAACCCGGTGCGTATGTGACAATGCAACAAATCATGAGATTTAATTTCCACTTCAAAGCAACGTTTTAATGTTATTACTTCTACTGTCGACCAATTTCGCCAAATTATATAAATAGCCAAATTATACAAATTGACATATTTTTTTATTTTAAATAACAAAAGAACAAATAAATTAGTATAACATTAATAAAAATACAAATAAAACGTCGAAATAAAAATTACTTGATGGCGTGGACATGTGTAACTTCCTTGAAATCAAGTGAATGTGACATTTACGATCAACCATTATTGGCATTTAATCTTATAGTTTGGCGACAGATTTTTGTTCGATAGGATAACCAAGTAGCACCGTTTTAATTTACCACTCGAAAAATAAAAAAATGCTAACTGGCGAGTTAAAAAAAGCTATTGGCGAGATTTTCAACCGGCTAACATAAAAGTACCAGGAATTCTTTGTGATCATGGCAACTTTTATGTAGTTTTATTCGAAAAAATAATTTTGATTCTTTAATCACAATGGAAACCCTTCTTATGAAAAGCGAAGGAATCAGCCCGTTGTTTATGGCAGTTACATGACTTGGACTATTATAATATAAACGAAGTAATGGGGATAGAATAATATTCAGCGACTTATCACACCTGTGGCTGGCTAACATTAAAGTACCAAAATGGCCGCCTGGAATATAAAAAGCGAAGGGATCCGTCTGGAGCTGTTGATGATAGTCACATGACTTAGGCTATTATTATAGAGATTGTTTTCAATTTTAAAAACAGCGAAAAGAATAATATTTCCTAACGATTAAAAATTTATTTTCACGTGACTATTAAAAACCGAAAAAAAAAACAACTTTAAAATTACTATTAAATGAGTACGTGTTAAAGGCAGGAAAATATTGAAAATTATGTCCTGAAAAATGTATTTACATGTGAATATTAAAAGGGAAAGGAAACTTTCAAATAATAAATGTATTAATATGCGTTTAACCCTTTCACGGACAAGGCACTTCTATTCGTAAAATCTTGAAATCAGTGAATGGAACCAGAATTTACAAACAAATTTCGAAATACAAAAATGCTTTTGTTCACTTACTTAATAAAAGGGAAATTTTCATTCCAATATTCTGATGCTAATGTGGCATTTAAGAATTAAAATTAAGTGGTCCGAAAATGAACCACCGCCCTTGAAGGGGTTAAAGCAGCAAATTTTAGTAATTGTATTATGTCAATCGTTTTATAACGCTGTTAAAAAATACCGAGAGACAAAGACTCTGTTTACTTAATTCATTTTATTTTAGCTTCTTTTCAAATGTTTAACTGATCTTCTTTAACCAAAAACGAAAACAACCATTGGATGTCTTAACAGCAACTGATTCTACCTTAATTTTTTGCAATGAAAGGGAATTGAATGGAAACCCGTTTACAGGGAGATCGCTACAGGTTTTTTCAGTATAATTCAATCTTCTCTAATCTTTTTAAAACCGATCAGATTAGCGTGCTTTTAGATTCTACAATGTCTGAACGGGGGTTGGCAAGCGTAGCTTGCAGGGGGCAGAGCCCCCTAGTTTATTTATATATTGACATACAAAGAGCTGTGTCATTCTTTATAAATTTTTGCCATTCAGTGATAGGGAAATGACCCTCGTCACCTCCCCTTGTGTACGCCCATGCTTAAAATACATATAGGAATATATAAATACAAATTTAGATAAATATATTGATTATTTTCATTGGCTTTTGCAAGTAAAATTTTCATGAAATATTGTTTAAAATAATCACTAAAAATATTTGTAGATCTCTTTTTATTTAAGGCTAAAAAATGGATTTGGAAATAGCCCATCCCAGTCCCACGCCGTCAAAAAAAAAAAAGAAAAGAAACTGGAGAGCTAAGCACACAGGTCACAGGTCCATACTTTAATCAGGCCCTGAAATACGCTGTTGGTGGCAGTATTCAAATTCTATATTTATTTCATTTTCTTTGCTACTGTCAAATGAACAAGTACGGAACGGAACACTTATGCCGTGCCAGTTGGATGCGGTCGCAGAAATCTCCACGTGCCTTGGAACTAGAACGCGGGTCATTTGTCTCGTCTGTGCTGATTTTTGCAAAAACTGCAGGTAGAGAGAAGGGAGCAACAACCTAGGGTAACCCCGCGAATCCTGTTTTTGTACTGCAACAACGACGGATTTCGGGCGGAATTCCACCTGTAAGGAGGAACAGGTTGAAGGAGCCGGATTTTGGAGAAAGTATTCTCTTTCTTCATAGTCTAGGCCAGCACTTAAAAGAACAAAAAAAAAAGGGGGGGGGGAGTACGAAAGAATTTTTTAAAGGGGCTGTGTGTGTTCCGAAAGACAATGTCACCCCACCGCCATCAAAATTAGTAAAAGAAAAATCTAGAAAGTAAGTGGAGAATTGTACTTTTTTCCCCAGGACCATGAAATTTTCCGTTTAAAGAAGGTTTTCTGTTATAGACAGTAGAGATGAGTTCGGACTCTTATTTTTGGAGCCCGAAAAATTTTGTGTTACCAGATCCTGATACAAAAGTACGCAGAACAAAATAGTAAACATTTTTAAATTGCTTCAAGTTTATTTTTTTTCATTTAAAGATATAAAAAAATTAGTTTTAATCCCAAATATTCCCTTATGAGAACGTTTCGTAATTTTCATGTCTCTAAAAATCTGTTTAAAATAACAATTTTTTTTATTTATACCCAGCCACTTTCAGAAATCTGCAAAAGTCAAGTCATGACTCTTATTCTTTTAAAATATAGCTGTACAACTATGACAGGAAGGGATGAGTTCTGTTTTCCAGTCATTCTGGAAAAGGACGTGCAAAAGCTTAAGAGAAATAAGATAAAATATTTCTCCTTACATTCCAACATTAACAATTCCATTCTATTTCAAATCGATTTTTAAAAGATTGTAAAACACTTTAAAACAAGACTTGTTTCTCAAAAAGCAAGGGTCCCCCAGCCCCCCCCCCCTTTTTCCGATTTGTGAAATAATTTTTTTTAATTTGTGTAAATAAAATTTTCACTTTGAGCCCGAGTTCAAAGACTGGTGTAAAAATCGACACCGGTCTGGAAACGGGCTTGGGTAGAGCCCGTCTCATCTCAGGGGCAGACGGCAGATATCAAATGATTTTTAGAGGGGTTGTGTTTATTCGGACGGATAATGTTAACCCACCTCCACCAAAATTATTAAGAAAAATCTAGAAAATAGGTGTGAAATATTGCACTTTGTTCAAGGACATACAAGAATTCAATCCTACTCTACTCCTCCGAGCAAAAAAAGACGATTTGTAGAGAGGAGTAAATTTCGTGATAATTATGTTTTTATACATTTATTTTAAGGAGCTTGATTTAAAAAAAAAACTAGAGAAGAGGAATTCTGTTTTTCAGAATTTAGTGTCGTACCCGGCATTTCCATTACTTCATTTTCTTCTGATGGACTGCTGTCTTCTATTATTATGAAACAGCCATTATAAATGAAGCGTTAGGTGAAGATGAAAGAGCAGTCGTAAAATACTGGTCAGAATGGGGGGGGGGGGGGGGGGATGGCCATAATTTTTTTCTCAAAATAGCACGCATTTTAATTTTTGTTTTTCAATTTTTATGAGAAAATGGCAACAAAAAGATATAATTACTATTTTTCAACAATTTTTTCTTTACTTTCTACAGAAATGGAGTAGTTGAGTTGCCAAAATGAAACAAATGTCGCTAAAAACTACAAAAAAATTAATATTTAAAAAACAAATGGAGATGCATTTTTCAAACAAATTGCATTAAAAAGTACTTTTTTTCCCAATACGACGGTATAAATATTGCAAATGTGTGATGCTTAGAAGTTTTAAAAAATGCTGTAGAGTATTTAATCGCACAAAGAAACATCGGCTTTTGTTTTACGGCTGGCGTATACAAGGTAACGTTATTTATTGGAGACAAAATAAGCTGGGAGAAAGAAATAGCATACCGGGGGCTAAAAAAACCTATCTATAGTATATTGGCCAGTACTAAGGGAAAAAGGGGGGAGTGGAAGTACCAAAGAATTTTTAAAGAGGCTGTGTTTATTCGAAAGGACAATGTTACCTCACTTCCATCAAAATTATTAAGACAACTCTGGGAAGTAGGTTTGGGAATTTTGAATCGTGCTTTGGTCAAGGACAGGACAGACAAGTATCCAGCCCCCTCTCAACTAAAAAGAAAAATAAATAAAAGACGATTTCTAGGGAAGAATGAATTTATTGATATGTGTTTACATGTTTATTAACCATTTGGAAATGATATTATATTCAAGGCTGGAGTAGCACAGCTGACGTTTATTCCAACAGAGCGAAAAATGTCCACACCAGGAATCGAACCTGGATACTTGGCGAGCCGTGCCAATGCCTTATCTGTTAGGCTATCCGGACGATACCTGGCTGACATAATTCCCTCTTATTTGTTGGACTTGTCTGCGAAATGCAGCGCTAGTTTCATTCATCTGAGCTATAACTATAGCATTTACATGATGAAAGTGTGTTTTAACATGGAAACTCCTGTATACCATGTAATTAGGTCATAATGAAGGAACGAATTTTTTTTTCCAACTGGATTAAATCATATTCAAGGCTGGAGTAGCACAGCTGACGTTTATTCCAACAGAGAGAAAAATGTCCAGACCAGGAATCGAACCTGGATACTTGGCGTGCCGTGCCAATGCCTTACCTGTTAGGCTATCCGGACGATGTTGGACTTGGCTGCGAATTTGATTCCGAATTCTTTTGTGCGTCTCTAAATAAATGATAAATGATGCACACTCCATAATCTATAGAAAAGATGTTGCATTGCACTATAGTTATGTTTTTAACTTAGTTACATTTGAAGTATCATAACATCATTAAAATGCACCGCAAACAATTTTTCCTCATATATCATAACGTAATGGAATTCTTTTCTGCGGCTCTGTAAACGAACTACAAATGCTACTTATTCTATACTCCTGAGAAAGTACAGTGTAGTCCACTTCAACGTTGGATATCAATTTCATTGTGTTTAAAATATCGTAACATTAATAAAATGTACCGCAAATGATCCGCATTAGTATTTGAAAGGAATCACCCGGTGATGAATTTTCAATTTTTCTGTGGAGAATTTCACAAATTTAATCACCATAAAAAGGGGAATAGCTCCGTATATCTCTTCTATCAAGAATGAGAGCACATCATTCCACGGATTTAACATGCATAATCTGACAATACATACATTCTAGTGTTCGACATTCGATACTTGAATCCATTAATATTTCCTTATTATAAATTCAATGCAATGACATTTTAAAATTCATAACAGAAACACTTGGTACTTCTTAGTTATCCCGTCGACCAAATTACTGTCGCCAAATTGATTGCCAATAATGGTTACCATTAATTAATTAATTGTAAGATTTAATGCCAATAATGGCCAATAAAACCATTAAATCGACGTTTTATTTGTATTTTTATTAACGTTTTACTAATTTATTTGTTCTTTCGTTATTTAAAATAAAAAATTATGTCAATGTGTATAATTTGGTGAGTGGTTTGGCGATTTACATAATTTGTCGAAATGGGTCGACGGGATAACTAAGAAGTACCAAACACTTTAATGTGCAACTTTATATTAGTGACGCATTCAAGAGGTGGTCCAAGATCAAGTGAAAACAAGAAAGAAAAATCATGTGTGCGGCATAGATCACGAATCACTTTGCAACGCATTCAGAATACTGTAACAAAACTTTACAATTTATTAAGGTGAAAGATGCTTAGATAAACAATTTAGAAAATGCATAACGCATTTGAAAACCATATTTCTGCAGTTACCATGAATGATACGAAAAATATACAAATTTGTCTGTGCAGCTCTGCATATAATCGGTAGATTCATAGTATTCTACATAGTATGCTAGAAGTTAGTTCAATTAAACGAACAGCCCAGTTGAAATTTCCCATTCAGCAATTTCCGTCAATAAACGGAAATGCACTTGAGATTTTTTGAGTGGCCCTTTATATGATCTATAGAATTTATACTCACCAAGTAATATGCAAAAGAATACTTAAATTTTAAAACTCATATCACAACTGAAAACGCATTTCCAGCAATTATTCTTCATAGGCAGTACTGTAGCCAAATACAGGGTCATCGAAAAATAATGCCTAGATTTTAAAAAATCATAACATCGAAACCTTTTATGTTAAATGAGTAATTCTTTCACTACACGATAACTGGTGAACGCAAGTTTGGTTTTAGTTCACCAGAATTCGTGTGCGTGTCTGTGTTATGCGCAGATGAGTTGCGCAGTCGTCAAGGTCAGCTGACGCGCCAGACTGCAGCAGCTCAGCACGATGAAAAAGCTCCGAAAAAGCCGCTGTACACTGACTATTGACTTTGACTCCACATACCAAATCACGCACTGTGCTTTTTGTTGCACGGTCAACATCGTACTGAGCAGCTGCAGTCTGGCGCGTCGGCTGACCTTGACGACTGCGCAACTAATCCGCGCATAACACAGACACGCAAACGAATTCTGGTGAACTAAAACCAAACTTGCGATCACTTGTTATCGTGTAGTGAAAGAATTACTCATTTAACATAAAAGGTTTCGATGTTATGATTTTTTAAAATCTAGGCATTATTTTTCGATGACCCTGTACTTTAGTGTGTCCCTGTTAATGAACGATACGTTATATGCACACCAGATCCTACAGTAAGCGTTTTGTAGTACACCTCAGTGATATATACAAATTTCAATATAGTATTTAAAATAGCGTAATATCATTCAAATACACTGGAAATGATTTTTCCCCATAGGCTGTAAAGTAACGGAATTATTTTGATTGCCCCTGTAAATGTACCCTTAATGCTACACACTTCATTTTCAGTACCGAACAGGCCACAGTAAACACCAATAACATGTATTAATTTCACGGCAATCTGACTATATTTACGCCAGTTAGTTGGAGCGCGGACAGACGGGCGAACAGACGGACAGACAGACAAACTCTTTTCAGCGATGTTGGAAAGTGTTAAAAAGATTTAAAAAAATAGTCTGTCCATTTTAGGGCTGCACAGTATCATAACTCCTTGAATTTTGGAAGTAGAAGAATGAGAGTTTTAGTGTCATATTTGTCAGAATCAGAACATGCAGAAAAATTTTCTAAGTATAACTTATAGGACCCTTGAACATTTTTTCATAAAAATTATATTTTGTAAAAATTCAAAAAGTGTAACTTTTATTAAAAAAAAAAAATGATAGGACTATTTCATCAACATAATTTTAATTTCTACCTTACTTTGAACACTTTTGCAATTTACATTGCTTGCGTAACTCCAGGTAAAACATTAAAGCGTATTCCAATCTTTTTGTAAAACCCTACATATAGTATTAATTACAATCTATATCTATACCAATAAAAGAAAGATATTTGTGTGTCTGCGCGTTGGCGATGGCTGGGATAACCTACAGCATGCAGAGGTCTGAAAATTTGGATGAGGATTGTCCGAGGCAGGTTGGAAGGTACCTGAGGCTCAGATTTTCCATTGTTTGACAATTACCCGAGATATTAATTATAAACGACAATGAACATTGCAAAATGGAGTGCCACCGCCGATCGTGGGGATTTCTGAAATATTCCTAAGTTCTGCAAGCAGAGAAGAAAGACGTAGGTGAAAAAATTCCGTTTTGTTTTTGCAATTTTTTTTTTTTTTTTTTTTTTTTTTTTTTTTTTTTTTCAATTTATTTTTTTTTTTTTTTGCATTTTTATATTAAAAAACGCACTATGGAATCTAACAAGCTTTTATTATGCTTTCGGTGTAGTAATTAATGTACCTACATAATGTACATAATGTACTTACGTATTTCGTATTTGTACTATTATACTTAAATCGGACATTCTGGTTATTTTTTTTTTTAAAGAAAGATTTTTTTCTTAATTATTCCATTAAAAATGTTTAATTTTCATTATATTTAAAAGTTATATGAGATACCAGCATGGAAATTATTTCACCTTACTACATCACCTTACACGGGGGAGGGGGGGGGGCGGTGTTTGTCGCGGGTCCTGTTCTCTAAGTATGCAGATTTAATTTTTCTGTATTTTTACACCTAGTTTAACATCTGAATCTAACTATCTATAGTCGGATGGATGCAATGAGGAAAACGTGACTTCACTGCTGAATGACTCTGCCAATGCGCTTTTTCTACATTGACACATGTGATCCATTTAAGCACGTCGCTCGGTGAACTGTGAAGCGAAGGCATGCTGATTAAACGGGAATCGTACAGTTAAAATATTTTTTTAATGATGTCTGATGTGTTAATATTAAAAGTTTTGGGTGACATAAACTTCTTCGTCAAGGTCATTAAAATTGTCAAAATCCGTTTATTTATAATTTTCTATTCATAAAACCATTCATGACTTTGTATTAATAAAGCCTGCCTAACTTTGTAACGAATTATCGTATCGACATGCGGAAGGTGTCGTTCGATTCACAGTTAAAAAATACATAGTTAACGATACCCCACTTGACCTGATTAAAAAAGTCGAATTCCTCCCCTCCCCCGTGTTAAAATGCCCCCTTTGAACTTTTAAAACACGGTAAAACATCTTTATTTTGGGGGAACTTGTCGGATCTTCATTTCTAATGTCAAAATGACGTCCTTCCCAAATTTTCGTGAACGGCCATCAGTTGCTACTGTAAAAACCCCTTTTACTTGCATAAAGTATAATTGTCGACTTTGTATTCCTAAAACCTGCCACAATTTTGTAAAAAAAATAGTCGTATCGACTAGCGGATGGTGTCACTCGATTCAAAAAAAAAAAAAATATATATAAAAAACGATACCCCACTTCACTTACTTAAAAAATTTGATTTCCCCCCCTCCCTGAGGTATATCCCCCCCCTCTAAACAGGGTAAAACAACTTTTTTTTGGGGGGGGGGGACGTATCGGATCTTCACTTCTAGTGCCAAAACGAAGTTTTCCCAAATTTTCGTGAATGGCCATCAATTGTTGTATTTCACTCAATTTTTGGTCTATTTTACCTATACTAAGACAGGGAGGCGGTTGCACAGACTATCACTTTTTCGAGTTGACGGCTGAATTTCCAGGATTAGAGAGAACTCGATTAGCCTATTAGAATGTAACTGGTCTTCCAAGTCATATCTTGGTGGAAGCCACCTACAGACCCGATTTTAGTGGTTGATCGGTAGGTTTATCATTGCGTTTTCCTGCACCCAAAGGTATGAAAAGATGGGGGACTGTTTGCAGGAGAACGCATTCGTAAACCTACCGATGAACCTCTGAAATCGGGTCTGCAGGTGATTTCCACCAAGGTGAGACTTGGCAGACCGGTTGCATTCTAATACGCGAATCGAGTTTTAACGAATCCTGGAATTTCAGCAGTCAACTCGCTGAGGTTTGTGCAACCTCCTCCCGGTCTAATACAGTGGCTCACATTTGTTTTGGGACACCTGTGTTTTTTAAACTTACTTATAAAAATCATCCTCTAAATATTAAAGGATCTACTTAGATTTTTTTTCATATAAACTTCCTTTTCTCTATAATAAAGCCTACATATTGTAATGAAAATAAAATCAAAACTTTTTTTTTTTCAAAAAATTAAAACTTTTTAATACTTTGTTGGGTATCCTTTAGATGAAATTACACTTTTAACACGTTTTGGCACGGACGCAACTAGTTTTTTTTTTTTTTTTTTTTTTTTTTTTTTTGTGTGTGTGTGTGTGTGTGTGTAAGAATATTCAATTTTGTTCCATTCCTCTGTTAATACTGTTTTAAGTTGTTCTTTCGAAGAAATACCGCGTTTTCTTGTTTTTTTCTCCAGTTCATGTCACACATTTTCAATTGGGTTTAAATCTGGAGAATAGGGTGGAGTCTTGATAACTTTGGGACAGTTGCACAGCAGCCATAAGCGAGCATTTAGGGCTGTATGTTTGGGATCATTATCTTGATACAAGTTGAATGCGTTTTGAATTCCAAGTTTTTGGGCAGATATTTTCAAGTTTTCTTTCAGGATATTTATATACTTATATTGGCCCATATTATTTTCAATGAAAACTAAATTTTTCATACCAGAAGCAGCAAAAACATCCCCAAACCATTATGCATGTTTGGCAGTTGGCAAGAGATTTTTCGGATTGAGCTCTTCGTTGGGCTTTCTCCACACAGTTATTCGCCCATCAGACCCAAATATGTTAAATTTTGATTCATCCACAAATATGATGTTTTCCCAAAACGATAAATCCTTGTCTACCAAGGATTTTGCAAAATCCAGACGTAACTTTCTCGCTCATTCATTAACGAAGAAGTTTCTTCTGGGAATTCTACTGTTGCATACATATGATCTGATAACTCGTCTAACAGTTTCAGGGTTTACTTTTATTAGAAATCTGTTTTCTAATTCTGTTGTAAGTTTCACTGAACTAATTCTTGAATTTTTCTTGATTTTATGCATAATAAACCTTCTATTCCTGGGAGTTAGCTTGTGATGAGCTCCTGATTTTAATGCTTTTTCAACAGTTCCACGTAGTTTCCATCGTTTTATAATAGCGAAAATAGTTGAATGACGTGTTAAAGTAAGTACTTACTTTAACACGTTTTGCGATATTTCCAATGCTTTTACCATCTTTAAAATGTTCTATGATTAAATCACGAATGAAATTTGTTGTAACTTTGTAGCATCCAGCCATGTTCACTTCAAATATAGAAATGTAAACAAATTTACATGAATAAGTAGTAATTTCAAAGTGCAGACGATAATATTTGACATATATTTCCATTTATAATAAAAATAAATAAAAAAATATCGTCTGTCAAAAAATTTAGTAAATCTTTCAAGTGTCCAATTACTTATGTGAGATTGTTTTTAGCACTTTCTCGGTAAATTAATTTTTTGAAAAAAAAGTTTCGAATTTATTTTCATTACAATATGTAGGTTTTATTATAGGGAAAATAAAGTTTATATGAAAATTTTTTAAAGTAGATCCTTTAATATTTAGATGATGTTTTTTGTAAGTTAAGTTTAAAAAACACACGTGTCCAAAAACAAATGTGAGCCACTGTATATTCTAGAGACATAAACGATGCACTATTCTCAGCGTCTCTTAACTCGGTCTAATATATTTTAGAGACATAAACAATGCACTATTCTCAACGTGTTTACTCTCAAATACAAATTTACAAAAGGCTATCATTGACAAATGTTTTAATTTAACAAACAATTGCTTAATTTTATATTCGTGAAATCGTTTTATGGAATGTCCTGGTTTTTGCATTCAGATGGCGAAATATTTCAAAATTTGCCAAAAATATCCATGTAGAATTTTACTCCTCAGTCATTTTCTCAATGTGTGAAAACAGGTAACATTCTTCCTTATGCACTGTTTATGGCCCTTCATATCCCAGAAGTCGAGACTTCTTTATAAAATCTTTTTAAGGGACCCCCTTACGGACCCCTTCGGTTCAGGGATAAATATAATTCCCCCCTGTGATGTTCTTATTTACGACCTTGGTGTTTTCTGTTGTATTTAATGATGTAATGGTTCTAATTTTGCAATAATTAAAAACAATGATGTGCGCAGTCGGGAATCAAAACGCTCAAAAATTTGAAAGAAAAAAAAAATCGCTTCACCGTTGAATTTAAAAGAGAAAAATAATAGCATATTGTTATAGATATAATTTTGTAGTTATGGAATATGCCCGAAATATTGAATTTTTTAATTGCATGATATATATATATATTTTTTTTTTTTTCTTTTTTGGCATTGCTAATAAGGCGTAAAACCAAGTGCTCTGCTCAGTTGGTGGAGCAATGGTTCTCAATACCAATGACGGTTCAAGTACCAGCTTGGAAACTTTTTCACTTCAAATCAAAAATAACAATAAAAAAATCATGCAATTAAACAACTCAATATTTCGGGCGTACTTCATAATTACAAAATTACTATATATAATATATCATATATATAATTAATCTATATATATCATTTCACCGATGCTGGGATTAATTTCATCTCATGTTTGCCACAGGCTTTTGGCTCATGAAGATATTCCATCTTGTGTTATGGATGCAATTTTGCCAACATATAAAAGTGAGGGGTGACGGGCTGGGTATCGTCCGAGTAGCTCAGTTGGTGCGCTCTACCTAGTGATGGGCGATTTCGATTTTTTTAATCGATTTA
Organism: Maratus speciosus; assembly: GCA_963932465.1. Classification (NCBI taxonomy): domain Eukaryota; kingdom Metazoa; phylum Arthropoda; class Arachnida; order Araneae; family Salticidae; genus Maratus; species Maratus speciosus. Next base: position 335,620,081 of record OZ010800.1, read on the forward strand.
ATCGATACTATGACCAACTCGATTTAATCGATACTATGAATTTTTTAATCGATGTCTCTAAGACAAGATAAGGTAATATCATTTTCATTTTCCTTCAAAAATTGAAGATAAAGTAGTTGGATGTGCCAATCCCAAAACTTTCATCTGCCTCATAAATGTTAAAACTTCAAAATTCGCTATCACGGTGTCAAATTTAAATGATAACATATGCGCATCATGAGGATTCAAAAAGCATAGGCTCGTTGATGTATGTGCCTTTTAAAAGAAAATATAAGCATTGCATTTTCCTAACAAGTCATTGAATTTCGGCTCACACCCCCTTAGGCTAATGTCAGACGAACGTCTTTTTGCACGCTTTTTTCGCTCTTACGCTATCCCTACACCTTCGCTAGCATGTGTAGGGACGGTGTAAGAGCGAAAAAAAAAGCGTGCAAAAAGACGTTCGTCTGATATTAGCCTAGATGTCCGCAACGGAAAATCCCAATTCAAAGAGCATAAAAGTGACAGCTGTTGGGCAGTATACATCCAAGCCTAATAAGGATCTATTTATCTGAAAGTGTAACAGAATATGAAGTTTGATTAAATTCCGTGCATTAGTTTTGAGATATGGCTATCACGAATATCATGCAAAAAAACAGTATAGCAGCGCAGCCTGTTACATGATTAACACGAAAAACTCAGGAACAACTTATGTCAATGACACATAATATTAAGTTTGATGAAATTCCGGTCATTACTTCTTGAGATATTATCGCTAATATCTTGTAAATTCTGAAAAACAGTGTTAAATTCAGGGGCTGGTACTGGTGGACAACGCCCCCTCCCCCGCCCCCCCAACGGAACATTGAAATTTCCCTCATGAAGATTTCAGATTTTATGCTCAAGGGACAAAAGTCCAATCCCCCCCCCCCCCCCGAAACTCTAGAATGTCCCTCTCCAGAACCATAGAAATCCCTCCCGGAGAAAAATGTCTGAATTCAACACTGCTAAAAAAAAGCAGTATGGCAGCACAACCTGTTACATCATTTACCCGAAAACCTAATCATGAACAACTTATGACAGAATATTAAGTTTGATGAAATTCCGTTCATTAGTTCTTGAGATATGATCCCTAAAATCGTTTAAATCCAGAAAAACGTGTTGAATTCCGGGGGTAGCCTGGAGGGACATGCCCCCCCCCCCCCCGTGCAACATTCAAATGTCCCCCCAGAAGGTTTGAGATTTTATGCTTAATGTACAAAAGTCCAATCCCCTTCCCCTCTGAACTGTCCCTCTTTGGATCCGCAGAAATCCTTCCCGGAGAAAATTGTCTGAATTCAACACTGCTGATAAAATCTGCATAACAACGCCCCCTGTTGGGCGATTTACACCGAAATCTAATATGCAACAATTTATGCCAACGTCTAACTGAATGTGAAGTTTGATGAAAACCCGTGCATTAGTTCTTGAGATAGAGCTATTTCGAATATCGCAAAAATGCAGCATAGCAGCGCCACCTGTCGGTAGATTTACATCAAAAAGTAATCAGCACCAATTTATATGAAAGTCTAATTGAATCTAAAGTTTCAACAGATTCCATGCATTAGTTCTTGAAATAGACCGCCCACAATTTTTTTGTCAGAGACAAACAAATAGACAGACTGACAGACAGACAATGTATAAAAATAGTCAAATCGTATTCCAGACAAGATCTTCTAAAACTATAAATCCTTCGAAAACCGGAAGTCGAAATTTTTCACGAATCCAACGCTTGAAAAAATGACCGCATCGATTCTGCCCGTAAATTAAGATCAGAAATGACGAATCGATTCAGTTCAGATTCGATGTCGATCTTTAGATGCGGGCAGAATCGCTATATTTTGATTTACTTCAATTCTTTAGATTCGGGCGAATCGATTCAGTTCAGATTCGATGCCGATTTTTAGATGGGGCTGAAATCGTTATATTTTGATTTACTTCAATTCAAATCGCATCGCGCATGATCCACGATTCTGGTTGAATAAATTCCTCCAATTTTAATGTTTTAGTGGCAGAATTGCTGTAAAATTTTGTATAAGAGCCTTTTTTTTTTTTCTTTCTAGGTTCACTGTTGAATGGCGGATTGATTTCTTGACTGCTCCGGTCGGAATGAGGGGGGGGGGGGGGGGGTGGAGATTTTAGAGTTCCGTAAGGGGGGATGCACATTTTTCCATTAAAAAGCATAAAATCTCAAAACTTTCGGGAGGGACATTCCAATGCTCCCCCGGGTCACCCCTGAATTCAATACTAGGTTAAATCGTTATACTTTTGTTTAGAAGCCTAGTTATTCGGGTTACTAGTTTATTATGTTGTATTTTTCAAGTTCATCCCTTCTAATCCTTTCCGCCCCCCACCACCTTTCCTCGCCAATCTTAATTTACAGGGCCGTTCAAAATATGCATGCTATTTTAAAAATGCCCAATTCTCGTTCTATTTTATTATAAATCCACATTTTGAAACCTTGACCAAAGATACATTTGAGGTCGCTCCTCCCACCGTTTGAGACTTACTTGCCCCCGGGGGGCATATTTATTGTTTCTTCCAAACCATCTCGTGTAACATTTTGTTGGAAAGCTTTTAACGTCCTCTTTTATTTTCTGTCCTTCCTCCCCCCTCCCTAGTTACACGCTCTTGGCACTTTTTAGCTCACAGGCTATCAAAGCCTGAGATTTAATGCGCCCGTCGGTATTGTATGTATGTATGTACGTAACGCGATAACTCTTGATAGAAATATCCGATTTGCTTCAATTTTTTTTCTATGTTCATTCTGCTAAAGCGCTTACCTGATTAGTTTTGGGGGTTCATTGGTTAAGTATAAAGGGGGGAACGGGGGCTAGTCCCCCTACTTAACTTAAATAAATGGGTTTTTCATGCAGAATTATCAGATTTTCTTCAAATTTTGGTATACCGGTTAATTTTGATAACGAGTTTCTCTGATTATATTTGAAGGTTCATTGTTATAGTCTAAAGGGGGGAGGGGGTAACGAGAGGATAATACTCTCCTTAATTTAGATAAATGGGTTTTGCTATCCGATTTACTTCAAATTTGGTATACCAGTTTATTCTGATAAGGCGCTTCCCTAATTAGATTCGGAAGTTCATTGGTTAAATATAAAAGGGAAAACGGGGGCTAATACCCCCTTAATTTAGATAAATGGTTTTTTGTATCCGATTTGCTTCAAATTTGGTATACCGATTTATTTCGATAAGGCGCTTCCCTGATGACATTTGGAGGGTCATTGGTTAAATATAAAGAGGGGAAACGGGGAGGGGCAGTTCCCCCCTCCCCTTAGTTTATTTTTCGAGGGGCATTATTCTTTGAAATAAGAGCATAATATACAGTTAGTGTGAATAGCCTGTGAGCTCAATGCCATCAGTTTAACTGGGCACTTTTCTTTTTAGCTCACAGGCTATCAAAGCCTGAGAGCTAATTTGCCCGCAGTTTCTGTATGTATGTATGTACGTACATACGTAACGCGATAACTCTCGATAGAAATATCCGCTTTGCTTCAATTTTTTTATCTAGGTTCATTCTCATAAGGCGCTTCCCTGATTAGTTTTGGGGGTTCATTGGTTAAGCATAAAGGAGGAGGGTACGGGGACTATCCCCCCCCCCCTCCCCCCACTTAGATAAATGGGTTTTTCATGCAGAATTATCACATTTGCTTCAATTTTGGTATACCGGTTAATTCTGACGCTTAATAAGAAGCTTCCCTGATTAAATTTGGAGGTTCATTATTTAAGTATAAAGGGAGGAACAGGGCTAACCCCCCTTAATATAGATATATGGGTTTTTCTATCTGATTTGCTTCAAATTTGGTAACTAGTTTATTCTGATAACGCGCTTCCCTGATGAGATTTGGAGGCTTATTGTTTAAGTATAGAGATGTGACGGGGGGGGGGGCTATTCCCCCTTAATTTATTTCGAAAGGCATTCTTTGAAGTAAGAGTATAAAGTACAATTAGTATGAATAGACTGTGAGCTCAATGCCATCAGTTTAACTCGATACTTTTCTTTTTTATTTATTATTGTTTCAGTGAGTGCACTCTGCATGTCAGCGAATGAGTCAATAACTGTTTATGGTTTTTAGATTACTGCTGGGGAAAAAAAAAGAAAAAAAAACATATAATCATGAAATGTACTTTTATCTATTTGTTAACCAGAGAAAAATATGTTATTTCATTCTTAATGGCTCTAGGATGAGAACTTTTTTTTCTTTTTTTCTTAACAGCTAAATATTTGGTAAACATTAAAAAGAAAGATATTTATAAACTGTAAATGAGATAAGGAGATATATATTTTAAAAAAGGAAAGAAATTTTAGTTAAATATATTATTAAAAGGAGAATTTTGATTATTAATTGAGGGATAATTAGTATGTGATACTTGGTTAATTACATTCATCACAGCTATTTTAAAAGAAGATTTGCAATATTTGCATTTCCCCCACACTTATAGAAGACCCTAAAAAGACTGAAAAACCATTTAAGTTTTTAAATAAATTTAGAGCCTTCAAAATTTCGTCATCTGCGCATTTTTAAGAATGGCGTTTATAACAAGAAAATCCCCATCTGTTTGGTTGAAGGAAATAAGAGTTAGAGTAAAAAATACATGTTTTCCGGATGAAAAAAAAAAAAAAAAAAAAAAATCATTTCTTTCTTTTTTTTTTATCTGACCGAGATCTTTTTTTAAAGATAAATTTAAATATAATATAAATTATTATCAAAATTACATCTTAAAAATAATATTTTTAAAAGTTAAAAAAGCTTATTTTTTGACTCAAAGGTCTGTAGTAGCTTAATTCTGGGCCGCTTACATTGTCTATGGCCCACATAAATGGAGGTGAGGGATAGTCGTTACGGCCCTGTTGATTCGCTACGTTTTGGAATTACAGTAAATTCTGCCTAAGGCGGACTCTGTATAAGCCGGAAATCTGGCTACCGCGGAAATTTTTTCAAGTCCCGGCGAACCCATAGAAAATTACATTAATTCATGCTGCATAAGGCGGAATCTGTCATATGCGGAAACGGAAAGGATTTTAAGGTCCCACCGAAACCAAAATTTTCCATAAGGCGGAAAAAGGATAATTTAAAAAAGAAAAGCGTTTTGTTTATTAAACTTTAAAACGGATAAGTCAAATAACTCAATGTCGAGCATGTTAGCTAAAATTCCGTAAGCTTTTAAAAAAGTTAATTCAAAAGAACAGAAACTTTAAATTTTAAGGAATTTATGCTTATGCCATTTTTTCATATGCAAAATTGCATCTAAAAGTTAATATTTCTAGTAAAATGAACATTTATGAAAATGATTACGTATTTTCGAAAGTACAATATATTATACTTTAAGATTGTACTCAAATTCAAAATTATAGCGTTCTTTCTCATTCTCGAAGTGTTTTTTTTTTTTTTTTTTTTTGGTGTGTATAAACTTCCAGTATGAATGTATTACAGCAGTACTAAGAAATTGAATAAAGTTTCTCATTTATCTTTAAAAAGACAAAGGATCTTTCAGAATTTCAGTTTTCAACCGATTTTCTAGTCAGGAGAATCAATAAATGATCGTCATCTTCCAGGGATTTTTTTTTTTTTAGGGGGGGGGGAGCTTTTTTGCATAAGCCGGAATATTGTCTACCACGGAAATTTTTCTCAGTCTTGACCGATTCCGCCTTAGACAGAGTTTACTGTACGATTTTTCAGCTTATCTGTGTGAATCTGTGAACATCGAAATATCGATTCAAGTATCGATTCTAGAATTTGGGAATCGATTCTTATTGCGATCGATTCTGTTTTATACGATGTCGATTTTAATCGATTCTCATATTTTCCAGAATCGCCCATCACTAGCTCTACCAATGACATTTCGAGTCCCGGCTTAGACACTTTTTCACTCTGTTAGTTTTACGACATGTTAGCAATATACATATGTATATATATATTCATTTCAAAAATTTTTTAAGGAATAGTATTTGAAACAAAAACCCTGAAGATATATTCGCTTAATCTTACCACTCTCGAAAAATTTTGTATCATTTTGTAGATGTGAACATTTCAATAACAGTGCTGATTATCTACCTCCACAATGCTTTACTGATAGGCCAGCACGGACCGGTCATCGTGCCTCATGGATTGGGACACTGGCTTTGCAGAATCTGGATAATGTAGGGTGATCATAAAAAAACTTTACCGATATTTGATGCCATAGCAAAAGAATGTTCAAGGAATCGGAATGAAATTTCAGATGTAGGTATTTCGAAGCAATGTGCTTGAGAATGAGATGAAGCAGGGATGTACTTTTGCATTTTAAGTAGATTTCGTATGAAATACTACCTATTGCGATCTCCCCTATGTTAGAATTTCTGAAATTTTTTTGCAGATCTACGCCGGTAGTACTGCCGATCATGACCTCTAGAACCCAAAACTACCCTCAGTAAAAAACTTTATACATCTGTCTATCTATCTATCTATCTATCACTTCTATATCACTTTTTTATGGACACGATAACTTCCTTAATTCTGCACAAATCTCTTCCAAACTGATACATAAAATCAAGGGGTAGAAAATCTCGGTCAAGTTTGTTAATGGGCAAAATCGGACTAAGGGGGTGGAAATAGAGGAATTTTTGTGAAAAATCGAAAAAAAACCCCATAACTTTTTAATTATAATACATATAAAATCAGTTTAAAGTTATTATTACTTTAGGGAAAGGGCCAAAGGTTTATGTATGGCAGATTTTTGATAAAATTAAAAATGAGCTCAGGAGGCGAAAAAAATAGGGTTTTAGGGTGAAAAAAATTCATAATTTCGTCAATTCACAATATATCAAATCCACTTAAATTTATTATAAATCTCCTTAATATTATCTATAACTTTTATATTGACAAGTTTTTCATAGGACCAACTCTTACTGTAAAAAAAAAAAAATTAAAAACGAAAAAAAAAAAATAGGGGGGAGTTGAAAAAAAAATTCACAACTTTGTCAATTCACAAGATATCCAATCCGCTTAAATGTATTATACATCTTAGCAATATTATTTACAACTTTCATATTGACAAGCTTTTGGTAGGATCAACTCTTGCAGCGAAAAAAAAAAATATCGTATTAAGGGTGTACTCAAATCCAAACGGCTTATTTTCTGACTCATTTTTAAATTCATTTTCGCTCTCAAACGCATCCAATTGGCAGGTTCTCTTATTCAGAAATTATATAATGTGCCGTATTGGTCGAATTTTAGATAAAGTCAGAACATAATTCAAAAAATGCTGTCAAAGTGGGCATTTTGAACCAAATTTCCCGAAGCGATAGTGCTGGAAACGAAAACAAATATGGTCGAACTGAAAAAATAATTGCAAATCAAGTTCTAATTAATTGAACGAAAAATAAAAACACAGGTCGCTTATAAATCTCTTCTAAAAAATCATGTCAGCAAGTTTCATGTTTTTTATTTTTAAAAATGAGTCTGAAAATGTGTCAGAAAATTTCAAGTTGTTGTGTGGAGAAAAATATTTTTTTTAATACCGACTTAATATGATTCTGATAAAACGAGCTCTTACAGAAAAATGAAATTAAAAATTTGTCTAAAGCGGTCAGATAAAATTGTTAAATTGGGTTTATCTCTAATTTTGATTTAGTTTTTGTTGGTAAAATTAGTACTTAACTTCCAAATCTACCTCCGCCTGTCGACCGAGCCGGCAGAGATTTTTTCACTACTGGAACATATCATTTTGTATTATTATAGCAGACCGCAAAATATATGGTCCTCAGCCTCAGGTGCCTGCCTTTGCGATAATCTTAAGAAAGATTAACTTTCATATTGGTGCTCAGATTGATAAAATAAGCCAAATTTATCTTTTTTTGTAATTTTTTATGTGAAATGTTTATTTTTTTTCCCCGTGAATTAAACTTTTAGTGACTTATATTGTTGCCGATTTGCCTACCGATATCCAAAAGCAATGGACCATTTTCGTAAGGTTTGAGTGTTATAATTTAGGTCATAGTTTTTATCGGGTCATAATTGTTAATAATATATCAATAAAAGTGAAGTGAAGCTTAGAATCAAACCAAAACAAAACAATTTTATTTAATGTCCATAAAAACTTTAAATAGCTGAAATATTTACTTTAAACTTAGCAAGTATTATGGAATTACAACAAAACATACTTGAATTTATAAACACGGACAACATCCGAGTACAAAAAAGTTTATTCAATGAAATAGTCTAACTTGAATTATTATTTAATTTTAAAATAAAACGTAGATCATACTTGAATTTAAAACTATTTTTGCATGAAAAAACAATTTTTCCGCTTAAAAGCAATACTGGGCCTGATTATGCAAAGGAAAGTGAAGCTCGAGCTTCTCCTCTAAAATTTAAAAAGGGCCTCTAATTCGTCTAATTCCCATTTTCATTTTTTTTTCTTTTTTGCGGGGAAAGTTTGCTTAATGCAAGATAATATCCACACTCTACTTCAAGAAACTTATTTAACTGAGAAATATGAATGTGATCAGTAGGCTGTTAATGAATCCTATAGCATCCCAATGTGCTGGTTAGAAACCAACCAGGGAATTTAAGCACACATCAACTATTATGTACTAAATATATCTCAAGTATATACAAGGAACATAAAAATGTTGTTTAATGAAATACAGTGAAACTTTCATTTAACGAAGTCTCACTTAAACACTTCGTTATGAAGAAAATTCGGTAAATAGAAATCAACTCAAGATCATGAAATTTGTATAATAAAATGCACATGCATAAATTGAAAAATGCACCTAAAATGGAAATATTGGAAAAATATATTTTAATTCGGGCATTAACTTTATCTTATGCAATGTAGACATATGAGAAAAATTTAATTAGAATAATGTCTAAAAAAAAAAAACAATAAAGAGAGGTAAACAAAAACTGAAGCGTAGCGTAACTTTTCTCTTTTTTCTCATTATTTGACTTCCTTATCTTAAAAAAAGTCTGTAATATTACTTTGTACAGGTTCCTTATAAGGAATACACTGTTCATAAAAGTTCACATTTTTGTAAGTACCCGAACAATACATCTGTAACATTCGCGTGAAACTGGAATCCCCTTCTTATTGTATCGAAGGCTTTTAGCATCTCTTCTTTTGAATAGAAATGATTAAATAAATAAAAAATTTCATTTTCATACAATCCGCTGATATAAATTCATACATCCATCGTAACAGCAATCTCTCCGTTTGAATGTTGTACACGCACGGAAGTGGAGTAAACTTTGTTATATAGAATATATTTTTCGTAATAGGAAGATTAATTTGCACGTTAATGGTGTTCAAAGTCAAGGTTCAGCAGAAAATTTCGTTAAGTTGAAAATTTCGTTAAGTAGAAAACTTCGTTAAATAGGGAAGTTCCACTGTATATGTGAACTCGGCTAAGCCACTGCCGGGAATAATATTAGTCGCAGTGATGAGTTTTCATGTATGCAATCTTTAACCAAGTGAAAAGCGCCACCAAAATGACAAGTGTGCTTCTTCAGAGGTTAATCAGACCCCGCACGTTCTAGTTCTAATGCTTACCGATGAGGTGAAGAACAACAATCGAACTTTTGACTACAGAAATAAAATTTTGAAATTTTTACTCCCCGCCCTCTCCTCTATTTTTCATTACAAAACAAAACAAAACAAAACAAAACAACAACAACAAAAAAAAAATGCAATTTAACAAATTACAACGACCATTTGGAAAATGATTTTTTCAAAGACTAAAATTTAAGACAAAAAATCGCACGGAGTTGATCATGCATTACGTACGCCATGAATTAAACATTAATAATGTTATTACACGTAAAAATTCCAAGGGACAGAAATCGCCTGCAACTCGTACGTAATATCCACCTGAAACTTATGTATTATCCAAGCATTTCATTGGCTGTTCGAGAAAAGACTTTTCCATCGTCAGATTTCCAAGAAATCTGACGGCAAATTTTAAATGAAATTTATTTCTTAAACTTCTAAACATCCCACACTATTACTTTTTACACCGTCGGATAGAGAAAAAAATGCACTTTTAAATGCAATTTGTTTGAAAGCTGTATCTCAATTTGTTTCTGAGTTATTAATTTTTTTTGTAGTTTTTATTACTTTTTTGTCATAGTGGCAACAGAAGTAATCATCTCTGTTGAAAGTAAAGGAAAATACATATTACTGTATAGACCAATCAGAAAACGAATAAAATGCGGATTAAACCAATAAAAACCTTCAGATATGCTTTTGATTTCCTACCCTGAGGAGAACAATAACCATTTTTCCAAATGGTTAATAAAAACATGAATAGTATTTAAACAATAGTTGACACACATTATACCTACACATTATGGGCCTATGGGGCCTGAGCCCACTCAATAGTTTGCTCTTAGCTGACCCAATTTCCTTTATTCTATTTTGTTACTTGTTTATTTTTTAATCACTGGAAAAATAATTCTTCCATTGAAAATCATTTTGTTTGAAAACACAGTAAGGACAGTAGCAGTAAGAGACCATAACCCAACCCATTTAACCAAACTCAAATAATCCAGTTAAAATATTGCTGTCTCTATGATAGATATGGTAATGAATGGTTACAATGCATAAACGTACTTCGCAAAGAAATTCTCTGTGAATACATTCAGACTCATCCTTTTTATGTGTTATAGTCCATCTTTATAGTCTAAACTAGCAAATAAATCCGTACAAAAGCTGTAATGCTGTTTTCAAATAGAGATTGGCTATTTTCTGGTATGTTTCCGAATTTATTTTTCATCCTAAATGCAAGAAAATCGCAGGTGTTCAAAAACCGAGAAATCAAATAGTTTCCATATTTTTTATAAGATTAAATGATTTTCAGAACATGCTGTCAAGAACTTTTAAACTGATTTTTGACGCGCGTCATTTTTTAGTCCTTTGAGTTTTAGTTTGTGGTCATATTCATAGCAAAATAGTAAATATTAGAGTCCATAAAATGAAGACCTCATATGAGAACATAATTTAATAAAATCACATTATATTCTATTTAAAATTTAAACAAATTCTAACTTCACTTTCGTAACTTTCCCATCTATCTCCTTATATTCAAAGAAAACAAAATGCCCATGTCATCTTACCATAAAATGGTTGAGCCCACCCAATGTTTTTCAAAAGTTGGCGCCACTGGACTACCACTATAGGTATGATTGGAAAACATGCCAAATGAATACATTTTAATTTGCAAAGGACCTCAAAAACCAGTTGTACCCAGAGCCCCGATTGCATTAAAACAGTTTTGTACCAACAGACGCAGCAATACTTCTTTTCATTATTAATATTTTATAAACGTTTTATATCAGTTTAGATTTTTCATTATTTTTGAAAAGCTTTTCGAAGTCGATAACTGATTTTCATTTGTCATTAAACACGTTTTCTGTTTGACACAAGTAATTAATATGGATTGAAATTTACACGCTCTTCGAAAGACAAATAGCAGCTGCGATTTTTCTGAAAACAAACCAAAGAAACATTTCCAACATTTCAGGCGCAGTAAAACTTGTAGAATGTAGATTAATAACTGTCATCACCAGATTGTAAGAACGTGACGATCATATTAAATGTTTGTCTCCTCTGGATGTGACGTTCCCGTTATAAATCTGATAGAATGGCTAATTGAAATAGTAAGGAAAAAATTACGTTCTGCATGGAATGTGATACAATTTAAAAGCTACCAAACCCCCTCATCCCGATGTAATAATTATGATTTTCTGGATTTATTTTGTTGCATTAGACGTTGGATTAAGCTTATGGGCTGATTTTGCAGTTAACTTTCACATTTTTGCATCGAAAAAGCTTTTTTTCTAAACGTAAGATAGTTGGAAAGTGTTTATGACTTCAGTTCGTCTGTCTGTACAGCAGAGGAAAAAAAATCATTCGAACGTGCCACAATTTCCCAAAGCGCTGATTAAAACTCGGAAATAAAAGTTTTAACTCTTTTCTCCCACAACTGCGCATAATTATAGATTAATGTCCTTAGAATATGAATAGCTCATACCCATCGCGTAGGATAAATGCAAAATGGTCTATTTTAGTTCGTATTTTCGTGCTGCTGAATATCTAGAAAATGTACGGTTTTCACTGCTACACCAAAAATTAATCCTTTTTCACGATTCTTTTGGCGTTTTACACTGAAAAAAATGGATACTCAAAATTGATAAAAAAAAAAAAGTACTCAATCTTAAATGCGTCACATACTCAAAATAGCTCCGATCCAAATGTACTCAAAATTAAGAAACACATGTACTCATTTTTAATTCCATGGTTGTGTTCAAATACGAATCGTTATGTACTATCCCCCTAAACCTAAAAATTAAAGAAATAATGTACTGACATTTATTTCCCGTTCAACGTTATTAACAAGAAACGTTTAATTGATTATTTATGAAAAAAATAGCAAAATTATTAACAAGATACCGAAATCGGATATTTTTATGGCAAGAGCATTATTTCCAAGCACTTTTAAATAACTTTAAAATACTGTGCATAATTTAATAGTTACATTAATAAATATCATTTATGCTGCCATAAATGAAATAAACCACTACAGGGTACAGAATTATCGGTTTGTTTGTTTTTAATAAAATGTGATGTTTCAAAATTGAGAAAGCATAGGCTCATTTTTGATCCAAAAACACTCAATTTGATATGAGTACATCGAATTACTCATTTTTGAGTACTTCATTTTTTTCAGTGTATGATTAATTAGATTTTGTACGGTTTTCGCTCACGTAGAATGCCAGTTTTGAGATTAGGAATGCAAATTTTACATTAATTAATTATTTTATTTATTTATTTTACATAATTTATCTAACTAATTGTGCAACTTCCATCAAAATCCGTTCAGTAGAGCTTTTTAAAAAAGATAATTTTCATAATAGGGTTGGTTCTCTAAATTATAGAGCTTTCTCCCATAGGGATGGAAGGAAATTATCTTTCATAATCGAGTTAACCAAATTATAGAACTTTCTCCCATAACTCTGTTACTAAGCAACGTAGAGTAGAACGATGTTTTATACACTAAAACCTTCCTCCAAAAATTACCTAACTGACAATGTAAATCCCATAAAACTTCGTTTCGAAGAACGTGAGTTATACACGTTCGGAATAAAATCTCCGTTTGCCACTTCATACATAAGTAGATTGTGTTTTAGGAAAAATACATTTGTTACCAGTATGTTTTAACAGAAATCTTCGTCTTGTTTAATTGCAGAATTCCTACAATTATATAAGCCGAAGATTTCTATTAAGGAATAAAAAAAAAAGAAAGAATAAAAGCTGGAGCCATGCATGTAGCGCCCTAGAAGTCCCGTCACGAACCGCCACTTATTCTAATATACGAGGGAGTATCAATAAGTTTTTGCCCTCACATAGAAATAATTGAGTGAAATTTATGAAATTGCTACATTGTATATTAATGATGTGAATTATCACACTGCTAACAAAGCGTAAACCAACTTAGTGAAAAATGTCCAAGCCGGGAATCGAACCCGGGTCCCTGGAATAGATCTCCAGTGCTCTACCACTAAACCACAAGGACGATGTCCAGCTTGGCATTTCTCACTTATATAAGTCGGTAAGGCTGCTACCGCAGCACAAGATGGAGAAGTCTTCATGAGCACACATTCTAGCGGCGTAACATGAGACGCAAATAAACCCAGCATCGGTGAATATACACTTTAAATTAATTTTTCAACTACATTTCAGCAGTGAAATTACGCTTGAAATTATTGAATATTAATGATGTGAATTATCACACTGCTAACATGTTACGCCGCTAGAATGTGTGCTCATGAAGGCTTCTCCATCTTGCGCTGCGGTAGCAGCCTTAGTGACTTATATAAGTGAGAAATGCCAAGCTGGACATCGTCCTTGTGGTTTAGTGGTAGAGCACTGGAGATCTATTCCAGTGACCCGGGTTCGATTCCCGGCTTGGACATTTTTCACTAAGTTGGTTTACGCTTTGTTAGCAGTGTGATAATTCACATCATTAATATTCAATAATTGCAAGCGTAATTTCACTGCTGAAATGTAGTTGAAAAATTAATTAAAATTGCTACATTGTATTAGTCCTTTTCTATATAGTCACCGTGCACAGTAACGCATTTCTGAAAACGGTATTTTAAAGAGAGGGGGGGGGGTGTATTTCAGGAGGCGCGATAGTAGACCCAAAGGGGAGCATTTTTCTAACTTTTGTCGACCCCTCACCCCCCCCCCCCCCCCCCCAGCATGTGACATATTGTTGGAAAAAGGCCTGTGACCATTTATTCATGTTATGCACTCCCGAGCTGCTCCTCCCAAGGGTATGAATGATGTCCGCAAAATTTAGAAAAGTGCCCCCGCAGGTCAAATTTGGGGGAGGGGGGAGGGAGGTGCATAGCATGAATAAGGCTGCGCATGCACCATCCTTCTAACTGTTATCAGTGTCGGCTTCGTTTTTTGTGGCCACGCGGTGTCTTTGATTTTTAACGACTTTAGCAGGAAAGGGACTGATGTCCGGCAAAAGAGGAAACCTTTCCTTCAAGCAGAGTCGGTCTCCTTATCTCCTGACCCACTGTTGATTCCCCTCATTCTTTTGTGAATAAACCGCAGATGGGTTTAGAATAAAAGATTTTCCAAGAAAACTAGAGAAGTAGGCAAAATACGCGTCTGTACGCACCCTAAGTGGTCACAGGCCTTTCCAACAATATGTCACATGGGGAGGGGCAGCGGCAAAAGTTAGAAAAATGCCCCCTTTGGGTCTACTATCGCGCTTCCTGAATATATCCTTTCTATCTCTTTGAAATACCGTTTGCAGAAAATGTTACTGTGCACGGTGACTATATAGAAAAGGACTAATACAATATGGCAGAAATTTCGCTCAATTATTTCTATGTGAGGGCAAAAACTTATTGATACACCCTCGTACTAAGTATCCAAAGGGAAAGAGAAAAGTTTTATAATATTTGAAAAATCAAGCCCAGGAAATGAAATGAATACCAGATAAATCTCATTCTGAATACTCTGGTAGGAATAAGAGGCCGTATCCCAATATCTTACGTTGACAAAGGGAAAAGTGACAAATGATTTCGTTACGACTTTGTATGTTTATACATAAAAACTAGTCGGATGTGACAACCCCAAAACTTTCTTCTATCTCATACATGTTAATACTTCCTGAAAAATGCAGCATAGCAGCGCCACCGGTTAGGTGATTTACACCCCAAAACTAAACAGCACTAATTTATATCAGGAACTAACTGAATCTGATGTTTGATGAAAATTTGTGCATTAGTACTTGAGATAGAGCTATTGCGATAATCATGAATAATGCAGCATAGCAGCGCCACCTGCAAGGTGATTTACACCAAAAATAATAATCAGCAAATTATATCAAGGACTAACTGAATCTGAAGTTTTATGAAAATCCAAAAAATAATCAGCATGTTACACCAAAATTACTCTATGTACATTTTAATTACCATTTGCATACCAATTACATTAAAATTTACACCAAAAAGTAATCAGCACCAAATTATATCAAGGACTAACAGAATCTGAAGTTTTATGAAAATCCGTGTATTAGTTCTTGAGTTATAGCAGAAATCGTGAAAAATGCAGCATAGCAACGCTACCTGTTGGGCGATTTACACCAGAAACTAAACAACACCAATTTATATCAGGGACTGACTGATCTGAAGTTGGATGAAAATTCGTGCAGTATTTCTTGAGATAGAGCTATTGCGATATTCATGAATAATGCAGCATAGCCGCAGCACTTGTTGGGCGATTTACACCAAAAAGTAATCATCGACAAATTATATCAAGAACTAACTGAATCTTAAGTTTTGTGAAAATCCTTGCATTAGTTCTTGCAAGGAGAGTTATGTGTGATGTCAGCTATTGCGAAGATCGTGAAAAATGCAGCATAGAAGCTCCACCCGTTGAGCGATTTACACCAAAAATTTAATCAGCACCAATTTATATCAACTACTGAATTTACAGTTTTATTAAATTCCGCTCATTAGTTCTCAGATAGAGCGCCCACAAAATTTGTGTCACATACAGACAGGCAGAGTCACAGACTCAAAGACAGACATTTTGTAAAAACATGTTTTTCGGGATGTCTGACCCCTAAAACGTGTAAACCCGTCGACGAATCCAATACTTTCTTCTTGTAAAGGTAGAAGAAAATAAATGTATGCTGTATATTATAGTTAAATTGTGTTTTTATTTTTTCAAATCTAACTCAAGGGTTAACAACAACTCAACCGCGGACCAAAGATCTAGAGGTAATTTTGCCTTCGCCTTATTTAACCGTAGAAAATTAATTAAATAAGGTGAAGACTACTGTTATTAGTAGTAGTTCTACTTGAAAGTACTTGTAGTTCTACTAAAAAACCATGAAAATCCTTTTCAAAATTGAGCCCCACCAGGGGCCGAGAGGTTCTGCTCTCGAAGCTGGTAGACGGGAGGTGCTGGGTTCGATCCCAATCGCGCCCGTCGGCCTAATCGTTCGGAGTTTTCGTGGTTTTCTTCGAGCCTTGGATTTCCAAGCGTTAATACGGGTTAGGTTCCCTTAGAAAGACCCCCACGAAGGGCACTCCCCCCGGGCCTATATCCCTCGAGCAGATAATTGGCCGTCAAAAATCATCCAACCTTTTCAAAATTTTTTAGTAAAATATTTTTTATTTTATTTCTTTTAAGCCAAAATGAAAATCGCTTCTTATTATTCTCAAATGGAGTCAGTTACACAATTTTATAAAGTTTTCTGTTTACATAAAATAGATTTTTAGAAAAGTGTACCGAAGCATCAAAAATCCACTTTTTTCGAAAATGCAAAAAAAAAAAAAAAAAAAAAAAAAAAAAAAAAAAACTATATACACACACCCACAATGCTTAAATATATTATTTTAAAACCTTCCAGCATCATAATCATATTGATTTAACATTTCATCCTCAACCTTTTTTTTCTGTTTTATCAACTTATAATTCAATACAAAACTCGAAAATTTGAACCAATTTATATTCCATGTGCCCTTAACTGACTTCATCCGTTATTTCATGAAATAACTACATATTTTATTAAAGAATCCAATTACTAGAGATCGACCGAAAATTCGGTTTCGTTTTCGTCTTAGGCCCAAAGTCTGAGTTTCGGCGAAAATGCTGTCGAAAATTCAGCCGGACCGAAACTATCTGTATTCCAAAAATCCTTCGGAAATTTTCACCAATACTCATTGATTTGAGCTGTATCGTCTCAAATAAGACACCCTTTATTTATTGCTATGGACTTCACTGTTTATAATTATCAGTCGTGACTCACTCAAGACGTGAGTGCAAATTATAAAGCAAGCAATGTCTATAGGATTAAACTTTGAAGACACTTTTCACGTGCTCAATAAAGCACGAAGTGTTTCGAATACTCTTTGAGAAAGTTATAATGTAACAGAATAACAGATGATCATTTAAAAAAATCATTATAAAAGATAAATCGAGGTATGGTATACCTAATACATTTTGTAATTAGATGAAATTCGTAAAATTAAAAAATCATTCTGTGTCGTAGATGAAATAATTACATTTTATTTTATATGAAAATAAAAAGTTTTGGTCAGAGGCATAGAGAGTCAACTTGGGCCACACGTATAATTACAGGTATAATGAATTAATAATTCTGTATACAGGGTCATCGAAAAATAATGCCTAGATTTAAAAAAATCATAACATCGAAACCTTTTATGTTAAATGAGTAATTTTTTCACTACACAATAACTGGTGAACGCAAGTTTGGTTTTATTTCACCAGAATTTGTTTGCGTGTCTGTCTTTTGCGCGGATTAGTTGCGCAGTCGTCAAGGTCAGCCGACGCGCCAGGCTGCAGCTGCTCAGTACAGGGTTTTTTTCTTCGAAAAAGGAAGGTCCAATAACCTTGTCATGAAATAACCAGCATACCAAATCACGCACTGTGCTTTTTGTTGCACGGTCAACATTGTACTGAGTAGCTGCTGTCTGGCGCGTCGGCTGACCTTGACGACTGCGCAACTAATCCGCGCAAAAGACAGACACGGAAACGAATTCTGGTGAACTAAAACCAAACTTGCGTTCACCAGTTATAGTGTAGTGAAAGAATTTAACATAAAAATTTAACATTTAACATAAAAAGTTTCGATGTTATGATTTTTTTAAATCTAGGCATTATTTTTCGATGACCCTGTAGTTATGTATGTATTAATTAATTTTATAAAAAATTGGACATTTTCATTTCCGCTTTCGTTTTCGGCCGAAAACAGGAAGATTACCGAATTTCGGTTTCGGTTCCAGTTTCGGTCGATCATTACCAATAATTACATACTTTAATGGTAACAACATATACGCTTCAAAATCTCTTTACATTCCATGTTAAAACTAGCATAAGGTTATTTTAAAACTGTGGGGTTCCTGAATTCGTGTTGAACCGATACAATCTTCCACATAACGAACTTCCACATTCTTTCTATAAATATTCTTAAAATTCAGCTGCTTGGAACTTTTTTTTCTTAGAGGGTGGCAAAAGGGGAGCGTTTGCGTTTTATTCCTTCTGCAGCAGCAGATGACCTTGAAATACATAAAGAGGAAAGATGGGGGGGGGGGGGGGTTGTAAAATACCAGAAAAAAAAATTTAACGGAAGGACGATATTTTTTAGAATTTTTTTTTAACCATCCACTTTATACTGTTCTAGGTCGCTGGTAACAACCATCCAGTTTTGTAACCGCAGCATGCATTTGCAAGTAAGTAACTTGAATGAAAAGATGGTATTTTCTGAATTTCGTTTAGGGGTGAGGAATTCTGAACTTCCCCTCCGATGAAGTACGCACAAATGATTCAGAGGAGTTGATCGACACCTAAGATCTAAAAATTAAGAGACGGAAAATGCATAAGGACACACCTATTAAAAATTAAAGGAGTCGATTCTCAACCCTTAAGACTGTTAGTCAGTCAATTTCCAAATTCTCCTCGCTTATGTTAAACCTATGGGCGTAGAATACGTCGTATATTTAAAATATCTCCCCAGGAAACTAATATTTTTATTTTATTTTTATTTATTTATTTTTTTTGTGTGTGTACTCTTCCTAAAAGATGTCTTTATCTTTCTTACTTCTCAAAATAATTCTTAAATCTACACTTAATTTAATCCTAATCCTAATACAGTAAAACCCCGATAATTCGGATTAATTGGGACCAGACCCAATCCGGATTATCGAAATTCTGGATTATCCGGAGAATGAGAAAAAATGAAATAAAATAAAACATACTTACAGAAAATCACCTTTATATTAAACATATTGAATATTTTACAGACAGTAAAAAATGTTTACTTTGTAATTATAAAGCTTGCAATCTTCTGCTGTGCCAGTTTTGTATACTTTTTGCGGCCACACGGTCACGCATCCGCTTGAAGCATAAGCAGTTCGTTGGGTGTAGTCTCCACCTGACATTCAAAAGAAACCATTAATTGTTCTAAAAGAGATGTTGCTTCATTATGGCTAATAACTTTTGGTTGATCATCATTGATAATGATGTTTTCATCTGTATCATTTTCATTTTCTTCAGTTGTGCACAAAGCGATTATTTCGTCATCTATAGGTGAGGCGTAACCTCCATTATTTTCTGCTTCTAACCAATTGCTAATGTCGCTGATATCAACATCTGAGCAACCATCAACTTTTTTTAACATGCTCACAAAATCTTCAGGTGTAATTTCTCTTTCATTCTCGCTTATTCTTCCTTCTGTTTCAAGAAGTCACAATTTGCAGGTCATAAATTCTTCAACGACTTTCGGAGAGTACTCTCAGCATCCTGATCCCAAGATTCAGCAATCATATATAGATTACTTTCTTGATATTGATTGATTTGAGAATCTCTACCACTCCATGTTCTCCATCATCTTCTAAAAGTTCATTCAGCATTTGTCGTTTATAAACTTTCTTAATGTTCTGAAGAACTCCTTGATCCATTGGCTGTACCAGCGCTGTCACATTAGGTGGTAAAAACTTTACCGTTATGTTTCCTTTTGTCAGTTCACTTTCTTCAGGATGTGTCGGGACATTATCAATTAGGAGGACAGCTTTGATGGGTAAGTTGCACGATTTTAAATATTTTGTAACACCCGGAACCATAAAATTGCCAAACTTGAAGTGATACATTGTTGTTTCTTTGAAGGATAACATCAAAGAATTTAAATAAGAATGCTTAAAGTATTCTTCTAAAGATTTCACAAAAGACTTTTTTATTCAGAATACGTGGATGAAATAAATGAATGTTATGGAAATTTGCCGATCGCGTCTCAAATTTGAAAAAAAAAAAATCGACCAGACCAATCTGGCTTATCCGGAGACCCGAATTAACGGGGTCCGAATTAGCGGGGTTCCACTGTAATATTATAAATATGAAAGTGTATGTGAAGGTTTGAGTCAAGTGACCGTCAAAACGGGTGAATTAATGCCGTTGTATCTTTACATATATAGATGGATTATAACCCAGAAATGGACATGGGCAAGGTTTTATTTATTTTATTTAAATATTTTTCTGTAATCAAAAAAATTATTATTTTCATAGAAAATCAACTGACATTTTTCCTATAAAATTTATCAATCTTTCTTTATCGTTGCCAAAAAATCAATACCTGGAATAATAATTTCTCCTGAACAATTAATTTTCAACTGAACGATTTTCACATGAAAAAAAAGGAAAATTAAGTTAATTAAAAAAGAATTTTCAAAAATTTAATTTGGCGTCATATTGCAAATATAGCGAAAATTTTCAATTATTTCATCATATTACAAGGTGTATGAATATGAGTAAGTGCAGAAAGCAGGCGAATATGACGTCATATGTGGAAATTAAAACGAATATGAGTTGTAACTTTTCAAGTGGGCGAAAAATGTCCAGGCCAGGATTCGAACCAGGGATCTCTTGACTGAAGCTGCCAATGCTCTGCCAATTGAGCTGTCCCGGACGAATGTGGAGGACCTAATTCACCCAACTAACCTTATTCATCATAGCATCTGGTCTGATATATGAATCAGCTCGACAGAATGAATCACAGTTAATGGAACTCTAGAAAACGCTGGATACGTAATTACACTAGACTCATTTTAACACAATTCTTCTAATTTGTAAATAAATCATATGAGTTGTAACTTTCCAACTGGGAGAAAAACGTCCACGATCTCAAGTGCACTGTAATTGTCTCAGTGATCCATATGTAGCGTGAGCTACATTCCAAATTTCGAAGTGTCTAGGTGATTGTTGCTTGAATGAAATTGAACAATGAAAATATTTTACCAATATCTCCAACAGACATACTGATACTTTTATTTCTGTGAAATGTGATAACGTCGCAAGAGTTGCTAGGAATAGCCACGATCTGCATCCAAGCAAGTCACCTAGACACTTCGTAATTTGGAATGCACTTCGAGGTACAGTCGTAAAAAAAAGTAAACATCCCCTACTAACTCTGGAATTATTTATAATAGAAAAAAGTTACTGATAGCAATGGATTGGAAATAAAGTCTACTTTTAAATGATGTATATAAAATTTGCTTAGGGGGCCATCTACAAATCAAAACCAGACCAAGCTTTGTTTTTTTCAATGGCAACATTCAGTTTTGACAATTTATTTTAAATCTTCGGCTCAAACTATGACTATAAACGAAATTTCTAGTCATTTGAATGATAAGTTTTTTTTAATTATAAACATTCAAAATTTAAAGCTTCTAATGTTAAATTACAATTTCATATTTTTATTAATATCTCCTGAAATTTCGATCTTACTGTGATAATTCTGTGTGTAGTTTTAATACTAAAAAATTCAAACATAAATATATTGAATTTGTAATTAAAAAAAATTATATGTATTATGAATTATGAAATTAATATTCGAAAATAATATGAATTGCAATCTACAATTTTTTTTGATAGATTTATATTTATTACGTCTTGCTTTATGCGAATTCTCAATTTCAAATTTTTCTTTCTAGTAGTTTTATTAGTATTTTATTAGTATTTTATTAGTTTTATTAGTCTAGTAGTTTTATTTTATTTTTTCAAATTATCATTAAAAAACGTCAAAATGGTGGTTTAAGATGTGCAGAAAAGTATAATTTGGAAAAATATATTTTACTCATTTTATTGAAATATTTGGGCTGACAATAGTCGAAACATATTAACCTTTAACTGATGTCACAGAAATTGTCACATAACTAGTGTGAAGCGGTCTGTGAGACCGCTACATCGAAAGATGCATAAAAGGCACGATTAACTCATAGGATAGTTTTTTTTTTGTGCTAAACTTTTTGTACAGGATTGTTATAATTAAAATTCACCTATTCAAAAGCCTCTGGTGATAGTACTAAAATTCCAAACGGAAAAAAATTCGGTAGTGTTTGTAGTTAAACTGAAAATTGCAAGTTAAACTACAAAAATTGATAAAAGCCGCGGTCTGAGAGACCGGTAACATCAGTTCAAGGTTAAGCAAGTGAAATGGTCCTATTGGCAAGAAATAATACATGAATAGAAGTGACATAGTCATTCTGTGGCATTTCAACAATCGAATACCGAACTTCAATTTGGATACAGCCCCTAAAATAGGCTCATTTTAAAATAATTATTTTATCGGAAACTAATTGTACGAATTTCATTAAAATTCGGATTTAGACAAAGGGAGGGAGAGGCAGTGGCGTAGCTACATATTCAGCGCCCTGGAGCAAGTAAAGATTGTGCGCCCTCTTGTCACTCAAAGAAGTTCTGCGTAATTTTGTTTTGAAGTTACATATATACATATATATATATATATAGTAACTAGCTGACCCGCCCGGCGCTGTCCGGGCTCGTTATAAGAACGCAAACAAAACTCAAGTTTGTATGATTTTATATATTCATAAAGTAGTTCAAATGATCTTGTTTTTAGGGATGGCCCACTGCCTTCGGCAGCGTCTAGTATATTCCCGAGAAACCTCTTTCTGAACGAACATGTGGCCTGGGTCCCCGCTACCAAAGGCAGTGGCAGTGTATGCCAGGAGTGTTCCGTACGCGCCGGAGGCAATCGAAATCCAAGATGAATGAGTAAACACCGTAGTAATCGAGCCCATAGAACCCGAGATAAGAATGCGAATCCTGGCGGTAGAACTATAATCTTTAAAACAATGGTAAGCTGAGTTGAATGGACCTATTTCCGTTGAAATAGAGCCCACAACAACCGAGAAAAGAATTAATGTTCGCCGTTAATGTTCGAAAATGGTGATAACAGAAGTTTAAGATAAACTTCTATAATGCAGAAAGTAGCTGAATAGTAAACTAAGCTTAATTATCCAATTAGCGTTGACATAGGGCACATTGAACTCGGAAAAGAATCTACAATTAAGGGTGTTCTCAAATCAAAAAGGGCAACTTTCTGACATAAGTTTTAATTTATTTTTGTTCGAAAATGCATGAAACTAGCTGGTGTTGTTGTTCAGAAACTATGTAATTGAGCTGTTTTTTCCATTTCTTTTTTGCAAATGCAATAGATCTTTCAGAAAATAATGTCAAAGTAGGCGTTTTGAACCGAATTTCCGCGCGAAGGGAGAAAGAGCACTCAAGAGCGGACGAAAAACGGGTTTGTCACGTGATCGAATTCGCTTATAACTCAATAGGTAATTGATTGATTAAAAAATGGAAAAAACAGTTCGATTCCAAATCGCTTATGGCCAGACTTTCCAATTTTATATCTTTCCGTTAAAAAATGAATTTGTAACTATGTCAAAACGTTTTTCGCTTGTTGAGCAGAGCAGTTAAGAACAGCCTTAATGTTCGAAAATGTTGGTAACTGAAGTCTAAGACAAACTTTCATAATACAGAAAGTAGCTGAGTCGTAGTCTAGGTTGAATGAACCAATTCCCGTTGAAATCGGGCCCCTAGAACCCGAAGAAAGAATGCACCCCGAAGCAGTGGAAGGTGCTTTTCGCCCCCACCCCCTGTAAATTTAACGAATTATCTTTAACATTAACGTGACATTTAATTTACGGATAAAATCCCATCCCCTCTAATGTTAACCACTTACCTTTAACGGTAGCGCGAATTTTAATTCACGGCTGTAGTGAGTAAACGTAAGTTGATGCCGAAAAAGAAGATTAATATCCGAAAAAGGCGGTAGCTGGAGTATAAAGAAATTTTTTAGTGGTTTATAAAGTAGCCGGAGGGCCCTAGAATTATGCTAAAGAAAAATTGCAAGACTATCGGATAATTTTTAAAGAAACTGCACCAAGGACCCTAAGAAGGCGATTAATATTCAAAATTGGTGGTAGCTGAAGTGCAAGTAATTTTTTTGTTATTCATGCAGTAGCTGGAGGACCTAAGAAGTTGTTAGGAAAAATCCTAGTGAATCGGGCCATTTTTAAGAGAACTATAATAGCCTACTGATAAGGATATAACTGATATAACTTCAACTGATATAAGGAGCCTACTAATAATTGAGAGCAAGGCCTAAGATGAAAACATGATAAAATACCCTAGTAGCGCTTTAGATTTTCAATTAGTCGAAATTAAGTATAG
This sequence comes from Maratus speciosus, assembly GCA_963932465.1. Classification (NCBI taxonomy): domain Eukaryota; kingdom Metazoa; phylum Arthropoda; class Arachnida; order Araneae; family Salticidae; genus Maratus; species Maratus speciosus. The sequence continues at coordinate 335,644,681 of OZ010800.1, forward strand.
GGTATAAGTATTAATCATTAGACATTTTTTATTTCAAAGAAGTGCTTAAAAAAGAGCTCTAGGGTCCCAATAAATATATGAAGGTGTTGGCTCGGGGAGAAAAGTCCGAGACTCTATTTTGAAGTTGAGAATGTGACACAATTAGTGGGTGAAAAATGCATGGTGCATAAAAAGTTACCCGTAGGGGGCCAGTGTCTTAACTGAAATGTAGAAACGAAAAAAATAAATAAATAAATGGAAGAAGAGCCCCAAAAACGAATGTCGGATTAAAAGGGGGCAATTTATTAACAATTTAGGGCACAGAAACTTCAAGCGGGCTCGTATCAAGCCCCAGGGGTTCAAAGTCTCAATTGGAATGTAGCTGGGCAAGGGCATTAAGAAGGCGATTAATATTCAAATTTGGTGGTAGCTGAAGTCTAAAAAAATTTTATATTGCTCATGTAGTAGCTAGATTTGATAAGATGTCACAAAAAAAAAAGTTAGTGAATCAGACCATTTTTAAGGGAGATATAATATGAGGTCCTAAAGGGGCCAACTGATAGTTGAGAGCAGGGCCCTAAGATGAAAACATGTTAAAAGGTTCTAGTACTTAGCGCTTTAGATCTCAATAAGTCGCAATTAAGCATAGGGTATGTATTAATCATTCGAATAAAATTTTAAAGAAGCGCGAAAAAAAGTGGGGGAAATTCTTAAAGAAGGGCACTAGGTGCCCAATAAAAGTATGTGGGTGCTGGCCCAGGGAGAGGAGTCCAAAATATGAGGGTGCTCGACCAGGGGGAGGAGCCCAAGTCTCAATTTTAAAGTTATGCCTTGAGAGGTTTACAATATTATGGTGTGAAAAACGCATGGCGCTCAAAAATTTCAAGGGGCCCAGAGTCTTAACTGGAATGTAGAAACGGAGAATAACTAAATGGGAAACGGGCCCCCAAAACGAAGAAGATCTGATAAAAGGGGGGGGGGGCAAGTTCTGAGCAATTCAGGGCATACAAACTGAAAGGTGCTCTGTTTGGGGGGGGGAGGTCATAAAAAATTAAAAATCTGATCTTCAGATGTATCAGGACCTGTCTTGCACTACCCTCACCCAAATTTTCAGACTTCTACGTGCAGTATATTTCGCTAGCCACCACACACAGAGCGAAACTTTCTTTTATTAGTATAGACTAGCTGACCCACCCGGTTTTGACCGGGCCCATGATAATATTCTTAAATGAACCTGAAATTTGTATGATTTTATTTCTTAAGGCTCTTCTTAAATCGAAAGGAACAATTTTACGGCATGCGTTTTAATTAATTTTTGCTCGAGAACGCATGAAACTGGCAGGTGTTGTTATTCAGAACTTTGTAATAAGAAAGCCGTTTTCCGTATTTTTTGTAAACACCATAGATCTTATAGAAAACACTGTCAAAGTTGGCGTTTTCAACGGAATTTCCAGACGAAAGCAAAAAAACCAGTCAACGAAGGGAAAAAATAGTCTTGTCATATATCTTTATCACGATTTTGTCTGAAATACGTGCTCGATGACTGCGTGAAAAATCGGTTTAGAAAATAAAAAATAAAAACAGTCCTGTTCTAACATATATACAAAATAGGTAACCGCCGTTCTGATTATCACATTTATAGACAATATTGAAACAGTCCCATTTCGATATTAAAATGCAATTTTTAACAAAAAAAAAAAGAATGTTTGAATTACATTTTCTTTGCCGAACAGTGGTGTAGTCGTAAAATAAACAGAGGGTATACGTTTTAAGCAGAGGGTATACCCTAGAGTGTATATACTATAAATTTCTTGAGAAACAGAGGGTATACGGTGTTCCTTAAAAAAATCCAGAAGGTATACGGCGTATACCCCCGTATACCCTCCACTACATCCCTGTTGCCGAAAATATTCTTTATAAATACTTTCGCACATCAAGCGCAAAAATCAATGTAATACACATTTATATAGGGGAAATTACTACCACAGCATTGTACGAAAACACGAAGCCTGCACATTTCAAACAAATACTTAATAAATGACAATAAAATACCTAATATATATATATATATAATTTTTTTTTTTTTTTTTTTTTTTAAGAGAGGCCATGCTCTCAGACAGGATAAAAATTCTTGGGGTAGACCATGTCGCTATTGGTCACAGAGAAAATTACAGAATATATACGTTAGGTTTTAAAAGATTTAAATGGTCCTCTGAAACAAAGAAACTTTTAGAAAAAAAAACAATCAATTCTTCTGGCCTTGCAAAAAGAAGTAAAAATCATTATTAAAAAATGCTTCAAAAAAGTGATCTTTTAAAAAAATATTAAATGATTTAAGACTTTTCCTATCTAATGTTTATAGAAAATTTTAAAACTATTAGTTTCACCTGAGGGAGGGAGCAGCTTTACATGGTTCAGGGCGCACCGACCCGCAGGTCGGTTTCCCGGCGGACCAGTCTGCCTTCTTTAATCCTAAAATTCAGCGATTAAATAAGGTTTAATGAGGAAAAATACTGCTACAAAAAGGTAGTATAATTTTGCATATGCTATAATCAAGCCCTAAGGAACACTGAATTTGGTACTTAACTTTTTCCCTCTTTTTAAATCTTATCGATTCTGCATTTGACATTTGCAATATTTTCAAAATCTCAAAAACAATACTCACAAAATTTAATGCTTCCCATCACCCCCCAACCCGACTAAATTTTGTCGCCATTGGCTGATGTGGAATATGTTTAAATCGAGCTCTTATTATTGCTCTGTATTGATGCATATTTAGTTTCCACGACAAAAAACCCTTCAAAATTTTCGTTTTCTTGGTTTTCGTCTGTAAAATGGTCAATAATTTTCTGCAACTTGTTAGGCTATTTTTTTACAAATCGTAAAATAATTATCATCGTAAAATTACTAGTGTTACATTGAACATATAGGTTTCTCAGCAGTGAATTCTTTGGCTACCATTATTTCTGTACAGTAATCATCATGATAAATTTCTAAAACATTTTAATAGAAATGTACCAGAAAAATTATATTTTGGGAAAAGTGTAGCCAGTAAAGTGACCGATGAGAGACCTGTTAAATAAGTTTGATTACTTTAAGATTTGAAAATCTTCAACACTCGTCTACCGAAAAGTTACAGAAAAAAATCAGGCATGCTGAAACGATGTTGGAGAAGTTACTTGAGGCTGCAATATGGTATGAATTAAAATTTCTTTAATAGAAGTCATTTCTTTCAACTGTGTATGAAAACATGCTTTAAATCGAAATAGTTGAGGTTAAACACAAGGCAATATATTTTAGGAATAAGCTGATTGTAACAAGATGTATCTATAATGATTAATAATATGATTAATAATGAAAAACATATGTAAATATTTTTAAATAAAAATTTCTTAATTAAGAAATTTTTATTTCGCTTTTTCTAATTTTGCGCCCTTAGGATTCGTGCGCCTGGAGCAGTTTGCTCCAACTGCTCCACGGTAGCTACGCCCCTGGGCAGAGGGGCATGTGCCCCGGGCACCAGAACGAAGGGACGTCAAATGAAGATTTTGTTTGTCAGTTTTTCTCACGTCTATGTTTAGCACGGTATTGTTAAAATCATCCTGTCTGAAGTTTGACAAAGCATAGAAGAATCTAAAGATGATATGGCATAAGGATCCTGTATAAAGCGGAATTTTTTTCGATTCCGTTTTCAAGATTTTAATCAATCAATATTTGACAAAGCCAGGGGTGATTCAGCTCACCATTTAGAGGGGGGTCATGGATTTCCTTTTTTTGGGTGGGAGGGGTCACATCTCGTTATGAGAATTTTTTCAACTGAAAGCTGTTCCCAAATCCAAACTAACTACTTTTCTGATACTTTCGCCAAGCCATTTTCATTCGTAAATACAAAAAAATTTGCATTAATATTCGTAAAAACATAAAATTTACCTATTTTGTTCAGATACCAAGAAATTAAAGACTTTCCCGTTTTCTTATAAAGGCAAAGATTCATTCAGAAAATGTTGTCAAAGTTAGCATTTTTAGCCAAGTTTTACGAGTTGACAGCCCCCTCATCCACGCAAAAAATGAACTATATCATTAGAAAACGAATGATTAAAATTTTATTATAACAACTTAGTATTTTATTTTATTATTTTTTTTCTTCAAAAAAAATTCTTTATTGGCGTTTTCCTCGCAACGAGGCAAATTAAAACCATTAATTATGACCAACTGGCGGTATTTTCTTTTAGACATCTTATAGCATATACATACATTGGTAAGCAAAGGGGAAGTTTACAAGCAAATACTCCTGACAACCAATCCATCATTTTCCTACTGTTATCCTACTAGTATTTTTTCTTAAAGTTGTGACCATCTTTTTATTATACCCTGTATACAGATGTGAATAGTACCTGGTACGAAATTTATGCATGCATACAAGAGGTAGGAAGTTTAGTACTTACACCTTCCGCATTATTCGTGAACAGTTTCTATGGATAGATACCCCCTCCCCCCCGCCAGAATGATGTTTGCCCCAGGGCCCTAGATTTCCGAAACTACACTAACCATATAAACTTTCGTAAAATTATTAAAGGTTAATTTTTCATTGTATTTTTAATAGGTCCTATGGAAAATTTGGGACAGAAGTTTGGTAAATGAGGCTCATTTTTGCAAACCCCTCTCCCCGCAATATAATCAGAAAAGCTTTTCCTTTTTGAAAGATGTTTTGACTGTTTCAATATAATTTAGCATCTGTGTTTATTGCCGCTGTGATTCATTTTTGTTTGAAGATTGTGTAAATGTGCGATACAATAGAGAAGAATCAGGTTTATGTAGCAAATTACGATGTTGTAGAACAACGAACTGCTTCTACTATTTTACATAAGAAACCCTCAGAGATATGCAGATAACACAAGGTATAGGAAATCCCATGTGTTTCTACAAACGGCTGATATTTCTTCTAAGTTCCATCTTTGGACGGTGAGATCAAATGAAAACGATCAATCCTAATACATCTTCGAATGTGGCACTTTTTCGGCAGCGAGAATAATACCGAGCCGGTCTGGTATTTCTTTCATGCACCGCAAAAGCGAAAGTAGTGAGAAATCTTCCCACGACCAGAAGAGAGCGGAGGGACGTGTGCAAAAAGTGGGCATGTACAAGGTCATCCTATCAGGTGACAGTTTACCGGTGACTTCACCGCGAAGTGTTTCTAGTGGATAAGGAATCACTATTGTTTTCTAGAATCACAGAAGATGAGACATGAGAGATCCTTGATTAGATTTTCCAGTCAAGTTTGAACTCTGGTGAGAGGAAGCTGCAGGTCTTTACCTGGACTGACAACATCGGTCTCTCGGTTTCGTTCATTTTCTCGGAGGCAAAGTCCGAGGGTAAAAGAGATTCATTTCATTCGGGAACAAAGCCGGATGGTCATATACTGAAACTAACTGTCAAAGCGGAGAGTGTTTCTGTACATGTTAGAAAAGACTTTTCTAAAACGTAGCTGAAATAAATTCAGAGACTCTATCATTTCATGAACTATTCATATAGTCTATTTGGGACTTGATCAACTGCTACAACTCATTTTTATTTATCAGTCCTTGCATCGACATATTATTTTGTTGTGTTTGTACGAGAATATTTAATCAAGAATCATATTTCGTTTTATGTTAATAAAACTTTCTTTTTTTAATTAAATGTTGTCATACGCCTTTGAAGATACATCCACCACGCTACCACGCTCTATCTGACGCTGTACAATGTACAGTCATAGAAAAAAAAATTAAACACCCCTACTAACTCTTCAACAAATTACTGTAGAAGAAAGTTATAGGTACCAAACGATTGGGAATACAGTCTACTTTCAAATGATGTATATAAAATTTGCTTAGGGGGCCATCTACATATCAAAACGAACCCAAACTTTGTTTTTTTTTTTCAATAGCAATCCCAAGTTCCTCACCATAAATAGATTATACACCCTTCAATTAGCCTAAATTCAAATTTTCATGAAATTCGTATGATTAGTTTCTGAGAAATTAATTATTTTAAAATGAGCCTAATTTAGGGGCTGTATACAAATTGAAGTTCGGTACTCGATTGTTGAAATGCTACAGAATGACTATGAGTAGATGAAAAGTGGGGCTCCGACCTCAGGAGGAGGTGTTGAGGTGCACGAGAGGAGGTGCAGGTGCAGGTGCAGGTGCAGGTGCAGGTGCAGGTGCAGCACCTCCCGTGCTCCTCCTCTCGTGCTACACCTCCCGTGCTCCTCCTCCTCTCGCGACTCTACTCTTGGAGGAGGGGTTAATGCGATAAGGATTTTTTTTAGATAAAAGCGGGAATTTTCGGGAGATTGATTTTTTGCTGTGTTATAGTACGAGGGTTATTTTTTTCGGTTACATAATTTTCGGGCGTTATTATTTTGAGTGTAGTATAGTATGAGGTTTAAATGAATAATTAATTAAAAAGTAATTAAAAATAATGAATGAAAAATATTAATTTAGAAATTTTAATGAGGGGACTTAGAATTTTTGAGTTTGAAATTTATTTTTATTCAGTTATAGTACGAGGGGGTATTTTTTTTACTGTCGGTTTACTAATTAGTAATTAAAAATAGCAATTAAAAATTTAATGAGAAAATATTTAATGAAGCGACTTAGAATTTTTCGAGCAATTTCATTTGTTAATTTAAGTATAGTATGATGTATAGTATAGTATGAATTAGTAAAAATGGAAATTAATTGAAAATATCAATTCATTAAAAAAGTAATTAAAAATAATTAATGAGAAAAATTAATTTAAAAATTTTAATGAGGAGACATAGAATTTTTAGGGGAGCAATTTTTAAGTGTGTTAGAGTTGTGGTGCTGCCATCTAGTAACGATTGATAGAATTTAGTTTCGGAATTGGTATTTTTACGAAAAGTTGTGAGGAGGATTGAACCTGCAAAATGTAATCGTGGTTGAATAATAGACCGTTACCTTATCGATTCAGCCACGATTACATAGCTTTGAAAGAAAATTTTAAGAAGTGTCTTTTTTCGAAAAATTAGGCTGATGACGTCACCCATTTTAGGAACCAATCACTGATTTTTTAGACATATGAGCGCCACCTATGATTATTATAAATTGATGCGAATGAAGTTTTTAATATTAGTCGATTAATTACTCCTGTTGAATGAGGTCGTTAACATGTCTAGTTTCCAAGATATTGCTGTTGTAGGAGCATCTGGGTTGATTAGAGAAGCGATGAATCTTATCCCTAAAGTGGAACCTGTTTCAGATGTTGAAATGAAACCCTCTTCATCAGAACTTTTAATTCAAGAAGAACCCCCTCTTGTTTGTGAAACTTGCAATAAATCGTTTCTGCGAAAGTTTGTGCTAAATAGACATGTGAAATCTCATCTTGAGAAAAAACCCTTTTGTTGTGATTTGTGCGAAAAAAGTTTCATTCAAAAGAGTGATTTACGACGACATATCAAGATTCATTCGAAAACGTGTGAGGTGTATAATGAAATATTCTCAAGGAAAGTGGACTTTTTAAAACATCAAAAAATGCATGAACCTAGTCAACGTAGGAGATATGTGAGAAAGATAACGAAACAACCAAAAGACGATCAACGAAGCGTGTTAATTAATCGCTTGTGTAATTTACTGCAGCGGGTGTGTGCTTCCTATGACTCATCTGTGACGTCATCTGTTTGAAAGAATGTGATTGGGTTTAATACCCGTCACTAACCTATATAAGTTTAATGTTTTCTACACATCATTTAGTTTACTGCTAAGTCTAGTGTTTGCTAGTCCAATGGATGAAAATTTGTTGAAAAGATCCCATGAAGAAATGTTGTCACCTTCCGAGTATCAACCTCTGCTGGACGAATCTAGATTTAATGTGGAAAGTGTTACGCTGTATCCTTACACTGACGAACCTTCATCGCCAATTAATTGTCATGATGAAGAAACTTTGTTTCCTGATTCCTGCTGTGAATCCGCTCAAGATATTATGAATGAATTTTTCATTGACTTTCAGAAATCTTCTACTACCCAAATGGATGAAGAGTCTATGCCTGATAGGCAAAATATGTTTAAAATCCCACCTGTGAATGATTGCAATTTTATTTTTCGAAAAGAACTTGGAAACTGTATTTTTTTAGGAGTTCAGTTACAGAATTCTGAATACTCTATTCAAATTAGAGAATTTTCGAGTGAAGGAATTGCAACTCAGAATGGAATCGATTTAGATATTCGCACCTGGTATGAATTTCAGTATAAAATATTTGCGTTTAATTTGAAATATACCAGCTCTTCGTTTATCGCCAATAACATTCTTTTAGTTTTGAATGAGGATAATTCCGTTATGTGGCTAAAAATGTTAAAAAATGAATCTCATATTCGATTAAACAATTATCAACTTGAACAATTGAAAGAAAAAGCCTATAAATTGAATAAGAAATTGATTCATCATATGTATGAAAAACATTTACCTGCTTTATTAAAACAAAAATGTCAACAAAGTTCTTCAGAAAACGAATTTGTTTTGTGGTCTAAACTAATTTATTGTATCGAGAATTCTATTTTAAATATATTTAATCAAATTTATGAATGTACTGGCTGTGTTTTTAGACATCCAAGTGTTAGTCTTCATTCCTGTTTTATGTTAAACAACTGTGAAAAATTTCAACAGTTAGGGGACATGATTTTAATGCTTGTGAATTTTGATGATGTTCTATCCATGTTTTTAAAGAATGTGGATTCTGTTAGCGATCAGTTTTTATGTAACCTGAATGTTGAAACTTTTAAAAGTGTATTGTTTAAATCGTTTTAATAAACTGATTTCATGTTATATTTGTGTCTTTATTTTTAAAAATGGTGTGTGTTTTTTCTAACAGAGGGGAATTAAAACAGATTTTTGAAAAAAGAATGAAATATAATTCGATTAAACAATTAAAAAAAGAAATAAATTAAAACAAGCTTACCTGAAACACGTACTACATCCTCGGTTATTTGACTAGAAATGAAAAATCTTACAAGTCCTTATCGATTGGGTTTCTCCAATCTAACCTCCTACGTCATCAATGTTATCATACATCATGTGATAGGGTTTCCCCAACGTGTGATACCCTACACCACGTGATAGGGTTTTTCCCAACACGAAATAATCCCTACGTCATGAGTGATATCATATATCATGTGATAGGGTTTCCCCATCACGTGATATCCCCTACGTCACTAGTGATAAGTGATGTCATTTAGCACGTGACTAGATGTAATCAGTTGATAAGATTAGATGATAAGAGCTTGTATATAACTGCGAGCAGATCTTCAGTGCTCATAATTTTCGTCAGAGTTTAGCTGTTCTAGTCTAGTTGGATATCTCGTGCTGCCTAGTGTCTTCAAAATGTCTTCCATTATTTATTCGGACAATGGACTAAACGTGGAGTATATTGGTGACTTTATCGAGAAAGCTCATGCTGACCGCTATTTGACGGAGCTGCGGACATTGCCTTTCTTCAGACCTACTTTCCGTATTTTTGGAAAGGATGTTAAGCCTAAACGTCTGATGTTAGGCTATGGTGATACCAACACAAGCTATGCCTTTAGCGGAACCAGTGTGCCCGGTAACCCTTGGACACCTCTCATGATTGAATTGCGAGACAAAGTGGAAAAAGAAACAGCGTGTACTTTCAATTATGTACTGTTCAATTTCTATCAAGACGGATCTACTTGTATTAGTCACCACAAAGATGACGAATCCTGCCTGAATGCTGTGTTTCCTATTACAGTACTTAGTTTTGGTGCTCAGAGAACTATTGAATTTAAGAGACCGAATGTGCCCTCTACATTTATAAAGTTGGGACATGGATCGTTGTACATCATGAGTCCTCCCAGCAATGAACTGTTCACCCATGGTATTGGGGCAGAGCCTCACATTAAAGATATACGGATTAGCCTTACTTTTCGACATTTAATTTTACATCCCCTTGATCTGAAGAAGCCAAGACTAGATTTCGCTACTCTTTCGAAGGATCCGGAACTGAATTTAGACTTGTTCACCCTTTCTGATGACGATGAATTTCCGCGCTGCTCTTCACCTAAACATATTTCGCCGATGAATAAAACTGATATTTCACATGAAGACGAGTGGTTTACTAAAAATTTTAAAGGAAGTTATTATTCGACTACTTGGAATCTAGAATGGTGTACTTTAGCTCAAATTCATATGGAAGAAAATTGTAACTTGAAACTTCACATTCGAAACTATAAAGAAGGTTCCCACGGAAAGCTTTTTCCAACGAAGAATGGCGTCGTGATGACTGCTACGACTTTTGATCATTTCCAGCAAAATGTGACAAAGTTTAATTTTTATTCTGTGAAAGAGTCTTCCATTTGTAATAATCAATTGATCTTGGCATTCTTAGATGAAGATTTTTGTCTACTTCAACAAATATTCAAAACGGATGAAAATAATTTTCATTTCAAACCCAACGGAATACGTTTATCACGAGATCAATTTTTGAAACTTACTGAATTTTGTTCTGAAATTACAGACTGTTTTATTGACATGCTTTTAACACGAGTGATTCCTGTTGCAGTCCTGCGGAAATCGCAAAAATGTATTCATTCTCACATAAATGCTGATTGTGCTAAGAAAATGTTTTTATCCTGCTTAAACCATGAAATAGAACAATCTGTGCATCGTGTTTTTTCATGCTACGGGTGTAAAATTAATCAACTTTCACAATTAGATCATTCTTGCTTAACAACTACTTTGTTGGAAAAATTTGAGATGTCTAAAGACAGTGCTTTATTGAATTTTAATATATTTCAATTCGTGAAGAATGTCACTTCAAACTGTGTCTGTCACTATACACATGCATTTTTTGCCAATTTAAAATCTGACTTTTATAAAAACTACTTAGAAACAATTTTTGTTAATACGCATGAAACATAATGTGTAAACAATTAGATTTAATAAAGTATTTGTTATTTTTCACTAAACAATTTCTCTGTTTTATTTAATTTTTCTTTCAGCTTGTTTATACTCTGCAATCTTCTTTTTAAATTTAAGAGAGAGAGAAAAGAAAATAATAATAATTTTGTGAGAAAGTATTTTGAATAATGCTTATTGAAGGACATGAATAAGATAATAATTTTGAATAATTTTTCTCTTTATGGGAAAAAAATATTAACACTTGTAATAACTGATTCCCTTTATGGGAAAAAATATTAACACTTGTAATAACTGATTCCCTTTATGGGAAAAAATTCAGATTTTCTAAGACAGAAAGAAAATATTTTAAACAACAAACGCAATTCATTTTAATATGTTTTTAGTTTTTTAAAAATCACTAAAAGAAAGTAATGAGTAAGTTTTAATATTAATGTAAGAGGTTTATTGAAACCTATATCACCATTGTGAAAAAAAAAAAAAAAATCTTAGTAAGAATAATTTAAGTGCAATGCTATTTCTATTAGAATTTTATAATAAATAGTTTTAGTATTGTTTAAGTGAATCACCCATTATCATTAATGAAAAAAAAACAGCTTAATTAGTCTTTCAACTCATTAAGACTTGTTTTGACGCTAAAATAGTTATTTTTTGACAATAAATATAGAAAAAAGACTGTATAGTTTGCAAATCAACATCTCATGTTTAACGCTTAATTGGGAGGGGGAAAAAGTAGGATTTTATTCTAAGTCTAACAATTAAAAATTCTTAATGAATACTATTTTTAATTTAGACTAATAAATTAGACATAGGTTTTTATTTATTCATTTCTATTCACAATTGGAGAAAATTTCGTATAAGTTCGTACCACCCGATGAATCATCGATGAGCGAGCGCTTGGAAAAACCCTTATCAGATAAGATAAGATAAGATGATTCACCTATCTTAGATATTAACAGACTGCATGCGATTTTGAACTCAGTTCATATTTTTCTTTTACTCGTGTAGCAGTAAATAATTTTTCTGAAGCTCGATATTTTGTACGCGTGGTAAAGTTATTAAGTGTGTGAAAAGTTATTTAGTGTGTGCCTACCTGGATTTAACAAGTCATACCTGGATTAAACTGAAGACATGAAAGCCTCGAATAAACCAAGTTCTTCAAGTTCTTTTTCTGATGATGATGTAAGTGAATAATTTTAATTTATTAAATGTGAAATTTTAATGACTTAGATTATTATTAGAGAAAAAATGTATTCTGTTTACTATAACTACTTTGAACAGAAATTAGCGAAAATGCTTTTAAAATAGGAAATTTTATATTTTTAAATTTATTTTTGAACTTTTAATATAAATGAATATATCTAAATATGTTTTAAGCAATCCTTATTTATTGAAACAATAGTATGTGAAACTTCTCTTAAAGAATTAAATTATTTATATGATATTTTTATATTTGTTTTTGGAAAATAAATCTAAATGAATATATCTAAATATGTTTTAAGCAATCCTTATTTATTGAAACTTCTCTTAAAGAATTAAATTATTTATATAATATTTTTATATTTGTTTTTGGAAAATAAATCTAAATGAATATATCTAAATATGTTTTAAGCAATCCTTATTTATTGAAACTTCTCTTAAAGAATTAAATTATTTATATGATATTTTTATATTTGTTTTTGTACAGTATATCTAAATGAATATATCTAAATATGTTTCAAGCGATCCTTATTTATTGAAACTTCTCTTAAAGAATTAAATTATTTATATGATATTTTTATATTTGTTTTTGGAAAATAAACCTAAATGAATTAAACTAAATATTTTTCAAGCGATCCTTATTTATTGAAATTTCTCTTAAAGAATTAAATTATTTACATGATATTTTTATATTTGTTTTTGGAAAATAAATCTAAATGAATATATCTAAATATGTTTTAAGCAATCCTTATTTATTGAAACTTCTCTTAAAGAATTAAATTATTTATATAATATTTTTATATTTGTTTTTGGAAAATAAATCTAAATGAATATATCTAAATATGTTTTAAGCAATCCTTATTTATTGAAACTTCTCTTAAAGAATTAAATTATTTATATAATATTTTTATAATGAAATACTTATTTGGATTCTCAATTTTTAAATTTGTTTTTGGAAAATGAATCTAAATGAATATATCTAAATATGTATTAAGCAATCCTTATTTATTGAAACTTCTCTTAAAGAATTAAATTATTTATATGATATTTTTATATTTGTTTTTGGAAAATAAATCTAAATGAATTAAACTAAATATTTTTCAAGCGATCCTTATTTATTGAAATTTCTCTTAAAGAATTAAATTATTTACATGATATTTTTAATTTTCTTGAAAAACTGTTAATTTAAAAAAGTAAATTGTTCTTCTGACATGTTATTATTTATGAGGAATGTTTTATTCAAATTTATTTTTGTTAAACATTTCCCTTTCCATGTGAATCCTAAAAAATTCTTAATGCAATGTAAATATTTAATTCGCGTGATTATTTAACTTTAATCAAAATATAAACAAATTCTATGTGAAATTTCTTAGAAACTGTTATTGATGAATCATCTGAAAAATTCTTAATGTTTTTATATCCTTTCCACAAATAATTTTCAGTTTCAAAACTTAAAATGATTATTTAAAATAAATCCTAAAGTGTATTTGCATGGGAATTAATTTTCATTTGATCTAACTTGCAATGTGTAGTTATTTCCCCTTTAAAAGAAAACTTCTAAATTTGTTTAACCTAACGTGTAATGAGTTGTTATTCTCCTCTTAAATGAAAACTTCTAAATGTGTTTATTGCTTTTTTCAATGAAAAGTTTAAAAAACATGTTTAATTTCAATGTATTAAAAAATAATTCTGAATAGTATTATTGATTAATTTAAGTGTACATTTATAAAAGCAGTGTATATACATTTTATCCGGGTAGACATGTTTAAACATATTCGACGAATCAGACTTTCAATAAAAACAAAATATTCGAGGATTCATACTTTTAATTAAATCATTTAATCTCAAAAAATTATTTGAAAAACTTAAACTAGTGAAAAATTTAGAATTTTGTCAAAGTATTTTCTTAAAGTTTTATTTGAATTTGAATTTTGTCAAAGTATTTTCTAAAAATTTTATTTGAAATATTCTTTTCTGTTATTTATTTCGATGGTTTAGAAGTCGATCTTCGAAAACTAATGATCCTATTTTGCAAATTAATTAAAGTATATATGAATAGACATGTTTAAACCTATTCGATGAATCATCGTTGAATATGTTTAAAAAAAGATGACTCAAATCTTTATATTGTTAGAAGGAAAAACCTAAACCTTCTTTTCAATTGAGAGTTTCAAAAAGTATTAATTAAATTTTTTAATTAAATCTTAAAGTTTTTTTAAAAATAAAGTTAGTACTTTTTAGTAAATGTCTACTCAAAACGAAAACTCTCGTTTACATGTTTAAATATAATATTTAGGGGTGTTTTTTCTAGTGTATAATGTTTAGGGGTATTTTTTTTAGTGGGATATGGATTTTCCCGTCTCACCGTCAAAAATAGATGCCTTGGAGATTAAAACTCTTAAGGAAATTGATGAGGTGAATAGAAAAAATCAAGTGGAAGAATCTCTTGAGGTATTTTAATGATTTTATTTACCTATGAGTTAATTTTGGAAATTAAAAATAGAAAACATTTAAAGTTGATAATTTTTTAATGTAATAAAATTTAAGTGATTGAAATTTCTAAAGCTAATCAAAATGTATTAATAATCTTTAAAATTTTGTTTCAAAACATTTTTACAATTGTTATTAAGCAGAATAAATTTTTAACCTAACTTTTTATTAAATTCATTGAAACTTTAAAAATCAATTTAATTTTACTAAGATTTCCAAGTAATTGTTTATTCTTTAAAATAAATCATTATAAAAGTTTTTGTGGGTTAAATCTTTTTCAGTGGGGTGTGGACATTTCACCTTCTAAATTGGTGAAAGCAATAGATGAGGTTGAAAAAATTCACTGTGTATCATCTCAACAACAAATAGAGACATCCAAGGTATGAATTTTTTTTCTAAAGAAAATGTATTGTTTTGATTATCATATATTTTTAGAAAATGACATGTTTTTAACTCAATGTTTATAACTTAAAATTTTATCTCAAGGTAAATTTTAGAATGTTTCTTATAACTCGAAATTGTTTATCTCAAAGTTCATTTTATTAAGTAAACTTTATAACTCGAAATTTTTTATCTCAAAGTTCATTTTATTAAGTAAACTTTAAAACTCAAAAATTTAAAAACTAAATCTTTATAACTGAAAGTTAATGGTAGTAGATCTTCGAAGTACTTTATAAAACATGATTGGGTTTATTTACAGAATCAACATCTCTGCGATGTATGTGGGAAATATTTTTCTCGTTCATTTACCCTTAAAAGGCATAAACTCACGCATAATAAGCAAAGAGGAGCCCCAGCGAAGTCTGTTACAGATATGTCTAAAGGAGGTCTTTCAAAGACAGACTCGTCTATACCTAAGGTAAATCTTTATGTTTTTTTGTTTGTTCAATTTTATATCGTTTTCAGGTTTTTTTAATAGGTTATAAAAAAATTCCCTTTTTTAGATTTTTCTCTGAGAAAGATTCTCTAAAAAGAGTTTTTGATAATATTAAACGTTGAGTAAAGTTTTTTCTAAAATTAAAATCCTAATTTGTTATAAAAGAAGATATGTTTTAAAAAGTAATATTTATAAGTGAAAAGTTTTTATTAAATTTCGCGCTTTGTTAAAGAGGAGGCTAAATTTAAAAAAAGGGATTTTAAAATAAATTAAATAATTTTTAATGGGGTTTTTTCTTCTTTTTAGGAAAACAATATTTGCGAGATTTGTCAAAAATCCTTTGCGAATGCTTACAATTTAAAACAACATCGGTTAACACATAAAAAATCCACGGATACCCTTTTCACTTGCCAAATTTGCCAAGCTACTTTCTTAAGATGGGATAATTTCCTAAGACATAAAAGCATCCATTCAGATGACAAAACCTGTTTCAAATGTGACCTTTGTGATGCGCTTTTTACAAGAGCAGACAATTTAGCCAGGCATTTAAACGCTCATGAGAACCCACATTATTCTTGTCAAGAATGCGGAGAAAAGTTCCCCAGAAAAGAAAATCTGATGCATCATAAACGTGTTAGACACAGTAGCTCGTCAACATTTAAATCGGTAAAAAAAGCACGAGTAAATCCTCAACATTCGAAAAACTCTAGTAAAAGGGTGGACGCTCTCAATGTGTTTAGCAGTATTTTTTACGATCCAGACGAAGAAACTGCATTCGACATTACCACATTCTTTAACAGCAGAAAAAAAGATTTGTTCGATAGTTTGGATGAAGCCGTTGAAGAAAAAAAATCAATAAAATGGCGTCTTCTTCTAAAAGTGTTATTGGAAAAAACCAATGCTGATGGGGAAACTGAAACTCTTTCAACTTATTTCAGTTCAAAGACATGTGAAGAATTTACTAATGAACATTTAGACGAACACTTAGAAGAAGCTCACCAAAAGCTTTTAGCTTTATTTGAAAATTTTCTGCAAAGAGGGTCTGGGTGGGTCCTGAAATATATTCAACACTTTGAGTTAAAAATCGCAAAGTATGCCCCATTGAAAGGATGCAGTTATATGCAGCTTCCTGTAGATTTGAAAGGCCGCGAAGCAATTTTAAACATTGAAAACTTTAATGATCAGAAATGTCTCCTCTGGTGTATCCTTGCTCACCAAATGAAGCTGAGTTATAAAGATAATCCTAATCGTGTGAACAAGTACAAACCTTTTGAGCATACTCTGAATATGCGAGGAGTGACCTATCCAGTATCATTTACTAAAATACCGAAAATTGAAAATCAAAACAATCTACGCATTAATGTGTTTGGGTATGGGGAGGGAGAAATTTACATTCTTCACGTGTCAGAAAAAACAAACGTGGACGTGATCAATCTTCTTTTGATCAGTGATGGGGAAAATTCCCATTACACATTGATCCGTGATTTTTCACGATTCATAAGCCATCGAAGTGGACATAAAGCTAAAGCATTCTACTGTTATCGGTGTCTGCATGGATTTGTTCGAGAAGATCTTGTGAAGGAACACACTCCCTACTGCTCCAGTCATTCACCCCAAATAATAAAAATGCCGAAGGAAGGTGACAACATTTTAGCGTTTACGGGAGTTCATTTGCAGGCACCGATACCGTATATAATCTATGCAGATTTCGAATCCCTCCTCGAACCTGTCTCGACCACCGATCCCTCCTTTCAAGTGCGAAAAGCACATCATTCTGCTTGTGGGTATGCTTTCGTTATTGTGGGCCCTGACGGAAGCACCTACAAACGATCACCAATAGAAGACGGTGTTGCAATCTACAGAGGTGAAGACGCTGTGAAGCATTTTATCAACGAACTATTGAAAATCAAACAAGAGTTTCAAGACAAACTCATGTCGGTTGCACCCATGAACTTATCAGAGGAAGAAGAACAAACATTTCAGGAAGCAACAATATGTCATATTTGCAAGAACACCCTGGGTGATGAACGTGTGCGAGATCATTGCCACATTTCTTCAAAATTTAGAGGGGCTGCACACCCTTTCTGCAATCTCAACTATAAACAGGCCAGAATCATTCCAGTAGTGTTTCATAATTTGAAAAAATATGATGCCCATCACCTTTTTCAAAAGTTAGGCTCTTATCCCGATCTTCATATCGATGTAATCGCTGCCACCTTAGAAGATTATATAACCTTCAAGTTAAAAGAAAAATCTTCCCCCATCCAATTCTCCTTCATTGATTCGTTACAATTTCTGCCGGCATCGTTAGAGAAACTCACCTCAGATCTTAACCCTAGCGACTTTAAAATTCTAAAAGAAAATTTTTCTTCATCAACAGATTTAAACCTTCTCACCCGCAAAGGAGTATATCCGTATTCGTATTTCGACAACTTTAAAAAATTTAATGAAACACAACTTCCCCCACCAGCAGCCTTTTATAATGACCTCACAAATGAGGATGTCGAAGAAGAAGATTATAATCACGCTAAAAAAATCTGGTCATCATTTAACATAAAGTCGCTGGGTGACTATCACGATCTATACGTAAAAACCGATGTTCTACTGTTGGCTGATGTCTTTGAAAATTTCAGGGGATTGTGCAATCAGTATTTTGGTATTGATGCAGCCCACCTCGTCACTTCACCAGGTTTGTCTTGGCAGGCTTGTTTGAAGATGACAGGAGTGGAATTAGAACTACTAACTGATATCAACATGTTGCTGTTCATCGAAAAGGGTATCCGTGGTGGTGTGTCGCAGATTTCCCACAGGTTTGCGACCGCCAATAATGCACAAGTCCCCGATCACGATCCCAATAAAGATACTTCTCATATTCTTTATTGGGATGCAAACAATTTATATGGATGGGCAATGTCCCAATACTTGCCTTACGGAGGGTTTCGGTGGTCAAATTCGTCATTCACAGAAGAAGAGATTTTAAAAATCCCAGAACAGTCAAACATTGGGTATATTTTTGAGGTAGATTTGGAGTATCCTGAACCCCTACATGAGCTTCACAACGACTACCCGCTGGCTCCTGAAAGGTTGACGGTGCAAGAAAACATGCTTTCACCTTACGCGAAGAGTTTGTTGAGAAGTAAGTTTAAGGGTACTCCAAAACTCATTCCAAATCTTATGAACAAAAAAAATTATGTATGCCATTATAGAAATCTTCAGTTATATCTTCAATTGGGCTTGAAACTTAGTCACACACATAAAGTGTTACAATTTAACCAGTCCCCTTGGCTAGAAGAATATATCAGATTCAACACTGAGAAACGAAAGGTGGCAACCAGCACGTTTCAAAAAGATTTTTTCAAGTTATTGAATAACAGCATTTATGGAAAATGCATTGAAAATCTAAGAAAACGTAGAAATATTGATGTGTGTAACACATCGCGAAGAGGAGAAAAGCTGGTTGCCTCCCCCTTTTTCAAATCCTTCAAGATATTTGATGAGGGTCTGACAGCGGTGGAAAGACAGAAACCCAGTGTCTTGATGAACCGACCCATTTACGTCGGATTCTCGATACTGGAGTTATCCAAAGTGTTGATGTATGATTTCCACTATAATTTTGTTAAAAAAAATTATAGTGGAAATCTTTCATCTCTGCTTTTCACCGATACGGACTCTCTGACGTATCTCATCAAGACAGATGACCTACAAAGGGATTTGGAACAAAACAGCTCCAAATTCGACTTTTCAGACTTCCCCAAAGATAACCCCCTTTATTCCACAGCGAATAAGAAAGTCTTGGGAAAATTTAAAGACGAGTTAAAAGGAAGAGCTGTCCATCAATTTGTAGGTTTGAAGTCAAAGATGTACTCCATCAAGACAGAGGATGAGGAAAAGAAGAGAGCCAAGGGGATTTCCAAAAACATTGTTGAAAACAAATTGAAACATCAAGATTATGTGAATTGTTTACAAGAACAAAAAACCACTTTTGAAATTCAATCAAGAATCGGCCAGCGATTTCATCGTTTATACACAATGCAACAGAAAAAAAAATGTTTATCACCATTTGATGATAAACGATATATTTTGGAAGACGGGATAAGCAGCCTAGCATATGGACATCATCAAATACCTAAATGAATAAAAAAAGATGTCAAAATCTTTTGAAAAAAAGATCTCAAAATCTTGAAGAAAAAATGTAAAAAAAACATCTTAAAAAAATATAAAAAAAAAAAAAAATCTAAAAATGTAAAAAAAAAAAAAAAATATTGTGTGCGTGAGTGTGTGTGAATGTGTGCGTGATGGGAATCACGTGATCTGCCTCCCCGCGGCGATTCCTGGGTGAAAGTTTTGACCCTGGGTCACATTCAGCTAAAGATCACATCTTTCGTAAAAATTCAAAAATTTTCGACAAAATTCAATTTTAAAACAGATTTTCTCATTAAATTTTTAATTGCTATTTTTAATTACAAATTAGTAAACCGACAGTAAAAAAAATACCCCCTCGTACTATAACTGAATAAAAATAAATTTCAAACTCAAAAATTCTAAGTCCCCTCATTAAAATTTCTAAATTAATTTTTCTCATTAATTATTTTTAATTACTTTTTTAATGAATTGATATTTTCAATTAATTTCCATTTTTACTAATTCATACTATACTATACATCATACTATACTTAAATTAACAAATGAAATTGCTCGAAAAATTCTAAGTCGCTTCATTAAATATTTTCTCATTAAATTTTTAATTGCTATTTTTAATTACTAATTAGTAAACCGACAGTAAAAAAAATACCCCCTCGTACTATAACTGAATAAAAATAAATTTCAAACTCAAAAATTCTAAGTCCCCTCATTAAAATTTCTAAATTAATATTTTTCATTCATTATTTTTAATTACTTTTTAATTAATTATTCATTTAAACCTCATACTATACTACACTCAAAATAATAACGCCCGAAAATTATGTAACCGAAAAAAATAACCCTCGTACTATAACACAGCAAAAAATCAATCTCCCGAAAATTCCCGCTTTTATCTAAAAAAAATCCTTATCGCATTAACCCCTCCTCCAAGAGTAGAGTCGCGAGAGGAGGAGGAGCACGGGAGGTGTAGCACGAGAGGAGGAGCACGGGAGGTGCTGCACCTGCACCTGCACCTGCACCTGCACCTGCACCTCCTCTCGTGCACCTCAACACCTCCTCCTGAGGTCGGAGCCCCACTTTTCATCTACTACTATGTCACTTCTATTCATGTATTATTTCTTCTCGATATGACCATTTCATTCGCTTAATATGTTTCGACAATTGCCATCCCAAAAATTTCATTAACATGAGTAAAGTATATATTTTTTCTAATTATTCTTTTCTGGACATCGTAGACTACAACCGTCATTTTGACGTTTTTTGCTCATAATTCGAAAACTACTTGGAAGAAAAATTTGAAATTGAGAATTTGCACAAAGCAGAGTATAATAAATATAAATCTATCAAAAAAATTGTAGGTTGCAATTCTTTTTTTTTTTCGAATATTTATTTCATAAATCATAATTCATATTATAAAATTTTTAAAATTACAAATTCAAATGTATTTATGTTTGGGATTTTTACTATTATACTTAAGGCTGTTCTCAAATCCAAAGGGTCAACTTTCTGACATAAGTTTTAATTCATTTTTGTTCGGAAACACATGAAACTAGAATGTGTTATTATTCAGAAACTATGTCATCGAACTGTTTTTTCCGTTTTCTTGTAAACGCAATAGATCTTTCAGAAAATACTATCAAAGTTGGTATTTTGAACTGAACTTCCGATCGAAAGAAGAAAATCCAGTTAGTAAGGGGAGAAAAATGCCTTGTCACTTGATCAAAATCGCTTATAACTCAATAGGTAATTAATTGATCAAAAAATGGGAAAAACAGTTCGATTCCAAATCGCTTCCACGGTCAGGCTTTCCAATTTTACATCTTTTTGCTAAAAAATATATTTGTAAATGTGTCAAAACGTTTTGCGCTTGTTGAGCAGAGCAGTTGAGAACAGCCTTAAACAAGAAAATTATCCCATTGGGATTATAATTTCAGGACATAATAATAAAAATATAAAAATGTAATGGAACGTTAGGAGCTTTAAATTTTGAATGTTTATAATTCAAAAACTTATCATCCAAATGACTTGAAATTTCGTTTCTAGGCATCGATTGAACCAAAGATTTAAAATATATTGTCAGAATTGGATGTTGCCATTGAAAAAAAAAAACACATTTTGGTATCTTTTTGATTTGTAGATGGTCCCCCTAAGCAAATTTTATATACATCATTTAAAAGTAGACTTTATTTCCATTCGTTTGGTACCTGTAATTTTTCTCTATTATAATTAGTTGCAGAGTTAATAAGGGTGTTTACTTTTTTTTCCCACGACTGTACTTCAATTATACAAAATTCATTTTTTTTTTTTTTCGAAGCACTCACAACACCATCGTAGTTCTTTATTGCAGACAAAACTGCCAACTTCAACATTGGTTGAACATTAAAGCGACTTTGAGAAGAGGGTAAATGAAGCGCAAATGTTAATTGCGTAATTATTTTAGAATTGACAAATGTTTTCTCACTAAGAAGTGCAGTACACCATTCATTCAGTACGCTGCCCGTGTCTTTAAGGGGCTATATTTCCATATTTTTAAGTGATTTTTTGTTTTTGCATTGGATAGTTGAGGTCGATCTCTACGAAGGCCGTTTTTAACTTTTTTTATTTTGTTTGCAGGGATTTTTTTATGAGGTTACATTCACTTTCGAAACCGGTAAAAAACCCCTAGAAAACAGGAATTCTGCTTTTTCAGAATTTAGTGTCGTCTCTTGATGAAAAAAAAATATATATATGTATATAAATACAAAACATATTTCAGTTTTACGACTTAAAACACGTGCTTTTATTTTACATAAAATGACGTCATTCGCATCCTTTGAAGAATTCCTCATTTACGATCCAGTCTTAAACAACACCTACAGTAAAGTATTCATATGACGTCACTATATCGCTGAATAATACACAAATCCAAAAAAGAAACCAAATGTCTCACTCAAAAAAAAAAAAAAAAAATCGGCTATCTAATGTTTCATATGCCTTTATTTGTTTGTAATGAAGATACTTAAACTAAATATAGTTTATAATAGCTTCATGTTTTATCGGAAATCATTCATTTATATTTTTTCAAAATAACACGTATTTTAATTACATTTAATAGTTATGGGAAAACGGCAACAAAAAGATATAATTACTATTTTCCATCTATTTTTCCTTTACTTTCTACAGAAAAGGAGTACTTGAGTTGCCAAAATTAAACAAATGGCGCTAAAAACTAAAAAAAAAAAAAAATAATAATAATAATAATATCTCAAAAATAAATGGGGATGCAGTTTTCAAACAAATTGCATTAAAAAGTACTTTTTTTCCTAATACGACGGTATAAAAATTGAAAATGTGCGATGCTTAGAAGTTTAAAAAATTGCAGTAAAGTATTTAACAGTACAATGATACAATATCAGAGGCTAAAAAAAAGCCCTCTAAACGAAATCCAAAAAGTTAAAAACGGCCTTTATAGAGATCGACCTCAGCTATTCAATGCAAAGAAAAAAAAATCATTTAAAAATATTGAAATGCAGACAAGATATTTAAAAAAAAAAAAAAAAAAAATCTTCCATAGGATTAACATTAGCGAGAGCAAGCGGGTGTTTTCGGGTAAATAGCCTCTTAAAGGTTAAGAAAGGGGAAACAAATTTCTAATTCTGAACGTTTCATGTGGCTAAAGATAGGCTTATGTAACCAGCTTCTTTGTATCACAACTTTTCCTATTTTAAAATTTTCTTATCAAAAAAAGGTTATGGTAATTAAAAAACAATTAAACATGTGGCAATTAGAGAAAGAATAAACCTTACAGTTCAATAATTTCATTTTTGTCACATTCATAACTGACATAATATGAAGCGAAATGGTCGAGTAATTTAATCGATTAATATACTAGTATTAAGCATTAACTTTATCTCTGTTTCTGTTTAAATTATCAGAAAAAAATAGTTTTAAAATCTTATTTTTTGCACAATATTGTCTAGATCAATGCTTATATCTTCCTTCAAAAAACTTTATTTACGAAGCAAAACACAAAGCGGTGTATAATTTATCCCTTCATTTAGTGTCACGTAAATGCCCTCCCAAAGAGCAATTCAGAGTGCATCACTGATAAAACATGCCATTTTTATAGGAAATACATATACATTTATATTCTTTTCTTTGGAAAGTAATTAAAAATAGTCGATTTTCATCTATTCAATGTTTAATTTTTGATAATTCTTAGTTGGAAGTTTTATTGGTACAAAGACGAAAATTAATTCATAATCGTATCGTACTCGTAAGAGTAATCGCAATGCGTTAACGGAAAATTAGAGAAAAACGTTAAAATATATCAATATATATCTTTCTGATATTATCTATATCGTTTTGCGCATAAAAAACGATAATTACGAGAATATTTTGTGTGCAATACCGAACAGTAAAATAGTTAATATCGGTCACGCCTAGCTATTTCAGTTAGATGAATTAGTTCTAAAAAACGAGAATTTAATATTTCTTTTAACTGAATTCGCGTTTTAAATAATTAACAATTCTAAATCCTTAAAATTCGGATTTGAGTACTTCAAAGAAAAAAAAAAATGCTTATTAACCTGTAACCGCTGTTAGTGGTCTCACAGACCGCTGCATGGTTAAATTTTGTTTTATTTGGAGTCCTTTTACTTTCACTAGAGACTTTTGAATAGCTGAATTTTAAATATAATAGTCCTGTACATGATGTTTAGTACAGAAATAGTATTTTAATAGTTAATGTAGCATTTTATTCATCTTTAGATTAAGCGGTCTGACAGACCGCTCACGATAGTTATGCAACAATATTTGTCACTCCGGTTACGGGTTAATAAATGGAAACATTTAAGGGTGTATTCGAAAAAATATTTTTCCACCCTCAACAGCTCGAAATTTTCTGAGACATTTTCAGACTCATTTTTAAAAGTAAAAACATGAAACTTGCTGGGGTGATTTCTGAAGACATGTTTAACATGCCGTGTGATTTCATTTTCAGCTCAATTAATTAGAATTTGATTTTTAAATAATTATTTTCTCAGTATGACCATTTTTTTCATTCCCAGATCGCCCGCTTCGGAAAATTCGGTTCAAAATGCCAACTTTGGCAGCGTTTTTTACAGTATTTTCTGCATTTATCAAAAAATTAAGAAGCACCGCACATTATATAGTTTCTAAATAAGAGATTTTCCAAGTTTCATGCGTTTGAGAGCAAAAATGAATTTTAAAATGAATCAGAAAATAAGCAGTTTGGATCGGAATACACCCTTAAAGAAAAAAAAATATTTCTGTGAAAAGGATGCTAGTAATATTTTGTAAAAGAAAATACTCAAAATTATCAGTAATAAAATGAAATTCTCTAAATTGTCTCATGTGTCACGCTTGTAAATTGCAAAACTTCTAGGAAGAGAGAAAAAGTTGCTTTCCTTCTCAAGAGGAACAACACGCGACGCAGCCCAGATTAGAAAAATTTTCCAACATGGCGGCCAAGTACAGGAACACACAGCCGGAAAAAGTAAAAAATAAAAAATACCCGCGCACATCATGTGAAGAAGTACGGCCATGTTGGAGCGAACTATGTTCAGTGCGCCAGTGTGAGTGTACTTGGCGAAGTTGTACTCTTTGTGGTAACCATATTTTTCTGCACTTCGATCCTCTCTCCTTGGCTCTGGCTGAAGCCTAGGTTACAGGGGCCGTATAATTAATTAGAAAGCAGGCCAAATTGTGTATTAGGGAATTTCTGTTTTATTCACACATATAAAATACATTAATTTCTTTTACGGAATTTGTAAAACTATGAATAAATAACATTAGTTAATGTCATTAAGTGAACTAGTTGTTTTAAACGGGAATTAAAAAGTTTATTCTTTCGAAGAAAGTTACTAAGTTATTCGGCAGACGCTAATAATTTTTGCGATATTCAATAGTTTTTCTTTTTCTTTCTTTTTTTAAACTTCTCCTCTCACTTATCAGT
Source organism: Maratus speciosus (assembly GCA_963932465.1). NCBI lineage: Eukaryota > Metazoa > Arthropoda > Arachnida > Araneae > Salticidae > Maratus > Maratus speciosus. The sequence continues at coordinate 335,670,255 of OZ010800.1, forward strand.
AACAATAATCAGATTATTTTTGCTTTCTTTCTTTTTTTTTTTTTTCTGTCTCTTTCGTGTAATAATTAACAAAGCTCAAAAGCGCACCATAAAATATTTCTATTCCATTTTTTAAATTGATAATGTCAAAAATTTTCGTATTAATCATTTCTAGTATTCGGCAAGGTTTTTGCTTTCAAGTATATTTTGATAATTAATAAATTACTGAAGAGCAATTTCACTTTCAGGATTGAAATGAAGCAAAAGAGATGTGAAAAACAAAACCTGCCTCGTCGAAATTCTAAGAATATAGACATAGGGGAATATTCCAACGCAATACACACTAACTTTGTTTATACCGACGATTTAAATAACTGAAATTCAAATACATGAAATCAAACTGTGCAAAACTAACTTTTAAAATAACTATTTCGGAAAATATTGTATTCATTTTTGAAACTTTAAAGAAGAAAAATTACCATCCCTCCTCCCTTTTTTTGAAGAAGTGACAGAAATTTATTTTATACGAAGTTTAATTAGTCAATTTCTAGTAATGGACACTGTGGTCATTACTAAAAATGTAATTTCAGTAATAGTCATAAACTGATAGTGCATAAAATCTTTTAATTTAACCAAAAAATTTAATAATCAAATTTAATTTTTTAATTGCACTTACCATAATGTAATAATAATTTATATATATATATATATATATAAATAGCAGCTTTTAATTAATTTCGTGTGGTTATTAATTTTTTTTAAATAAACCAGATTATTATTCTTTCTTAAATCTGACTTCATATTTTATAATTTAGCTATCAATCAAACCAATCAGGCACCAGACAATAATGTCCAAGAGCATAGAAAAAGGAGGTGGTCGTGAGGCTCAAGCCCTCCCCAAACCATCTGACAGTCTAACAAAAAGGCAAAATTGTAATGCTGTTTTCACTGTATTTTGTTTTGAATGCGAAAAAAGATGATTCTTTCAACATTATAGTATAAAAAAAACTTAATTGCGAATATGAATGTAATCCTTGAGAATTTTAATCATTGTTCAATGTATTAAAAATGCGTTAAATAAATAGAATTATATTATTTAAATAATGCTTATATTGTAGTGAAACCTGGGTCTTAATGAACGTATTAACACGGGCTTTTCAGTGAGAGGATTTTAAATAAAAACAATTTTTTTAAAAATCACACAAGTTGTTAAAACTCTATTGGGTCATTCTCACGAAAAGGTACAAAATAGCAAAGAAAAAAATCTGTTCTATAAAAGTATTTAAAAAATCTTAAAAATTGCATGGATGTTAATAAATAAACTTATATCAGTGGTCAAGTTTTCTATCTTATTTTTCACAAGTTTTTGATTTTTTAAAATGCTGACATGGCCACTGAGGTCATGGGAAGGAACATTTACGCTTAAAAAATTTAAATGAAGACATAATTGAGTAATTATTGGTTGTAGTTGGTACATATTTATTTTTTATAATTAAACTGTTAAGGGTTATTCCCACAAAAAAAGGCATAATTGGCTTTAAAAAATGGTTTTAAACTTTTGAATTTAGAGAATGTAATTTTTTGAAAAACAATGCGCCACAAATCACAACACAACAACTAGTCGGATGTGCCAAGCCCAAAACTTTCTCCTATATTATACATGTTAATACTTCAAAATTAGATAGCACAGTGCCAAAATGGCAAACTTTCATTACTTTTCAATTTTCTCTTTGTATTTGAGACTTACTGCATATCATGTTTGATAAATGGCCGATAAACTAGATAATATCAGTGAAAATGGACATACCATGTCCACGGAATTTTGAATTTTTAACTACTTTGTTTGTCAGATTGCTAGAACGGTGCATTTCTTTTTAGTAAATGCAACGTTAAAGCTTTCTAAAATTTGTATTACAATTATAAATTAGCCTTTTCTTGTCTTATTTATGATGACCACTGAGAACTTTGCCAAACTCCAAATAGAGCAAAGAAATTTGAAAAAAAAAAAAATCAAGATTATCACAACACAACAACTAGTCGGATGTGCCAAGCCCAAAACTTTCTCCTATATTATACATGTTAATACTTCAAAATTAGATAGCACAGTGCCAAAATGGCAAAATATATGCCTATCATGAGGATTCAAAAGATATGAAATTCCGTGCATTAGTTCTTGAGATAGGACTATCGCTAAAATCGTGTAAATCATGCAAAATGCAGCATATCAGCGCCAACTATTGGTGGTTTACACCAAAACCTAATCACCAACAAGTTATGTCAACGTCTAACGGAATCTGAAGCTTGATGAAAATCCGTGCATTAGTTCTTGAGATAGAGATCTATTGCGAAAATCGTAAAAAATGCAGCATTGTAACGCCATCTGTTGAGCGATTTACACCAAAATGTAATCAGCATCAATTCATCTCAAGAACTAACTGAATGTCTGAATCTGAAGTTTTATAAAAAAAATCCGTGCATAAGTGCTTCAGATAGAGCTATTGCGAAAATAGTAAAAAGTGCAATATAGCAGCGCCATCTGTTGGGCGATATACACCAAAAACTAATCAGCACCAGTTTATATCAAAGTCTAATTGAATCTAAAGTTTTGTGAAATTCCGTGCATTAGTTCTTGAGATAGAGCGCCCACAAAATTTTTGTCACATACAGACAGACTCACAGACAAACATTTCCTAAAAACCATCAAATCATGTTCGGAACCTTCTAAAACGTATAAATTTGTTCATAGTTTTTTAAATAATTTCCAAGCATACGTTTTTTAAATCTATCTCTATCGCTCGCAGCCCGATTATAAAAGATTGATCTGTTTGCACTTAAAACAATATAAATAGTTCCACAATTGTATCCGGCTAATATTCCAGAACGAAATTAACACTTCAGCAATAAAAAAATAATGTTATATAAATTAAAGACAATTTTAATAGAAATATAATCGAACTATGCGCTTAAACCGCTGAAATCATCAGAATAAAAAATGCAGCGACTATCGATTTCTTGGGCTATTAACTCCTGGCATGTGGTTACATAGGCGTAACCAGCCTTTTGAACGGGAGGGGGGGGGGGGGTGCCCAGACTTCTTAACCTGATCATGTTGGATACAAACAATATCTTATATGGTAAAACCTGCTAAAACGAAAACTCATGAAACCGGTCGAATTTCCGCTTTAGACAGGTTTTTATCTTAGAAGATATAGTTCTGTGGTATTTCTTTTAAAAAGTGGTCAAACGCGATTTTTGTTTGCCTGAGAAGGGATGAGAAGGGGTTCAAAACATCAAAACTAAATCTAATGGTAAAAAAAAAAAAAAAAAAAAAAGTTATGTAAATCTTCTTGCAGCAGCGACATAAGACAGTGACTAACAGCGGTCACAAGTGTAAAATCTTTTGGCACCTTAACTTCTTATAAAGATTAAAAAAGGCGTTGCTGGCAGCACAGACACATGGTTCGTACGGATACCGTTATTTCTCCAGGAAAACTACCAGTATATTTTTATAGAAAAAGAAATCTGGGTTAAACGCGCAAAATTTTGCCTTCTTTTAACCCTTACCACCGCGGATTAATTCTGTTTATAAACTGATGAAATAATGGACTTACATCGCAATTTATAAAAGAATTTATTAGAAAATACGAACTTGCTTATTTTCATGTACATTATAAAAGGAAAATTTTAGCTAAATATTCTTGATGCCGTTTGTCAGTTTTGGAAATAGAATTAGATGTCCTTTTTTAAGGACACCGCACCAGAAATGGTTAAGAAGAGATTTTCTATAAGCTAATACTGGTGCTGAAAAATTTTCTGGTCTGCAAAATTCAAGGAGGCGTACGAACCATGAGACAACCACCTCAACGAGTTGGAAGCTAAAATTCCAGAATTAGCTAAAATTCGATTCCCATATTAAAACGCAATCGGCCTTCCAAGTCATATCTTGGTGGAAAACATCTAAAAACCGATTTTATCGGTTGACTCGTATGTTTACCATTGTGTTTTCCTCTCCCAGTCCGCCATGTTTTCATACCTTTGGGTGCAGGAAAACGCAATGGTAAACTTACAAGTCAACCGCTAAAATCGGGTTTTTAGGTGTTTTCCACCAAGATAGGACTTAGCAGACCGATTGCATTTTAATATGGGAATCGAGGTTTAGCTAATTCTAGAATTTCAGCCTCCAACTCGATGAGGTGGTTGTCTGTGCTGCCGGCTCCCGGTCTAAAAGTCTTGTAGATGAAATTTTGCGGGACCATTAATCTCAGACAATACATGCGGTACACTAGTACATACGTACGAAAGTTTTTCAGAATGTGACACCATGACTTCTTAGGGATCACCGGAAGGACCCAAGAAATTTTGGAGGAAAGTCTATATAAATAATTATTTTATTATTATAAATAATTATAATATTCATTGATACCGTAATTTCCGCGGATGAAACAATCACGTTTGATCCAGAAATTTTATTTCATTGTTGAAGTTAAATATTTATCGCGATTTAACAAGTTACGTTTTATGAAACAAGATTTCTGGGTCCGAACATAATTGTTTAATCCGCGAACTATAGGTCAGAAATAACGGCAATTCATGTTTTTCCTCAGAATGTGTCGAATATATTAAGTAAAGCAAGTCATGATAATATACACTAAATTTTGTCAAGATGATAAAAATTATACTATCATGATGGGACTGTAATAATAAAGATAGGTGCTTGTCTGTTTCTGTGTGTGTGTGTACGCGCGCTCGCGCTAAACTGTGTAAAAACAATGCACCCCGCATATCCGTAAGATTTGACATTATCTGTATGCCTGGAGTCATGCATATCGAAGACAATTTCTGGAATTTTTCAATTAATGTTTTATGCGAATTTTTTCGCCTTTTGTGGCATTTTTTATTCAAATTAGTAAAAAAGAATCAGATTTCAATATTTTATCCAGTATAAACTTTGTCTTCTTTTCAATACCGTGTTTTCAAGATTCTTGCAGCGAATTTTTAATTTTTAACTATTTTTTAATGCTATTTTTAGAGGGGTTTATTCTCATTTCGTAGCGATTTTTTTTATATTCCTAAAAGGAATCCAGTTTAAATCTTTTACCCAATTAGTTAATTTCGTTTCCTGTGGTTTTTTAATCTTTTCCGAATTTTTAATGCAATTTTTAGCGGTAGTTTTCGTGCTTTGGGGCAATTTTTTGACTTTTTTTAAACCGAAAAAACTCTCCGGTAATTTTTGCACAGACCGTGATTAAATTCGAATTGGAAAAATGTCAAATCAGTTCTTATAAGGAAGCTGAAAATTTAATTTTTCTCGAAATAAAAAAACGCAACAATTCAAGATTCGCTTCTTTCGAGACAGAATAGGTCGTAGCTTGCTCGGGAGTACGTTGCCGAAGGCAGTACCTACCTCAATCCTAGAATTGTTTAATTCTACGTTCGTTAAAAAAAAAGCCCAACCATCGAAACTCCACTAGTAATGAAGTTTTCTTTGAGGGACAGGTTTAGAAATAACGTGCGGCCCGATTTGCGCACAGAAAAAGAAAGTCCCCCATAATAAAAAAAAAAAAAATGCTGTGCAGTACTTCTCCCCTCCAAATTCTTTCACAGACCTGTGATTCTTCAGTGAGTATTTAATTTTTTTTTTCTGAAGTCGCGATTTTTATTTCTTTTTTGGAATTTTTCAAAGTCAATTCAAGAACTGATCTCAGAAAAATTTGAGAATTTCTTCAAACGATCGTGGAAAAATATCGGGAACTTTGATAAAAGAGTGCAAAAAATAATCGCGAATTTTGTCAAAAGATTGCGCAAAAAATTACGAATTTCGATAAACGATTGACGAAATTTGGAAAAAAATTTCATCAAAATGTCTCGGAAAAGAGTAGAGAATTTTGTTAATTGGTACGGAAAGATATCGAGAATTTTCCCGATCGGTCACGCAAAACTATCGCGAATTTCGACAAATCAGTTTCGTAAATCAGCCGCAACAGAAAATAAATTTCATCAACATCACGGTAAAAACGAGAATTTCGTCAAAGGATCGCAGAATAAAAAAGTTAATTCCGTCAAAATATCGTAGAAAGAAAATGCGAATTTCATCGAAGGATCGTGCTAAGAAATGCTAATTTCGTCAAAATATCGCGGTAAAAAATGCGAATTTCTTCAAAGGATCTCGGAAAAAACACGAATTTTGTCAAAGGTTAGTGAAAAAAGTGCGGATTTCGACAAAAATCTCGTAGAAAGACGTGAATTTCGTCAAACGGTTTTGGATAAGATTGTAAATATCATAAAATGATCGCGGAATAAAATCGCGAATTTGGTCAAAATTTACTGCACTGGGCTAAAAAATTGAAACCGGTTCCTTTACCTACTTTCAAAAGAACGCCGCGAAACGAGAAGAAACTTTAAAAATTGTATAAAAATTTTCAGAGGAAAAAAATTACTATATTGACTTCAAAGACTGCAACGATATTCCCTTTACGAATGTCAAAAAATGATCACGAAACACGACATTCAACCAACCAACCAACCTCCAGGTTAATTTGAATTTTCTGTGCTATTATTTTTCATTTTCAAAGGAGGCAGGGTCTGTGCACTTCCTCCTCTTTTCCTCGGCTAATCGCATTTTTGAATTACCGTTTCACATCTGCATTCCCTTTCAAGATTTTTTTGCTTCTTTCTAGATTTTAAACAACGAAAGCAAAGAGACAAATAGTTTTTATCCTCGTCAAGGATTTGCGTTAATTTCTCATGAAATTGCAGGAACATGAAAGAACGGCGTTAAAAAAAATCCCTCCCAAACAAAAGATGTCAAATATTTAAGTGGCTTTTACTCGTTATGCTATTACACAAGTGAATTCAGATTTTAAGTTCTCTATTCAATTTTTAAGTTGTAGTATAGATATTGAAATGGAAAAAATACAGTTACTAGACAAAGCTATTCGAACATTTAAAGGATCAGTCCTTCTAATAATGTATATATAGTGGTAATTCTTGGCGAACTACTTGCACTGAAATGAATTTAAATTAATTATTATATAATTATGCAACAATTTGTGAAATGCAGTTGTTTTGTATGTTTTCTCAGTAAAGTTGCTTATTGCTTTCAGTCGAAAGTAACTTATTAGTAGAAAAAACTTTGTTGCAGCAATTGTTACGTTGAAGATTAGAATTATGAACCGAAGTTCGCGGACTGAGACCGTCTGATTACCCATTCTTTAAAGACTGAAAAATATTTAAAACTACGATTTAAAAAAAAATAATAATAATAATAAATGGAAATACGCCATCCTTTTAAGTCCTGGGAGACACAAATAAATAAGTTAATCACAAAGTTACGAATTTGACAAAGAGAAATTAAAAGAATCTTTAAAACATAAGGTGAAATATGAATTTAAAAACTTCAACACCAATCAATCGATCATTCATACCTCAAACTTTCTATATTTTTTTGACTGCTTTCACAGCACGGTCGAAAAATTGTACAAGTAAATCGAATGTACACATGAGAAACCCTATATATTAGAAACAAAATAACGTTTCGAAATTCTTTGGCAGATTGGCAATTTGCCAGGTTAAAACTTGAATATGCAATTTGAAACAAAGTAAAAAGTTTTTTGAATATGATAGGTGAAAACAATTAAAAGGGTACTTTCAGAATCTTGAGTTAAAGCCCGTGTTTCTCAATCCTTTTGAATCAGCGACGCACCTTGATTTTACCAGGAATTTTCTAACTTACACAGTTATTCAAAAGCGGACTTTAAAATTATTTTTTACTTCAATAAAAAGAAACTCTGTTTAATGATTTCAATAAATATTTGAAAAAAAAAAACATTAACTGGAAATTTTAGGAAAAGAAAGAAAAGTCATGCGTTCAGCATAGATTATGAAACACCTTCCAACACATTCAGAATACCATTACAAAATTTCGCCGTTTTATAAGCTGAAAGATGATAAGTGAACCATTTGAAAGCGTATAACACATTTGAAAATCCAATTTCAACAATTGCCATCCATAGTCGGAAGCATATCCGAATTCGTCTGCGCAACCCTGTATATGATCTTTAGATTTGTATATATACAACGTAGTATGAAAAAATTTAATTTAGTTAGGAAAAGCATAGCTCAGTTCAAATCTCCCCTTCAGCAATTTTCGTCAATAATTGTTTTCAGAAAAACGCATTTGACAGGCATTGAGATATGTTATTTTCCGTATACACTTTTAAGAAGCCTGAAAACACACTTTCTGCTAAGGACTGTGTGGTAATATATTTTCGTTTTTTAAATTTTGACGTTATTAACACAAAAAGGAAAATTCGTATTTTTTGGTCATTCAAAATCCAGCGCCCTCTTAAAATTTCCGAAATATCTAAGTGTGTGCGCATTCATGTGTGTGTTTATAACAGAAGAAACAAATGTTATAAAAACAGAACAAGCTTAATTAAAGAAATCATTTTTTCAGTTATTAAAAGCTGCCTAAAAGTTACTAATTCCTAACCTTATATTTGAGCTGCTTGATGTTTTTCGCACCCAAATACGAGGGTGTATAAGTTTTTGCCCTCACACAGAAATAATTGAGTGAAATTTATGAAATTGCTACATTGTATTAGTCCTTTTCTATATAGTTACCGTGCACAGTAACACATTTCTGCAAACAGTATTTCAAAGAGTGTGGGGGGGGGGATATATTCCAGGAAGCGCGATAGTAGACCCAAAGGGGGGGCATTTTTCTAATTTTTGCCGACACCCACATGTGACATATTGTTGGAAAGGCCTGTGGCCACTTATTCATGTTATGCACTCCGGAAACCCTTCCCACAAATTCCCCCCGGCGGCGCAAGAATGATGTCCTCAAAATTTAGAAAAGTGGCCCCGGATGGCAAATTTGGGGGAGGGACTAGGGAGTGGATAGCATAAATAAGTGGTCACAGACCTTTCGAATAATATGTCACATGTGGAAGTCGGCAAAAGTTAGAAAAATCCCCCCCCCCCTTTGGGTCTACTATCGCGCCTCCTGAAATGCATCCTTCCCCCTCTCTTTGAAATACTGCTTGCAGAAATGTGTTACTGTCCAAGGTGACTATATAGAAAAGGACTAATACAAAGTAGCAATTTCATAAATTCCCCTCAATTATTTCTATGCGAGGGCGAAAACTTATCGATACACCCTCGTATTTAGGCCCGAATTCTGAATAATAGATAAAAGAATTCTTTTAGTTTTTCTTTCACAAAAATAGGTTTTCATGCTTTTTTAAATTCCATTCTAGTGACAGGGCGCCATTTCAGAATTTGCTTGGGGGGGGGGGGGGGGGGGGGCAAAGTTTTTTTTTTTAGGACAGTGGCATAGCCAAGAGTGAGGTTCGGGGGGGGGGGTATCCTCTCCCCTCCGAACAAAACCGATTCAAAATTCCGTTTTAAGCAGGTTTTCATCTTAGAAGGTATAATTTTAAGATACTGAATGATATTTTCCGTTTAAGACAGTATTCCGTTATAGACAGTTTCCATTTTACAAGTATATCTTAGGCTTTTAAAACATCTTTTCTATAGTAAACCTCTGAAGAGCATAGGCACATTAGATTTACTGCAAAACTTGTGAAAATGAAACCTGTCAAAAAAAGAATTCTTTCGGAAACGGAAAAATATGACGTTCCCGTGAAAAAAAAAAAACATAATTATACTTGCTAAGACGGAAACCTGCCAAAAATGGAGCTTTTTTCCTGCCTTTCGACTTCTTCTTTGCAGGTTTTGCTGCAGGGTGGGGAGCCATTTCAAGAGGTCCTTGGAGGGGGGGGGGGGGGTGAACAAGTGGGATTTTGCCCACTTAACGTCTTTCAAAACCATGGGATTCTTCCAGGAATATTTTTCAATTTTTGTGGAAGACTACAGTTTTTTTTTTTCTTTTTTTTGCGGAACTACGCGAAATCATTTCGTCAATCGACCGCGGGAAAAAGTTGCAAATTTTGCCGAACTTTGAAAAAAATAGTCAATTTGGCAAATTAGTCGCGGAAACAATATAATCTCCTAAAAGGACCATGGAAAAATATTGCAAGGATCGTAGAAACAAACAGCGATTACTGTTAATCGGTTGCGGGGAAAAAATCGCAGATTTCAACATTCGATCACAGAAAAAAAAATCCAATTTGCCATCAGTCGTGCAAAAAAAAATTGTGAATTTCGAATATCTATCAAGGAAAAAAACGAGAATTTCATCAAAGGTTTCAGATAAAAATCACGAATTTAGTCAAAGAATCGCGCAAAAAATTCAAAAATTTCGTCAAACGATCGCACAAAGCAATCGCAAATTTTGTCAGTCGGCTGCGGAAAAAAAAACGAATTTCAACAAATGATCATAGAAAATAATCACGAATTTCGTCAAAATATCTCGGATAGAAATAGCGAATTTCGTAAATCGGTCACAAAAAATATCGTGAATTTTGACAAATGGTCACGGAAAAAATTTCTAAATTCCGTGAAATGATCACGGAAAAAAATTGCGAATTTTGCCAAACGGTCGGGGAAAAAAAAAATCGTGAAATTCAATCGGTCACGAGATAATCAACACACAAACATGGTCAACACGTTAAGAAGTTTGCAAATTTTGTAATCCATAAGGATAAGAAATTTTCACGTGTGATTTCTTGTCAGTAAAAAATTTCCTTAACCCCTTAACTGCCGACGAAATCTTGCGCGATCTCCCGTGCCTTACTTAAATAGCATATTTCTGAAATTATAGAAGGTGTATATTAGTTTTCTGAAATAACTATAAGAAAATGCACATGTTATACTGTTATATATTATAATGGCTCAGGTGGTGAAAATTGCCTCGCTATAATTGGAATTCGCCATCCCTTTAATAGATGCATGCATTTTCTAAAGACGCGCATATACGTACGGGGCAGTTAAGAGGTTAATAAAAGACAAATGTCTTCAGACTATGATCTAAATCCCACACAATTCAGAAATTTGCAAAACATTCGGTCTCAGGTAGAGTCTGCATTGGGTTGCCCAACCCGATTTTTCTCAAAACCGACACGATCCGATCCGCGGCACACATAGAGGTGGATTGACGTTTCTTTTTTTCGTTTCGGCAGAGGAGATTATTAAGAACATACTGTATATAATATGATTTAATAAAGCAAATGATTTGATAGCGTTGTAATGACTGCAGTAAATATAATGTGACACTAATTATACAAAACAAATATTCAAAAAAAAAATCCTCTGTAAATTTCTGGCTGAAGGGGAAATTCACAGAGAAAATTCTAGCCCTGAGGCTGGGCCTGATCATCACAGGGGCACAAGGGGCATGTGCCCCGGGACCACATTTTCAAGGGGCCCAAAAATACATTTTTCCACTCTCGTAAGATACAAATTAATGCAAATTTACTTTTATAGTTCATCAGAAAATATTATTTTTTACCATTCAAGCAAACTAAACTATCGCTGTGTTCTTCACTAACGACAATAAAATGCAATATAAATTTCGAAATCCAGAGTACAACGGATACTACATCAAACATGTTTCAGCCCGTCACTTAGATATACAGTTTTACTCACTCTAAATAGCATATAATGCAGAAGATTTTACTTTCCATAATTTTTTAATGCCTTTTTACATGTGTCTATAGTGTGTTCTTTTTGTTTTTATAAAGCTATGGTTCAAATTTTGAACTGCACATACAGCTGCTAGACACGTTTATAATGCAATTTTCTTGAGAAAGGGGGGCACCGACACAGTCTGTGTGCCCCAGGTTCCAGTTATAGTTGATCAGGCCCTGCCCTAAGGGGCACGAATTTTCATTTGGTCTATTTTGCACACTGCTGGAAAGCAATAAATAGAATTTTTTCTTAGATACCTTTTTAAAATTAGCCATAATACGCATTAATAAGAAACGGTTCACCTTGAGAATGTTGGAATAGCAAACTCTGTAGAAAATATTTTTGATAATTATTAGTTTACATGCATAAAGTGTTTATTTATTGCATGTGTTTTTATTGTAATAAAATCTGACAAGTTACTTTAGCTTTTGAGCAATTTATGAAAAAAAAAAAAATTGAGTCTGACCTGTGATGACTTATAGGGATGCATCGAATATTTGGTATCTATTCGGTATTCGGCCATACTACCGAATATCTAGGCCTAATATCAAACTATTCGTTATGCCGAACATTCGGCTTGGTCAAATATCGAACTATTCGGCCTGCCGCATATTCGGTTTGGCTGAATATCGAACTATTCGGCCAAACCGAATACTTAAAAATATCTTTTGAAAAATACTTTTAAAAACCTTTAAACCTTTTAACTGTCAATTTATAAAGATATTCAGAATAATTGAAAACAGAATCATATTTAAATAAAACAGAATGCCGTTACATTATTTGTTTGCGGTTTGATAGTGTCACTTAAAAAAAAATAACCATTAATGATGACCTTCATAGAAATAAATGATGCACAAATGGAAGTTTATGAACAATGTCTTATAAATAATCTGTCTTTTGTTTTTTCGCTAAAAGAGTGTTTCTAAAGAAAATGGGAAAACTTTCAGATGTGATAATAGACGTCAAGACAGACCATTTTTGCCCAAGAAGCCAGTATCGCAATCCGCTTAATCAGTCAAAATAAAAAATACAGTGTATCTCATCTCACTTCATGTTTAACTTAGATTTTCATTTGTTACTTTAACGATAATGAAGATATCGTTAACTATATTTTCAAAAGAGTTACTTTGATTTCTGTGACGTATGATATCATGAGAAGTGCCGCAAATTGTGTGTGTGTGTGTGAAGTTTACTTGTAAAAAGGTCTTGTTTATCAAAATGGAAGTATCTGTGTTAAATATTATGAAAAATTGTTTTAAAATTTAATTTTTTAATATCTTTAAACTTTGAATTCGGCCTAACAGTCGGTATTCGGCCACCCAAATATTTGATATTCGGTTTACCTGTAGACCGAATATTCGGTATTCGGTCACCTGTATGCCGAATATTCGGTATTCAGTTTTCTTGTTGGCCGAATATTCGGTATTCGGCCAAAATCACTATTCGGTGCATCCCTAATGACAGATAAATTTTCTGAAGTATCAAATTCCTTGGGGGGGGGGGGTGGCAGCCCCCCTCAAATGACGCCCCTGTGTCCATTCTTTAATGAATATCCCGGTTGGATGCCATTAAAAAGAATAAAACTTAACAAGAAAGAAAAGTCATGCGCCAAGCATCATACATCATAAAACACTTTTCAGCATATTCAGAATGCTGTAACAGAAGTTGACCGTTTAATAAGGTGAAAAATGATGTCTAAGCAAACAATTCGAAAAACGCATAATCCATTTGAAAATCTAATTTCAGGAATTACCACCTATCATCAGAAAAATATCCAAATTATTTTGTGCACCCTGTATATGATCTACAGATTTGTATACTATGTACTACAGTACAGGAAAAATTAGTTCAGTTAGAAAACGTATATAACACACTTGAAATCTTCCCTTCTGGAATTTCCATCAACAAGCGGAAATGTACTCGAATTCTTTTGCGCAGCCCTGTATAGGACCTATAGAAATCATGCCCTCCAAGTAATATGCAAAAATTAGTTAAATTTAAAAACGAATACCACAATTGAAGACGCTCTTCCATCAGTTATTCCTCATAGAGACAGCACTGTAACCGAATTATTTTGCCTGCCTCTGCAGTGTAAATGAACGTTAATTGCGATGCACACCCTATTCTATAATAGTAGCATCTTATACTGCACCTCCGCGATGCACATCAATTTCATTATGTTTGAAATAGAGCAACATCATTAAAATACACTGTAACCGATTCCCCCCCCCCCCCCCCCATAGACTATAATGCATTCTATCCATTTTGAGTGCCCCTTAAACGAACTAGTACTTAATTTTCAATATCATGGTAAATCTCAATAACATATATTAATTACATGGCAACCCGAGTATATTTACGCGAGTTAGAATATGGCCAGACAAAACGAATGCATAAACACTTTTCAACTACGTTGGAAATTGTTAAAAATGAGTTACGATTGATTAAAAAACATAACTAATTCACAAATAAATTTTTAAAAGAAAATCTCATATTTCTTCAAGCATAGGCAGGTACGAAAAAGAAAATTATTGACGACCCTTTGATCTGGCTAACCGTATCATTTAAAGATCATTTCAAAACGTTATACAACAAGTCGTTAAACAAGCCGTCAATTGTATACGTCAAACGTGGCAAATGAGGTACGTTCGTACTATAAACAGTTTTGTAAATATTCAGATCTTGGTGCAATAGCTTTTGCACTCTTATGCAAAAATGCATGAATACAAAATTTATTTCGATTACAGATATTAAACTCGGTAAAACGGAAATGATAGGACTCCATCTTAAATAGGACGTCATCATTATGACAGAATCATGACCTATCACGGCATATCAGTGAATTAATGACGCATGATAGGATTTAATAGAATGAAGAAAACTTTTATTAATATCTTTTTAAGTTTTGATTCTATTTTCATAAAATTCGAAATGACGCGACAAAATTATGCAACGATTCTATATATTAAATTTCGAACCATTCGATTGGGTAGTTTTTGTGCTGTTATAAGCGGACAGACGAACGGACCAGTCGACGACTATAGGTGCTACGGATTTATATAATCACTAACGCGCAAAAACAAAACAAAGGCGACGACTACTGGTGCTACGGATTTATATAATCACTAACGCGCAAAAACAAAACAAAGGCGACGACTATTGGTGCTACGGATTTATATAATCACTAACGCGCAAAAACAAAACAAAGGCGACGACTATTGGTGCTACGGATTTATATAATCACTAACGCGCAAAAACAAAACAAAGGCGACGACTATTGGTGCTACGGATTTATATAATCACTAACGCGCAAAAGCAAAACAAAGGCGACGACTATTGGTGCTACGGATTTATATAATCACTAACGCGCAAAAACAAAACAAAACAGACTACTGAAAAAATACCGCATAGAAGATTAAATATTGAACGCATACATATAAAAACTTTTTTTGTGAAAGGGCCCCTAATTACGCATCATATTTTCAACGAGATAAATCTGAAGCAACCACACTCAACGTGCGACCCGCGGGTCGCATGTGGCCCGGCGATCTTTTATGGGCGACCCAAGCCACATAATCATTAATCGATATTTATATTATATGTAGTCTTATTTGTGCAATAGTGGTGTAAAAATTTCTGAATCTTCAACACTAATCAAATATATTATTGTAAATTAATTAAATTTAAGCAATGTGTTTGAAATTAATATATATATATATTGAATAGGTTCCGCACTGAGCAAAAGACTAATTTATTAGAGAAAATCTCCTGTTTTATTCCTTTAGAACTTGGAAATTCTGCAGTATTATATTATTACATTTTATACTTATTATATAGCTAATACTATATTTTGGGGTAGAACACTTGACAGGGAAAAAAGTCATTCAAAAGGTTTTCACTACTTTCTTCAAACAAGAGACCTTGCGACATATTTCTACATTTGCTATAGAAATCTATCACGAAGTTTATTGTATGGAAATAGTTGTGCTATCTGCTATACTATTTATTTACTTATTTTCGTAACATTTCTTTCGAGACAAACTTTCAACCCTATAGATAATATTAACTTTGTTATACTACTTATGTTATCTATTTTAATTCTTCTTTTTTTACCTTTTGATAAGTGTGTTGCGGCCCGCCTAACATCGCAATTATATGTTTGCGGCCAGCGGGGAAAAAAAAAAAGTTTGAGTATGACTGATCTAAAGGGAAGATTAACGAAACTAAAAGGAAAGATTCACTTTTTTAGTAATAAAGGAAATGAAAGATGTGTGAAATTTTAACATAAACTATATTAAAACTTAAAAAATATGTACTAATTTTCGATATGATTAGCCGCGACACATCTTCAGGACTGCCATGGTACACTTGTGTGCCACTTTTACTCGTATATCAGAAAAATTTATGATTATGAAATTAAAATATCACATGATTCAATCTATCCACTTATAACAACTAACTTACCACTTATCATAAATATCCATAATAAAAAAATGAAAAAAATAAATTTATAATAAACAATATATTATTAAAAAAAAAGCGAAATTGCGAAGATTAAAAATATACGTTATTCAGTTTAAATCGGTGATCAGTACTTTTTCAGGTATTTATCTTTACATTGTTATTTATCATTTCTTATCTTCCTTATCTTTCCACTGACTCTAATAACTCAGTAACGGAAGCTTTGTTGTGTGTTTTATAGCAGCGAATTTTGTTAAAAACAAGAAGGAATAAGATTGAGTTCGAAATACGCGTGAAAATGAAGGGTCGCTTTAAGGGGTGAGATACAATTTAAATGTCAAAAAGTTAACTAAAGTGTTAGAGTTTGTTATCTTAAAAAATGCCAGACAGCTTGTACAAAAGTTTAAAGGAATATTTAAATAAATCTATTCAATTGTGCTTTTTAAGTAATTAAATGGATTTTGTTTCGATATAAATTTCAAGTTATATGTCTATTTTCCCAAGAACTGGTGAACTGTATGCAATATAACATCGATTATATCTCAACCGTATGAGCTGAATTTTTAATATTTAGCCAAATAGTGTTTTATTAAAATAATCTATTGCCTAAACAAATATTATGTTTTTCATTAATAAAAAATAAATATTTCCCAAAAGCCCAAAATTTAGAAACTTTTTAAAAATATACCTATCTTTTTTAAATGTATAAAAAAATATAATATATAACTCTTTCTGCTATAGTTTTACTGTAATTTAACGAAAAAAATTTAATGTTATTTTCACTAAAATGAGAAAAAAAATGCAAAATTTTGATATGAGGTAATAATAATAATAATAAAATTAGATTGTTTTCGATTTAAAGGTTACACACATCTTCAAAAATAAAATCACTTTTATTTTCTAATCAAACGATTTTTTTTAATGTTCACTGTTCTGCGTTACAATTAACATTCAATATCCTTTCCAAGATCGTCATAGAATTTCTATATGTAAGGTTATATGTCTCTTTGGCTCTATATGCGTTTGGTGCATTAGCCAGTACTCGGGACTATAACCGAGGGGTTCTTTGAACTCATTTTAATCCCCTCCCCCTTTTTTCCTTTTTCTTTTCTTTCTTTCTTTCTTTCTTTTTTTTTTTTTTTTTTTTTTTTTCACTGAAGAAGGGAATCCAAGAATCTTCGAAACGGCCGTATGTGATTTTTTGTGTCATATTTGTACGTATTTGTGCGTTAAAACGTTGTTAAAGGTTTTAGCTTATGTATTGAAATTCGCACAAAGTGTTTGATTTATACTTAATTTCTATATGTCTTTATTCTTTTTCTCTACACCCCCCCCCCCCTTTAAGCTACATTTATTGAAGTAATACACATAATTTATTCAAAATAGTTGAAAAATAAAATTAAAACTACTTACACTGAATGAATATTAAATATTGTAATTGAATTGTTATATTCAAAGATAAAATTTAAAATGTATTATATTATAGATGTTCACTAAAATAATAATCAGCTACATTTTCTAACCATTTACCAATCTCTGTCGTCAGGTATCCGAACGAGTTTCTTTCTCTTTTCAAAATCAGCTTTACAAGTTGCTTTTGTTATGCATGAGAAAACTTTTAATCAAATATATATATATATATATATATATATATATATATCTTTTAAACTATACCAAACATGGTTATATGAATAACATATTAATGCTGACTTCAGGGAGAAAATTTCTGCAAGAAAACCTCATTAATGCGCCCTGCTTGGGGCCCATGCGGTCGAACTCGTGAACTTTGATTCCAAATTCTTCATGTGACCAATATCTTACATTCCTATAACCTCCAGGTATTCTAAATACAAAATAAATGCATGAGATAAATATAAAAAGCTAAAAATGTAATATAAAATAAAGTTTATAAAAAGTATGTATATTTTTAAAGTATTCCTTTATAAAGAAACGTATTTTTAGGACATTAACTGAAGGAAGAAAATTCTAAATAATTTTATGTGCCTTCATACACTGGGCTTTGAGGAATATGTGATGTGACGAAATTAATGAAAAAAAAATATATAAAATAATCACAATTAAGTATTTTGTATATAGATGTTAGAAGATTTAAAAAAGAAGCTTATAACGGAAAAAAAAGCATGAAATTCACCTTTTCTATACTCCCTGTAGGAAAAATTGGCTTTTCAAGGACAGCCGTTTTCTTTTCATTATCCCTTCGTTGATCACTCCTCGCCCCTTATCTTAGGTTTGTAACTATGGTAACGAAGGGAAAATGAAAAGAGGACGTTTGTCCTTGAAAAGCCGATTTTTCCTACAGGGAGTATAGTCACGTTTGTTATTTCTGTTTCTCACTCCCCTTTCCCCTATTTTGCACTTAAAAAGGGCGCTCTTTTATTGAAGTCTTATAATAGCTCCAAGATAAATTTATTCTGTTTTGTTTTTTTTTCTTCTGTTTGATTTTAACCCCTTAACGGTCGCATTAAATTACGGTTTAAAATTTCAGCTTGCTTATCGGCACCACTTTTTTTAAAAAGAAATATTCACCTTATATAATGACAGGTATAATGATACCATAATAAAGCCAATTATACTATTTTATAAAACTGGTGGGAATCAAACAAAAAAGAATAAAATGAATAAAAGACACAACCCGGAATATCACGGGAGCGAGAATTAAGGGGTTGAAACGTATTTCAGAAATATATACATAGATGAAAAGTTTTCACACATGACTAAAAACTAAAATTTATTCATCAAAAGGAAAACTCATTAGTTGGCATTTATTTATAGCATCTTTTGGCCTAAACATTTTCTTTTACCCCGAAGGCTTTGCTGTACTAAAATACGTTAATTATCCTGTAAGCAAAAGGCGCGCACTGAAGCGTGCAAGCACGCAGACAACCATCGAGGAATTGGCCAGAAGTAAAGCATTTTATTTAAATAAATATTTTTGATATTATGCTTTTGTTCCAAACTTAAGATTATTTTTCAGGGCTAGCAATAACAAGTCCTAGACGGACTAACTTTTTGACAGCCCTCCCTTTACTTATCTTGAAAGACGCGAATAGATGGACGTGTTATATAATAAAAATTTAATTCTGAGAAAATTGAAGCGAATGCTTTTTTGTTGCAAATTTAATTGATGTATTTTCTTCTTGGTAGACTTTTTTAACATATTAATATGTTAAAATTGGAAACCAAGTTGGAAATTGCACGTCAAACGTGGCAAATGAGGTGCGTTCGTACTATAACTAGTTTTATAAGTATTTTTTCAGCGCATATTGTACTGAATGTATATTTTAGTACACTTCATAAGTGCATATCAATTTTATTCTGTTCCAAAGCCTCTAACATCATTAAAATGCACTTGAAATAATTTTTTTCCCATTGGCTCATGTATTTCCCATGTATCGGAAAACTTTTGACAGTCCCTGTAATTAAACTATACATCCGATTTTTATAAAATTTGAAATGAGTCGACAAAATATTGCAAAAATTATATATTTTAAATTTCAAACGATTTGGTCGGCTAGTTTCTGCGCTGTTATATGCGGACGGACAGACAGACGGACTGAACGACGACTATAGGTGCTACGTATTTATATAATTACGAACGCACCTAAAAATGTTACTAAACTCTATAAGAAAAACTTTTTAACAATCAGTTATTAAATACTAAGACTTACAACAAAAATGGTTAGGCCTTTCGAAATAAGTGCTGTGTAAAAATTTTAGTGTATCAATAAAAGCAGGTTAGGTGGCTTTTTTTGTATGAAATTAGTGTCGGGTTCATGTTCTTATTTAATGTTTTCTTTTTTTTCGGTCTTCAGAATTGTTTTAAAAGCCTAAAATTCTTTACTGATTTACATAAATTTATGTAAGATGGATGTAGCTACTATATCTAAACTATATGTGTGATAACGTACAGCCGTGGAAAAAAAAAAAGTAAACACCCCCTACTATCTCTTCAACAAATTATCGTAGACGGAAGTTACTGGTACCGAACAATTGGAAATAAAGTCTACTTTTAAATGATGTATATAAAAGTTGCTTAGGGGTTTCGTTTTAATATACGATCTACATATTAAAACGAGCCCAAACCTCATTTTTTTCAATAGAAATACCCAATTTTAACGCGATATTTCAAATCTTTGGTTCAAACTATGCCTACACACCAAATTTGAAGTCATTTGAATGATAAGTTTTTGAATTATAAACATTCAAAATTTAGTGCTTCTAATGTTAAATTACATTTTCATATTTTTATTTATATCTCCTGAAATTATGCTCCTAATGTGCTAATTTTTTGTGCAGTAATAATACTAATGCGCCTAAATATAAATACGCTGAATTTGCAATTTTTATAATTTTCTGATATGATTTATGAAGTTAATATTCGAAAAAATTGTGAATTGCAACCTACAATTTTTTTGATGGATTTAGATTTATTAAGGGTCCTGTCCCTGCCGGCGAAGACACTCACGAGCTAATGCTAATCCTATGGGGAAGGATTTTTCTAATATCTCGTTTGCATTTCGACATTTTTAAATAATTATTCTTACATTGGATAGCCGAGGTCCGTCTCTACAGCGCACCTTGGTTACTTTTTTGATTTTGGTCGCAGATATTTTTAATAAAGTTATTTTCATTTTCAAAACCGATTCTGAAAATGAAAGTGTCATTCTAAAAAATATCTGCAACCGAAATCGAAAAAGTAACCAAGGTGCGCTGTAGAGACGGACCTCGGCTATCCAATGCAAAAAAAAAAAAAAAAAAAAAAACGATTTAAAAATGTCGAAATGCAAACGAGAAATTAGAAAAATCCCTCCCCATAGGATTAGCATTAGCTCGTGAGTGTCTTCGGCGGCAGGGACAGGACCCTTAAGTCATGCTTTATGAAAATACAAAAATTCACATTTTTCTTCCAAATAGTTTTCAAATTATGCTTAAAAAACGGTAAAATGATGGTTTAAGGGGTCGTCTATGATAGAAGTGAGTAAAGAAGAAATTTCAATAATAATCATATTTTGAAATTTCTTCTGCTGCCTTGTTATCTAACAGGCTTCATTGACTGCTTGAGTGGTGCTTAAGGTGCCTTGATCAAGAAAGGGGCTCTCTCGGTTAACAATCGAGTACCGAACTTCAATTTGGATACAGCCCTTAAAAAACGCTCGTTTTAAAATAATTAATTTCTCGGAAACTTATGGTACGAATTGCATAAAAATTTGTTTTTAGTCTAATTGAAGGGTGTAGAGTTCATTTATGCTGTCAGAATTGTGCATTGCTATTGAAAAACAGAAAGTTGTGGTTCGTTTTAATATGCAGATGGCCCCCTAAACGAATTTTATGTGCATCATTTAAAAGTAGACTTTATTTCCAATCGTTCGGAACCAGTAACTTTCTTCTACGATAATTTGTTGAGGAGTTAGTAGGGGGTGTTTACTTTTTTTCCCCCCACGACTGTACCATAAAACATACTTTTATTTGTGAAAGTATAAATGGATTTCGGGCATACAGTTACAACTGGGTTTTCATGCCTTTTCTGTATTCAGAATGGTCTAATAAATACCCCATTTTTTGTCATAATGTTTTACAATGGTGTCTTTTAATTACCGTAGTTGGTGTTCGGATAATCTCCTTAACACTAGAACGCCCAGAAATTTTACTCAAGTTTCATAAAAATATTTGACACCAGAATTTTTATTTAAAATTATTTGACTAATTTATTTAACGTAAATCTGCGTTGTTTAAATTTAACTTATTTTATGAAAGAATTTCTGGTTAGAGGTCTGCACGGGCCGGGCCGACAGACAAAATAAACGGGCCGGGCCGGCAAAAATATTAATCGGGCCTGTCGGCCCGATATAAGAATTTAAGCGAAGCAGATAAAATACGAGCCATTTTCAATGAATATGATTTTCTCGAGAAGTATAAATGTGCGTCACGAGCCGATGCGAGTTTAACAACATCATTACAGAAATGTAACATGTCCATCATAGAGATCGACATCGTACAGTTACAAGATGTCTGATTCCGAGTTTAATTTTTTTTCAGAAGACCCGTGCCGGAACGGAACTGGTCTTAATCGATCTCAGGATGTGTAGAACAGTCATTGTGTTTTGTAGTATTAATAGTGATAATGAACTTCTCTTAACAATATCTTTGGAAATATACCTTAAGGTGGTTCTCATATTCACAGCTCAACAATGCGAAGCTTTCAGACACATTTTCTGACAAAATTTTTAACGATAAAGGCATGAAATTGACAGGCCTGCCTATTGAAGGCATTTGGAAACGAATAGCTTTTTCCATATTTGATAAATTACTTACAGAGATTCCTGTCACGTGACTGTACGTTTTTCCCCTTTCCTGTGCTATCGCTTCCGGAAATTCAATTCAAAACGCTAACTTTGACAGTATTTTCAGAAAGATATATTGCTTTTATCTATGAAAAAAACGACATTTACATAGCTTCTGAATAAGAATACCTGCCAATCTTACGCGTTTCCGAAAAGAAAAGAATTCATAAATGTGTCGAAATGTAGCTCCTTTGGATTTGAGAAAAGCCTTAGAAATGAGAGAAATATTTTCACAAATCTACTTTTTATTATACAGC
This sequence comes from Maratus speciosus, assembly GCA_963932465.1. NCBI lineage: Eukaryota > Metazoa > Arthropoda > Arachnida > Araneae > Salticidae > Maratus > Maratus speciosus. Next base: position 335,692,906 of record OZ010800.1, read on the forward strand.
TTCAAAAATTATCATGTTTTTAATTCTTTATTCTGAACTACATTAATCTTTTAATGAATCCTTATTTCCATTTTGAAATGTCTGTAGACACAATGACTAAAACACTAAGTAATCGTTAATGTTTACTATTGTGTGCTCTTTGTTTTGCGAACATCATAGTAATGTAAAATATATTGTAAAATGTTCCCATAAATATGTATGTAGTATTCATTAAAAGAATCTTAATTGTATGTTGAGAAAAAAACGGATTTTTTTTTTTTTTAATTTTGTAGGAATTGTGTCGGGCCGGGCCGGGCCGGGCCTGTTTTCACTGATTTTTGTACGGGCCGGGCCGAGAACTGTAAAAATGCAAACGGGCCGGGCCGGGCTCGGGCCGAACTTCCAATTTTTACACCGGGCCGGGCCTGGAAATTCCGGCCCGTGCAGACCTCTATTTCTGGTCCCAGTTGACATTTAATCATATGGTCGGAGTCGAATCGACTCCTTTCGGGTGTTCTAGTGTTAAATATCATCACAATTAGCTGTCTGGAAATTACCCCTTGTGTGCCTGAAATTTACTCCAAAGCATGGGGTAATTTTTAGACAGGATTTTATTAATTTTTTTTGTTTTTATTAATGATAATTATTTTTAATTGCTGGAGATGAGTCATCAGGCATGTGAAAATTTTTCCAAGAAAAAGTAAAAAGAAAAATAGCCGTCAATTCCTGAGTAATTGTAAAAGTTTTGTTTTTCTCTGAAAATTATCACAGGCTACCCTACTTTAAACCTGCTTTTCTCAAAACTGATATTTCAATGTTTTTAGATTTTTGAAGTGCTCCATGCGTATTAATTTTTTTATCAAAATTCATGAAATTGATAAGGAAAAATCCTGATATTGCTTACAATGAAACTGTGTATGGATTTTAAAATTCGACTTTATTAAGATAATTAAATTTGATTTTTAACTTATTAAAAGGCAAAATTTTTATGAAAATCGATATGGAATTCAGAGAAAATTCTCTAAAAAATTAACTATACAAGGGATTCAAATAATCGATACACAGATTTGTTTCTAACAGAGTTTATGTGATTAAAAGTAAAATTGAGGAAATATTCAAATATTAAGATCGCATGGAGCATTTTAAAATTGCGTTTTAAAATTTTTAATTTTTTTTTTAATCTTAAAATTATAATAAGATTGGAAATTTCTTTTAAGGTGTTCGATGTATGTATTTATGGTGAAATGTATATTTGCACAAACTTTCATACATCTATGATGTATGAAAAAAATTAAAGAAAAAAATTAACGTCCACCGTCCACTTAAAAAAAAGTAAAACACCTTCTTCCAAACGTCTTTATTTACTTTATTGTTTCTATTTATTTCACTTAAAATACTGAAAAGTGGAAATGTATTTTATAAAGTGGTTATAAAATGGAATATGTCGATGTGCATATTCTAAAATGATTCATATGCAGGAAAAGGAAAATTAAGATTGCCACTAAATGCATAATTTGTAATATATATGTTATGGAAAAGTATAATATTTAACCCTAATTGGAGACATGAATTTTCTTGCGCGTTCAGAGATATGATGTTATTTTCCTTTTTTGTCTTTTGTAAACAGCATTGGAATTTTTTTTACAAATGCAATACATTCTGAAAATCATGTAATGATAAAAGAACTACTTGTCGGTACTGAGGAATGATTTTATTCAAGGACAAAAAAACACATGATAATCAGAGCCAAAGAACAACGCGGAGTCATTCTGACTCCCTTCTCCAGTTACGGGTTAAGTTAAAGCTTGAAATAAGTACATATAAATTAAAAAAAAAATATGAATTGCAGCAATTATTTATTGTAATGACTTCCTCTGCATTCTTTTTAACACTTTCCAACATAGTTGAAAAATGTTTATGAATTTAGTTTGGGGGTGACCTCTATACCGGTCTATTACATTATTCTTATTCACTAGCTGCGAACGAACCTAGAGATGGGGACTCCACTGCAGGGTTTGTTTGCCAATTGTTTGAATAGACCGGGAGTGCCATGCACGTTCCGGTCTGTTTCTGTAAGCAAACTTCGAACTTGTGTGATTTTATATTTTTAAATGCAAATCTTTCCAAATGAACTAAGGTGTGTGTGTGGCGGGGGGGGGGGGGGCGTTATAGTATTTGCCGATGTAATTTCTGAAATTTAGATGTATTACACTTTCAATTTTGACCAAAGCTCCTAAGAAAACCTCAATAATAAAAAAACAATGTAACCTATCTTATTCCTTCCCTCTTTTTAAATAAATTGATAAAAATCAAAATCACCGAATTAGCTGTGAAGTTATTAAATAATGACATTTTTTACACGGAGAAAAAAACACAGAAGAAAAAAAAGGAAAAGAAAATATTCTACTCTATCCCTCACCTTCGTTTAAAACGCGAAATGATAGCTGAAGAGGATTCCCCAGACATGTGCATGAAAGATCGCCGGCACAATAGCAAGCTTTATCTTTAAAAATTCAAGATGATATCTCCGAATGTTAAAAATCGAGAGCATTCTTCAGACATGCGCAGAAGCGATCACCAGCAGAAAGCCAAGCACGTCATTAGCGTTCGATGAGGGTTTTTTTTTTTTTTGTTGTTGTTTGTTTATGCAATCGAGTTTCAGATAATATAAAAAAAAAAAAAAAAGTATGAATATTTCTTTAAACCATAATAACCGGAAAGGTATAACCCTGAATAAGTTTTTTTTTTTTTTTTTTTTTTTTTTTTTTTTTTTTTTTTTCAGGAAATTTGGAATAGCAGTTCAAAATGCAGAAAAAGTGGTGAAAATTAACATAAAATCGACCTAAAATTATGTATATATATTTTTAAATAGTATTAGTATATATTGGCTAATTATCAAAAAATGAAAAATACGAACCTCAGGTGCAATCGGACCTGCCTTCATCTATTATGCAAATTTGCAGACCTCTACGTATGATAGGTTTCCCTGGCCAACACCAACAAACAAAGAGACAGACATATAGGTAGAAAAATAGATAAAATCTTTCTTTTATTAATATAGATAAATGCCTGTAAAACTATTTTTACAGCAACGGTAGTATGCGCGCTGACAAAACACTTTTAGCATTTTGTAATTATAATAACATTTGTTTCAGTTCAAAAACTTGCAACATCACTGAAATGTATATGAAAGAAACAGTGTTGATCAATTCGAATTAGTTAAGTCCTATCTGTATAATAGTCCGGGAGTCGGTGACATCAAAAGTCCCGTCTTCACGGAATTGAAAAATGTTTATTTAAATCGATAGTAAAAAGTCATACGAACAAAATAAGCTAGGTATGACTAGGTTTGACATGCAGAAAATATGTGTAATTAAATGAATTATTCTTTAAAAAAATTATAATGTTTTCCTGTCATCGCGGAATTTGATCATTCTTAGAGCCTTTTATAGAAAATTTTGTGCTGTTTCAGAAAAAAATTGGTCTGACAAACTTTTAAAGGGGTCGGACGGTGATAAAATTACGCATTTATTTTGTTTTGAATTTTTACCGGTGGCTACTTTATTTCCCGTCTAGACGTAAAGTAAAAACGGTTATTCATTACAGCTTTTCAATGATAATTAATTTAATTAAACTTATTTTCGGCATGTCAAACCTAGTCATACCTTGCTCATTTTGTTCGTATGACTTTTTACCAGGGCTGCGGAGTCGGTGGGAAAAATGGCCGACTCAAACTCCAACTCCGGTATATTTTAACGTCTCTGACTACGACTCCGACTCCTTATTCCGACTCTGGGCTGGCAACATTAGTACTTTGGCTGGGGTATTAGTGTCGCCTGTTGGTTAAAATAGTGATAGAGTATAAGAAAAATAAAGCTAAAATATCACTATTTTGGCATTGGTTATCTTTTTAGGGCTTCAAAACTAAAGCAGAAAAAAAAATATTTTCCGCTTTATTAATTTTACAATTTCGCACCTGCAAAACCGAAAAATCCAACTATCGAAGTCTAAGTAACAAAAAATGGAAACTTTACTAGTTTGGATCTGTGGACTGAAAAGAAAAAGTGAAATCGTTACAATTTAGTTGTAATTTTGCTCCTCCAGACTCGAAAAACATATATGGAAATGAGGAAAAATAAAGATGAAAACTTTATTTTTTTGGAAATAATTCAAATCCTGTAAATTCAAATGAAATAATAAAAAAATTGCATTTTTTAAATTAAGTTTACAATTTTGGTTTTATTTCAGGTTCTGCAGACCTGAAAAATCCGAAGTTCAAAAGGTGAAAGATAACGAAATTTCACTATTTTATTGTTATTTTGGGTACCGCCGATTCAGAAAAAAAAATTATATATATACAATTTCATGTTATTTTGACTGCTGTGCACAAAAATAAATAAAGGAAGGATATTTTAGAATTTTGACTTTTGGTCATACAGATTGAAAATTTTTGAGGGGGGGGGGGGGAAAGGCTTCTATTACAGTGCTATACCTGGCTCTTAATTCTTTTGCCTCCAAAAAATAGCAGAGATTTATAATTTTCGCCTTACCTCCGGTAAGAGATCTGCATGAACCGAAATGTTAAGGCCCATCCCCTAAAACGGTCCGCTGTGCTTTTATATTTATTCTCACCCCAATCATGCCTATTGCCTATTGTAAATTGCTCCTATTTTATCGGCGTAGTTTGATTCTTTCAAATTTGTTATATTCGGCTTGTCAGCCTGCTCAATTTTTTTATCAGTCTGATCCGGCCCATTAACAAAAATTGTCTTAAGGCTGTTCTCAAATCCAAAGGGTCAACTTTCTGACATAAGTTTTAATTCATTTTTGTTCGGAAACACATGAAACTAGAATGTGTTATTATTCAGAAACTATGCCATCGAACTGTTTTCTCCGTTTTCTTGTAAACGCAATAGATCTTTCAGAAAATACTATCAAAGTTGGCATTTTGAAGTGAACTTCCGATCGAAAGAAGAAAATCCAGTCAGTAAGGGGAGAAAAATGCCTTGTCACTTGATCAAAATTGCTTATAACTCAATAGGTAATTGATTGATCAAAAAATGGAAAAAACAGTTCGATTCCAAATCGCTTCCATGGTCAGGCTTTCCAATTTTACATCTTTCTGCTAAAAAATAAATTTGTAAATGTGTCAAAACGTTTCGCGCTTGTTGAGCAGAGCAGTTGAGAACAGCCTTAATTCTACTTTCAAGGACTGTTTGAAAAATTGCCTTCATTTTCCGGGCCTTGGGTCCTTTCAGACCTTCATACCTCGGGTTCTATCCGCAAACCCCAAAAATACGAGGGGAAGTACTTTTATACTAAATGTAAAATATCTTCTACAGTTATGAATTAAAACAGTTTTCATGTACTCTGTACACGGGTAGTACCCTGTACCTACCCCTGTATCTACTTTGTACACCGCAGGAAATCGGTCCTCTTTAACTTGAGTAGCCTGATATAGTCCATAAATACCAATAATATTTCATTTTACAGATTTAAAATTACATATAATTAGTTTAATTTCACTTTAAAATGTCTAACAAAAAAATCTGGAGTCGGAGGCGGCTTGTTTTATTAGCGACTCCGACTCTTTTGCTCAAAACTGGGTCCGACTCAGACTCCGCAGCCCTACTTTTTACTCACTTACTTTCTTACATTTTTTTCAATTTCGCGATGACGGGAATTTTGATGTCACCGACCCCCGGACAATAAATGATACCTGCACTAGCACGTAAAAATTTAATACAGCTGGAAAACGCCCTTAGAGAAATAACCATCCAAACAAATTTATATATCCGAGTACTTCTATGAGGCCCTATGCATATGGACTATACAGGGTATCCCAAAAACCTTGACCTCGGCTTTTATTCCTTAAATATTGATCGTAGACATATATTATGGACTACAAAGTTCCGTAAAAAAATTTACAGAATTTTATGAAGTCGATTAAAATTTTTAGGGGATTAAATTTGAAAAAATACAAACTTTTAATTTTTATTCGGGCCCCGTACAAAAAATTTCCCAGTGAGTAAAATGTGTCCCTGACACAAATAAGGTCATGTACAAAATTTCAGCATTTTATCATAAAAAGTCGCAGAGATATGTTTTAAACAAAGTTGACGAGGAGTTATTCATAAATTTGCACTCAAGAAAACAATGCAATCATTGTTTTCTTTCGTAATTTGTGTACGAACCCTGAAACGCGATCATCCAACATGATTTTTCCCCTTTGCGAACTCATATCCATACGCATCGAAAAGTGGTTTAAGTCAGCAATTATGTATTTTCATATCTCCTTAGCTCCTTTTCATATGTTTAGCTCTTCATCAACTCAACGTTGATGATGTTGAACATTTAGAAATTCAACTGACTTTGATATGTTTTCAAGACATACGCTGAAATTATGTATTTTTAGAGATCGTTCTTTAATGTTTTAAGATGGACTGCGTTTAGAGCCCTCGGCGGGTCGGGTTATATACTAGGCCCAAAAACCCGAAAATTCTATGTAAAATCAAACCGAAACTCGACCCTAATCCGGTAAAAAAGGAAAAAAGGAAAAAAAAAAAAAACATTAACTCCAAAGCCAACACACTTAAATCCTAATCCGAAATGAAAGAAAATTAAACCACATTTTAATACAACTACGGAAACATAAGTCTATTAATTATATCTCTAAAATCAATTTTATCTTTTATGATAAAAAATGAACATACATGTATTCGTTCAAATATATAGTTTGTTTTTTTTTTTCATCTGAAAAATAGTCTACATAATTTTTCAAAAATCGAGTGAACACGAACCGACCCGCAAATGTCAAATCCCAATCTGAAACCGACCGGAATACGAAAGAGTTAACGTCATCTTGATCTGAATCCGATCCACAACGAAAAAGAATAACGTTTGTGTTGCGTTCGGCTAAAATCCGGTTACCTGCCCCAATGCAGAACTCTAATTGCTTTTCAGAAAAGTCTGTATCAGTAGAATTCGGTTGGCTGAATCCATATCAACTCAGGCAGGGGGGTTAACTTCATAGTCTCAGAAGTTATGTTAAAATTTAAGAAAAAGTAAGATACTTGTATATTTTCATTTTGCCCAAAAAAATTCCTGGCCCGAGATACAGGCCGCCAAAGATGACATCCCCGGCATCCTTTCTCATTCGCGATTTTCGATAAAAATTTTAAAGTGCTCTATCTCTAGAACGGTGCAAGATATTTTGTTGCGGTTTATTTTATTTTAAAGATAATATTCTTCTGTTTAAAATGATACACCCAATTTTGGAAAATGTATTCAACTTTTCTTGTGGCAACCTTTTGAAAAAAAAATTTTTTTTTCAAAAAAAATTTTTTTTTCGAAAATGCCAATCCTAAAAATTTTGATTTTTTTGTTGTTGATCAATACCATTGGGAACTATCTTCACTGTAAAGGAGAACTTCCACTTTTGAGTTTAACAAATTTTAGAAACATTTAAAAAATTCAGAGAATTTTACAGGAGCTGTATATATACAGTTCTAGTAAAAGTCACTGAATTTTTGCTTATTTGTATCATATTTGTAAGTATAAGCCTACTATATATCCTAAACAAGTTAGAAATTGCAATATCAAATGTGGCAAATGAGGTGCGTGCATACTATAACTAGTTTTATAAATATTCAGATCTTGGTGCAATAAGTTACACTCTTGGGCAAAAAGGGCATGACTACAAAATTTATTATGATTCTACATATTAAATTCAGTAATACGGAAGTAATATGAATTCATCTTAAAAGGACTTAATCGCCATGGCAACCTAGAATCATTGCCTATCATGGTATATCATTGAATCAATTATGTATTATAGGATTTTTAAATAGAATGAAGAAAACTTTTATTAATGTCTTTTATCTTTTAATTTGATTTTCATAGCATTTGAAGTGATACATACTTTATTTTCAATACCGAACATAGTAAAACAATCTCAATAACATATATCAATTACACAGCAATACAAATTATATTAATACAAGTTAGAGTTCAGACGGATGAGCAGACAAATCGAATCCATAAAGACTTTCAACTATGTTGGAAATTGTTAAAAACACATAAATAGGTCGGAATTTGACTTTTAGAAATTTATGTCAATAGACGGAAGCATACTTGAATACTTTTATACAACCCTGTATTTTACCTACTATCTTTATATACATGCCACTATTTAGCTAATATTTAATTAAGATTAAAACATCCTTAAAACCAGTGAAATCACACTTCCAGAGATTATCATCCATAGACGGCCATGTATCTAATTCTTTGTGTAGACCTGTATATCATTTTATCTATATTCTCCAAACATATCTTAGTATACTAAATGTAGTTCAGTGTAAAAATGCATAACTCATTTAAAAATCACCTTTAAGCTACTTTCATTCATACTCAGTAAACCCTTAAGATTTATTTTGTGTAGCCCTGTATATGATCTACAGCATTTATGCACACAACGTAAGATGGAAAAAATTAGTTAAACTTAAAAACTCAAACACAACTAAAAATGCACCTCCAGCAATGCCCTTACGATTTCTTTTGTGTAGCCCTGTATATGATCTACAGCCTTTATACACACAACGTAATATGGAAATATTTAATTAAACTTAAAAACTCATATTGCAACTAAAAATGCACCTCTAGCAATCATCGCTAATGTACAGTATTTCCAATAAGGTAAAGTATCCGAAATGTTTTGTGTGTCCCTGTAAACACTATGCCCTTTCTATGACACAGGAAGTAATTTTTTGTAAACCTCTGCAATAAAGTATGTATCACTTCAAATGCTATGAAAATCAAATTAAAACATAAAAGACATTAATAAAAGTTTTCTTCATTCTATTTAAAAATCCTATAATACATAATTGATTCAATGATATACCGTGATAGGCAATGATTCTAGGTTGCCATGGCGATTAAGTCCTTTTAAGATGGATTCATATTACTTCCGTATTATTGAACTTAATATGTGGTATTATAGTAAATTTTGTATTCATGCCTTTTTACCTAAGAGTGTAACACTTATTGCACCAAGATCTGAATATTTATAAAACTAGTTATAGTACGCACGCACCTCATTTGCCACATTTGATATTGCAATTTCTAACTTGTTTAGGATATATAGTAGGCTTATCCTTACAAATAAGCAAAAATTCAGTGACTTTTACTGGAACTGTATATATACAGTTCCTGTAAAATTCTCTGAATTTTTTAAATGTTTCTAAAATCTGTTAAACTCAAAAGTGGAAGTTATCCTTTACAGTGAAGATAGTTCCCAATGGTATTGATCAACAGCAAAAAAATCAAAATTTTTAAAATTGGCATTTTCGAAAAAAAAATTTTTTTTTTAATATTTTTTTTTTTAAAAAGGTTGCCACAAGAAAAGTTTAATACATTTTTCAAAATTGGGTATATCATTCTAAACAGAAGAATATTATCTTTAAAATAAAAAAAAACTGCAACAAAATATCTTGCACCGTTCTAGAGATAGAGCACTTTAAAATTTTTATCGAAAATGGCGAATTGGAAATGGTGCCCGGAATGCCATCTTTGGCGGCCTGTATCTCGGTCCAGGAATTTTTTTGGGCAAAACCAAAATATACAAGTATCTTATTTTTTATTGAATTTTAACATATGTTCAATTCAAAAACTTCTGAGACTATGAAGGTAAGATTTTTTCTTTGGCTGCCTAAATTGACATGGATCATACCGGTTGTAATTTGTAAATATATTAAGATTTTGTCAAAGAATGAATAAATTCAGATATTTCTCTCAAAAAAGTCTGATATTTCATCGTATTCCGGTGAACTAATAAATGAGCCAAAAACTTAACTTCACAAAATTATTACTATTAATTGCTTTTAACCCTTCACTGCACGACAAGCCACATCTGGCACATACCTAAAAACACTGTAATTCTTATTATGTGCCATGAATTTGGCTAATATGATCTCTATACCTGATCAAGAACAATCCGAAGAATGAAATAACACTTACTTTGTCCATTGTCAGATGGCTGCATTTGACAAAAAATTAGAATTTGTTCTTCGGAAACAAAAAAAAATTCGATCAAGCTATTAAGGTAAAATTTACTTTCTTCATTTTTACTGAATTCTTAAATATATTAATATAAAAAAAGTTGCACAGTGTTAAGTAGATAAAATTAATTAATTTAAGCTCATTTAGTTGTAAAATATAGCAATAGAATATTTTAAAACCCTAATTGTGTACATAGGGTACACACCATAAAATATCAAATTTTAGCTGAAAATTTGAAATTTAATTTTTTTTACTATTTTTCCCATTATTAGACCGATATATAGATTTCAAATAATTTTTTTCATACAAATAGAAAAAATCGCGCAGTGAAGAGTTAAGTCTCTTCTGCTCCAAACAGTTTTCCTTATGGACTATAATGTAACGGATCTTTTGTGTGTTCCTGTAAACGAACTATAAATGCTACACACTTCATTATTAATACCAAACATTCTATGGTAAGCTTCAATAAAATACAAAAATTACATGGCAAACCACGTATATTTACGAGAGTTAGAGCACGGACAGACAAACAAACAAACCTAATTCATAAACATTTTTCAACTTCCGTAAAGTACCAAAAGTATGCCCCCTTTTGCAGATAGGAAATTCTAATGATTTTAAGGGGGGGGGGGCTTATAATTGGATCTGTTGTGAAAAGGATAGGAAAATAGGGAGGGTATATTTGGAATTTATGAAATTTCACAAGATTGTTACAATTTGCAAAATAAAATCAGATCAAATTAACATTTTTGCTTCTCAAAATTCCTTCCATAGAAGCTAAGTAGCTTCCATTAATAAAAATAATAAATTAATGAAACAAATGTACATAAAATATTTAAATTATTTATCAAACAAATATGAACAAAAATTATAGAACTTAAACTCGAAATTTTGAGTTCAAAGCCTTTTTGAGGTCACATTGTATAACTGTTGTGTACATGTTAATTATCACAACTGATATAAATCAATCATCAATAAACAAGCTAGAGGTAGGAAACATGTTAGAGAATTTTGTCATTACAGTATGCTTCATACGAATTTAATTTATGAATACTACTATGGTCAGTTCCGAATTTAGAACAGGTAACCGGCGCGCTAGAAGCAGAATCATCCGTGCAGAAAAAAAAATCTCACCTAGGGCGTCGTGACTGCTAAAGCCTCAACTGACTATGGTATACCTGTATTCCACCACTGTATTTTTTACCTTTTTTATATATAAAATTTAACCTATCTAAGTTATTTCGAAGAAAAAAATTATAATTTTAAAAAAAAATCTTTTTTATTTTTTTATTTTAGGACACCCCTGTGATCCAATGTAGCAGATATTGCATAAAAAATAAGTGGAAACAAGTGTAGTATTCTAGGCTTAAAACATATATTAACACTAAAAAGTATATTTCGAGCAACTTGGAGTTTATTCATCATCAAACAAGAACAAAGAGTAAATAAAAAATAATGCGATTGCTTTTTGAAAATGCTCCCCAAATTTAATTTGCAGACATGGAGATCCTTGCTAAAATTATTTCAGTCAACAACTTTCCCTGTTCCTGTTTATCTCCGTTTTTTATTTTCGAGTGAATACACGTGGCGTACATTCTATCCAGAGGCCCGCACGGGGGCTGAGTTGGATGAACTCTAGAACGAAGATAGAGGCAGTAGCGTACAAGCATGACCCGGATTCATACGTAATGAGTACGTTCAAATTACTCACTGTCATGTAAACTTATTAGATGGGTCCAGCACAAAATTACAGATTTCGTGAATGAATTATTAAATGCAGCAGCTTTTTTATTTTCTTTTTCATTTATTTTTTATTTATTTATTTATTTTTTTTTTTTTTCGGAAGAACCGAAGTCCAACTGATTTTCAGAAATTACCTTAGAAATGTACTTTATTTATTTTTTTTTTCGTCTAAAAGTATCTAGCTGTCAATAGCGTAGCAATTAAAAAAATATAGGAGGAGCTCTTTTAGTCATTTTCTAATAAATTGAGCAATTAGGAATATTCATAATTAATAAAATATTTAGGAGAATAATTAATCGTTTATGTTATCAATGCAAAAAATTAAACAAAATTAATATCTTAAGTATTTTAGATAAAAGATTCAAAATACTGAGTTTTGGATAGTTGCGATTATTAAATTAACGAGACAACGAGGGGTGGGTCGGAACTCCCTTGGTGTGTTGAATTCAAGGGGGGGGCGGGGGATCTTAAGCTTAGGTTCGCAAATTTTTCATGTTTTGAAAGAAAAAAATTCCTGCCGGCCCGGCCTATAGGCGCAGGTAGATTTTGAAGTTAAGTACTAATTTCACCAACAAAAGCAAAATCAAGATTAGAGATAAACCCAGTTTAAAATTTTTATCTGGCCGCTTTTGACGAGTTTTTAATTTCATTTTTCTGTAAGAACTGGTTTTATCAGAATCATGTTAATACGATATTTTTTTCTTCAACCCCTATTTTTTAAAATTTGTTTTAGCTGTAAGAGTTGCTCCTATCAAAAACTTGTCAATATAAAAGTTGAAGATAATATTAAGATTTATATTAAATTTAAGCGGATTTCATATCTTGTGAATTGACGAAGTTGTGAATTTTTTCTTCTTTAACCACCAACTTTTTTTTCGTTTTTAATTTTTGATTTATATATTTATTTATTTTATTATTATTATTTTTTTTTTTTTTTACGGTAAGAATTGGTCCTATCGAAAATTTCTCAGTATAAAAGTTGTAGATAATAAAGAAAATTTATAATAAATTTAAGTGGATTTGATATGTTGTGAATTGACGAAGTTATGAATTTTTTTTTCCCTAAAACTCTATTTTTTCGCCTCTTGAGCTCATTTTTAATTTTATGAAAAATCTGTCATACATGAACTTTTGGCCCTTTTCCTAGAAGTAATAATAACTTTAAACTGATTTGATATGTATTATAATTAAGAAGTTATGGGTTTTTTTTCGGTTTTCACAAAACCCCTCTCTATTTCCACCCCCTTGGTCGATTTTACCCATTAACGAACTTGATCGAGATTTTCTGCCCCTTGATTTTATGTATTAGTTTGGAAAAGATTTGTGCAGAATTATGAAAGTTATCATGTCCATAAAAAAATGATATATATGTATATATAGAGAGAGATATACAAAGTTTTGAACTGGGGGTGATTTTGGGTTCTAGGGGTCATGATCGGCGTAAATCAGCAAAACTTTTTCAGAAATTTCAACTTAGGGGAGAATATAATTGGTAGTATTTCTTACGCAATCTTACCTAAAAATTCCATTTCTAACAATTCGAAAAAGTAACACGCGGTGCAGTTGCCAGAAAACCCGTGTGATTTGACGAAACAACACCGCTTTAGATTAGAGAATTTCAAGTAATTTTTATGTTAGATTGTGAATTTTCTGTATTTTTGGAGAAAATAGGCAAATCAGAAGGGAATTTTTGTGTTTTAACAAAAAAAAAAAGAAAAAAAAATCACAACGGAAAAAACTCATCAGTTCATGGATTTTCTCGAGAGTGTATAACCTTATGTATCGCATTACAATTTGCAAGAGTTAAATCTTCTGAAAATGCTTAGCAATACTAATCTGAAGGAAATGAAACTGGAGATTGAAAATTTTAGATATTAAATAAAATGAGTTCAAAACTAGTCTGATGTGGCAATACCAAAACTTTCTTCTATCTCATACATGTTAATACTTCTTGAAAAATGCAACATAGCAGCGCCACTGGTTAGGTGATTTACACTGAAATCTAATCAGCAGCAACTTATGTCAACTTCTAACTGAATGTGAAGTTTGATGAAAATCCGTGTATTTAGGCTTTGAGATACAGCTATTGCGCTGTTTCGGAAATCGTGAAAAATGCAGCATAGCAGCGCCACCCGTTGGGCGATTTACACCAATAAGTAATCAGCAGCAATTTATATCAGGGACTAAAAGAATCAACAGTTTTATTAAATTCGTTCATTAGTCCTTGAGATATCAAAACAAAAAATGTGTCACATTACAGACATACTGACAGACAGACGGATGGACAGGCAGACAAACTCATAGACAGACATTAAACATGTTTGTAAAAACATGTTTTTTCGGGATCTCTGACCCCCCAAAACGTCTAAATCCGTTGAAAACCGGAATTCAAAAATTTTCATGAATTCAATACTTTCTTCTTGTAAAGATAAAAGAAAGTAACAAAAAGTACTATTAACAGAGTTGAGGCTCCCAATCTGCAGATTTACACATTTTAAATATTATCAATATTTATAATGATACTTTATGAACAGAGCTATGCTTTCAGAGATGAAATGAATTGTCATGCGTTGAAGACAAAAACAGCTTTGAAGCAGCTAATGGAACTAAAAATCATTTGATTGGGGAAGGATTCCCACGATCCCCTGAATTCCTGCTGAACTTAATAAGCCCATCTTTCCTAGCTCCACCAGTGGCTGAGAGGTTCTGCTCTCGAAGCTCGTAGATGGGAGGTGCTGGGTTCGATCCCGATTGCGCCCGTCGGCCTAATCGTTCGGAGTTTTCGTGGTTTTCTTCAAGCCATGGATTTCCATGCGTAAATACGGGTTAGGTTCCCTTAGAAAGACCCCCACGAAGGGCACTCCCCCCCTCGGGTCTATATATCCCTAGTGTAGATAATCGGCCGTCAAAAAACCAATCAACACATCTTTCCTACGTCCCTGTTTCCGTCTCAAAAACCTGATTGAATTTTAAGAAGTTTTTATATTTGCTATTTATGTTTATTTATTCTAAAAGTACTCAGCCGTGGAATGACATAAGTACCTTGTTGTTATAAATGGAAATTGTTATCGACCTGGAGCAAAAAAGACATACGCAAAGAAAGTGATATAACTAACACAATTCTTGGAAAAACTTCTTAAGAGTTATTAAAAGTGATAATAATATCAGTAGTAATGGAGAGTGTTAGTTATTACTCTCCATTACGATTCTTATCAATTGAATTCTAAATGTATTTTTTAATTTTAAAGTGTTTAAAAAAAAGAAAAGAAAATGTAAGATAAAGCAAATTATGCTAATCCTAGGTCTTTGACCCGGATTAGCAAGCAAAATGTAATAAATAATAATAATTTCTTGAGCATTATGCAAAATCATCACAGTTAGATTCTAAGGAATTTTCTAACCTAAAACACATGCTGCATGATATACTATTTGCCCTGGTTCGGTTTAACAACTTCCCATTCCCATAAGCTATAAAAATTTCAGGAAAAAAGAACAATTAATCGCCATGCAGGCATAACATAAAAAGGTAAAAGAAAAAAGAAATTTAAGATATCACCACTCGTAGATAAGGAGTTAAATTTAAGATTTTTGCGTTGACGCAACCTAAAAAAAAAAAAAAAAAAAAAAAAAAAAAAAAAACATGCAAGCAGCATATCAAAATTAAACTGAGTTTGATCAAGAAAGAAAAATCGTGTGCCACGCATAAATTACGAAACGCTTTCCAGTACTAGTGAAACGTTGTTACGGAATTTCATCTAAATAAACAATTTAGAAAACACATAACACAGTTAACACCTTTGTTTTCGCCAATTACTTCCCATAGACGGTAATATATTTGATTTCTTTTCTGAAGCCTTGTATATTTTCTATAGAATATTATACAGGCTACATAGTACACTAAAATTTAATTATCTGGAAAACGGACAACTGGAAGCTCCTTTCCTGCAATTACCATTCATGGACTGCATTGTATCCAAAATATTTGTAGTGCCCTGATGAATTTATTTAAATGACGCACAGCCCACACTATATGCTAAAATTTAACTGAAAACGCACTTCCAGCAATTTTTATTGAGAATGACGTACTGAATTATTTTGCGCGGCCTTGTAAACGAATGTTAAATGTTAGCATTTTCTATAGAGGAGTTGTCATCGGAAATCTCAATAACGTAATCAATTTCATTATGTTAGAAATAGTATAAGCTATGGTATTAGAACACATTTCAAATAATTATTCCCTAACAGTAATGCTATCGAATTATTTTGTGTATTCATGTACTAAATAAGCGGTTCTCAGTCGGTAGGTCGTGAGAGAACCTCAGATATGGCTCAAAAATTTGAAATCAAGTTCTGTTAAGATTTTAAAATAGTACCCGTCAAAACTTGACTGTAAATAACTTAAAGGTTTCACAGAAAAAGGTTCACAAAAGTTTTATATAGATATGCGGCATAATCTTCATTGTTTTAATAACTTTTTTGTTATGATTTCGAGTGGATTTGAGATTTTAAAGGAATAGGGCTCTTTTCGCAAGAAGAAATGGCAATAACTTTTAAATATCGCATTAATATTATAAAAAATTATAAATATTTTTATAAATTCTCATTTAGCGCATCGCTATGAATTTCTTTTTCCCTGTTAAGATATTGCAATAATTTTAGATTAGATCGTCTAAAATAAAACTCGTGTACGCCACTTCAATGGCTGCCTAGTGGGATTATCTTTTTTGGCTCAGTACGCCCCGCCTAACAGCGTGACGGCCCAAGATGGCGTCCCACACGCCTCCCAAGTTCAAGTACTTGCCCTCGGGCACAATTTTCTAGCATGATGCAGGGCGCAGCAATGTACGAGTGCACAACATCCGCTGCCAGACGGCTCAAATATCAGAATTTGACGTCATAAGCAGTACGTAGGCTGCTGCGGGCCTCCTGATAAAATTGCGATTACCTCATTTGGCTCTTTATTGCTGTCGGGCGAATTAACTTGGTTCAAAAGAAAAGAGAGAAAAAGTTTCTGTACATTAGGTGCACGAAGTTTTATAATACATTGTGTTTTCGTATTAAATTTTTATGTTATTTTTTATATTATATACTTATTTAGTATTACAAAGTAGCAAAATGATGCATTTTTAAAAGATCATTCATTAAATATTAAAAATAGTGCATTAATGTATAATTTTTTTAATTGCATTGAAACTGCAAATTTTACGCCCACCCCGTCATCGTTTCCGCGATTCATTTGAAATACTTTCACATAAAGTTCGCAAAAAATAGTAAGTTAATAGAAAAACAGAAAACCTAATCCGTTTTAGAAAATGTGCGAGTATTGTTGACTTTTTTACGCAATGCTTTGGTAGAAACAAATTATAAAGGCTTAAAATCGATTAAAAGCCTTTACAGTGCTCTACCTGCACACCAAATGGCATCTTGACAAATTGCATAACTTTCGATTTTTGGATCCCGTGGTATGTAAACAATACCTCTTAAACACGAATTCTGAAAACTTTTGAGTTATTTTTGCATATTAAAATGTTAAAAGAAACTGTCTTTTATTTGGTTCATGGTAATTGCTAGAACTTTTGTTTATAGATGCGTATGTGGAAGAGAGTGTCTTTTTGATTTGTCTGAAAACGTTCACTAAGTGAATTGTTTCTTTAAAAATAAAAAAACAGAAATTTCATTTTTTTTTTCAAAAGCATTAAAAATTGTGTATTTAACCCTTTATCTACTGACGGTACTTATAAGTACCATTAAAGTAACTTGTTATAAAATTCATTTAATACATCGATTAGTTGTAATACAGTTTAGAATGAGTTACAGATACATTACTTTATCTTGTTCCAAAAGCGTTATTGGTTACACAAAACAAAAATATTTTTAAAAGGATGATTTCTTTTGCCTTTGCATCTTTTCTTGGCGTTGGGGGGGGGGGGGGGGGGGATTTTCAATTCGAAAATATTTCTATATTTCTATTGTAAGAACGTTATATTTGTGCATTTCCTAATTATACAAAATACTAAGAAAAATATTTAAAATAAAAGATTTGAGTGGGGTTATAAATATTGCACAAAATCCCTATCAATTCAAATTTAATTAATCCGTCTAAATCCTTCAATCCTTCTAAAATTTATTAAATGATTATGTAAAACTAAACAATTCACGAAAAATACTTTAGAATATAAAATTTTCATGAATTCATAATTCAGTACATAAAGGGTTAAGGTGAAAACTCAAATTCTCCTCGCTGATGTTAAACCTATGGGCGCTTAATGCATTCATATTTTTTAAAAATATCTTCTGGAGATGAATATTTTTAACTTATTTTTTTTTTCTGTGTACTGTTCTTAAAGGGTGTCTCTCTTTTTAGGTGCGTTCGTAATTATATAAATACCTAGCACCTATAGTTGTCGTCTGGTCTGTCCGCATATACAGCGCAAAAACAACCCAACCGAATGGTTTGAAATTTAATATATATAACCGTTGAAGAATTTTGTTGAGTCATTTGAAATTTTAGGAAAATCGAATCAAAACTTAAAAAGATATTAATAAAAGTTTTCTTCATTCTGTTAAATCCTATCATGCGTAATTAATTTAATGATATCCCACGATAAATAATGATTCTAGGTTACCATGGTGATGACGTCCTATTTAAGATGGAGTCCTATTATTTCCGTATTACAGAATTTAATATAGGGGAGACTAGGGAGGGTTGACCATACGGGAGGCTTGACCCACCCATCTGTTTTCATATTTAAAAGAATTTCAGAGTTTTATCAATAGGTGTCAACCAAAGTTACTGGAATGCTCAAACAACAGTCTTTTTTTCATACAGATAATCGAAATAGGTGTGGAAAAAATCAATTGTGAGGCGTTTTCAACCTAAAAGGTGTGTATTTTAGAAATATTTTGTAAGCTTTTTTCGAATAAAATATATCACAGAAAATTAAGTAAGTAGGTTTTAAGTAATTCAGAAATATCGATCTTTCATTCCAGATATACACATACAGTAAGTTAGGCTTAACATAATAATGTACTATTCTTTAGAAAAAGACTATGTGGGGAGGCTTGACCCAGTGAATATGAGGGAGGGTTGACCAGATGTTCAAGGCTCCCTTAACACATTCACGACGGGAAACGAGAATTCTCGTTTTCATTCAAAAACCATCATTGACTAAGGCGTGCCTTCTAACTCACAGAAAATGCATTTATATCATGTTGCCCACATTTTTTTAGATTGTAAGACATTTTATATTAAATTCGTTCATTGAAAGATATTTACCGATGCATGAACTTGGGAAACCTATCTAGAAAACCAATTTACAAAAGACTTTCAGAACAAGGAGGAGCTTCTACTGTTTTAAAATTCAGATTTGGTAAAAACTGCCCGTCCACAATGTGTTAATTAAGGGGTTTTGGAAATCTTTTTATTATACTCTATGCATAATGAAAGATTAATGGTTATATATAAATATGAATGTAAATTTATTCTGAAAAGGTACAATAAAATGGGTTGATGGAAAAGAAAACTGATAAAGAAAGATGTAAAAAATTGCTATTTGCACTGCACAAAAAAAATTAATGAAATACAAATGGGAAAGTTGATAGGAACTTTTTTCCCCTTTAAATATTACTTACAATAGGTAAATAGAAACAGTGAAAAAGACTAAAAAGTACGAAAGCAGCAGTCTTACTCGTTTCAGGGGCAGTGATATGTTTATGAAACCACATTATTTTAATTCCCAAACTCCACAATGGCACCAGAATTTTGCTAAAATCTTTTCAAATTAATCTGTATGTGAAATATAGCCTTTTTTTTATATTTCCAAATACATTTGCTCGTATATTCCAGTGCCAGTCATTTATTTCAACATTTTGGTACTGAAAGTACTTTGCCTCTGAAAGGGTTAAAAGATGTTAATGATAAGTTAATCACTCATGCGGCTGCAAAAGAACATAACATAGATAGAAAAACTTTAGGAAGTTATGTAGACAAATTTCAACATAATGAATAGAGTGAGAAGAATCCAAACTATGTGACAACTAGAGTTGTCAGGTCGAGTGTCACAAAAAGTAGAACAAGGAGACAAAAAAAAAAAGAGCGGGACAGTGGCTACTAAATCCGGACATTATAACGCACGAAACCCTATGGAAACGGAAAACCTGTCTCTATCGGAATACTGTCTTAAATGTTAAAATTTCATTTTCCTTGTAGTACAATTATACCTGCTCAGACCCAAATCCTGTTTAAAACAAAAAAATTTTCCTCTGACATGCGTTTGCGCCTAAACAGGTTTTTGAAGCATCATACTTAAAAAAAATATTTTTTTTATAATAATTAAAGCATGTAGCATAAAGTTATTTTGCTTTTTTTAAAACTGATTTATTTTTCTTCCCAAATATTTCAATATAAAATAAGGGGGGTCAAGCCTCCCATATAGTGGGTCAACCCTCCTATATGTGGGGAGCCTTGACCCATTATTTTCTCAAGATTAAAATCAACCATTTTTCAAATTTCTTATATATTACGCTTATATAGCAATTTTATTTTGATAACTGATTGTATAACGAACAAAATGATACATAAAACTTTATTCTACGTTCAATATTTAAACAATAAAAAATCATTTTTTAAACAGTGAGTCAACCCTCCCTAGTCTCCCCTATATAATCGTAATAAATTTTGTATTCATGCATTTTTGCATAAGAGTGCAATAGCTATAGCACCAAGGTCTGAATATTTATAAAACTAGTTATAGTACGAACGCACCTCATTTTCCACGTTTGACGTGCAATTTCCGACTTGTTTGTTAATTGTCAAAATATTTCTGAAATGTTTACTTATATATGTATAGTTTTATGCGTTAAAATCTTAGCAAACTGAGTAAGATTATAGTCCTTCGCATAAAATAATCTCTTGAAGAGAATTTTAAAAAATATGAATGCATTGCAAGCCCATAGGTTTAACATCGGCGTGGAGAATTTGAGATCTCACTGACCAACAGCCTTAACCCTTTGCATCACCGCAATGCATATCTGCAACATATCGGAAAGTCAATGGCACGGCCAAACTCGATTCTTCCCCTTCCTATTCCTATATATAAGGGGAATAATCGACTTTGGCCGTGACAGTGGGCTTTACAAGATGATTTTATTGATTGATGCTATCTTCCAACACAGCAGTTAATATAAAACCGACGGCGACAGTGAGTTAATTTTTTGTTCCAAAGTTTTATTTATCATTTGAACAGTTTTACATCGTTATTGCTAAAATGAACTTTGTAATTTTTTTTTCAAATGAAAAAGGCTGGAGATATCCAAAATTAGATTTTTTTACAATGGCAAATTCGTACACTTATAATTTTGTATTGGAAAATGGACACTATTTAAGAGAAGTATGTAATTTTCTGCTTGTTGAAGATGCAAAAACAGCACCTTTAAGTCAATGCTTTTTTTTTTTTAATGTTCTAAAATTTTTAAATTATTTTTTACATACTTAAAAGGATGCATTCTAAAATCTGAGTAAATATTTTTCAAATCAGAGTTGTTGAGTCGGAAAGGGTGTAAACATATAAAAGCAAATTAACATCGTCAAAATGAAAATAAAGATAATGTCGTTAAAATGATGATAATAATAATAAGAAGAAAGGCAGTGTATTTTTATTCCTCTTAGAGCACTTATAATAATCGACTAGTTTCAGAAGCTTTCATCAGATGAAGGGATTTAGACGAAGCATACATGCGATCGCCGCAAATATAATAAGAAACTTATCGTTGGCAAACGTGCTTTATTGCACTTTTAGAATGCTCATTAAGTTTCAACTCGGAATTATCGCTGTTTTAAAATTATTGAATAATGTTATGGCATGCTGACTGGAAGGCGCCGTGGCAGAGTCGCAGAGAGTCAACTTGGGCCCCGAGAATAAGGTGTCCCAAGGGCCCCATACATTATTGACGTAAAAGGGCTACTTAAAATATATATAACATGTCTATGTTTACTAATTTCTTTTTTTAATTAAATTAATTTATACATTTAAAACAACATATTTTCAAATTAAATAATTTGATTTGATTATTTTTTTTAGCCAAATGAACGTTTAATTACATTATAACACAGCGCGTTACATTGTTTTACATGATAGAGAAAGGCCTGCCTATATCAACCTCTCTGTTTCTCGCTCTCTTTTCGATCTTTAAAAGTTCTGAATTTCCATTTTAGCTCTATACAATTTATAGTGGAGTAAGGATACCTTTTTATTGGAGGCCTCGGAATATTTTCCCCCATCTCTCCTGTCCTCCCTCTCCACTCTCCTCCATTGCGTCATGGAAGCCCCTTCCGAAAAACAATTGAGGACCCCAGAAGCAAAGGCGTATAAGTGACAAAATTGAACTAAGTGCACAAATGACCTGGAAATATGCCTTTTTCTTTTCAGGTAAAGAAATATAAGTGATTTTCTAATTATGTGTTGTGTTTAAGAGATCAACCACTTTTGCCGAATAATGATCAATATTGATTAATTATAAATTTAAAGAAAATTGCGCTCTACTTTTTTCACATTTATTGAAATAAGAGTTCAAAGACCATTGTGACACAAACAGCAGTTTCCTATTTCAATTCAGGCAATTATTATTGATGTTCAACTTTAACGTCAACTATCCGTGAACTCTATTTACTCCAAATCGAAATTTTGTCACTTGGTACCCCTTGGCTACTGATGTCCTCAATTACAATTTCGGGAATATTTTCTATTTTCTTAATTTTTATGCTTAATTAAATAACAACCCTTTAAAAGTTATACAGTAGACTCCCTCAAATCCACACAGCTTGGAACCAGAGGTTGTGCGGATTTCTGGTCATTGCTTTGTTTACATTTTTTAAACATTAATTTGAATGTAATAACGCAATCAAAATTATAATGAATGCTTGCAATATAGTAAAATATTAAGATAATTAATGTAATAAACGAAAATGATAAAAATTTTAAATTATTAAATTATTAAAAGTAAAGATCAAGTAAATAACTAATAGTGTGTAATTAAATATGCATAATAAAGATCAGGTACATTTTCCTTGAATTATTCAATGAAACTTTCCTCATAATGGTACCCTATTAATTTACATCAAAATCAAAGTATCGAACTTTTATTTCAGGTTTAGCCAGTCTTAATAACCACAAAAGCTTGATTAATACATAAATATATTGGGTAAAAAGATTGTGATTACCAGTGATATCAGCAATATCTTGATTTTTTTTTTCAGAAATATATTTAAACTTCCTTCATGAAAAAACACGAGTTCAGTCATATTTTCGAGAATTACATATTAAAATACATATAGAATGATATAAAACTTTACCCGTACATCTGAACTGAAAGTTTCATTGTTTACATCTGCGATGATGTGCGGATTTTAGGCATTTGTGGATTTTAGAGTTGCGGATTTAAGGGAGTCTACAGTATTGGTGTACATTTTACGCAACTTTGTAAGCGCGATTGTTATGTTTACAGCTATATGTATTACATGTAAACGACGCTTTAATTTTTTTAACTTAATTTAGTTTAGTTTTAATTTTTAGCTTAATCAATGCATTGTTTGTTAACTTTTTTATATTTAGTTAGTTTTATTAAATTTGTTAACTTCTTTCTTATTCTATTATTTGTTTCGACAAATTTTGCAGTTTTTAGTAAACATATAAATACTATGTATAATTTAATATTTTGCGTAAGTATTAAAAATACCATAAAAACACCAAAGTAAAAAAAAAAAAAAAAACGCAACTGAACTGGCTAGTAATTAATGACATACCCCCCCTCCCCCCCCCCCTCGCTTATGTTTCGTACTACCCATTTTTGACACGAATTTTCGGAATAAAAAATATTTTAGTAATTTTTGCAAGGAGAATTAAGTGAGATTTCATATTAACCCGTTCGGGACCATGGGTGCATATATGCACCCTCAAAAAGTGCTTAAAACGCTTGAGTTTGATACCAGTAAAAAAGAAAAGTAAAATTGATTTTATTTAATTACGACAATTTCGTGATTTGTAAAGTTAAGTCAAAAATAATTAACAAAATGTGGTGCCAAACGAATAAAATTCGTGCAAAAGATGCCGGTCCTAAACGGGTTAATGCAACAGCGTGTGGCCTGTATGTTTTTATAACAAAAATCTATTTAAAATCAAACTTGAATTCGTATTTGTGAATCGAAAGGAACAAATTCACTGAATTCCCCCCCCCCCCCTTTTTTTTTAAATCCTCTTGCAAACAGTGTGGAATTCAGAGGATGGCCCAGAAAGTAACAGTATCGTAATCAATAACACTAGAACCTCTTTCTTGTGATTTATTAATGTTTCCTCTTGGAGATTAATCAAATTAGTACGCTAGACCAGTGGCGGTTCGTGTATAGGAACTGGGGGAACTACCAGCATCCTCCTATGTTTATTAGATACTAGTAAATCTGCAGATCAAGAGCCTCAACGTCATCTCTGCAACTCATTGTTTTTATCAAACTTTGCGTAATATTAATCTTTCTACAAAAACAAAATTTAAACTATTTAAATTACACAAACATTTATAAAAGGAAAAAAATATTTCGATGGTTTCAGACATTAAAAGCGTTAAATTAAACACGTTGTTATGTAAGGATATTCTGAAATTCTCACGAGCTACTTATTCTAGTAATTTTTATATAATAAAGCAAATTTCTTCAGGGGGGCTCTGCCCCCCTGAACCCCCCGTTGTGTAATTTATTTTGCATTTGTAATTTTCTACTGATTGAGTTAATGATTACCCTATATCTTAGATTTCTTTTTACACTGCGATTTATAAGGATAAGCAATAATTCGGTCAAACATTTTACGTTATCCTAATATCCATACAGCAGTATTTACTTGCCTGCTAACCACAAATACCTGTATCTAATGGATAAAGAACTTTTGGAAATGTAAACTGAAACATCTAATTTAGAAATCTAATACCTTTATAAATTTTGTTTATAAAAAATAATTTTGATTACCATTCTGCAATATTTATATCTAAGACCTAATCTAAATATCAAAAAATGTACTCGATAGCATTAACTTACTAAAATCACCCTAAAGTAGGGGGGCTTCTAAACCTAACAGTTAATAATTCATCATCGTTAAATAGATAAACATGATTTGGCGCCTTTAAGTATTTTTTGTGATTTTCTTTTAATAGTATCTACATTTAATTTAAAATCGTGATGTTACAAATACCGTTGAAATTTGACGCAAACCTATGTTCAGGTCAAATTACGAAAGGTTAACTAACATTTCATTTCCCTTAGCCGGACTTTCTGTTTCATTTTTCGTAATAAGGATTATTTTAATAATTTAATTTATTTTACACTCTACAAGCTGTTACACGGACGTTGTTCACGTAGCATTAAAATAGAGATAAATGCATTAAGTAAAACATTTCACTCCCCACCAGACATACCAAGTCTCAAGCTTTTTGCACATCACTATTATCTTAGAGAAAATGTTCTTTTAAATCGCGCAAATGTTTCAATTAAATAAAGTAACATTTTCTGTATTAAAATACTGGTATCCAGAACGCCGGAGGCTTGGCAGCTCTGCTCCTCTTAATAAAAACATATATGATTAACCAACACTTTATCACATTTTATAAGAGACAATACGGAATTTCTTATTTGTATGGCCTTACATATATCTCAGTCATAAAAATGTAAAATTTTGTGCCAATTAATGCACGCAATTGCGAAAATGAAATCGCAAAGAATGAGAAAAGGAAGGCCAAGTAAAATCGTGTAAATCGAGGAATCTTTCTTCGTAGTGCTGGGAAAATACTGCTACAAAAACTATTTTAGGTGGTATTTGGTGTGAAATGTTTATATGTATTCATTCCTGTCCTATATATCCTTTTTTTTATTTTTTATTTGCTTATTCCATTTTTCTTTTGCACGTGAAAATCTTACAAATTAAAATTAACTCTTTGGGAGAAATTGTTATTCATTTTTTTTTTGGCAACAATAAAGTTTATAAAATTTAACAGAATAATGTCAGTTTATTCTGTATGAAAATAACGAACTTTTTCATTTATAATCAAATAGTTGAATAAATAAATGAAAATATTATTCTATATAGTATATAAATACTATTTTCATTTCTGCGTTTAAATAAATCTATATGCAAATATTTATACAAAGGCATTCATTAATTCATTCCTTTTGCTTTGATTTGACTTCAAAAAACCATACATACTTTCACATTTATGATATTTTTAGATGAGATGCTGTTGCTACGCAACGGTTAAAAGAAAAAATGAAATATAAGTAAATTCATAAAATAAAATGTTTTATATTATTCGAACACATGTATAAAATTCTATCATAAGTTATACACCTAATTTAAAAGCTCTGACAAATGTTTTGACAAAATTGCAAACTAATAAGAATAATTTAATACTCTTATTTAAAAATTTCAGCATCCAAAATTTACCATTTAAATCTATTATTCATATGAGCGATTTCTTTCAACAAATGAAAATTTGAAAATCGTCTGACTTCCCATAGAAAAGCATTATATCACAAAATAAAATGTTCTGTATATTCCGAACGAATGAACCAAATTTAACCCAAAACTATACAGCTAAATCCGGGGAGCTCATCAACATGCCCAGGAAATTTCAAGCCGATCGGATGCTTTTTGCGGCAGTTATCGCGGAACAGACAGACAGACTAACAGACAGACAGACTAACGGAAACCAAAACTTTTCGTGTCTCCACAGTAAGCCTTCACTGACGTTTCAGCAATTATCGATAGCATTCAATTTAACGAGTTTTTTTTAACTTGAATTCTTTCTTCGTACTCGTACATTACTAACTCTTAAACTTACTCAGTACCTATCCCTAGTTCATGTAAAATTGCAAAATAACCTGGTATGGAACTGTGCACTTTAAGGTTCCAGATAAAAGCTTGCATCGGTTCGAGTTGACGTTATTATTATTAGCCCCCGGTACGGTATGCTATTTCTTTCTCCCAGCTTATTTTGTGTATTACAAAAAATAACATTACCTTACAGACGCCAGCCGTAAAACAAAGCAGTACGATTAAATACTCTATAGCAATTTTTTAAACTTCTAAGCATCGTACATTTTCGATTTTTATACCGTCGTATTGGAAAAAAAAAGTTCTTTTAAATGCTTTTTGTTTGAAAACTGTATCTCCATTTATTTTTGAAATATTAATTTTTTTTTGTTGTTTTTAGAGCCATTTGCTTAATATTGCAACGGAAGTACTCCATTTCTGCCGAAAGTAAAGGAAAAATTGTTCTAAAATAGTAATTATATATTTTTGTTGCCATTTTATCATAACAACCGAAAGAAAATTTAATTAAAATACGTGCTATTTTGAAAAAAATATATAAACGAATGATTTCTGATAAAACAATGAAGCTATTATAAACTATATTTAATTTTATGTATCTATGAATCATTAGATAGCCTTTTTTTGTCGATTTTCTTGAATGATGGCGTCCTTTTGCTGCATTTGCGCATTATTTCGCGATAGTGATGTGCTATGCATGCTTTACTGTAGAAGTTTAAGAGTAGATCGTAAATGTGGAATTCTTAAGCGGATGCGAATGACGTCATTACATAAAATAAAACGTGTGCTTTAAAGTCTTAAAATTGAAATATGTTTTGTACTGCAGTAGAGTCCCGCTTAACCGAGTTATTTTCTTCTGATGGGTTGGTGGCTTCTATTATTATGAAACAGCCATTATAAATGAAGCGTTAAGGGAAGATGAAAGAGCAGCCAAAAAAATTATGGCCATTCCCCCCCCCCCTTTCTGACCAGAAAATCAGAATAGAGTCAAAACACTACCCTTCCTTGATATTAAATTAATAAAGAATAGTTATGGAAATAAATTGGAGCGTACTATTTACAGAAAACCATGCAGATCTAACAACACTATTCCTTTTGATTGTAACCCACCATTTTCATATAAAATTCCTGCCTACAGGTTTTACGCTAAACGTGTCTTCGAAGTTTGTACAGATAAATACCTAGAAAACGAGATTAGTATAATAAAACAAATTGCTATTGAGAATGGTTTCCCTCCTCAACACGTTAATAAATTAGTTAATCATGCAAAACAACCAAGACAGAAGAAGGAATTAAGTTTGAGTAAGTCTATTTATTGCACATTTGAATATATCCCACAGCTTTATGAAAGATTAAGATATGCATTACTAAAATATAATATTAATTTAATAGCTAAACCTCTAACAAAATTGAAAGAATTGATTCACAGCAAAATTGATCCTATTCCCGATTATGAAAAAGCAGGAGTCTACATCATCCCATTCAGCACAGAACAGCATAAGAGTTTACTTTATATTGGTATGACATGTCGAAAATTTAAGGAAAGATTAAAAGAGCACATTTCTGATATCAAGTTTAACAAAACAAATACAGCTGTATCCAGATTACATCAAACAAAAAATATTAATATAAACTTCGAAAAAGCTAAAATTATTATTTCAACGTCTAACCACTACTCATTAATAATCCGTGAATCCATTGAAATTTTTCTTAGAAGTGATAATGTTTGTAACGATGTCCTTTCCTATAATATTCCTGCAATTTGGTACAATATCCTAAATATATCACGACCTCCTGATAGTATGAACTGATCTTTTCACCCCTCTGCAGAGAAATGGACTGAACTCCGCTTGCGCATGCGTACTATTTTTGTTTTTGTTTTTAAAATGTATTTCTATTCAGTCAAATCATCTTTTATCCCTTTGAAAACGAACGCGTGTGTGTTCGAAAGATCTCGGGTTACATTAAATAATATTTTTATATGTTTTTGTCACCTTTTAAGTAGTTATAAGTATATTATAAAGTTTATCAGAAAATCAGAGTTCTAACTTTTTACGGCTGCTCTTTCATCTTCACCTAACGCTTCATTTATAATGGCTGTTTCATAATAATAGAAACCATCAGTCCATCAGAAGAAAATGGAGTAATGGAAATGCCGGGGGCGACACTAAATTCTGAAAAAGCAGAATTCCTGTTCTCTAGTTATTTTTTTCGTTGAAGGTCGGGTTTGTGTGACTTTAAAGGTTTCGGGTTCCGGTCGGGTTAGAGTTGACCCGATTTTTCAAAAAAATTCCGAATATTTTTCGAAACAAAAAACTATATATTTGAATATTAATGAGTGTATATGTCTATGTGTTCATTTTTACACACACACAAAAAAAAAAAAAAAAAAAAAAAAAAATGTTAACATTGATATTAGGGATGGAATCGTAGACTGTTTTTTCTATAACTGATTAAATAAGATAGGGATTAATTTTCTTTCACTTCATGTTCGGGTTGGCGAACATTTTGTCGGGTTTGGATTTCGGATTGACTTTAAACAGAAATTTCGGGTTCGGGTCGGATAAGGACTCTAGTTCCAGCAACGCTGTCCTCAAAAGTGGTGCGCGCTGCGAAAAGCAGACCATTTAGATGGAGGCATATTTTTTGTAGGCAGACACTGTCGTACTTTCAGTTCCGAAGCCTATGATTTTTATGATTTTTTAACGAAACCTTTTCTGCTGGAAATATAGACAAAACTATAGTACCTTTGTTTTTCTAGCTGTAGCTTAGTATTTATTTAGAGTAGGTTAATAATAATAATAATAATAATAATAATAAAAATGTTTATTGCTTCATGAGAGTAAATATTTTTTCTTTTACTTTTTTTAAAGAAACTAGTATTAAATTTTGCCTTATACATAATATTGATTTTTTTATTTTTAGCGTAGAGTAGGGATGGCAAAGTTTTTCACGGCCAAAAATTTGCAAACAATATCCATGAACATTATAACATGCTAAAATTATACATAAAAAAGCATTACAGTATATGCTGTTTGTGTTTGTATGAAACACACTTTAGAAGAATTGCTCACTTTTCCACACACTAAATATCTATAGGAATAAAAGTCTAAATGAAATTTTTTTTCTATATTGTTATCAGCCATTCATTTAATGAAATTTTCTGTCGGGAGTATAATTTATTTAAGTAGCACGTACTGTGATAAGGATAAAATTGTGTATTTTCACTTTAGTAAATTTTAACTTATTAGTGCAACATTTAACTTACAATAATCAGAGTTGCATATAACATGGATTAATTATTTTTATCAATGAGATTTTTGCTGTTGCACGATCGATTCGATGGAGAATGCTTTATCCCTTTAAGGCCTGTGAGGGAAATTTTCGAAGCGGGAAAATACGTTCTTTAAGCAAATTAATGTTTATATATTCAGTCATTGCTTCAGAACTAATTTTTTCATACTTTGTATTTCAAAGTATTACAACTCGTTAGGCTGCATGACTTGTTAAAAAGTCATTACAAAGTTCAATAAATTCGAACACGAAGACATTTGAACGCTAATGTTAAACCTGGGAGCTTTATTTTCAAATTTCTCGCTTGCATTTTAATATTTAAT
This sequence comes from Maratus speciosus, assembly GCA_963932465.1. Taxonomy (NCBI): domain Eukaryota; kingdom Metazoa; phylum Arthropoda; class Arachnida; order Araneae; family Salticidae; genus Maratus; species Maratus speciosus. Next base: position 335,723,165 of record OZ010800.1, read on the forward strand.
TATTATTATTATTATTATTGTCATAGGATAGCTGAGGTCGTTTTCTAACTGGATAGTTTTTACTATTTAGATTTTAGTTGCAGAATTTTTTTATTAAGTTACTTGCACTAATTAAAGATACGAAAGTAAAATAAGCCCCATTAAAAAAACTGTAAACTAACCCGGTTGGAAATTGACCTACTAAAAAAAAATCATCTAACTATATTAAAGTGCAAGCGAGAAATTTGAAAAGAATGCTCCCATAGGTTTAACATTAGCGTGCGAGTTTCTTCGCGGGATTAGTGTAGGCTAGAATGACACTTTCATTTTTGGAACCGGTTTCGAAAGTGAAAGTAACTTTATAAAAAGTATCTGAAACCAAAATCGAAAAGGTAAAAAAGGAGCGATTTAGAGATGAATCTCAGCTATCCAATGAAAAAAAAAATATTTCAAAATGTTGAAATGCAAACGAGATATTACAAAATAACCTCCACACAGGTTTAGCATTAGCTCGCGAGTGTCTTCGCCTGCAGGGACAGGAGCCTTAAGGGTGTTGGTCAGTCAGGTCTCAAACTCCGCTCACTAATGCTAAATCTATAGGCGTGGAATGCATTCTTATTTTCTATTATCTCATGTCATCGGGAAATTAATATTTTTTAATTCTGTTTTTCTGTGTACTCTTCTTAAAGAAAGCTTCCATCCGCTTTTTTTCTTTTTAGTTGGCAAACTATTTCTAAATTTAATTTTATTTGAAGTATTGGAACCTTACTCACAGTTCGTATACCCTAATCACATAAAATATTATTAAACGGAGATTTTAGAAATATGTGAATGCATTTCACGCACATAAGTTCAACGTTAGCGAGGGGAATGAGATATCAGCATGTTTTGTTTCTTTTAATAATACAACAAGGGTATATACTCGGGCTTCCCGGGTTACAGAATATAGATGAAAACCATTTATTTAATTGATAACTATGTATTTGATTTTTTACAATAAGCACTAACAATACCAAAAAGCATATTTATATGAAAAATAGTAATTAATTTAAATAAAGTTTTGAAATTTATTAAAAGAGATAATTTTGTATTGGCCTCTCACCAGGAGTTAATAGCAGAAGAAATCGCCAAAGATCCCTATTTAAAATTAGCCTTTTTTTATTCCTCATTTCAGTAGTTTAAGTGCATAGTTTGATCACATTTCTTAAATTTGTATTTTATTTATTAGCTCCCGGTATGCCATTTCTTTCTCCCAGCTTATTTTGTCTCCAATAAATAACGTTACCTTGTATACGCCAGCCGTAAAACAAAAGCCGATGTTTCATTGTGCGATTAAATACCCTACAGCATTTTTAAAAACTTCTAAGCATCGCACATTTTCAATGTTTATACCGTCGTATTGGGAAAAAAAAGCACTTTTTAATGCAATTTGTTTTAAAACTGCATCTCCATTTGTTTTTGAAATATTAATTTTTTTGTAATTTTCAGCGACATTTGTTTCATTTTGGCAACTCAAGTACTCCATTTCTGTAGAAAGTAAAGAAAAAATTGTTGAAAAATAGCAATTATATATTTTGTTGCCCATTTTCTCATAAAAATTGAAAAAAAAAATTAATTAAAATACGTGCTATTTTGAGAAAAATATAAATGAATGATTTGTGATAAAACATGGAGCTGTTATAAACTATATTTAGTTTTAAGTATCTATATTAATGCAAATGACGTCATTTCACATAAAATAAAAGCGTGTGCTTTAAGTCTTAAAATTGAAATATGTTTTGCAGTAGAGTCCCGATTATCCGAGTCCCGCTTAACCGAGTTATTTTCTTCTGATGGACTGGTGGCTTCTATTATTATGAAACAGCCATTATAAATGAAGCGTTAGGTGAAGATGAAAGATCAGCCGTAAAAAGTTAGAACTCTGATTTTCTGGTCAGAATGGAAAAAAAAAAAAAAAAAAAAAAAAATATGGCCCCCCCTTTTTTTTCCCATTCTGACCAGAAAATCAGAGTTCTAACTTTTTACGACTGCTCTTTCATCTTCACCTAACGCTTCATTCATAATGGCTGTTTCGTAATAATAGAAACCACCAGTCCACCAGACGAAAATGAAGTAATGGAAATGCCGGGTGCGACACTAAATTCTGAAAAAGCAGAATTCCTGTTCTCTAGTATTTTATTATTGTTTTATTTATTGATTGATGAATGTTTTAATTTCGTTATGTCATATAAGCTGGAAACATGCTGAGCTATTTAGATTAATTTAAATATAAACGGATTTCTCGTCTGCAAGCGATAGGCATAATTAAAAAAAAAAAAAAAAATCATGCCTGAAAATTATTTTAAAAACAACAAAAATTAAGTAAATAGTGATACAGTTTTCAAACAAATTGCCATACGGTTTTCAAACAGATTTCATTTGAAAGTCCATTTTTCTCTTATTCGACAGTGTAAAAATTTAAAATGTGCAAAGTTTAGAAGTTTAAAAAAATTGCAGTAGAAGTTAAATTTAATCATTTGGTGTTGCCACCGTCAAAATGACGTCAGCGTTATGCACGGGCACGTTTTTTCTTATGATATATACATAGCAAAATTGGAACTACGTCATTTTATTGCAATAACCAACGACTGTCTTATGAAATTCATTTAACCTATAAAGAATTTTTTTAATCTCTAAAGGGCTTCAAACTCTGCGTCTGCAGCCTCTAAAAACATGCTAATGCCTCCTGTGGTTTAAAAAAAAATACCTGGTTACGAAAGATTGAATGATATTACCACGGACGGTGACGATCTTCTGTAATCGGTTTGCCATGCTTTTCCGTTTGTCTGGGGCATTATCCCAATTCCTTGCGACTCATCCCGCGTTACCCGTAACAGCTGACGCCTGTTTTATGAATTGATAAATGAGGTCTACACATTTGGAAATCAGATTGTATAAAATGGTTAAGCAAAAATTGTCGCTGACACTTGGACTTTTAAAACAACGCTATGGATAATATTATTCCTTTGGGTTCGAAGTTACAAAAATTCATCTGCTTGGAATAACATTCTAGAAGGCGGCATGGAAAAGCACAGTGTTTAGAAAATTTACTCTTATATTTTGTGTTTATATCGAGTTTTTGGTATTTTTAAGAACAGCACAGCTTATGCATCGATTATTTTCTATAATTTAATACACATTTTATATACATATTTTCCTATTAATTTTAAATGTAAATTGTTTATTTTAATTAATAAGTACATACGAATTTTCTAATACGTATTTATCGAATAGCAATTCGTACAAAATAAATCTAATTTTTTTAATAATTACGCGTAAACACATTTTTTACTGAAAGGAAATATTACTCTTTGCGCTGTTTTACAATTTGGCAACAATTGAAACAAATGATCTTTTATAAAGCTATACTAATAAAAGAAAGTTTCGTTATGTATGTGTGCGTGCGTGTGATGACTAGGAAAATCTACCGCACGTACAAGGCTGAAAAGTATGGTAAGGTTAGTCCAAAGCCTGTCCTGATGCACCTGAGGCTCAGAATTTCATTTTTTTTTTTTTTTAATAATTTGCCAAACATTAATTAAAAACGTCAACGAACACTCATCAAAAACTTATGCCTTTCATTCCAAGCCGGCAAAATTGCTCACGCATGTCCAGAAACCGATTTACACAGCGACCCCGCAAAGAGGAAATTGCTCGCCAGCAGCAAGATAGGTGCGGGCAATGATGGAGAAGTGCTGGCTGATGGTCTACCACTGCATAACCACTGCTGAACAGCTTCAGTCAACTTTGCTGTTGGAAATCATCAGATAAAATTCTGGTGGGCTTCCGTTTTATCTCATGCCGCTGGCCCACCACTACATGGAAGTGCACGAACTTTTGCAGTGTTATTGCTGGGAACCCTTACGCTAGGTGGCGTTGCGAATATCGAAGACATTGAGTATTTGAACACAAATCTGAAATGAATATCTTAACACAAATTTTAAGCTGTGAAGCTATTTTTTTTTTTTAACTGTAAATAATATAGCACCACTGCCACCAACAAAATAAATAAGTAAATGAATAAATAAATAAATTTTTTATTTCAACACACTTTTTTTTCTCCTTAAACCTGGTTTTACTAAGTTACAAAGGATTTCGGTTTCATAATTTACACAGTTGAGAATCAATAAAAAAAAAAGCATATAAAATATATAGGATTTCTATATAATACAATAATTTCTACACCAGTTTATTGATTGGGAACATAAATCAGAAAAGAAACAAACTTGAAATAGTGTAATGAGAGCTTGAAAACGACGAGCGGTCGTAGAATACGCTGAAAGTACTTGTTCATGTCCGATCACGAAAACCAAACAGCACCGAGCGCGGTTAGTACTTGGGCGGGTGACCGCATGGGAACCACTGCAATTTCAAATACACTGCTCAAAACAATTAAAGGATATTTGAAGTTTTATATAAAATAAAGATATAAACGAAATTTTTTTTTGCCGAAAATAGAAGAAGAGAATCACAAATGCAAATTTTTCTGGTTTTCAAACTGTGGAGTATGCAAATTTTGAGTTCGACGGCAAAAACGTCGCTTCAGCGGCAGCGACTGAAATTTGACTTTCAACTGGATAAAAGAGAATGAAGACAAGGATGATCGGCATTCAGTGATTGCTTTGTTTCGATGAGTACGATGTCTCAGCGAAGTCATTTGACAGATTCAGAAGCTTTGAGAATTGTTGGTAGGTTAGAAGGGGGCCAAACTCAAGCCGAAGTAGCGCAAGCCATTGGAGTGTCACAAAGTGTCATTTCCAGGATCTGTAACTGTTTTTTGGAGAGTGGATGTGCAGGCCGAAGACCAGGGCAAGGTCGTAGACGGGCAACAACGCCCAATGAAGATCGGTATTTAGCGTTAACAGCTCGGAGACACCGAACCATGAACGCTACTCTTCTCCAACAACACCTTCGCTCGGCTACAGGCACCACGATTTCAACTCAGACTGTCCAAAACCGGCTCCATGCTGTAGGTTTGTATGCTCGCCGACCGATGGTATGTGTTAGATTAACATCAAGGCATCGTCGCGACCGCAGGGAGTGGGCAACCGAGCATGTCAACTGGAGGAGAAATGAATGGAGCAATATTCTGTTTTCTGACGAGTCCCGTTTTTCTGTGCATCCGGATAATAGGCGTATTTTCATCTGGAGGGACCGTGGCAGTAGAAATAATCCTGCGTTCGTGCACGAAAGTGTCAGATTTGGCGGTGGAGGAGTGTTGGTGTATGGTGGCATCTCCATTGACGGGCGCACTGACCTCTACATCATTCGAGATGGAGCTCTGACTGGTCGCCGATATAGGGATGAGATCCTCAGACCTATTGTAGTCCCTTACGCTGCAGCAATCGGAGATAACTTCATTTTAATGGACGATAACTGCAGGCCACATCGTGCAAACCTGGTGGAGGATTTCCTTTTCGAGGAAGAAACCGTTCGAATGGAATGGCCAGCGTGTTCTCCAGACATGAATCCAATCGAGCACGTTTGGGACGCTCTAGGAAGACGAGTTTCTGGCCGCCAACAACCCCCACAAACTCTCCAAGAACTGGAAAGAGCTCTTCTGGAAGAGTGGGGCAGAATACCCCAACTCGTCATTAATAGCCTCATTGAGTCCATGCCTCAAAGGTGTTCAACGTTGCTGGCCGCCCGTGGAAACCATACCCCCTACTGAAAATGATTTTCTTTGAAGAAAACACATTTTCTTATTCTTTTTTTCTCATATGCACAAATTGTGTTTTTTTCCTTTAGTACACAAATGCGCAATAAAATGCATTTTTTTCTGCCAAACATGTGTAATTTATTCTCATATAACCTACTATGTCTGTCGACCATGTATCAATCAGCTAAACAGTTTACCAGATACAAAATCCACCTAAAACTGCAATATCCTTTAATTGTTTTGAGCAGTGTATTTCTATAGACACTTCTACAGATATTTCTACAGCTCTTGGTAAAACTAGCTTATAGGAAATAAACTGTCAAGTGCGAGAATTACTCGCGTACAGAGGGTTCCGTAGAATAAATATATGAATTTGTAATGGTATTATATATAAAAAAAAAACGTTGCTAAAAGAATACTAAGACTTTGTAAAAAACTATACAACGTAGGGTTGGGTATAACTGTATATATTAGAAAAGTGTGAATGGGCATACCATAAGAGTTCAAAGAGATATGGAACCTAAATAATATCAAATATAGCTATTCGTATAACTCTTTTTTTCATATTATCCTAATCTGTTTATGATGAACTTAATTCGGTACTGACAATAAAAGCAGCGCATAGTTAAACTTCATTTGGCATTTCATGAAACTAAATTCAGCGTAGTAATAACCTTTATTTTTACAGTGTAGCTAAAACAAAACCTTTGTTCAAAGTTGTTTTTCCAGATAGGTGTTTAATTAACTTTTAAAGTCACTCGAGGCGTATTGAGAGATACAATCAATGCAAACTATCGCGAATCCCACAGTATTTATGCGATTCATTCTAATTAAATCTTTCGAGGGCGTTGCACTTAAAAAACGGACCCCTAATTTTAATTCCAAAACAGACAAACTGCACCAAGAATATTTAATTAAGATTTTCCTTTTATCATGTACGTGAAAATAAGCAAGTTCGCATTTTCTAATAAATTCGTTTATAAATTCTGGTGTCAGTTCATTATTTCATAAGTTTATAAATAGAATTACTCCGTGCGGGAAAGGATTAAGTGGTCGCAGGACTCTTAAAGCTTCAAAATTTAAGAAATTTTAATTTTTTTAGATGTTTAACTCCTATCTTTTCTGAATAATTTGATATAATTGTTTCCTTGAAATTCTTATTAGAACAGAAGTTTTGGCTTTTAGAATTATATCCGCTCAATAGCTGAAGCGGCGTTTCCGAAACTTTAAATTCATTATTTTCCAAATGGCGTTTTTTGGGCGTAACGCGCAGGATACCTCAAAAACTTCTGAATATTTTTTCATGAAATTTTCAAAACATACATTTCTTGTTAGTCTGTATAAACTGAACCTAAAATTTCCTTTTTAATGTTCAAAGAAATACTTTTTTAGGTGATTTTACTGTTGAAAATTTCAAAATTTTGTATTAGCTAAATGCAACATTGCATTAAAAATATAAAAATGCTTTAAATACAAATTTATTTAAGTTCAGGGAAATTATTACACTCTGAAGTATAAGGAAGCACCAAAATTTTCATTCTATTTGCAATATTTATTTTGTAATCCTGCGAGTAATCTGTTATGCCAATTTTTTGTTCGACAAATGTCTAACAGTTTCGAGCCCCCTATAAATACTAATTCTGTATCTTGCAATTTTTTAAATACATGAAACGGAAGAACATACTTATATCTTTCATTCCAATTAAAATTGTGTTTTAAAATCATATACATTTTAAGACATTAAATGTTGAAAATGGTCTTTTTTTCATTTTTTCCACTTTTTAGAGTCCCGAGCCCCCTTAAATTAGTATGTTTTTAACAATTTGACGTTTATTGCTTTTATACTGTTACTGGACATTACATTACACATATATATCATTAAAAGTTGTTAACTAGGTATAGAGTACGCCGCCCCTGTCGTTGTGTATGTCCAAACTGACCGTACCTTTAAGGGTTAATATCTCGGCTAATTACCGATGATTTTTTTTCGAAAATCATTATTAACAATGCTTTTATTCTTCTGCAACGATAGGTATATTCAACGATGCTCAACAATTTTTCTGAATGCCCATAAATCGAAATTTGTGTGTAACAGAAAAATGCTAATTACGCAAAAACTATGTGACCTAGGGTAATCGCTATAATTTTCCGGCAAGGTTTAAATTAACGTCTACTACCTCTAATTTTTTCATAATTTTAGTTTCAGTAGATTCGGAATTAGATGGGGGGAACATATTTTTGCGCTACATTTTCAACAATATCTTTGAAAATATAATACCTAAAATTAAAAGGAATGTATTTTTGAGTTCAGCGTTACAAAAGCTTTCACAGGATACCCCACATGATATACAAAGAAAATATTTTTTTTTCAAGTAGCATACTTAGCCCCTCTACTTTTTTACTAAATATATTTATGAATGTTTATTAATCTGAAAATATGTGGGTCAATGGTCTTTATTACTTCCCCGAATTTGAACTTTCCACGTTCCATAGTTTACGAGTAAAATGGCTGTGACAGACAGACGGACAGACACAGGAGTGATCTTATAATGGTTCCGTTTTTACATTTTTAAGTACGGAACCCTAAAAAGGGCTATAATACTTTATTTTTCCTATAGAATTTTATAAGAAATTTTTGTAAGGGAAAGTGCTGGGACAGCAAAGGAATAGCAGTAGGATAGGTGCTAGCACTGCAGGAAAAGTGCCGGATTGAAGTAATGTGATGGCATACCAATACTGGCCTGCTGTTGACCATCACTGATGGGCCAGCTGCATTCCGCACGGACACTTTTGTACTGGTTTAAATAATGGCACAATTGCACTTTACCGCTGATGGTAGTTGCGGCTGCCTTCTTTTTACCAGCTGATGGCCCATTGTTTCTTTCTTTGCTGGAGGTATGAAAGTGAAGAACCCAACAGAGGGATTTTGAAGGGTTTGTCGTCCTTCTTTTTTAACCTCTATAAAATAAATAAAATAATATAAATAAAACACAAATTTAACAGGTATGTAATCGAGCTATGCGCTTAACACTGAAATAATCAGAATGGAAAAGGTTGCTGTAAGTAGCAAAATCTTTAGAGATTGCTTCGTTTATTAACCTGTGACAAGCGACTTATACGGAAATATCACTTTTAATAAATTCCAATACTTTATTTGAATACATTATTGATATTTTTCATATAAAAATTCTTTTTGGTGGTGTTTGTGGGCAATCTAATAAAATATAGTAAATGTGAAAAGTTTTCAATTAACAAAAATGGTTTTCACTTATTTTCTTTACGCCGGTCAGAATGAATGCTCTGTAACCTGGGAAACCCGGCATGGATCACGGCCAACTTCAGTACCGGCCGAGAAAGCTCTCGTTTGTTTCCCCCTCCCTAGGACGAGTTTCTCAGCCGATTGGATCGGACGATGATCAAGTGATCTGACGTCATAAACTCCGTCCTATCGACCGGTACTGAAGTTGGCTATGGATGGATCCCCTGGTTTCTGTAAGAGCCAAAAATTTGTAGAGAAGTAAGCTCGAGGACCACACTTATGTATTTGCTGCCATATGTCTATACATATGTTATAATGAACTCCTATTACATGCTAATTAATATATAAATATTAATTTTAAGGAATGTTAACAATTTAATGTCAACTGCATAATGGACTAGGTCCATTAGCTATTGGGAAGTGAGGTGAAATGAGACTCTATAGACCAGAACTTTGAAATATTATACACAGTATATAAATGTTAGTAAAGGGGGGGGGGGGGGGTATATAAGAGCCTTATGTTTATTTTTATTGTATCAGATTTTAAAAACAATCGCGTGGCTTAAAAAACAATACATTTTTCAAAACATATTATCTAATATATAGTAATGAAAATTTGTCTGTCTGTAATTCTATACAAGCCAGAATTCTGAAATGTTACGTTCGTACATGTGTATTAAAACACGGCCGATGCAACTAAAGTAATCTGGAATCGAAATAATTTATAGTTCACTTTTAATTAATAAAAAACCACCAACTTAACAGCAATTTCCTATCGAATTTAAACATTTTTCGTTATAGCCGTTGCTAAAAATTAAAAATCCACAATAAAATTCGTACCACAACAATTGCTTTTGTATTGCAAGATTTCCACGTAAAAAACGAAAATTAAATAAATAGTTTGACGAATATTTTAAAAAAGGGAATGTTACGTCATATTGGAAATATAAGGGACGTGGTGAATATAGTATAACGTCATAGGAGTGTGAAAAAACGTATCGAAGCATGATAAAATGCCAATTATGGAAATATTGGCGTATATTAGCATTATTGCTCCAATGATGAATTGAAATAAATTCATTTATAGCTGTATTCTTTTGCGTCTGTTATATAAAGTTATACATTTTTATATTGGGTTTTCATTAGGTTCATGTGTATAACACTTCGACTGCTTTTTTTTATTGTTCGTTTTATGTTGTATGTTAAATTTTGAAATTGATTTTTCAGAACAAACATTCTTCAAGTGCAACGCCGGGAGCTTTAGCAAGTATATATATATATATATAACCATTAATTAAACATAACCTACAACCGTCAATTATTATGAATTAAAGCTGTAAGTATTAAAAAAAAAATTATTATAAGAATTATTATGGAAGAAAAAAGAAAAAAGTGGACACCGACAAAAATTGAAAAGCTTATACATTGAATTACGTTATAAAGGGCACAGAATTCAGTGATATAAGTAAAATGGTTGTTTTCTGTGGGAAAAATAAGCTAAAGCTAAAACTTTTTTTCCCCTGTGCCCGAACAACCATTAAAATCAAGTGAATTGATTAAAAATGAAAGCAGAATAGAAACAAATAATATGAAATGGAAGAATCAATAAAACGTATTTAAATATTTATAGGATATAAAATATAAATAATAAACACCATATATATATATATATATATATATATATATATATATAACCATTAATTAAACATTACGGACCATCATCAAAAACCTCAATATTGTGAATGCATTAACAATAAAAATGGATGCCACAAACCTATAATATAGAACTGTATGTATAAAATAAAGTGCCTTATTAATAGAATTAATATGGAAGAAAAAAAGAAGAATATGGATTCCGAAAAAATTGAAAAACTTGTATATTGAATTACGTTTTCAAGAGTACAGAATTCAATGATATAAGCAAATCGGTTGTTTTCTGTGAGAAAAAAAGCTAAAAGCTGATTTTTTTTTTCTCCTGTACCCAAACAACCAATATAACCAAAAGAATAGTTTCAGGATGAAAACAGAACATTATCAAATGGCATGAAATGGAAAAAAACTCTACAACCCATTAAATATTTAATTTATAGCAATAGAAATCTTACACAACATACCGAATAAATTCCCAGTTGATTTTCAAAATATCTTCCCGCACATGGAATCCAAAAGCATAATAAGATTAAGGTGAATAAAACAGTTAAGTTAACACAGAAATTAAAACCTATGGATTCAGTTAATTCATTTTGAAATACCGTTATAAATTCAATTAATATAATATAAATAAAAAATAATTACATTATTTAAAATACCTAAAAACAATTTCAAATTGTTTAATATCAATTTTACAATATTGCCAATATTCAGTGTTCAATACCACCTGGTGTAAAAAATAAAAATTATTACTTTGTTAGAAGCTTTAAAAAGACAAAAATTTTTGGTGCTGCCATCTATTATTTTATTTTAAAACTATTATTATTATTCAAATGTCACAAAAAGAAGAACCTAATAAAAGCTAATGAAATTAAAATATATCAACTGCATTACTACACAAATCCTAATATAAAAATAATACCATACTATATATCATTATTCAAAAAAATTTAAATAAATTAAATGTTAATAAAATGCTTTCAATATATTCTATTACCAAACCCATTTAATCTACACTGAGAAATTAAAAAAATTTTTAACATTGATAATATATAGAATATAGCTATATGCTATAAAATAAAATAAATTATATATAATAAAAATATAAAAAACCTTAATAATTACTATTACATATAAAAAATGAGCAGGAAAAAAAAATAAAAATAAAAAATGGATGTTTATAGAAGATTGTCAGATTCTAAAATTCCCAATAGCCTAAAGATTACAAATATAGTGCGTGAATTATCTTCATATTAGCCATAAAAATGCAAAAAAATATGATTGTGACAATCAAACACGTTAAACCGATAATTAATCATGGAATACAAAGTTGAAAATAAAACAATATTAAAAAATATAGAGGAATAATAATAAAAACTATTTACCCAATTTTAATACATACAGTATATCATTTCATTAGTTATATCAAATAAACTTATATGCATAATAATCACTAAAAAGATGGTATATTATTATTAATTAATATGATATTGTCCTGAGTAGACTAAAATTTAAAAACAAGTTAATATTGAATTTGTTTAAATAAGTTAAATTTAATATGACTTGAAATAAAAATAAAATAAAAATAAAATAAAAATAAAAAAAAGGTCACCAATTACATATAAAACATCAAATCAGCATCCATATAAAATACGTATTGGAAATGTAGTTATAATACAAAAGCTCCATCATTTTTTTAAATAACCATTGCGTATTATCCAGACAACACCACCCTCCTCCGTACTCTAACATCTACCCACCCAACCATCCTATAGTAATTGTTTATTATTGTTTTACAATTTTTAATTTTTTATAAATATTTTTTTATTTTATAATTTTTTTGTAATTTTGTTTACGCATGTGTTAATTTGTTTTTTTAAAGATCATGTAAGTACTAATTGTATATTAATGAATATATGAATTTTTTTGGAAAACCATGATTTAATGCATCATAAATTAGTTTTTAAATATTATTGTTAATAAGATGAGAAGAACATAAGCATTTTATTATATATAAATGATTATGTAGTATATATATATATATATATATATATATGTGTGTGTGTGTGTGTGTGTATGTATTTATATTGTTTTTAATTATGTGCCGAACTTGCGGGGTCGCATGGGGTAAAATGAACTTCAGGTGTGTACCACTTGCTTTATATGAATCATGTTTGTGCACCAAAATTTGATTAAATTAATCAGTTGATTTCTATCCAATATCGTTTCAATTGGTTAGATTTATAAAAGCTGCTTGATTCTATTAACCAAGTGATCCATATAAACGGTACCTACCAAGGCCGTAATCATTCTATATAAAATTACCAGCTTTCATTCTTTTTTTTTTATGCCATAGTTTTTATTATTAGCCGAGAAAGTCAAAATGCCACATAAATTCAATTACGGCGGCGACAGCCGCTTTAGTTTTTTTTTTCTTTTTTAAAAAAAATAGAGATATTTTTTTAAAAGACCAATTGACGGTGAAGCTGCGGCAAGGAAATAATTTAATCACTAAAAAGCAGAAAACAAAGAAAAAAAAAAGAATGTAATATAGTATTTAAAAAATACGACAATTAATTATTTAATCAATTAATAATTTAATATTATATTAATTAAATTAAGGTCAATGCTTTGAGAAAAATAATAGAAACCCTGAATAGATAGTTGAAATAATGTTTCATTTTTACTTTCCTGTTGTGCTATCTTAAAAAGAATCAAAGCAAAATTTACATATACTATTTAAATAAATTCACTTGCTTGCGCTTTCTACCAAGCGTAAAAAAACAGCGAATTTCTCCCAATCGAGTTCGGTGCCAAATTTATATATATTATAAAATTAATATATAATATATAATATCCCGGCAATTTTTGTGAAAAAACATGAAATGAAATCATGATTTTAAAGATGAACATTGAATGTTTATAAAAGAGCGGGGTTTTTTTTGTTTTTTTTTTAAACTATTTTTACTTTTATACTTATTAAATTTTTAAAAAGTGTAACAATGTTTGAAATAAAAGTCTCAGCAACAATGTATACAGTTTTAAACGGAATTTTTATTTATTTTTTCAAATAACTAAATTGTGAAATATAAGTGAAGAGATAAGGTAAGTGTAACGACAAATATTATCGTTACTAGGTGCAGATAATAACAAAAGTATTTGCAAAGACAGAATAACAGTAAAAGTTTTAGACATGTCCTGCTCATTAGAAAAGAAAAAAATCTCACTTTACTATGCAAGGAAAACGAAAGCGAAAGTACCTTTATTTTAAAAAGTATGCAGCCAAAATAAAAAAAGTGCCCTTTTAGAGATTTATCTTAGTTACCGTACGCCAAACAAAATAAATTAAAAATAAAAATGAATAAATCGTTTAAAAATACTAATTTTAAACGAGAAATTGGAAAAGAATACTCCCATAGGTTTCACATTTGCTTGTGTCTTCGCGTGATGGATGTGCCCCTTAAAATTTATCATCCTCTCCCAGGGCCGAAACTAAGGGGGGGCAGGGGGCATGTGCCCCGGGCGCCAGAGCCAAGGGGCACCAAATGAAAGATTATACCTTTGGAATCGATCATTTTCTTCTGATGGACTGATGGCTTTCATTATTATGAAACAACCATTATAAATGAAGTGTTAGGTGAAAATGAAAACGCAGCCGTAAAAAGTTTGAACTCTGATTTTCTGGTCAGAATGGAAAAAAAATGGAATGAAAGCCATCAGTCCATCACAAGAAAATAACTCGGTTAAAGCGGAAACTCGGTTAAGCGGGACTCGGATAATCGGAACTCTACTGTATATGCAAACACTGTAAATAGCCGGTAATACATGCGAATACTTTTATGTGAACGAACTGTAATTGCAACAAACGTCACATCCAATTCTTGTAGTTCAATATTACATATTTTATGATTACATATTTTGAATTTTAAAATAAGTCGGCCATTAGAAAATTAGTAAAATTCTCTTTGTAAATATACTTTGAGGAAGAAAGGGGGAGGGGGGCGCCAAAATTCATGTTTGCCCCGGCGCAAAAAAGGCTAGTTTCGGCTTTGTTCTCCACGGACTGCAGGATACCGATCCGGTGAACGCCGCCTCTAAATCTTCTCATCAAGTCCATGTGAGTAGGGAACACAGTTTAACATAAAAATATAAATTGACCATGCGTTTGACTTCATCAGATAATTTTGTATTCAAAGATTAAATGACTGTATATAATGGTTTTGTCCATATTTTACCAGTTATAAAATTTTTTGTTAAACATGAAACGAATGTTAAGATGTTGTTGGTCACTTCTAGTGACTTCATTTTTTTTTTTTTAAGTTGTCTTATCAGTTACGATTTTTAAAAAAATCTGAAAATCTGACATACTGTAATTTACTAAGCAGTCGTATTTAAAATTCTCTTTCCCACAGACTAAATTTTATGACTGAGATAAGCATGAATAGTAAAGAAAAAACGGGCATCTTTCCACTTTTCATATTATTTTAGCCATGTTACAAAAAACTATTTTTTTTTGGGGGGGGGGGGGAAGGAACTTTTGAGATTTTCAAAAAATAAATAACTAATTTAAAAATTAAAAAAATTTTGAGACTGAATTTTTATTATTTTTTTTTTTTCCGTTATAACAAATATGCACGGTCACGCCTCGATCTACTAGGCCTCAATAAATATGGCGGCCTTCTTCCCTTCATTTTATAAGTACTGTCGCCGTACTTGCGGCCATTTTGAAACAATTCGGCCTAGCATAGCATTACTTCATATCGCTATTAAACAGCACGACCCTTGCCTATCCCGCAAAATTCACTGGATCCGGTTCTCTCGTAGGGTTACCAGAAAGTACTCCAGCCGAGACGCGTGCTGAAAGACCGCCAAAAATAACTTTTGGCTACTTCGCCAAGTTTACATCGAAGTCTCTTCGGCTGAAGTTTGTTATGTTTTCCTACTTGCCAGACAATTTTTAATCGCTGTTCCAAAACAACGCCGGAAGGTGGATGTTGTTTGTTTGTAGTTGTTTCTTTTTGAGTTATTCACTTGGTTTACTTTTGAGTCAAATTTTCTGTGTGCGAATGGAGTCGTCGTCGTCGACAAATGAAGAAAAAAAAATATAAAAAAAGAAATATCTATTCTTATCAACAATCAGAAAGTTTATTAATAATAAATAATTATCGCATCACATAAATGTATTCCAGATCTCATTTAAAGTTTATATCAAAATCCCTGCTTTCCGATAAAGAGTAAACGAAGAGGCGGAAAAATGACATTTTTATTTTTATTAACAGTTGGACAGTTTTAATAATAATAAATAATTATCACATTACATTTATGCATTCCAGATCTTTTAAAGTTTATATCAAATTCCTTATTTTCTGATAAAGAATAAACGAGGGAAAAAAACATGAAAAATAAATTCTTAACCGCCAGTAAAGTTTATTAACAATAAATAATTATCACATTACATTAATGCATTCCAAATCTCATTTAAAGTTTATATCAAATTTCCTACATTTGGATAAAGATTAAACGAAGGGCAAAAACATTAGAAAAAATTGTGTACTTTTTTAACAATCGGACAGTTTTATTAAAAGTAAATAATCATCACATTAGATAAACGTATTCCAAATCTCGTTTAAAGTTTATATTAAATTGCTTACGTTCCGATAGAGAGTAAACGAAGAAAAAAAATAAGGAAAAAATATTTGTTTTTATTAACAGTATTACAGACAGTTTAATAATAAAAAATAATTATCATATTACCTATTCTATACTTTTAAATAAAGAGTGAACGAAAAAGGAAAAAAATATATTAACAGCCAGAAAGATTTATTGGCAATAAATAATTACCACATCACATAAATGCATTCCAAACCTCATTTAAAGTTTGTGTCAAATTCCTTACATTTCGATAAAGAGTAAACGAAGAAAAAAATATTTATTTGTATTAATAGTCAGATAGTTTTATTAATAATAAATAATTATCGCATTATCTACATGCATTCCAAATCCCATTTAAAGTTTCAATCAAATTCTCTACTTTCCGATAAAAAGTAAAAGAAGGGGCAAAATATGAAAAATAAATTCTTAACAGTCAGAAAAGTTTATTAATAATAAATAACTATGACATTGCGTAAAAAATGCATTCCAAATATAATTTAAAGTTTGTGTCAAATTCCTTACATTCCGATAAAGAGTAAACGAAGAGAAAAATATTTATTTTTATTAATAGTCTGACAGTTTTATTAATCCTAACAATATTACAAATGTGAAAGTGTGTGTGAATGTTGGAGTCAAGTCAACATCTAAACGGATAAATTAATTAATGCCTCTGTATCTTTAAATATAGATGGATTTTAACCCAGAAATGAACAAAGGCTATATTTTATTTATTTTAGTCAAATATTTTTCTTAATAATTCAAAAGTTCATTTTTTTTTTATTTATTTTTTTTTATATATATAGAGAGAGAATCAATTGACCTTTTTTCTATAAAATTTAACAATCTTTCTTCATTGTTGCAAAGAAAATTAAAACCCGGAATAATATTTTCTCCTAAGCAATTAATTTTCAATTGATAGATTTTCACGTTAAAAAGGAAAATGAAATAAAAATTTAAGAATAAAAAAAAGATGAATATGTCGCCATATTGGAAATAAAACGGAAATTCTCAAGTATTTCTTAATAATACAAGGTGGATGAATTTGAGTAAGTACGGAAGTAGGCGAATACGATGTCATATATCGAAAATAAAACGGATACGCTTTGATGTTGAAACAAAATGGTCTTGGGTTATAATATTAATTCTTATTATTTAAAGAAAATTGTTATCAATGCTTTACGTTTTATCCTCTGCGCACCGTTACCATAAGATTTAATTTTTTATTAAAACTTTTCTTTTAAATTTTTGAAAAGCAAATGGATAGTCAATAATATGCACCATGAAATTTTCAGTGTCGAAAATGACGTCATGATTAGTGGGAAATAATTTATTTTCATTCTAAAAAACTAAAAAATTAACTAGATTGCCTGAAAAAATAATTTTTCACAAGTGTTAATTCTTTAAGCCGCCTTATTTCAGGAAATCTGGATGAAAATGACTTTATTTTTAAAAGAAAGTTGCGTTTTCGTTCATAAACCCTAAAGGTTTAATTTAATTGCATCAAAGTAAAATCATTTTCCCTCTGCCAGTATCGAAATTAATGCTCGGGAGCTCTAAATATATTGGAAACAAGATTGTAAATCGTAGTTTGGCAACGGGATTTTAATTCTACACTTCTTTTGGCTTTAACATTCTAAAAATATTTAGTCATTTAGTCATATTTAGTCAGCTTTTTAAAATGTTTTTGTTATAATGAATATTTATAAAGTCTTATAGGATACAGTGAATACATACTATACACATTTTACACCAAATACCACCCAAAATACATTTTGTAGTAAAATTCTTCCAGCGTTGATTTTTCGTTTTACGAAGAAAGATTCGTCGATTTCCACGATTTTACTTGGCCCTCCTTTTTTCATTGGTTGTAATTTCATTTTCGCAATTGTTTATATTATTTGGCACAAAATTTCACTTTTTTATGACTGAGTTTTGTCAAGGCCCTTACAAATAGGAAATTCCGTATTGTCTCTATAAAATGTGATAAAGAGATGATTAATTATGTATGGACAACATAAAGTAAAAATATATCCGTTGATTTTATACTCTTTGCTCTGAAGAGGGTCACATTTAGGTGATCACATAGGGGGTGCCAAAACAATACTTGATTAAATGTCATTCAGTGGGTAGTCATTGGTAGTCTTGCCGTCCCCAAGGTTTAATCCTGCATTTTTCGAGGTAAATTATTTTTTTTTAAATTTAATCCAATATAAATAACTGTTGCTAAACATCAATGAACATTGTGGCTATCACTTAGTCTTAACATGATTTGCCTAAAAACAAGTTTCATCCAGGCACTTAAAATATCAACACTCTGTCCGAATTAGGTTTGAAGTGGTTCATTATTTTGGACCTTATCGTGATGACGTTTTGCATGTGTTTATTTTATTTTGTGTATCCCTGTAAACGAATTGTAACAGATACATACTTAATTACCGAACTTATCCAAGATACTGGTAGATTAATTTACTGTCTCAATCAGGTTTCAATTCGTTCAGTATTTCAGATGCTATCGTGATGACAAGATTTGCCTTATTTATGTACTATATACACGTAAGAAGCATTCTCACACAATTTTGACTTTTATGTCCCTGAATAATAATTTTTATTTTAGTACATATTCTGAGGGGTTTTTTTTTTTTATTTCTTATACTGGAAAACATCCCACTGAATGACTGTATAACAATATTAACGAGATAAGTAAGTTTTGGACGATATTGGGGGTCCAAATATACCACAAAATTTTTTACCGTCTCGTGCCCCTGATGCGGATTTTTAAGATTGGGACTGTCTATATAAAATTGTTTCAATAAAAGTATATTAAATTATAAGCAGAAGTTCTCTTATACGTCCATTAAAAATATTTCAAAAATATATATTCTAAAAACACACACAAAATGTATATTAAACATTTAATTGCTAAAAAGGACGTCAAACGTTAATAAAATACATTAAAAGATCTTAATAATTTGACATGTTTCGATTGAATTTACTCAATCATCATCAGAATTTTTTTACAATCATTGATAATACAATCATTGTATACAATGATGTATGTATACAATGTATTGAGGTTCTTTCATTGGTTGACCATTGGTCATTTCATTGGTCAAACCAATAAAGAGGATGTATACAATGATAATACAATCAACCAATACAATCATTGAATTATCCTCTTCGCCCGATTGTCACTAAATGTCAAGGCCCAACATATTACTTAGAGCGTGCATTCGTTCCATTACTGAAACAGTTATTGCCTTCCTCCACTTTCACGGTTGATTCCAGTATTGACTTCATCGGAAGATTAGAGAAAATCGACATTACAGATGATTGCATTTTAGCAAGCTTAGACATTGTGTCATTATATCCATCGATAGATACTTCAGAAGTAGCTCAAACCATCGAACAGTTCATTGACAATAGAGAAGATTTTGACATACCAATGAAAAACACTTTAAAAAGTGGCCTAAACCTAATAATTAATAGTAATTATTTTATTTTTAACAATATAATTTATCAACAATCAGATGGTGCCCCAATGGGATCTCCAATTTCAGGCCTCCTAGCTGAATTCAAATTACGCCCCCTTGAATCAAAAATTTTCAGTGCTTTTCAAGTATTACCTTTAGTATGGCTACGTTATGTAGATGATATTTTTATTGTTTGGCAGGGAGAAGTTGATAAATTGTTAGTTTTTATTCAACAGTTAAATGATTTAGATAATAAGATTAAATTTACTTTTGAACTTGAAACCGATAAGAAATTACCTTTTTTAGATGTTGAATTAAAAAGAGAAAATAATAAACTAATTCGTTCAATATATCGTAAGCCAATAACTAACTTAAATGTTATACCTTTTGATGCTTGCACTCCATATTCTTATAAATTATCTACCTTTAGATTCCTTATTAACAGAGCTTTTAGAATTTGTTCCCCTGAATATTTAAATGATGAATTAGATAAAATTAAAACAATAGCTATTAACAACGGATATCATGTTAAAATAGTTAATAAATTAATTAAAAAGTTTATTAACAAAAGGAGCGATGCAGTTTTTGAGAATAAAACCGACAGAGAAAATAACATGAAAAGGGTGGTTATAAATTATTATCCAAATTTCTTTGAATCCGCTAAAACTCAACTTAAAAAGTTTGATGTAAATTTAATTGCTAGACCCTCTCCTAAATTAAAATCAATTTTAACCACTAGAATTGACCCTATTGATAAATTTGACCTTTCCGGTGTTTATATCATTCCTTTTCTTAAAGAAGGTGGTTATAGAAATTATTATATTGGCATGACTCAGAGAAAATTCCAAGTGAGATGTAAAGAGCACATTGCAGACATAAAATTTAATAGAGGTAAAACCGCATTATCTAGGCTAAATAAAATAGAAAACATAAATATTTTGTTTAATGAAAGTAGAATAATTTATAGGTCAGATTTTTATTTGCAACTTTTTATTAGAGAATCTATTGAAAATTACGTCAGAAACTCAATGGTCTGCAATGATTCCTTGTCATTTCAAATCCCAAATATTTGGATTGAATTGTTAGATAATTTGAAAATAAAATAGGGCAACGTGAAACATGTTAAAATATTACGCGCGTGATTTTTATTTATTTATTTTTAAATTTCATTTGTAATAGTTTATCGTCATTTTCCATCTTTGTGTTTATTTGTTTTTCTGATGATGATTGAGTAAATTCAATCGAAACATGTCAAATTATTAAGATCTTTTAATGTATTTTATTAACGTTTGACGTCCTTTTTAGCAATTAAATGTTTAATATATATTTTGAGTGTGTTTTTAGAATATATATTTTTGAAATCAATAAAAGTAATTCGATGTATTTTTTTCCGAAAATGGGGTTATTGTTTTATATAAATATGTAGCGAAAAATGAACCTGCACACATTTTTACGGTTGTTATTATTTTTTGAACTCTATCCCCGGATTTTAGATTCCTTGCCATCCCTCTTGCTAAAATTATAGAGAAAATCCCTTCACATACAGCCACAGCATTTTTTTTTTAAACTTTTTTTTCTTATGCAGAAGTATGCTAGAGAAAGAATGGCTAAAATTCTTTGACAGGAAATTTTCTGCAGAATTTAAATCAGCATGTAAATATCAATTTCAAGCACTGTGGCTTTATTGGTAGTTTTACCGTCCCCAAGGTTTAATCCTGCATTTTTCGAGGTAAATATATATATATTTTTTAATTTAATCCAATATAAATAACTGTTGCTAAAAATCAATGAGCATTGTGGCTGTCACTTAGTCTTAACATGATTTGCCTAAAAATAGGAAGTAATTTTCCTTACCGTCACCGTCCCTTTTTTCCCCCTTACCGTCCCTTTTTTTTCCTTACCGTCCCCTTTTTTTTCTTACCGTCCCTTCCTTAACATCCCTTTAAGAAAATGTTATACACACTAAATTTTTTTACTAAAAATATTGTATTGTTATTATTTCTTGCTTGAATGTTCTGTGGGTATTATGCAAATTCATTATAAGTAAAAATTTAAAAGAAAATAAAAAGTTAGAGAGGTAAAACGGTAAGGAAAATTAAACTCGCAAGTTTAACTTAAATCTCAGTTAAATTAAAAAATCGTCGCTGCTACCACTTTTTTCTTTATTTTGAATCATTAAGGCATTCGTCTATAAGTTTAAAAAGTTATTTTCTTGAGTTTAATTTCACCAGATTTTTATTCCTGAAAGTTCAAATTTTGTGAGAATGCCTCATAAACAAAATTATTGCAATAGGTCATTTTTTTTTTAACCAACCTAAAAATAATTAGATTTATATATTTTTTAGAAACTAATTTTTAAAAAGGTAATGGATCGAAACTTTTGTTTTGTTTTGTTTTAATGAGGAAAGAGTGTGTGTTCAAAATTCATGCTTGACCTACCTTTGGTACTGCCCCCCCAAAAACTTATACCGTGTCTCACAATTTTTATCAATGGCCTTGATCACTGTTATAAAGAAGAAATAGAGCAGAATTATCTCTACCTATAACTTTAGCTGATACTAGTTGAACCTCCTGGCATTGCCCGGAACCATAAAAAATAGCACGAAACGCGGGGAAAAAAAAAAAAAAAAAAAAAAAAAAATGCAATAAAAAAATCGCGAAAAAATTTAAAATTCGCTGAACAACTTTCAAATGAACTTTATTCAAAAGAGAAAAAAAATATTACCAATCGCGGAATACAAAATCTACTATAGGGGAGAGTAGCCATATTAGGACCGCCGCTTTAAATGGACCGTTGCCATTCTGATGTTAATTACAGAAATAGACGCCATCTACCGCTGAAATCCTACTCAACAGAATGACGTCATTTATGATTAGAAGACGCACCCGTCTACCACATGCTGGTTTCAGACAATTTTAAAAAAACTAAATTTAGCTGTTTTGATCTAATTTTTTGCTTCTAACGTAAGTGAATACTTTAAAACTAAGGTAAGTTTTTATGTTTTCATATTCATATCTAAATTCATCTGTTTATTGCGCATATTTTTCACGCTCATTTGTTTGATTTCGTTTTTGTTCTTAGTCTTGAGGTTATCTGTTTTTAAAATGGCGCAGTTGCAAAAATTGGGCCAATTTAAGTTACTTAAATTGGACCAGATGTACAATCATAAATTTAAAAAGTAAGTAATGGATTTCGAGGGCTGTACGCTTTGTACACTATTTTTTTTTATTTTTTAATATTTTATAATGGATTACTATTCCATGCAAATTTTTTAATACATACATATATATATATATTGTACATCTGGATGAATTTTTTTATGCAGTTTAGGTCTATATAAACATAAAAATATTTTTACATGTTTATGCAATAAATTTTGTTTGGAATTTTTTTTTATCTTGTTATGTATTTGTATTTATTTTCTTTGAATTCTTTATTCGTACGGCGTAATATTTGATTTCCAGAGTTGAATTCAAGCATTTTCCTCCTGGAGGATATTTGAGGTTCCGTGAGATTGGGGGGAGGGGGCAGACTTTTTACAGTTCTGGAGGGTGAAATTAAACTTTTTTGCCATTAAAACGCATAAAATATCGAAGCTTACGAGGGAGGGGGGGTGGGGGGCGGGTATTTCAAGGCTTCGAAGGGGGCGCCTGAATTCAACACTATTTGCATATATAATGTTTTGCGTTTGATTAATCGAAGCGTATTTTTTTTTCAATAGAGCATATTTTTAAACACTTTTTTAATATAATTGAAATATGTTGAAGACGACACAGACAAACTGTCTGGAAGAAAAACACCCGTAACAGGAAAAGCTGTTAAAGATATGGGAAACGAAAATGCGAGAGTAAGTTGCGAAGAAATTGACCTGGAAGAGCGCTGCAGCTACAAATACCCCAAAAAGCTAAAGAATCATTAGAAATGTTATCTCCCTTGCTTAATTCAGTTCAATCAAAGTACAGAGGGAGCCGAAAAAAGTTATGTTAACAACATCTTCGACATATAAATTAAAACTTGAAAAAAAATGGCAAAAAGGAAGCTCTCACAGCACAAAAGCAATTGGGACATCAAGTTTTAAAAAATAGGCATAATGCAATTGGAAAGAAAATGATGGAAGGGAAAAACTAGAAACATAATGTAAAGAAAAATTCTGTTGCAAAAAAAGTCTATTGATTCAGAATCTAAAAAGTAAAATCTAGACAGTGATGATTGGCTTTGTAAGAAAAATAAAATAGCAGAAATGATTCAGTGTTCAGATTGCCAAATATGGTTCCATGTTGTGTGTGCGTTGGAATAAAAAATGAATAAACGAAATTCATGTGTAAGCTTTGCATCACTTTTACACAATTACTCTTATTTTCAGATATTCGATTTCTTTATATTTCCTTACTGTTATTTTGTTTGATTGTTTCCTTAATCGCAAACATTGCTTTTAATAAAATGTGTTATATTCCCTAGTTATTAAAACAGCTTGATATTGTTTGGTCTAATTTAGGAGACTGGGAGCCCAACTTAGGCGACCAGTTGCTGAATGTGGACTACTTTTGACAAATTTTTCAAATTAAAATAAAACTTAAGATTTTAAAAATGAAATTGTTCTAAAGATTTATTTATTTAGTAGATGAATAGATTGACTCCGTGTAGTGATCTTTTGCAGATATTCCAAAGATTAAACGAGTTGTACCTGAAAATAAATGAAGTGGTCCAAATTCGGCTACTCTCCCCTATTAGGCTAATATTTGAAACTGAATTCCTTTTACAAATGTCCAAAATCGCCGTGGAACGAAAAAAAAAAAAAAGCTAAAAATCGCATTGAAAATCTTCTAAACTTAAACAATTGTGGAGAGCAAAATTTAATATATTAAGTAATTTTTATATTTTAATTTTAATATTTATTGCTTTAATATGATATAATAAAGTTTGAAACCGAAATCTTTTTACGAATGTCAAAAGAATGCAGCGGTAGGCGAAAAAAACGCTAATAATCGCATTAAAAGTTGCTTAAGAAATCAAAAATTGCAGTGGACAAAACTCACTAAATTAGGCTAGAAGTTTGAAACCGAATTTCGTTTAAGAATGTCAAAAAATCACCAGTAACGTGTAAAAACTCTAAAAGTCACATTAAAAATAACTAAAAAAAAAAAAAAATCAAAAATCGTGGAGGACAAAATTTTCTATATTAGGGTGAAAGATTAAAATGCAATTTCTTTTAAAAATGTCAAAAAAAAAAAAAAAAAAAAACTCAGCGGAGCGCGAAAAAAATGCCAAAAATTGCAGAGAACAAATACAATATAATGGGCTAAAACATTGTAACCGTAATTCTTTCACGAATGTAATAAAAAATCGCCGCGGAATGTGATAAGCCGATGGAAATTGTTAAAAAAAAACCCGCTAAAATTTTAAATCGAGGAGGACAAAATTTACTATAGTAGACTAAAAGTTCCAAACACAAACCCTTTTAATAATTTAAAAAAAAAAAAAAAAAAAAAAAAAAAATCGCCGCAAAAACACTAAAAATTCAAATCGTATAAAAATGCATGAAAAATTCAAAAATCGTTGTAGGAATTCCTAATAAAGTTTACTGAAAAGAGAACAAAACTTATCATAATGGTCTAAAATATTGAAACCAGATTCCCTTTACTAATGTGGAAAAATAAAAATTATGTGTTATTTATTAAAAATCGCAACTCACTCTCATTAAAAACTCATCTCGGTCCTTGTGAGAGGGGAAATGTATTGGCG
This sequence comes from Maratus speciosus, assembly GCA_963932465.1. Classification (NCBI taxonomy): domain Eukaryota; kingdom Metazoa; phylum Arthropoda; class Arachnida; order Araneae; family Salticidae; genus Maratus; species Maratus speciosus. Next base: position 335,748,616 of record OZ010800.1, read on the forward strand.
CACGATCACAAGCCTTATTTACGCATCGGTAGGAAATAAAGATCGAAAAGAAGGAATTTCGGGAGGTATTTTGTCATTATTTATTAACTTACACCGGCCAAACCGCTTATAGTCAAGTTAAAAACAGAATCTTCTGAAAGATCGTACTCTTACGTATCAAATGCCGCAATCAATTAAAAAATATATAAAGTTAACTCTTTGAAAAAAAAAAGTTCAAAAAGGGTCGTTTTTGCGAAAAACGTTTTTCTCTCTTATTACAATGCCAACACAGGGCGCAATTTTAGCAACCGACAAGCCAAAAATGTTTTTAAATCTGTAAATTTCTTCTAATCGATGGTGTAAACGGTTTTAAAAAATATTAATTTTAACTCTTTGAAATACACAGGCGAACGCAGGTCACTTCGCGCCTCACGGAGACGATATTTTTTCTACGCTAAAAGTAACTAAACGTGCTTATTTTAATACAATCTTTTTAGAACATCTCAATAGACCAGATTTACATCACCTACAAAAATTTTGAAACGCTCGGCCAGGTATAAATATTTTTTACAAAATAAAATGCGTGAAAATGTCGACGAAATCAGTAAATACTTGAGTGTTTTGTCGCGGTTTCGCCCCTCCAAGGCGCAATTATAGAGAAACCGACAAACCAAAAATATGTTCTTAAAGCTGAAACATTCTTCTAATCGATGGTGCAATCTGTTTTTTAAAATATGAATTTTAATCCTTTCAAATACACCGGCAAACGCAGGTCATTTCCCGCCTCACGGAGACGACATTTTTTCTACACTAAAAGTAACTAAACGTTCTTATTTTAACACAATTTTTTTAGAACATCTCAATAGACCAGATTTAGATCACCTACAAAAATTTTGAAACATTCGAACGGGTAGAAATATTTTTTACAAAATAAAATGCGTGAAAATTTCGATGAAATCAGTAAAAACCTGAGTGTTTCGTCGCGGTTTCGCTTGATTTCGGTACACATCATAAACTCCAAAAATCAAATTTCGCAGAAAATAAAATACCAAATAGCATATACTTTCAATTCAATATTTTTTCATTGAAAAATATAAATTCAGATAAAATGGCGTTAAAGATATAAAATCATATAAATTTGAGGGTCATTTAAGGGTCATTGATCATGGGCCAGGCAACGCCGAGAGGGTCAGCTAGTCTATACTTATAAAAGAAAGTTTCGCTCTGTCTGTGTGCGACGGCCAGCAAAATCTATGGGACGTACGAGGCTTAAAATTTTTGAGAGGCTAGCCCAAAGTGTCTCCTGATGCACCTGAGACTCAGAATTATAATAATTAGTTGCGTTATTCATAGAAACTCACTCCCATCAAAAAGTCATGTATTTGAGCACCGCACGGTAGGATAGAGATTTACCGATTCTGGCCAAAATTATTTTTGGCGTCAGCAGTCCCATCGCCATGAAATTGAAAAATGTTATTGATATTCACTATGGCATGTTCGGTATTGAAAATGAAGCGTGTAGCAGTCGTAATTCCGTCACAGGGACATTCAAAAGAATTCCGTTACATTTCGGCCTATGGTGAAAAATCGTTTGCGGTGGTTTTTAATGACGCTTCATAATTTCAAACACATTGAAATTTATATATATCTGGAGTGCACTACAAGATGATTGCTATAGAATATAGTATGGATAGCATTTATCGATCATTTACAGGGACACTCAAAGCGAATTACGTTACATTACGGTCTATGGAGAAAAATCGTTTGTGTTGTATTTTGTCCGTGTTACGCTATTTCAAACATATTTAATTTGATATGTATGTCGAAGTGCTCTATATGATATGCTCTTCTATTGAATATGATGTGCATAGCATTCATTTTTCATATACAGGGGCACACAAAATAAATCAGTTATATTTCTCTCTCTATGAACAATAATTGATGGAAGTGCATTTTCAGTTGTGGAATGCTATTTTAAATTTTTAAAAAATTGCACACTATTTAGTGTGTATAAATTCTATAAATCATATACAGGGCTGCACAAAACATCTGAAGTACATTTCCGTTTATTGACGGAAATTGCTGAAGGGGAATGAATTTTCAACTGTGCTATGCGTTTCCTAACTATTCTAAATATTAGCATATTACGCATTCTATTATAAATCTATAGTTCATATCCGGGGATGTACAAAATTTTCAGTTATTTTTTTTCGACTATGGTTGAAATTGTGTTTTCAAACGTGTTATGCGTTATACAAATTATTATTTAGACATCGTTTTTCACGTTAATAAACTATGAAGTTTTATTATAGTAAGCCTGAATGCGTTATAAAATATATCATAATCGGCTTGACGCATGTTTTTACGTTCTTGATACTTTCTTAACGGTATGGAAGCTAAGGTGATAAAACTATTTTTGTATTATTGTAATGTAAAATTACAGAGATTAGAAAAACAGAGATTCTGTTAAATAACAGAGAAGTTATTCGGTAAATTTACAGTAAATTAACATCATTAAAAATACACAAGACTCCGTAAATTAACATCGTTAAAAATACACAAGAGTCTGTAAATCAATTTATTTTTAATGAAAATAATTTAACATAGTTTTTTTAATTAGTGAATTTTAGAACTTCGAAGTATCAGAATTTTTCGAGTAAATTTGAACTGCTGCACCATTTAATTTAATTTTTTACACAATTTGCTTCTAGGCGGCCTGGGGTTTGGACCTGAGACCTTCTGCGCAGAAGAAATGCACCTTAATGAGCGCGCCATAGTAGTCCAGGCAATAGGGAATTTTACCTGGCAAAATTAATGGTAGTTCTGGAAATCGGCTTACTTTATATTTTTTGGGTCGCTGAATCCGAATTTGTAACTTCCCACCAAAATTCCCCCCCCCCGGAAACCCCCCAAAATTTTGGTAAAAAGCCCCCCAAAATATGTTTTTATTAAAAAAAATCAATTTTTTTATTGTTTTAGGGAAAAAGTATCTAGAAATTCAGAAAGAAGACAAAATTTGCAACAAATTAGATATATGACATTATGACTTAGGATGAAGGGGGAGGGGGGATCTGCCTCGGAACATGCGCGCGGTGCTGCGTGGACTAAGTTGCGCAATTCCACTTAACAACTCACACGTTTACATTCGTCCTCCCATCTCCCCTCCGAACTTTCCTTATAAGATTTACTTTAAGTTTTTTGGGTCGCTGAATCCGAATTTTTAACTTATCCCCAAAATCCCCCCCCCGACCCCCCCCCCCCCAAAAAAAAATAGTTGTTATTAACTTAAATGTCTTATTGTTTTAGGGGAAAAGCATTACGATATTCAGAAACTAGACAAAATTTGCAACAAATAGGATACATGACATTATGACGTAGGATAAACGGGGAGAGAGGGGGCTGCCTCGGAACATTCCCCGCGCGCTTTTTTCAAAAACCAAATTTTTTCAAAAAGTCTATTTTTGGGAGGGTTGTCGGGTGAAATTTTGGTGGGAAGTTACAAGTTCGGATTCAGCGACCCAAAAAACATAAAGTTAGTCGAAATCCAGAACTAGTATTAATTTTTCCAGGTAAAATCCTCTATTGCCTGGACTCATAACTTAGTGCACGTAGCGCCGCAGTGCATGTTCAGAGGCAGCCCTCCCCCTCCCCGTTCATCCTACGTCATAATGTCATAGATCCTATTTGTTGCAAATTTTGTCTAGTTTCTGAATTTCGTAATGCTTTTCTCCTAAAACAATAAGAAATTTAAGTTAAAAAGAACGATTTGGGGGGGGGGGGATTTTGGGGGGAAGTTAAAAATTCGGATTCAACGACCCAAAAAACTTAAAGTAAACCTTATAGAGAAAGTTCGGAGGGGAGATGGGTGGGCGAATGTAAACGTGTGAGTGGTTAAGTGGAATTGCGCAACTTAGTTCACAGAGCACCGCGAGCATGTTCCGAGGCAGATCCCCCCCTTCTCCTTCATCCTAAGTCATAATGTCATATATCTAATTTGTTGCAAATTTTGTCTACTTTCTGAATTTCTAGATACTTTTTCCCCTAAAACAATAAAAAATTGATTTTTTTAATAAAAACCTTTTTTGGGGGGAATTTTACCAAAATGTGGGGGAGTTGCCGGGGGAAATTTTGGTGGGAAGTTAAAAATTCGGATTCAGCTACCCAAAAAACATATAGTAAGCCTTTTTCCAGAACTACCATGAATTTTGCTAGGTAGAGCCCCTATACGGTCTCTATTGCCTAGACTATAGGAGCTGTTGCTGACAAAGGACGTCTTTTATAATGAAGCGGGGAAAAATCTATTGTATTTGTGTTGCGAGAATTCGACGATATCTCACATTGAAACCCTCAATTTACAAGGCAGAAGCCAGCATAGGGAGGCTAATGTATTTTCACCTAGCCTCCAAATTTTTTCAGAGTCCTAGAAAATGTCGCTAAAGATGAAACAAATATATCAATTTCAATCCATCTTTACAAGTGACATTAGTGTGAAAGGTACTCCTTTATTTAGCGAGAGAAATGTTCCTTTGATATTTACGAGGATCTCCTTCCCGTGAGAAACTAGATATTGAAACTACATATTGACCTGACGTCAGGTTCCTGACTGCAGCCTATAGAGAATCGGCTTGTATATGAGCTCATGGATCACGGATGGTGAGTGGCTAATGGGAGTGGCTTTTGTCCTAGACGGAAAAACGAAACTGATAAAAGGGAAATGCAGGAGCATTCTCAGGGGGAGTTTTTTTTTAGTTCCTTTTTTGGAAGCTAAGGCCCCAAGTAGATTTTAGCCGTGTAGAGGAGAAATCTCTCACGGGTTGGCTTCGGAACATTTTCAGAAGCTCAGTAAAGAGGTAGCCAGGCGTGGCGGTAAAATTTCTCCACCCCGGAGAAGACATCAGAGGTCCCTAGACCTTGCTCGGACATTCACAAAAAGGGCGACATTCCTGTCGCGTATCACCGACTCTCATCTTCAAGAATTGTGAAATTTAAATGAATAGAGACATTCTCACTGAAAGCAATCGGCCGTTCGAGGGCTGGACTTGATTCTATAAATACTTTATTGACAGCTGAAATAGAACCCATTTATGAAGAATGTTGCACATACGACTTATTTAATCTAGAAAACATTATTTAATTGTTTGTAATGCAATAAAATATTTCTTCGACTTTAAATAAGACTCGGCCGTTGAAGTTGCCCGCTACCACACCATCTTACGACATCGGCTTCCGTTACAGTGCTTTTCAAAGATTTCGCTTCAAATATATTCGTTAGAAAATGTCTTAAACTGTTTATTTTAATTCAGTTTGGACCGATACATAATACCTATTATTTTTTTTAATCAAATTTAATTTTTCAATCCTTTATTTACGGAATTATTTATCAAGAAATTGCTTCTTCTCAGTAATTATCTTCTTTAATATCTGAAGATATACTGGAATTTTTAAATAATAATGATGTGAAATTTAGGTATACTTTTTCATTAAAACTGGTTAAATATATCATTAGTACTTTTTTTGTAAAATATTTACAAAAATAATCAGATTAATTAACCAAAAATACTTTTATGATTATATCTCAATTCTTATAAAAGCAATGTATTTAAATGTATTATGAGCCTCTCTGTAGATGGAAAGGCTTTTGCGGTTGAAAATGTTTTATGTAACTTTTCTTAAGAAAGATTATAACTATGAAAATGATTGAGAAAATTACCACTTTTTGAAAATATTTAGGTTCGACTATTTCACTACTCTATCTAAATTTGATTGAAAGACACGAAAATCCCTACAGGGAATTAGATACAAGATAAGGGGAATGTCTGTAAAACGATGACCGAGAAACTCAATCGAATGCATTTAACCGAGAATGTAAATTTACATAGAGTCTGGACCGAGAAACTCAATCGAAGGCATTTAACCGAGAGTATAAATTTACAGAGAGTCTTGACCGAGAAACTCAATCGAATGCATGTAACAGAGAACTATTGTAAATTTACAGAGAGTCTCGGTTTTTTCTATTTTTTTTTTACAGAAATTTTTAACAGTGTAACAACAAATCATAAAAAAAAATTTTTTTTTCTAAAATTCTATTAATTTAAGATACGAGGCAAACATTCGACAGCCTTAAAGAAAATTGCTGTATGATATATTCTATTGTATATTTATATCTATCTCTGCACAGCGGAAACTTGTGTAAAGAATGGGAATCATAACACATCATGGGAAGAGGTCTACATTATGTTTTGCATTGTATTCAATCTGAATTTGGAGAATTTGCCTGGGTCAGTTTTGTAACCACTAGAAATTTGCGGCCAACTAGTATATTTTACACCAGTTTGTCCTAAGATATCTACATACAACTGGCAATTTTTTCCAAATTTGGTTATAAATTTAAACATCTCGCGCTTGCAAAACTTCATGTGCTCTTCATTGTAACTTTACTCTATAAACAAAACATTTTCAACCTAATTCAGATTTTCGTTGAATTTTAAATCTTGTTGCTGTTGCATAATGTTGCAAAAGTTTATTCATATGACTCACTTAAATTCTGCTGACTTTCATAAAAGGAAAATGGTACTTGAACTAAAAATTAAAAAAAAAAAAAATATTTAGACTTAATTAAGCTAAAAACAATTATAAAAACTGGGGAACCAGATAAAGGCAGACAAATTAAATTGGAACGAAAAGGCAATAATCTAAACTATTTAACAATATCAAAAATGGAACTTAATCTTGCTTTATCATATAACTTTTCCTATATTAAAAATGAAAAATTGTAAAAAAATACAGTCTTTTGCGACATTAAGTTTGAAATAACAGCTGATATGTGCAAAATTTATGCACATAAATCCGATAAAATAAAGTCCACATTTTGTTCGGGAGCGTTCATAATCGAGCAGTATATTTTATTCAGTTTCAAGTAACATATGAAACAACTATACTCAAATTGATTGATTCATTTCCAACTAAGAAGTACCAACTTTTCACTAGTCCAATGGCGGATCTAAGGGGGGGCGAGGGGGCGATCGCTCCCCCCCCCCTTGGGCAAAAAAGGGTTTCAAAACGGCATTATGCATCCTCACTTGAAATGACTTGGGGTGAAGCTCGAGCCCGGCGCGACCCGACCCGGGTCGCGCCACCAGTTTAAATCCACGAGACTCGGCCTGGGTCAGGTATTCTCTCATTTAGAGCCGGGCCGTGCCCTGATCTTAAAATTTTCTGAAAATTCAGGTCTCTTCCTAGAGGTCAGCATTGGCCAAAATTTCCCGCTCGAGGCTCGTCCCGGATAAAAGCTAAACGTTTGGTCCGTGTCAGCCCGTATCATAAACAGTATTGGCCCGATCGCGACCCGTGTACTTCTCTAAATTTGTTTCCCCGAGCCCAAGTTGTTCTGGCATCTTACTTATTTGTTGTCCGTAAAATTTATGTTTATGTTGTACATTTGTTTAGCGAAATCTTTAAAAATTTAATTTGATTTGATAAATTACAGAGATGTATATTTTAAAAATCTACTTTTTTACTTTCTTCTATCTTTACAAGAAGAAAGTATTGGATTCGTGAAAATTTTCGACTTCCGGTTTTCGACGGATTTATACGTTTTAGAATGTCCTGAACACGATTGGATGGTTTTTAGAAAATGTTTGTCTGTCACCATGTCACTCTGTCACTCTGTGAGTCTGTATGTGACAAAAATTTTGTGGGCGCTCTATCTCAAGAACTAATGCACGGAATTTCACAAAACTTTAGTTTCAGTTAGACCTTGATATAATCTGGTCCTGATTAGTTTTTGGTGAAAATCGCCCGACAGGTGGCGCTGCTATGCGGCATTGTTCATGTTTTCTGCAATAGCAATATCTCAGGAATTACTCAACGGATTTTCATAAAACTTCAAATTCAGTTAGTCCAGGATATAGTTAGGTGCTGATTACAATTTGGTGAAAATCGCCCAACAGGTTTGCGCTGCTATGCTGCATTATTCGAGATTATCACAATAGTTCTATCTCAAGAAAAAATGCACGAATTTTCATTAAACTTCAGATTCAGGGAGTCCCTGATATAAATTATTGCTGTTTAATTTTTGGTGTAAATCGCCCAATAGGTGGCGCTGCTGTACTGCATTTTTCACGATTTCCGCAATAGCTATATCTCAAGAACTAATGCATGAATTGTCATCAAGCTTTAGATTAAATTACTTCCTGGTATAAATTGGTCCTTATTAGTGTTTGGTGTAAATCGCCCAACAGGTGGCGCTGCTATGCAGAATTTTTTTCTTTGTAGAGCTTTAAAATTCGGATTTTCTTTTATCATCCGTTTCTTTCATTCTAAACTGATTTTCTTACTGGATTTCCATTTGAATGTATTTGTCTAAGTAATGAGTTTTACGTAGTTTTTATGTACATAATTGCCTAAATAGTCATTAATATTAATGTTTTCCTGTATTCATGATTTTCGAACATAATGTAAAATAAAATATGAGCATAAGTAAGTGTGCTTTAATGAATAATTGTAATTGCAAAATGCAGGCTGGGCTGGGGTTGATTTTTTTTTAGCTTTTATACCGGGCCAATAATTTTTTTGTGGTTTGGACCTGGAAATTTCAGCCCTGGTAAACCTCTAACTGACATATCGAAGCCAGTTTTAATTTTTTTTAAATATGCTTCTTTCAGCCATCATCCCATATAGCTACTGAATATACCGGGTGTCCTAAAATGGACTGACTGATTTTAAATACAATTCCATAACTTGCAAATGGCGACAGCTATATATATAAAAAAAAAAAAAATACTTGAAGGAGGGTTATGTAAGATCTCAGGAGCAGGCGTGATTGTGTTCCAAATTTTCCGAAAATTTAATCCTCTCACTGCGCATCCCGCGATTTCCACGGCCAACGTAAAAGTGACAAAATTTGCGCAACCCGCAATTTCCGCAGCAAACCATTTTTTATGATCTAATTCTATTTAAAAAAGAAACTCTTTCACAAAGATTGTGGACATATTTGAACTCTAAAATATATGCAGATTTTAAATATGTAATAAAATAAAGGCGCAAATTTTGTCCGAAAATTCGGACATAAAAATAATTGCGAATTTTGACAAATGGTCACCGCAAAAAATCCATTTCTTTAATCGTTCACGGAAAATAACTTCAATTTCGCCAAAGAATCGCGGAAAAAACGTGAATTTGGTCAAAGAGGCGCGGAAAAAGCGCGAATTTGGTCAAAAGGCCACGGAAAACGCGATGTACTTCAAATGATCACTGAAATCGCGAATTTCGTCAAAGGATCGCGCAAAAAACGCGAATTTTGTCAAACAACTTCGAGAAAAGCGAATTTCGTCAAAGGATCGCGAAAAAGGCTAATTTTATCAAAGAATCGCGAAAGGAACGCGAATTTCCTCATAGGGTCGCAAAAAAACTCAAATTTCGTCAAAGGATCGCTGAAAAAATGCAATTTTCGTCAAATGATCGCGGAAAAAACACAAATTTTGTCAAAGGGTGGAGAGAAAAAAACGCGAATTTTATCGAAGGGCTGCAAAATTACACTTATTTCATGAAAGAGTTGCGGAAGAAACGTAAATTTTGTCAAAGAATAATGGAAGAAATGTGAATTTCATCAACCAGCTACGGAAAAACGCGAATTTTATCGAAGGGCTGGGAGAATAAGCGAATTTCGTCAAAAAGTTGCGGAAAAAACGCGAATTTCGTCAAAGATTCGTGGAAAAAATACAGTGCTCTCTTTGGGAAACAGCACACATACATACACCTATGTTTATTATTATAGGTATAATTTTGAATCTGAAATAATATACTGAACTAACTTTTGAACAAAACGGTTTAACCCAAACCGAGCTTGCATGAATCTACACTCAGCCTCAAATCGACCCAGATCGAAAATGGCTAACTCGACCTGCAACAAGAATATTTAGTGCCAGAAGGGAATCCCCACCCCTCTGCTGTAACATTTCAGATTTTTTTTTTCTTAAACTGAGAATCACCCCTGATCAGGAGTTTTTTCAGTTTAAAATAGAAACCAGATGGCGCTGCAATCAATAGGCGCTAAATCGGTGCTCGATTTAACAACTATTGTTTGCAGTGCCATCTACCGCTGCTATTGTAAAGTAAAATCAAGAATCGCAGCAAAAAATCTCATGCCATCTTACATAACCCTCCTGCAAGATTTTTTAAAATTGCTGTCACCATTTGCAAGTTACTGAATTTTAAAATCAGTCAGTCCATTTTAGGACACTCGGTATGTTTTTTAATAAGTTTCAAAGCATTTTTTTACTTTCTTCTATCTTTACAAGAAGAAAGTATTGGATTCGTGAAAATTTTCGACTTCCGGTTTTCGACGGATTTATACGTTTTAGAATGCCCAGAACACGATTTGATGGTTTTTAGAAAATGTCTGTCTGTGAGTCTGTCTGTCACTCTGTCAGTCTGTATGTGACAAAAATTTTGTGGGCGCTCTATCTCAAGAACTAATGCACGGAATTTCCCAAAACTTTATATTTAGTTAGACCTTGATATAAACTGGACCTGATTAGTTTTTGGTAAAAATCGCCCAACAGGTGGCGTTGCTATGCGGTATTTTTCACGATTTCTGCAATAGCTATATCTCAAGAACTACTGCACGGATTTTCATAAAACTTCAGATTCAGTTTGTTCAGGATATAGTTTGGTGCTGAATACCTTTTTGTGAAAATCGCCCAACAGGTGGCGCTGCTATGCTGCATTATTCATGATTATCGCAATAGCTCTAACTCAAGAAAAAATGCACGAATTTTCATCAAACTTCAGATTCAGTTAGTCCCTGATATAAATTAGTGCTGTTTAATTTTTGGTGTAAATCACCCAACAGGTAGCGCTGCAGTGCTGCATTTTTGACTATTCCCGCAAGAGCTGTATCTCAAGAACTATTGCACGGATTTTCATCAAACTTCAGATTTAGTTAGTCCTTGACATGAATTGACATATAAATTAGAGCTGTTTAATATTTGGTGTAAATCGCTCAACAGGTGGCGCTGCTATGCTGTATTTTTTGCGATTTCCGCAATAGCTTTATCTCAAGAACTAATGCTTGGATTTTCAACAAACTTCAGATTCAGGTATACCTTGATATCATTTAGTGCTGGCTATTTTTGGTGTAAATCGCTCAACAGGTGGCGCTGCTATGCTACATTTTTCAGAATTTCCGCTATAGCTCTATCTCAAGGACTAATGCACGAATTTTCATCCAACTTCAAATTCAGATATACTTTGATGCGAATTGGTGCTAAATCGTTGTTATTTCATGTACTATTTAAATGATTTAATTGACGTGATTTATATAGAAGAAAGTTTTGTGATGGCCACAACATACTAGTTTTTTTTTTAATTACAACTCATCTTAGATATAAAGAGATAAGCGGTCTTATAACAAATTAGTATTTTTTACATAATCCTGAAGATTAAAAAGTATTATTAAATAATTGTTTGGGGTTGTCAGTTACGGATCTTTTACTTTACCTTTTATCTTCAAAAATATTTAGACTTTCTTTTCAAATTCGGGTCGGCCCGAACCCTTCTCGCAAGAGTGAAAACCCAATCCGAAACTGACCCAAACCGGAAGTAATGCATGCCAATCTGCCCAAAACCCAATGCGCTAGAGCGCAGCTAAAAATTAGAAGTCAACCCGACCCGCAGCAGAAAAGTAGAAGTCAACCGAACCCAAACCCGACCCGCAGCAAAAAGTAGAAGTCAACCGGACCCAAATGCGATCCACAGCAAAAAATTGTAGTCAACCGGACCCAAGCCCGACCCACAGCAAAAAGTAGAAGTAACACGACCCGCAGTGAAAAAAATTAGCCCCGACCCGCGCATCAGATTGGAGTCTCCAAATTTCTAAAATCGCCACCCCCCCCTAGCTTGAGGACTCTCCAGATCCGCCCTTGAATTATATTTTACACTTATGGCTTTATTTAGCTATCCTGATAATTTGCAGTTATGCCATTTTCAACACTAGATGACGCTATTAGTATTTGCTGGCTAAATAAACGAAAGTTTAATTTATCGGCTCTTTGGTGTAACAGAGACTAACTGTCTGTCAATCAAATGTTTGTATTTTAATTTAACTGAAAATTATTTAAAGTTGCTTTCATATAGCGTTACTACTTGCAATGCCAATTCTCCAGTCACATATTTATTTCTATATTCTGTAGATGTTTTCTGGTATTATAAAATTAAGTTTATTTATAATCCAACCGATACTATGTTTTAAATAAATAATAATAAAAAAAAAAAAAATTGCAGAAATGTATTTGTTTATTTATTAGATCTAAGTACCGAGTAACGGAGGTTGGATTAATTATTGAAAGTTAGGTTGTTTAGATTGTTAAAGATTTAGTTAAAAACGCAAGTAATATATTATTTATTGATAATTTTCCATGAGAATAGTAATAAATGAGTGGTTTAAAGATTTCAGTGTAATTGTAATACATATGTTATATTTGACTTTATTGTGTTGATATTTAAAAATTATGTAAACAGATAACTAAACGTATATTTAGTTTTAAATGAAAGTTTCTAAAATATAGAAATTCTTTATAGATTTTGGAAAATCGGTTTAATTTTCTCTTAATAGAAAATTTAATTTTTTACTTATGCGTTATATGATTTAATAGAAATTACAAATTATGATTAAATCTTTAATAATATCGTTTGCTAATTTCATACTGTATTTTTTTCAGTGTGTCCTGTGAAAGTTGCTCTTGCAAAAATGAGGCAAAGCTATTTAATTAGATTTCTTTTACATTATCTTTAAATCAATGCACTGTTTTTTTCCTTTCCATTCGTCTTTAATGTAGTGTCCAATTTTTGTTTGAAAATGATTAGGCATATACTGATATGATATGTATTAAAGTGTACAATTTGATAACTATATTTATGGTAATAATATCTCATCCTGTTGTTTTTCATATCCAACATGCACTTGATAATTTTGCACAATTAATAGATATTCATGAAGAAATAAGTGTTTAACTATGTGTTTTTGTTTTATAGGTTTTCATGGCAGATTTAGTGCTACTGAAGTGTTCAGAGTTAATCTTTATACAAAGCCATCTGAAGGGGGCCGGTTTAAGTGTTTAAATTGTTCATATTCAACAAATGTCAAAACAAATTTGAAAAATCATTTGCTTACACATTCAAAAGAACGACCATACAAATGTGATATATGTGGTGTTGGTTATATTCAAAAGAAAAATTTACTTAACCATAAAAGGCATCATGAAAATGAACATGTTTTAATACTTTAATATAAGAACTAAAATTTAATTTTAAACTAAACTTAATGTTAGCTCAAATTTTTGTTTAATTATTATGTTTTTTATAAAAATTTTCATCTTGTTCAGCATTATGTTGATGTGATAGCTCCAAAGTTTGTTAAGAATAGCAGAGGCCAATTCAGTTTTTTATTATTGAGTCTTACATATTGTGGGAGGGAAGTCAAATAAGAAAATATATATTTTAGTGGAAAAAAAAAAATGTGTGCGCTTAGGCAGCACGGCTGAAATAAAAACTTATATGGTGATCATTAATGATTCAAAGTACAGTAAAAGACCTATTATCCAGAATCTTCAGGACCGAAGGCTTTCCGGATTTTGGAATCCCCCCTCCCCCCCCTTCCTTCCCAAAATGCAGAATTTTTCAAAAACATAAAAATAAAAAAAATGAAACAATCCCATGTAGAATATAAATAAAACTTATCTTTTGTATAAAAAAAAAAAATATTTAAACAAAAATTCCTGCACTATTCAATGGTAACAATGAATCTCTCTATTCTAAAAAAAAGTAACTACCGCTGTCACCGCCGCCGCCGCCGGTTTTGAATTTATTGTGACCGGAGGTCTTTCTTCGTTAATATTAAGCAAAATAATGCATACAAAAATATGAAAATCGGTAGTATTATACAGAAATGTCTGATAAACACGCTGATGCAGACAGTTTTCAGATCGAAGAATTATTTTAAGAGATATTTAATGCTAAAGTTGGACAAAATCATTCCACTAAAAAAGTTTTATAGGAGCAAAAACTGTTCATAGGAATTTAATCATTTTTAGATCATTTTATGCGTTAGAATTTGCCGGAGTGCAGATTGTATTAATTTTTTTATTTTGACTCATTTTTTGAGGTTTTATTTCTATTTTAAATTCAGATTTTCAGCATTTGTAGAGATATTTTTAACAGATTTTAGAAAGTGATATTAATTTAAACTGTTGCCAACTGTATAAACAGCGGAAGCAATAATGTTTGCTTCAAAAAAAAAAAAATTATACGCGTAAATAAATTAAAAAATTATTTACACGTGACTATTATAAACAGAAAAAAACATTTGGAATTAGAATTAAATAATTATGTACAGAAAGCAGGAACTTATTAAAAATTATGTCATAAAAACAATAATTACACCTGAATTTTAAGAGAGAAAGGGATTTGTAAAGCAATAAATTTATTAACATGCGTTAGAAGTCTTAAATACGAGAAATTACGTCATATTTACGTCACATTACAGTTATTACATAAAATGAACACAAAATAATATTGCAAAACGGCTTAAATTTAGAAATTGCGCTAGACATTTATTTGATATTTTAAGAGGATACTTTTCAACTATTTTTGTTAGGAAAGCGCAAATAATATTTAATTTATAACACAAGTATTTTCACGTGAATATTAAAAAGAGAAAGAATAGTTTGGTCAAAATTACGTCAGATTAAAAACGATTAATTTAAAATGTCTCATTTAAAAGAACTTTCTTTTCACTTTGTTAAAAAATACCGGGAGACAAAGACTCTGTTTACTTAATTCCTTTTATATTAGTTTATTTTGAAATGTTGCTACACGTGTCTACGTCATCAAGTTATTTTTATTTCGACGTTTTATTTGTATTTTTATTAATGTTGTACTAATTTATTTGTTTTTTCGTTATTTAAAATAAAATGTATGTCAATTTGTATAATTTGGCGAGTGGTTTGGCGATTTATATAATTTGGCGAAATGGGTCGACGGGATAATTAAGTAGTACCGCAACGGATTTGGCGTTAAAATTCCCCAATCAAAGAGAAATGAATAGAAATCCGTTTATGGAGAGATCGCCACTGTTTTTTAAATTATAATTCAATCTTTCGAAATCTTTTTAAAGCCGACCAAATTAGCGTGCATTTAGAGTCTACGGTGTCTGGACGGGGGTTGGCGAGCGTAGCTCGTAGGGGGCCGAGCCCCCTAGTAAATAAAAATAAAATAAAATTGGTAACTAATATTTTATCTGCAAGCTCTACTCTTTTTTTTTTTTTCTTTCCAGCTACATAATTTACTGAAAATTTTTTTATTGATATTTTTTATAAATCTTAAATAAATTCGGAACCTCTCTCCACCTTTTGCATTTTTTAAAAAATGAAATAAATTCCTGCACTAATCAATGGTAAATTAATGAATATCTAACAAAATAAAATTGGCAAGCTAATATTATTTAATCTACAATTTCTACCTTTTTTTTAAAACTACATAATTTACATAAATTTTGGAATGTGTGAGAAGGGAGGGAGGGCACAAGCAAATAAAATATAGAATTCTGCTATTAAATCTGTATTCAAGTAACACAATCGCATAGCCATAATATTTTTTTCGGAGTAAGGGGGAGAGGGTGAAATATCTGACGATTTTTTTTAAACAAATTATAATATAAATTAATTTTAAACTAAAATTTGACAGAAAAATGATTTTTTTCTAGCTGGAAGGTTAGACCCCCAGCACTGAAGCAACATATTTTAGTGGTTACACATTGAAACACAATAGACTGAAAAAAAAAAATTAGGAATCTGTAAAAATTTCAGAAATTGTAAAATTTCATTAAAAATTTTCAAATAAAATTTTTATTCTGGATTTCGAGTCCTTCCGGATTTCAGAATTCCGGATAAGGGGTCCTATACTGTAATATATATACAGTGTCTCACAAAAGTGATGGGACACTTGTGCTTTATAAAAAGAAACTGCAATAAAATAAATAAACAAACATGTGCAAAAATTTTTTGGGTGTGTTTCATATTTAAAGTTAGTAACAATTATTACATAACATACATTTTGTCAAAATATTAAAATATTAATTTAGTAAAAATACAATTGTTCAGAACGGAACAAAAAATGGCTCACATAAGTGATGGGACACTTACTTTTCCATCAAATATTTATCCAAAAATTTTACTTTTTAAAAGGTTTTAATATTTTGTTGGATTTCCTTTTACTTTTAAAACATGATTTAATCTTTTTGGGATGGATTCGACTAATTTTTTTGTGATTTCTTGAGTGATTTTACCCCCATTCTTCTTGAAGCACCGATTTTAGTTGTTGTTTTGAAGAAATGGTGTGTTTGCGAATTCTTGATTCCAATTCTTGCCAAATATTCTCTATGGGATTTAAGTCTGGAGATTGTGGTGGTGTTTTTATTATTTCAGGACAGTTATATAGCAGCCAGAGTCTAACGTTCAGAGCAGTGTGCTTGGGGTCATTGTCCTGGTAGAATTTAAAATCGTTATGAATGTTCAATTTTCGTGCTGAAGATTTCAAATTTTGCTTTAAAATATCAATATACTTGTACTGATCCATTATACTGCCAATAAAAACAAGATTACCAATTCCAGCGGACGACATACACCCCCATACCATAACTCCTCCTCCACCATGTTTTATTGTTGGTACCAAGTTCTGTTTGCGAAATTCTTCCCTGGGTTTTCTCCACACCAAGATTCTACCGTCAGAACCAAATATATTAAATATACTCTCATCAGCAAATATAACTTTATTCCAGTAATCAGAATTCTTATTTATGTTGGATTTTGCGAAAGCTAGTCTGAGTTTTCTATTCTTTTCACTTACGAAGAATTTTTTCCTGGCTACTCTACCGTGATATCCAGCAGATCGAATTACCCTTCTAATAGTCTCAGGATTAACAATTATTCCATATAATGCTTGTAAATCAGCAGCAACTTTTGGAGCACTATTTCTTGGATTTTTTTTAATATTTCGAACGATAATTCGATTTATTCCATTGGATAGCTTTGATGGTCGGCCAGGTCTTCTTTTATCCTGAATCATATGATTCTTTTTATATCGTTTAATGATATTGAAAACTGTTGAACGACTCAAGTTAACTGTTTCAGCAGTTTTTCTAATAGATTTTCCACGTTCAATATGCAAATTAATAACTAATTTTCGAATTTCAGGCGAAGTTTCTTTTCGTTTAGCATTCATG
Source organism: Maratus speciosus (assembly GCA_963932465.1). NCBI lineage: Eukaryota > Metazoa > Arthropoda > Arachnida > Araneae > Salticidae > Maratus > Maratus speciosus. The sequence goes on from OZ010800.1 coordinate 335,765,873, forward strand.
GATACACAGAGCTAAAAACCACAAAAATTCCAAAACAAACTGGAGAGAAATACTGCAGACGATTTTATAAATTATTGCCAATTGCTTTTAAGTAAAAATAAAACCCCCAAAAATATTTTTATTGCTTATTTCAGACGATTTTTGTTGCATATATAATGGTGTCCCATCACTTATGTGAGCTATTTTTTGCTCCGTTCTAAACATTTGTATTTTTATTAAATTAATATTTTAATATTTTGACAAAATGTATGTTATGTAATAATCTTTACTAAATTTAAGTATCAAACACACCCATACAAAAATGTGTACATGTTTTTTTAATTTATTTGGTTAGTTTCCTTTTGTAAAGCACAAGTGTCCCATCACTTATGTGAGACACTGTATATATATTGTGAAGTGCACAAATTCTCTTTTTTTTTTTCTTCAACTCATCAACAAACTGCCTATTACGATCAACCTTATATTTTCTAATCTGTAAAAGCCAATATTCAAATATTTATACCAGGGTTGGGTTTTTGACATCAAAAAGTGGTTTTTGACATGACAAGCATCAAAAACTGGTTTAAACCGTCGAAAACTGTCATAAACTGGTTTAAACTGTCGAAAACTGCCAAATGCATGTAACACACTAAAACATTTTAACAATAGGTAAACTTTAAATAAGTCAATGATTTATGTGATCTTTTATTGAAATTTAATAATTTAAAAAATATTATTTGCAATAAGAACATTTTTTTTTTTGACTTTTCAAACAGAAGAAAATAATTTTGTACAATTAAATAATCCGAAGCAATTTTACCCTGCAGCATGCTACAGCACACCACGTGTTTCACACATCTATTTACACCCAAAAGATTTTTGAGTTTAGAGTGTATGAAGTGTTAGAAAATAGTTTGTGTCTTAATTGATGCTGAGCTAGTAGGACTTGATAGCAAAAGCATTGCTAGATGAGCAAGTTTTGAAGCAGACTCAAAAAGCTGTTGCATTTAATGATACCTTTCCACCAAGCAATGGAGTCCTCTCTATAGCACTGAAATAAGACGACGGGAAAGGGGATTCTTTAGCTTCATACACAATCAGTATGGGTAAGGATCCATAAATTTTCTCTGTAGCTCAAGTGCGAGCTGAATCAACTGATACAGCAGTCAACCCTTGCTCCTGATGGTTGGGATGCAAAGTATAAGCCAAACAATGGTATGGTTTCATGATTTGATCCCTTCTATTATGCACTTTTTCAGTATGGGCTTAAAGGAATTTCCTTTTAGATGATTGGCCAATTTTGTTCAGTTTTAAAATCGAAAACATTTTTATATATTGAAAGAAAGCATGTTTTAAAAAGATTTTGACTTTAAGCTTTTTTTTTTTTTTAATTTCTTCTCTTATTTTGTTAATGTTTAAAATTAATAATCCAATTTCAATTTTGAATGGAATGGTTATTGCCTAGACTAGAATAACATCGATGCATATTACCTTGTTATATATACAAAAAAATCTGCACTTTTCTAAGTTTTTTTTTCCCATAAAAAAAGCTAGCTAATGCTTTAAGCTCTCAAAAGTAAGAGAAATTAAAATGATTTTAAGTAAGAGAAAAAATGTACAGCTCAGGTGAGCTTAATGTCTACTTTTTAGAAAAACACAATTTTACAAAAAAAATTTTAAAATTTTACCCTGTCAAAAAGTTGTACTTAACAATAATACTTTACTATGTACTAATTACTAATATACAGTAAGAGTGAATTTAAAATATTACATGTAATGTTGTCATGTGTGACATTTAATTTGAATTTTTACAGATCAATTTAGTATTTGAGGTTTTTGACATGAAGGTTTAAACTATGGTTTAAACCCGACATAAACTGACACATGTCAAAAACCTGCCAACCCTGTAATTATTACTAATACTACATACTAATTACAGTAATAGTGAATTTTAAATATTACATCTAATGTGTGACATTTAATGTCAAATTTTACAGATCACTGTAGTATTTGAGGTTTTTGACAAGGGGTTTTTGACATGACGGTTTAAACCACAGTTTAAACCGTCAAAAACTGACACGTGTCAAAAACCTGCCAACCCTGATTTATACATACTACATGCGTAGGCATGTGCATATTAACATACATACACATTCATAATATTAAACTAGGCCGAATCAAGTATTCATGACCGAAGTGCAGCAGGATAGCTTTTGTCTAAATAATTTAAAACTTACTATAGCACAGTTGAAAGTAGCTTTTAAGAGAATGCAAAATTGAAAAGAAGAAAATTATAAAAAAATAAATACTATAAATTTCTTGGATAAATCTCATTATGAATAATGATCAATGCTTACATACACTGTAGCAGTGACTAGCCTGACTACAGAACAGACCACCAGAAAAATTTTAAAGCAAGCCCCTGTAAGGCTCTTCATCAGTCAGATTGCATATCCCCCTCTCTATTGTGAAAGTTGTAGGCTTGGCATACATCTGTTTTTGTAAAATTTTTATTCTGGAAATTAAAATCTTTATTTTTTTTTCTGTATTCTCTTCAAGGATGTTTCTTTTTTATTCAAACTTCTTCCTTGCTCTCAATGACAGCAAAGGAAGTGCGGTAGCACCGACCATTGCCTATATACACCTCGGCAATACCTAACCTGATTACAGAAGTTTGTTGCACATAGGGTTTTCATTAGAATTTTGATCTGTAATTAACTAGGCTGTGGATTGTTTCAAAAATCGGGTCACATTATTACATCTGTCTTACTGTGATCTGTATTTGTAGTAAGCTACAAACATTGTAATTTATTGAGTTATTGTCTAGAAATCATGTTCATTTCGTTTAAGAGAGGACAGAATACATAGGAACCTTTTTTCACCTTTGACTTGCTATGCTTTAATTATATTTGAAAATATACATTAAGACTTTTATAGACTTTACATGCAATAATTAATGTTGAAATATGTCCTGTGTCTGTCTGTATGTGGAAAATTCTTCTTGCTGACATCTATGTCAGCTATAGTAGAGAGGGGTCAAGACATCAAGAGGTGTCAAAATAGGCAGAAAATATTGGGATTATTTTTATATTGGAATTCCATAAAGATCAGCCTGCAATTAACACAGATATTAATTAAAAACTCACAAAAAAACCCACATTAAAGGTGCAGGAAAATGCGTCTTTAGCAAAACTGCAAAATAAACACATCAACAGCTGTAAGGATCTTTCACAGTGGAAGAGGGTTGTCAGAAAAATCCGGATTTGCCAGGCTGATTGGAGAATGAGACTATAAGGTATATAGAAATTTTTAAAACTTTTTCAGATAGGGATTTGAAAATTGGCATGTATACACAAAATAATATTCTATTTCGGAGATTCGAAAAATGAAAAAAATCTGTTCATAATTTTCTGAAATGTTAATTAAAATTTTTTTAACGAAAAGCATTACTTTTTATTTCAACAGGTCACATATGCTTCGATGCTTGAGAATGGAAAAGGGTTACTGTAAGTAGTCTGGGTTCTCAGATCAAGATGACAGTCAGATTTTGAAACATATTAAAATTAGAAAAATTATTTTAGGTAGGGATTTGAAAATTGGCACATATACACAAAATTATTCCAATTCAGAATTCAAAAAATTGAAAAATTCCATTCATAATTTGCTGAAATATTAATTAAATACTCATTAATCGAAAGGATGACATTTGCCTGCAGACAGTCTGGTTTTAATGACAGCTGCTTTGATTATTCACAATCGAGAAAAAAGGTTTCCACATTAAAACAGCAGTCATAAATTATAAGGTATATTAAAAATTGTAAAACAATTTCAGGTAGGGATTTGAAAATTGGAATTTATACGCAAAATAATATTCTATTTCAGAAATCCAAAAAATTGAAAAAATCCACCTGTAACTTTTTATTTTATCAAACAACTGATTTTCATATGGAAAAAGATATGTAATACTGCATTCAATCCTATTGCAAATTATTTAAATTGTAGCCTTTTCTGCACTAAATATAGTCGGATTTTTTTATGGAAGTCCTCGGATATATATTTTTTATAACATATCTAAATTTTAAGCATTACCACTATTTCAGAATAGTAAATTCAGTATTTTTTAATTTCAGTTACTGGCTCAGGTATCAGTCCCATTCTTTGACTGAAGTAGAGTCTTAATTAGTCATTTGTCAAAGAGCCCTTGCATGCCCCCCCCCCCCTCGTCAATTTTTGCTTAACTGAGCCCTATCTTTACTCACTTCTGTTACTCATATCTCTTTGAAACTGATTCCAAGTTACATTAATATCTTAACTATCACTTCTCGCAGTCTTAAAGTTACCACTATTTTCAAATAGTAATTTCAGTAAATTTCTTAAATTATGTTCTTGAAACAGTCATTATTTTTGACCAAGGACTACAGTTCTCTTTGTCAAAAAGCTCTTGCATTTCTTCTCCCCTCTCCCTCCCCCATTTGCATCCCCAGGGCTTTTTTCTCTTATTTGAGTCCCCACCCTCTCAACTGAGATGTCTCCAGATAGGTTGAATAATGGGGTTTCGTTCGGATAGAGGTTTGTTTAGAATAGGGTGAACCCTGGCGGTGGAAAGTGGAACTAACAGATTTTGCAGCACATACGCAGAACACCTGCTATATGGTGCCACAGGCAGTGGCGACACGTGTCGAAGTTTTGTTTGGAAGGGGGTTTGTTAGAACAGAGTGGGCCCCCTGGTGGTCGAAGATGGAACTAAGATTTTGCAGCGTGTGCTGTACGGTGCCGTAGAACTAGGGACACGTGTTGGAAGTTTGTTTAGAAATGTAAGTTTTGTGTTGTTGAGCAGGGAACTTGAGAACAGTCTTAAGGAATTATTTTATCCCAATCTTACATGTGCGGAAAAGATATATGTAAATGCCGCACTTGAAAAAAAAAAAACTTTCAAACTTGTAAGCGCCATGGTGCTTCTTCCATGAAATACGGTAATATTTTTTAAAAACAAAGACATTGTTAGAACAGAAAAGGTATCATCTATTAATTGGTATTTTTTATTTTTTTGTATTCTGAAACCTTGTAGTCAGGAAAACCGATACAGATTTTTAAAAAATTCAGAAAAAATGAAAAACTTGAATGGCATTACAGATATTTTTTTTTTTTTTTAAATGGCTAATATTTGTATTTTTTAAAAAAAGAAATAACACCGTTGTAACTGGAAAAGTACCATTTATATGTAAATGTTTTCTATTTGTTTATATTTTATTCAGGAAGGCAGATGCCGACTTGTAAATATGTGGAAGGAAGAACAAAAAAAAAAAATTGTCCAGAAAATTATTCTTTTGAAAGGGTAAATATTAATATTTTTTAAATGCGTAACATATTTAAAACAAGAAAAGTAAGGTGTTTAAGGGGGCATTTTTTTTGTTTTTTCATATTTTGATTTGTCAAAACAGATGTAAACTTGTAAAAATGCAGAAAAAATTATGAAAATAAAACCCAGCGTACTCTGTTTGCAAAACATTGGAAGACGTCGGATATAGACATTTTCCATTATCAGCTCGCCATTTTAAAAATTGTCTTACATTTTATTTTAATTAATATATTAGTTAGCTATCAAAAAATGAAAAATCTGAGACTCAGGTGCATTTGGTTTTGGACCTGCCTTGGACTATCTTCATCCAAATTTTCAGATTCCTACGTGCAGTAGATTTTCCTAGCCGTCGCCAAAACACATGGACAAACATCTTTCTTTTATTAGTATACATATGGAATTTAAAAAAAATATTCATTAAATGAATTTTTGAAAATCTATCCCCTGCATATATCAGCTATAAGTAATCTGGAAAGAATAATTTTTTAATATTAATTTATTTAAAATATCAATGATTTTAATTGTTTTCATAGTCATAGCTATCACAGTCAAGGACTTTTCATTGTATTCCTTAATACTAAAATTATAAGTGTAACTTTTATCCCTTATAATAATTGAGAAAATTCTTATTAAATACAAAAAAGATATTTACAAAATCCTTTCTCTAAAGTAAATATTTTGTGATAATTTGTTGTAGCTTTTTGTTTTTCTACTTATGTTTAAAATGTGTGAAAATGTACGTTCTCTTCCGTGTCATCCTTCTTACATATGTTTCAGGGATTATTGTATCATCAACAGTTTCTCTTCTTACCATCAATCACTTATTAACTTATTTTTGTCATTTGTTAAATTGTTTTTATGTTGAAAGCTGACATTGGGATGGTAGAAAAATAACTTCTTGATACAAATGTTTAATAATTTTATGCCGGCTGATTGATTTGTATATGTTATGTAGAATGAGTGAGAATCACAGTAGTATTTCAGATGATTCAATTTTATTTCAACAATAAATATTTTCATACATTACATTCAGAGACGGCAACCTCTGAAAGTTTTCTTGATAAATGAAGACCTGAGTGGAAGAAGATGTTATGTAACAAAAATTAGAATTCAAGAAAATTGAAGTGAAAGTTTTTTGTTGTAAATTATTTATTTAATTTCTTCTTAGTATCATATGTTTGAATGCTAATAGGTGATACTAAACTCTCCTAGAAAAGAATGTTAACATTTAATTATTAAATATTAGAAATTATTTCATTTTAAATTATTAAATATAAAAATATTAAATATTAAAAAATACTGTCTCCTATCTTCAATAGGGATTGACCGAAGCAGCAATTTTGCCGAATACCGAAGCTTCGGTATTCAGCAACCGAATACTTGAAACTTTTTAATACGCATTTTTGCATATATTAGCTTTTTTAATAAGCTTTATTTGAAATTAAATTCTCAATAATTTAATTCAGTTACATTTTAATTCTAAAATCTAATTACACAAAAAAATGTAATGACTTTTTTCCACTCACAAATTCATTAACCCATCACTTATTTTTTATTATTTTATCACTAGTCAATAACCAAAAATAACTTATGAAGATATTAAACTATACAGGGTATTATTAAGGATAAGGATTGTCAAATAAACAAAAGTTCATTCAAATAATAAGAAACAATGTTGTCATTAAGCTGATTTACTGATTGTCTAAGTCTAATTATAAACATATTGAATAGGAATGTTTTCAAAATACAAAAGGTATTATATCAATTTGTGCATTTAACTATTTTCTGTCAAATTATTGATAGAATATTTATATTTTGATTAATATTTTAACATTGTGGTGGTGAAGATAAGAAATTTGATCGATTTTGATATAATGGTTATAAAAGCTATAGGATAGGCATAGGGGTATAGTTATTTTGATGTGTACATTTTCTTAAATATATACCTTAGATATACAGATATGAACTCTGATATACTTATTTGATGTGTATATAACTGCACACATCACATATTAAATAAATTAAAAAAAAAAAAAAAAAAACTAATGTAGAAGTAAATAAAATTAAATGATAAGGGAAAAATGTGCATCTTCCTTACTTTTTTTTTCTCTGTTGTAGACAGTTGTTTTGATTTCGCACCTATGTAGACTATTTTAGGGAGGAAAAAGTAGTTTTTTTAAAATAAAAAAATGGCCTTTGACTTGTTTTTTGTAATGCAGCTGAACTCTGAACTCATGCACATGATATTGAAACTCATTGTTTAAGCCTATTCTACTGCTAAGTAAAAGAGAATTCTTCTACTTCTAACAAAATACTTATCTGCAATTATTCGGCCGAAGCCGAATATTCGGTTTACATGCCGAACCACCGAGTAAACTATTCGGTATTCGGTCAATCCCTAATCTTCAATATTAAGTAGTATTTTTGTATTTCAGTTTTATCATATAATATAATATTTATAACGCTTTCATCCATAAACTAAAGCAAATTTTGAGAAAATGTATCATAACATGTTCTTCCACTAAGCTCTTCAAATAATAGCTGTGATTTTCAATAAGGGTTCATCCATTAATTATATCACACAAATTTCTTGTTCTTTTTTTTATCCCTTCCTCTCCTGGTCCCAGAAAATTGTCACATTCATATAATGCATACTTCCCTGTTGTAATGTCTTATTTAGACTAACTAATTGTGAATAATACAACTCTATTATATTTTTAACATGTTGTTTATATAGGGGAACTAGGGATACTTGACCCAATTGTTAGTTTTGGGTTGTTAATTATTTTTTATGTCAATTATGGGTGTGTAAATGCAATCTACATATACTTAATGAAGTATTACACAATATTTATTATTATTCCGAAGTAGTAATTATAAAAGGTAGTAAAATATGATTATTCAAAACTTTCAATTTGGGTCAAGTATCCCAATGTATAGGGATACTTGACCCAAGTCATAGATTTGGGAGTATGATTAGGAATAATAAACAAAACGCTTTTACATAAGAACAAAATTAATATTAAGCTTAATTTTTTATTTTTATCAAATAAAATTAATATTTTTAATTTTTAGTACATATATAGGCCTAACATTAATATACCAAATTTTAATTTTTATTGTAGAAAGTTCAAAATATTAGCAGTCTGAACGTTCATTCTGTGCCTAAACAAGTTTCAAAATAACAAAATATAACAATTTATTCAATTCCAAATCTAAAGTCATATTTAAACACAAAACTTGTAATTCTATCATTTGTATCGAAAATTCAGGTGGATGAAGAATAGCTTCTATTTGGTCAGGATCAGCTTATGATATATCATTCATTTCAAGCCATTTAAATCACGTCCCATCCATTTTTCTTGCAAACTGAATAGTAAGTCTGTCAGAATTAATTTCACAAACATTTCCAACAAATCTTCTTCTATTCCGTTTCCCGCAATATTTGACAAGAACCCAGTCATTTACTTATAATATTTTTATTTACTTATAATGCTTATATTTATATGTTTGTAATATTTAATATTATAATATTTTTAATTCATAAATAAAACATGCTAAATGCATTTGAATAGTACTAATCCTAATATAGGGTCAAGTACCCCTAGGTGACTTGGGTCAAGTATCCTTAGTTGCATATTTACTACATAACCCTAAAATGCAGCCTTTTGCTAATGAGAAGATTAATATTATTATACATGTTACTGTAGCTAAACACATGTACGAAACAAATGACCAATTAAAAAAGTCTTACCTTTAAACAGATAAAATTATAACATCAGAGTTTACAGCCCAAAAAAATTACTTTTGGAGCATGAAAATGTATTTTGACTGATAGTTAAAAAACTTAAGGAATGATTCAGTTATTATCTTCAACATGTGGTCAGCTAACTGAAAGAAAGGAAGTGTTGCCATTTCCAACTTACAAAACTTTCCCAATTCTGAGAAAAGGGCCTTGGGTCAAGTATCCCTGTTTGTCAAGTATCCCAAGTTCCCCCTACTGAAATAAATACCACAAAACTGTCAAGATCTTGTGTGCTTTTTACTCCAAGTTGTTGCATTTAAAAAAAAATACATAAAACTTCCTAAGTAAAATTACTTATTCCCCTTGAATTTAACTCTCACTGTCACACTTTGTCTCTCCTTCTTGAAGTGTGATATAATTAATGTGTGTCCCTAAACTCTGTGAGTTTTCAGTAATTTTGTTAGTAGAGTAAGGTAATCAAATTTTCAGGTATAAATTAGAACATGCTTCAAATGTTATAGGGGAGGGGGGGGGGGGACTAACACATAGTAAGTTGGCATCTTTATATATGTATTGAACTTCCACATAATCAACATCATTGTTACCAATTTTCTTTGATATATCTGAAATATCCTTGTATTAGTTCAGCAGGAAATAACAAACTAAATCTGCTAGAAAAATATCATATTCTTATTATTGTTTACGTTTTCTTTAGCTTTGTTTGAAAACCTCCCCCTTCATTCACTCTTCACAGGAAATAATCACATGGATTTGAATAGCCGTGCTTCTCGCTCTTTATTTGCTTAGGCTAAAATGCCATATTCTTATCATTGCTTTAGCTTTGTTTGAAAACCTCCCCCTTCACCCACTCTCCACAAGAATTAGGCTAATGTCAGATAAACGCCTTTTTGAATGCTTTTTTCCTTATATATCATAGCATTGTGTAGGGATGATATGCAGGGCAAAAAGACGTTCGTCTGACATTACCCTTAGCTGCATGGGTTGAATTCTGTGCTTCTCGCTCATTATATGTTTAGGCTAAAATACCCAACCAATGTTCTATCAAGCCATTTAAGTAGACAATATATGGAAACTAAGAAGGAATATCATTCATTTTCATTTTTTGTATACCTTCATTTTAATAGGAAGTTATTTTTCACCCCTCTTTTGTGTACTGTCAATGAATATTCTGTGTTATTTATACATTTGTATGTTTAATGTATCCATATTGTTGATGTTTTATTGCTACTTATTGTAATGCTTGTGAAATAAATTTTAAATGTTGCTGAATAACTAATTGCATTGATGTAATCTTTTTTACGTGCAGTTGTATTTCTTCCCTTATCATTGCTATTTTAAAAATCTTATTCTTAAAATTCAATTGTATAATGAGTTTTCATTTCTCTGAAAACCACTTTAATAGATTTCTCTTAAATTTAGTTAGACCTTGAATGGGAGCAAATAAGTAACTGCTTTAATTATTTGTTATAATCTTGTAATTTTCTTTTCATCTAAGATTATTGGCTATTTTTCTTTACTTAATTTTATTTTATTTTATTATGATGTCGTCTTTGCTTTACTAATCAGGCTCCCTCGCTGCCCCTCCCGCCCTCTTAAAATTTTTTTTTGAGCAAAAAATAATGAAGTTAATAAACATTATTAAATCAATTGCATTTTAAATATATATATATATATATATATATATATAAAGTGGCTGCATTTGCTTTTCAAATTAAATAGGATGCATAGCTTCCAACTTTGCATTAAAAAAAAAAAAAAAAAAAAAAAAAACCAAATAAACATATTCTGAACTAGAAAATTTATTTAATAAAATGTTTTCTCTCTATGTAGTACTTATTTGATTTCATTAATTAAATAAAATTTCTGGTTTGAAATATGTTTAGTTGGTTTGAAGGAAAAAAGAGGAAAGCTAAGCAGCTATGCAGTAAGTGTAATTTATTTTGAATTTTTCAAATTAACGATTTTTTTTTTGTATATCTAAAACATTAAGTGTTAACTTGTTACTCTATGATATCAGTTTTTTTTTTTTTTTTTTTTTTTGTTAGAAATCTTTGGGTGAATTCTAGAGTGCAAGCATTCAACACTTTAATTAAATATGCATTTCAATTTCTTTGTAATGATATATTTTTAATGGAAATCAATTTTATTTGGACATTTTTATTATTTTCATTTGAGTAAATTTATCTAATTGAAAGAATATCCATTTTTGAATAATTTTAGCATTATTATAATTAATATTAATGCTTTTTATGTGTTTTTGTTTCATAGTAACTATTGATAAATAAAATGTCAGAAATTGAAGTCATCACATAATTAAGAGTACATTGTTATGTGTTAGAAGAGTTCTGATTATTGGACACTTGCATGCCTAGGAGTCAGGCATAGATTGCTGTGGTTTAACATAGTGTGTTGGATAATTGACAGTCTATTGTATTGTTAAAAATTAACGTTTCTATAGCATTTTTCTATTTTGTTCTTTTATAATATAGTTTTTTAAATATTAGTCAAAATAATATGTTTTAAAGTATGTATTATATTAAACCTAGATTTAAATTTAAGAATATATGCAGTTTGTTTATTCAGACTATTTAGATACATAAATAAAGAATTTATGTAAGTCTTAATTAAATGTATTTACATATCTTTAAAAAATGTGGAATATGAACTGGAAATTCAATTATAGATTTTTCAGGAAAATGTTTTATTTGTCAATAAATAATTCTATTTCAGTTTTAGCTGTTTAGAATTAAAAATCTTTTCTTGATGAATTAGTCTTTTGAAAGCTTGTTTATCCATACAATTTTTTAGATGCATAAATTTAAAAATTTTCGTTTATTTAATTTTAACTTTGTTTTTATATAAAAATGTATGTATTGTAAATTGCTTAAAAATATATAATGAAATTATTTCATTTGTCTCTGGTAATTGTCTGTCTGAAAAAAAAAAAAAAAAAAAAAAAAAAAGTAATAAGTCAACTTTTTGATTTGAAAAAGCAGTTTACATAATTATTAATCAAATTTTAGAACTAAACATAGTAAAACATTTTGATATATGTAAATCATTGAATAAAATTTTTCCATCAAACAAAATACTCTTTTCATTTGAGTATGAACACTTTTTTTTTTTTTTACACCTTTATAGGTTTTTATTGTTTAAAAATTATACCTATTTATATATGGATGATGTAAATTAGTATTATAGTCTGCCAAGTGAGAGGCTGCATGTAGATGATTTCAAGGAATTCAGCACGCATAATCATCTAAATTATCTAAATTTCAATTTTAATGTAAATAAAAGAAAGATATAAAATTAAATGTTTATGCATAGTTTTCCAAATTAAATGTGTTCTTTCATCATGCTTCGTGTTCTTTTATTTTCTCACTTTAATTTTCATTTAGTTGTTTGGCCTTAATATAAAGCTATTCTTTTCTAATCATGAAGCTTTGCTTCTGAATAGTATTATGTAAATTTTATTCAGATCCAATTATGGTATCTGTCTCGTTGTGTTCTAATTCATGAAATGTTCCCAACAAATTTGAATATTTTTTTTACTTTTTGAAAATTATTATTGCATCATTCATAATTTTTTTTCTTGGGACCTCATCAAAAAATTCAATATTATCTGTCCTGATTGAAAAATGCAAGAAACATTAATAAGTTAATTTTGCTTGGAAATTGGTGAAAAGAAAGTTACAGTAATAAAAGATAAGTGTTTATTGGCTATCCTGAACAAAATATTAGAAAGGCGAAAAACATATGTAAAGGGTTCTGAATAAGAGAGAGGATATGTTATCCATATGATGAGGATTTTATGTTTGAACTAGCTATGTAGTAACCCAATGTGTTGAATTTAAATTGCATCAGATAATTCGATTCTTTGGGAGGAAATTAAATTCAACTTTATTGTAAATTTAGAAGACATTTATAATAATTTTATTTAGTAATATTTCAAGTAATAAATCATATTTACAATTCTGGTTAAAAGCTTTCCCAATAAAAATGCAAATTTTCAGTAAATTTGTTTATGAAAAGCATTTCGATCCTCCAAAGCTTTTTACTTAAAACGCTCATAGATTTACAATGTCATTTAGGTGAACTTTTACAAAAATTACATTATTTTGACAAATTTATTCAAAAGCATTTTATATTTATGAATTAAAATAGATGCTTATAAAAATGCAACTTTTTGCTAAAGCTTCAAATGAAAGCCCCTGTGAAAAGTTTCAAATCAACATTTTAAGGAAATAGTTGAAAATCTGTTTCATATTTAAATTCCTTTTTTATTTAAATACGGAGCTATAACTCTCTAGTTAAATGCATGGAGGTTAATTTTGTTTTTGGTTGAATGTAAAATTCAAATAAGCTGCAATGGAATAATTTCTTTGTCAATTTGTCGAAAGACAATTTTTTGCTTTTTTAAAATAAATTGATTCCTGAAGCCTGACTATTGAAAAATATGATAATCATAAAGAAAAAAAAATTATTATTTTCATATCACCCTCTCATCTGCAACTGTGTATACAAAAATGAGGTCATTTGGACGAACTTATTCAAAACTGTGTAATGTTTATGAATTAAAATAAATGTTTATAAAAATGTATTTTTCTTGCTAAACCATTCTGCTTTAAGCACATTTGTGAAAAAATGTTAATCGTCATCTATAAGAAATAATTACTTAAAACTGTGATTACTTGAAATTTTTCTTCTTTAAATTAATTTCTTCTAAATAAGGGGTGAAAATTGTCTACTTAAATAAATGGACCTCAAATTTGTTTTTCTCCGACCTCCTTACTCGAATATAAAACTGAAAAAAGCTACAATGGAACGATTTTTTTTTATGTCAATGAAATTTATGTGAATATTCCCAATCAATAGACAGTTTTTTGCTTTCCAAAAGAAACTGATTTTTTAAGCTTTAATATGTGAAAGTAAGTTTTTATTTCTTCAAATTTTCTTGAAAATATATAATTTAATCATATTGTTTTCACCATCTATTCAAATAAGATAATTTTACATTTTAATTTTAATGAGAAAATGCATTAAAAAAATTCACCATTGTTATGCCCTTTCTCTCTTTTATCCACAAAAATGAAGTAATTTAGTTACCATCATTACAGAAATGTCATTAAAAATGACAAAAAATTTAATATCTCTGAAACTAATTCAAATTTTGAAATCCTGAGGCTTTATATGACATCCTTGGATCCATGTGGATAACTGGCAGTAATTTGATTGTCTGACGTTTGATATCCTAGGAGGAGTAGTAAATACAAACAGACAGGGTTTTTTTTAAATAATACATGCTGGGTAGATTGTTTCTTTTCATATCATTCACTATTCAAATTTTTCCACAGCTGTTTCATCCCGTTTAATTTTATCCAGAATCTATATATGATTTATATTCTATGTTTAGTACGGAATTTCTATAGTCAGGATGTTGAGGGAAGGGTAGGGGAAGTTCGTATGACTGTAGTGTATACAATTTTACTGGAAATATATTTTCTAAATAGTAGTTTTTATTATTTGTCATAAAAATCTTTTATTGTATTTGTAGTACATCCTCTTATGAAAGTCAGAATATCTAAGTGTAAGTAATGTACTGAATGATCTTAGAAATAGATATTCAACTAAAAATAATGTCTTTTTTCAATTTATCTTGTAAAAATAAGCTTAGGTATAGTCTTCATAGGGAAATTGTGCCAAACTCTGAAAATTTCAATACAAAAACTTAATTTAATTTAATTTTATTTAATTTTATTTTTTTTGGAGGGGGGGGGGGACATTTTACATTACGGCCTAATGGGAAGTTAATTTGTACAAGTGGTTTAGGAATTATGAAGGTTTAAAGTTTGGAACTCCTAACCTAAAATTCATTTGTAGTCGTTGCAAAACAAATTGCAATGCCAGTAGTATTTTAAGCATAACTCAAAAACTAATTGGTGGAATGAACTGCAGTTTTCTATTTACGTATTTGATGCTTCTAAAAATTGATTTTTATTTTTAAAAAAATTCTGAGATTATGATTAATATCTTTTTAAAAATTAATTTTTAAAAGTGTATAGGGTAACCCAGACCAGATCTGCCAACTGTTACGAAAAAATCGTAGTTGCTACAATTTGGACCTATAAACTACGGTGCTACGGAAATCGGTTTTAAACTACGATTTTTTGCAAAAAAAATACACACGCATTTTTTTTTCTTCTAATTGTGACTTTTAGCCTGTGTAGCATATTTTTCAGGAGCGATTTTGTTCTGAAATTAAAGTATTCGTTTCCGAAAGTTTTAAAAAATTGGTCATTAGTCTGAAAATTGGGACACTAAAAATGCTCATGGGGAAAAAAAATCTCGACAGCAAAACAAACTTCTTAACATAACACCCTCTTTATGTATATTAACCACGAGTGAAACGGCTTCTGTGAATATTTATGCAGGAATTCCCTTCCTTAAAAACAGGGGTGCCATTTTAAGAGTTTCTGGAGGGGGGGGGGGGGGTCGGTCTTTCAGGGCATGGTTTCAAATAGTATGCGAAATCGCGCGATTAGTACACGGAAAAGGAAAGTCCTGCATAATGAAAAATGCTGTGCAGTATTTCCCCCTGCAAATTCTTCCACAGACCTATGATTCATCTGCGAGTATATTTTGAAATTTCTTGGAAGTCTGCGAATTTTTTTTCATTTATGGAATTTTCCCAAATTAATTCATGAATCAATCGTGGAAAAAATTGAGAATTTCTTCAAACGATCGTATAAAAATATAGGGTATTTCAGAGATCTCAGAAACAAATAGTGATTATCTTCAATTGGTCGCTGAATAAAATCATTAATTTTATTAAGAGTTCAGAAAGAAATTACGAATTTCGTTGAAAGATTGCACAAAAAATCATGAATTTCGATAAACTATCGAGGGGAAAACATTGCAAATTTCGTCAAAAGGTGGCGGAAACGAGCAGTGAATTTTGTTAATTGGCCACAAAAACATCGAAATTTTCGCCGATCGGTTGCGATAAACTCGCGAATTTTGACAAATGACCGCGTAAAAAAAAAAAAAAAATCAATTTCATCAATTGGTCACAGTAGAAAATAAATTTCGTCAAAGAATCGTGGTAAAAACGTGAATTTTGTCAAAATATCGCAGAAAGAGAACTCGAATTTCATCAAAAGATCAGTAAGAAAAGGCAAATTTCATTGAAAGATCAGTAAGAAAATGAAAAATTGGCTACGAACCAACCAACCAACCTCCAGATTAATTTTAATTTTGTGTGCTACGATTTCTCATTTTCAAAGGTTGGCAGGTCTGACCCAGACAGTAGTTGATCAAATAAAGTCAGTGCTACAGGGTTTTTGTTATATTTCCTTCCTTTTAAGTTTTAGAAGTAAACTAACATGATGGCTACAACCCTTACTGAATGTCCTATAATGGACAAAAATGAAACCCGCTGAAATTAAATAGCAACAAAATTATAAGCTACAATATAAATAAATAGTTTTTTAATTACCATTTTCCCAGCGGTTGATCAGGTGAAAGAAGTCAATCAAAAATATAAAAATGAATCTTTAAAATATCATCCTTCAGCTGTGATTAACAGTAATTCTTTTAAAATTATTAGTTAAAATAAGCAAGATGGAAGTGAATTATTTTAACTTACCATAATTGTCTCCAACTAATCAGAAACTAAGTGCTTACACTTACTAATAAAAAAAAAATCATATAATAGCTTTTCTTACAGCAGTCAACTGGCAACAGTGTTAAAACAGGTGCACTAACATTCAAACCAAAATATTATGTCTAGTCTTTAGTGGTATGTAAAAACTCATTTCCACCTGAAATGGTGCAATATTTCAAAAATTTGGTCAACTACTGGAAGGATATAAACTACTGGCGGTCACCCTATATTTGAAAAAAAAAAAAAAAAAAATACAAATTGTAACTTAAGAAATTTTTAAAACAGAAATTGATTTCTAGAAGCTTCAAATATGAAAATCTAAAATTACAGTTCATTCCGCTAAGTAATTTTTGTGTTATGTTTAAAAACTACCCACATTTCAATCTGTTTTATAAGAACTACAAATGAATTTAATGTTATGAATATCAAACTTTAAACCTTCGTAATTCTTAAACTACTTGGCCGAATGACAAAGTTTACTGGAAAAGCTAAAAATATGATGTCAAACTTAGGTGTTCGTATTGAAAATTTTCAAAGTTTGGTACAATTGAACTATGAAGACCATTAACATTAATTCAAAGAATACATTATTTTTAGTTGAATGACTATTTACTTTTTTCTTTTTTTTGGGGAGGGGGGGGGAGGGGGTTGAGGCTGACTTGAAATTATGATTATCAGAAGCTATTTATAGACAAAACAATATTTAAAAAAAAAATTCTCAAAACTATTCTACTTCTTTGACATTTATATGGTTCACAGCTATTCCCTAAATAGACAAAATAATTGCTTCACTAAGTCATTTTTATTTTATTAATCATTATTACAAAATAATTAAAATATATTTATAGTTAAAAGTAGATATCTATAGTAATACAAACATATTTTAAGTATAGTTATTTAGGTTTTAGTTACTTATTATTACTTAGGAATTAGCTATTTAATTTTATGTAATTCAGGGTTCACACTAAAAAAAAGTGTGATTTTCATATACCAATCAAAATTGAACATTTGAAAAATGGAGTTATTTTAAGAGGGATTCTTAAAAATATTTTGTGTATCACACAATCCTATCTTCCAGTGTGAACCCTGTAATTTCTTTAATGTTTATATAATTAATGAGACAATTAATAATTTACCAATGTATTTTCTCTTTTTAATTTCAGAGCATTTTTTAAAATTTTCCCAGTTTGACCAGTATGAGTGTGGAAAATGTCATAAACTTTTCATCTCTTTTCAAGCGTTGATGAGGCACGGGAAATGCTCAGGTGCAAAGAGGAAGAAGGAAAATAGGTTTATGTGTAACCATTGTCCTTATACTTCAAACATAAGTACAAATTTTAAGAATCATATGCTAACTCATAGTAGTGAACGCCCGTTTACATGTCCAGTTTGTGGAATGGGTTTCATTCAGAAACAAAACATGAAAAATCATCTTGTTCAACATGAAAAAAGTAACATTATAATAAGTGACGTTAAAAGTAATGCCTAGGGCATTATCAAAATGTTAAAAAATGCTTTTAAATAGAAAATTAATTTAAATGAAAGTACAAATTTTGCTTGAGTAGACACTGATTAGTGGTTGATCCAAGTGGATGGAATTGCTAGGCAATAGATTGTAAAATTAACTTTCCATTGGGTGCACTTAATCTATGAGATTAGGAGAGACCATTCTTTGTCCTCCATTAAAAAAAAAAAATCTCTTGAATCAATTTGAATCAAAGATCTTTGAAAATAAACTGAAAATAACTTATAATAGAGCTGTCAGTTATCAATTGCATAAATTCTTTGCTTTTTGGGTCAAAGTTATAGAAATATGGGCATCAGTATCATAAGTTCCAGCATGTAATATATGTCCACATAATCCACATGCATATTTCAAAAGAATTTTTAAAAAATCTATAGGTAACTCAATGCTGGGTAATCTGCAGGCAAAATTGGTCAATTTCTATACACAGTGAAATGGCATTAAATCAACCATAGTTAAATATAGGTAAAGGACAATGTTCTCTTTTTAACTGTTTCTTCTTTTGTGACTACATTATGTGTAAGCTTTATGTATAAGAGTGTAAGCATTCATGATGTTTAATGTTAAGACAGTTAAAGAAAAAAAAAAGAATGGCTTTTTGGAAGGGCTTGTATTATATCTTACTGCTATGAAAATTAACCTACATTTGTATTATAATTTAACAGATTAAATGCATGACATCACATTAAGATCTAGATTGTGCCTAATGGAAGATTTAAAGCAAACAGTTTTAGATGTTTTTTTTTTTTTTTTTTTTTTTTTTTTTTTTTTTTTTCTGTGTTAGAATTAGCTTGCTTGATGTTAAAAAATGTTATAAAAGTGGACTTTGAAACAGCTATGTGCTTTTGTTATTATGTAAAAATATGTATTTAAAAATATATTTAGCTTTAAACTGCAAATGCAAAAACTGGAAACAGTGAACTGTTTTATAGCAATTAAATTTTCCGTGCTGCGGTATAAAGTCTTATATTCTTTGTAATATGTAATCTTTGTTGATACATGATAATCTTTATTAGTAATAGATTTTACTTATAATATTTCTGTATAGCAAACTAGCCATATTTTTGTAATTTTCTATACATACCATGTTCCTAATCTTTCTAATGGGATATGTTTTTATGAACACATACTGTTTATTTTCTTGCTTTTTATTTTAAATTCAAGAAGCTATGTTTTGAGGTATATAAATGAGAGTAAGCAGTTATTATACTTGAACATCAAGTTATGAGTATCGATGATCAGTAATTTTTTGAAAATTTAATAATGTACTCAATTTGGTAGATTCCTGTTTTTCAATATAATTTTTCATTACCAAAGTTTTATCCTCAACTGAATTTCATTTAATAATGAAATAAGTTATAATGAATGCCAACAGTACTGTTTATCAACTGCTTCAGAAGGATTGATTGTATATTATTATTTGTGAATAATTTTCTGTTTGACAACTCAATTGAATATGACCAGGATTCTTGCTGGCTTTAGACCAACATTAGTGATTTGGTGAATAAGAAATAAAAAACAGTAGCCAAATAAAAAAAAATGTTAGCAAAATAGATTCGGTGTGAAACACTGAAAAATCTATCCTTAACCCCTTATTGTATCCTTTTTTTTAATATGTCCTAAAATAACCCAATTTTTTGTAATTGCTTACAAAATAGAAGTTTGAATTTCTGCTATAGAAACTATTAAAAATAAATACATTCTAAATGTCTCCTAAATGTGTAAATGTTTCAGACATTCCTTTAGCAATCTAAATAAAAATTCGAAAGAGTTATCTTTATTTACCGTTGGGAAGATATATGTTAAAATTTGCTATGAGATTTCAGCTGTAACTGATAGAAAAAATTGACCGGTGAATGATACTTTGCATACAACTAATAAATAGTATGGTAAATGCCTAATTTCAACCCCGCATTCCAGCAAAACCTTTCTCTATTTGGCGATTGATGTGAGTACTAATTTTGTTTATGTTTTTACAAGCACAACACCGGTGCATAGATAGTGATTAACTGACAATAGAGAAACAAATATTGCATAATCCCTTCCATGTCTTTGGCTGTTCCTGAACTGAATTGGTGTTGAGTCAGTATTTCGATAAGTAAAGTAAATAAATGGCATGGTGCAGTTGAACATGAAAAGCGACACCATCGTTCAGTAACACGGATAAGAATCTTGGTTGTATTGGAACACACACACAAAAAAAATAGCATAAATTGAGCATCCGCAATTTGGCGAGTCTGTTCTTTTACTCGCCAAATAAAGTATTTTGTCACGATTTGGCGCAATGGCAAGCAGCAGCGAGAAACCTGAATATGACAGTTGTAAATTTCCAAGTGGGTGAAAAAAAGTCTGGATCAGGATTCAAACGAGGGGCTGAAGCCACCAATGCTCTACCAACTGAGCCATCCAGGATGAATCTGGAGGACTAGTGATAAAAATTAATCTAATATTTTACGCATGCAGCATTTACTTCAGTTCCAAAGATAACCTTTGATTTATTCTCTTGAGCTGATTCAGATATCAGACCAGATCTGTGATCGTTAAAGGTTAGTTGGGTGAATTAGTCTTCCAGATTCATCTGGGATGGCTTAGTTGGTAGAGCATTGTTGGCTTCAGTTCATTGTTGGCCCTGGTTTGAATCCTGCCAGACTTTTTACACCTACTTGGAAATTTATAACTGTTATGATTTTTTTACCAATTGAATAATTGTGTTAAAAATTAATCAATTGAATATGGTTGATAAATATGTGAATTCGCATAAAACTTTGTTTTCTCAATTGTTAAACAGTTTCAGATCTCAAAAATTTATTTTTTCCTTTTTTATTTGTAATGATTTGATTATTATAATCCCTCTTGGCCTAATGCTTTTCATCCATATTAAATCATCCGACATAATGGGAAATGTTAATTGAATTCAGTGTTTTTAACGTATGTAAATCTTTGCCGTTAGATTTTGAGAATAGAATCTTTTCTGACTACTACAGATATATACAGGGGTGGTGTATTGTAGTTTTTTAGCAAAGTGTGTGACAAATTGTATATGGCACCTTTTGAATGGTAAAAATAAGAAAGCAGTTTTCACATTGCACACAAATTTTGTAATATTTTCTAATTTTATGCTCAGACATAGTTATGTTCAGTTTTAAACCATTATGATTTTTTCAGTGTGTCTCAACATTATATCAAAATCCCATTAAGATTGTTGCCTATTTACGCAATGAAAAATTTGTTACAGAAGGTATTAAAATTGAACATTTTGGTAGTTTGTTTTACTATACCATAGCTATTGAATTTAAAGAATGATACATTTGAAATAAAAAAATGCCTTTTCCTTGGCTTTTAAATTGCACTACCTTGCTCCATTTCAAAACTTCGATTTGCAAGCTAGTTAATATTAACTTTTGATGCAAACATTTTAATATGTAATATTGTTGCTGCTCAATTAACGAGAAATAACTATCAATACATGATTTTTTTGGTTTAGTGGTTATTTAATGAAATAGGTAACAAGCATTGAACTAACTATATTATTCTGCTAAAAAAAAAAAAAAAAAAAAAAAAAACTTTAGCGTAGTCTATTTGTTTGAAAGCGTAACAAATACTTTAGCTCTTTAATCCTTATAGTACCATTTTCTACACCAGTACTTATAGTTAGTATACAAGTGTATTGTTGGTAGTATAGCATTAAGAACTAAAAATCTGTACATTAAGAAATCAAATTTGCACAGTCCTGCATAATCGACTTTAAAGGATCGCAATTGTATCAAAAGTGACACAAGTAAAATAATGTCGACTAAATTTCATTATCTTTAAAGTATTCTCTATATTGCATTGTGACGTCAGAGAGAAATATGGATAGAAAAATACTCCAACCATTGGGCAGCCAAATAAGCAGGCATACACTGCATATGTGTTTAGAATATATTTTAATCAAATTCTGCTAGATTTCCGAGGCTATTGGTGTTTAACCACTTCAGATGATGCCTTGTTGGTTAGACCTTGACCTTGACATAACTAGATCCTTATTAGGTTTGGGTGTATACCACCCTACAGGTGTTGCTCTAAGTTCTGTTTTTCATGATCTTCACGAACTATATCTCAAGGAAGAATAGATTGTCATTTAATTTTAGTTACATATGATGATTTATATAGAAGAAAGTTTTGTGATGGCCACAACATACTGTTAAATATAAAAGCCTAGCAGGCATGGTTATTAAAGTTATTTGGGGTCAAATAGTTTTTTTCAATAAATGAGTTACATCTTGAGTTATAAGCAATTGTTGTCTCATGATAATTATTATTGAGTTGTTGTGTTCAGAAATTCAGTTCAAAATGCCGACTTTGACATAATTTTCTGAAAGACCCTTTGTCTTTATTGAAAAGAAGAAAAGCTATTTGATTTTATAATTTCTGAATAATAGCGCCTGGCAATCTCATGCATTTAAAAACAGAAATGATTTATTTTTTTTTATCCTAACTTTCATTTCAGTCTCTATCCTAATTTCCTCCCATAAAAAAGAAGAAGATATTTAACCTATGTCTTATCAGTAAAGACTCCCATACAAATAGAATCTGTTTAAATAATTAATTAACGTTATTGACTTAGTCAATAATAGTCTGCATTTTATTTTCATTCCTTTTAGTGTTTGTGAAAAATAAGTCTTTTGTCTGCTTAATTTTTGTGTATTACTTCCTTGTTATGTCATAAACTTTTTCTAGTTGAGGGCATCTGTTTTGACATCTCAAAATTATCATGTATTGTGGGTTTGCTCTCTCTCATGCGAGTATTCTTTACAACTTCTATAATGTCAATGCACGTTGCTTAAAGATACTCCCATACACCATCCTTTATCCTATGTATATTTTTTAATTTATAAATTCACTTACAAGACTGTCAGTAAAGTATTCTAGAAAATTTTCAATAATATTTTAATCAGTCACAGTTTTTCATCAATTATTCCAGTGATTAAATATAAATTGATCCTGATTATAATGATATTTGGAAAACTTTTAACGATGTTTTTCATGTTACACTTCTTATTTAAGTTTTGTGTGAATATCAAAAAAATTAATTAAAAAAATGTGCCATTATTCTTTCTTGTTGTGGGTCAACTTATTAAACATTATTTACTAATCCTGCATTATTGATTAAAATTTAATAATAACCAAAGATGTGCCATTGTGGGATACTTTATCAGTAAACAAAACTATTTGCATGCCTGATGTTGTTTATGGTTGCACAATTGCACCGGTCCAACATAGTTGAAAAGTGTTTATGATTTTGGTTTGTCTGCCATCTGTCTGTGCTCCAAATCTCGCAAATATACTCAGATTACCATATAATTGATAAATGTTATTGAGGTTTGCTATTGAAAATGAAATGTGTAGCATTTATAGTTCGTTTGCAGGGAGCCACAAAAGAATTCCGTTACATTAATATCTATGGGGACAAATCATTTGCAGTGTATTTTAATGGTTATACTGTTTCAAACATAATGAAATTAATATGCATTTCTGGGGTGTATTAAAACATGCTTTCTGTAGAATATGGGGTGCAAGCATTTATCATTCCTTCACAGGGTCACTTAGAAGAACTGCATTACACAATTATTTATAGTACAAAATCTTTTGCAGCGATGATATTACACTATTTAAATCATAATGAAATTTATATGTATTACTGTGGTGCATTACAAAGATACACAAAATAATTCTGTTATATACTGTGTATGAGCAATAATTGCTGAAAGTAAATTAATTTTCAACTTTATTTTGCATTTTTTATTTTAACAAAATTTTTGCATATACTGCATGGTGTGTACAAATTTTATAGATCAATTGCAAGGCTATACAAAAGAATTCGTATGCATCACTGTCTATGAGCATGTATTACTTACGAGTGGTTTTTAATTGTTTTATGCATTTTCCATGCAGAACTGTATTTAGTACACTAATTGATGTTTATAGAAATTCATATACAGGGCTCTCAAAGAACTGGATATATTGCTGTCTATGGATGGTAATTTGTGACAGTGCATTTTTTACCTGAATTAAATTGTGGCTTAGTATGTGGTGTGCATAAAAATATGTATATAATAGACAGGGCTGTACAAAAACATTAGAGTACAATTCCGTCTATTGGTGGAAATTGCTGAAGGTGAATTTTCAACTATGTCATGCAATTTCTAACTTAACTAAATTTTAGCATACTATGTAGTATATATGCAAATCTATAGATCATATACTGGGCTGCACAAAATAATTGAAATATCTTTCTGACTATGGGTGGTAACTGCTGAAGGGTTTTCAAACATATGCACTTTCTAAATTTTTTACTTAAGGTATCTTATTTTAACTATGAAACTATTACTTTTTTTAACAATGAAGTTTTGTAACAATATTTTGGATATGTGGAAGAGGGTTTCATAATCTATGCTTGATGTATGTTTTTTTCTTGTTTTTCAATTGCTTTGTAGTATAAGTTATAAAAATTGTAAAGCAGGAAGGCCTTTATGCTCCCTTTCAGAAAAAACAAAAACTTATTAACAATTGAAGTAACAACAAAACTATTAGAATATGATGAAGAGTACTATTTGAGATTTTAGCTGAGAGTGAAAAAGAACTCTTCCAATATTTTGGATGATTGATGACTACTTATATCATAAAATATTATAAAATGCCAATATAATAAATGGCAATTAATACAGTATGTGTAATAGTCAATTATTAAAGACATTGGAGAATTTTAGTACATGTTTCCTTCTATTATTCAATACCCTGACATTAAACATATTATGTTAAAATTTTTATCTTTGTTTTTAGTTGATTGCTTTTGAAAAATAAATTTAGTTGACATTAGGCCTTAAAAATTTTTTTTAATCCATAGACAGTTTAATTTGTCACAGATTGATATGCATGTGTATAATATAGCTTCTGTAGTGTTTCTTTATTTCTTCTTTTTTTTTAAACAAAAAAAATACTTATGTAAATTGTTTGTAAATATTGTATAAAGTCAATAAAGTTGCAAATTTTTAACATGCTGATGTTGTATCTTGTATATAGTGTTTCTTCGTATCTCATAAAAATGAATTTTTGCTCAACAAATATTTTATATAAAGTATTGACATTTAGAAGATTTATGTCTTACAGTTATTTTTAGAAAAGAACTGAGAGATCTTACTGAAGAACATACTTTTTTTTTTTTTTTGTAATCTTAATTAGAAATGAAATGTATTATTGAATGCTTTAAAATAGTTTATTTTTTTTTGTAGGGACTAATGAAATACGAGTGTAGAGTCGCCATTCAACCATAAAGTGGCTTGGATATAAAGCACATTTTGTTAATTTATCTATTTTAATCTATTAAATAATTTGCTAATTTATCTATTTTAATCTATTAAATAATTTGCTAATTTATCTATTTTAATTGTCCCTAACAGTCTTGTTAGGGACTATGTTACAAGCAGAAGGCCTAGTTTCATATCACCCATTGCAGCTCCCTTATGTCTGACCCTGTACCAGGCCCATAGCCCCTGCCCGACCTGGAAATTTTTTTGTCCCACCTAGCATGAGACTCTGCATTCCAATATAAACAACATTAAAAATTTCTAATTTTTTCCTTAATTATTGTCCAACTTGCCATGAAACTCGACATTTTGATCACATTAATCACTCATTATTTCACTTTAAATGACTTTTATGCAATACAACATTGAATTTTCATTTTTTTCTCCTTCATGCCAGACCTAAACAAAGTGAACCCCCTCTCTCAATTTCGTTTCTAAACTGGAAACAAAAATTTCATCAAAACCTTTATTTATTTTTGTCTTTTTTTCTCAAACAGATCAGTTGGAGATTCTGGTGTTGGGCATTCCTTGCTTGTTTGCTTTGCAGAAATTATCTCATGCCGCCAAATCAACAAATCTGGATTAGCTTATATCCATAAACCTTGCTTTCTTTGTACAATTGTCACCATACAAAATTTATCGTAAAGAAGGAGGGATTGAAACTTAACTTCAATAAGCTGTACTTGACAGAAAAGGTACTCACGGTACTTAAAATACACATGTTCTACTTACCGTGGTCTGGTTTGTTTCATGGAAACTTGATCATATTCCATGAAACGGCAGCTTTCAAGCATAAGGATTTTTTCTTCTCCTTTGTCAGGTTCATTTGTTTGCTCTGGGAAGAGGAGTCAACTAAAACCCAATACAATACGCTAATTGATGCCTTTCATTTTTCTCATTTTTCATTACATATTAATGAATAATAAGAATTTGTCAAACGAATCTCACAAAAAAAAATAAGAAAAATGCAGTTGCAATAAAAATATCATCTTTAACCAGTAGAATATCAAAATTTGTATTCAATAACTGATATAAATTTAAGTCATAACCAAGAAATTTACAGAATTTTCTTGATTGTTTTTAATATACACATGTCAAGTTTTCATTCTTTTTACGTATTTTACAAGTAACTGTTAGTACAGGAAATTATTACTGTGTAACATTCATTTTTGCTTGTATTTGACTTTAAAAACATTTTATGTAGCATAACATAAATACCTTTTCATCTTAAACTAAAAGAATCTTTATGGAACAAAATATTATCAATCAATAATAAATCAAGGGATAAAAGGAAAAATATAATGATATGATTAAATAACAATACTTCGATATTATAATAAAATGTTTTCTCTTGCAACAAATATTATTTTTTAATATTCTTTTAAGGGATTTATGTGCAGATATAATGTAATTCAAATAGGTTAAAAAAACACTTTAAAGCTCCTGTCCCTGCAGGCGGAGACATTCGCAAGTTGATGCTAAACCTATGCAGGGGTTATTTTCTAATATCTCATTTGCATTTCGACATTTTTAAATGTTTTTTTTTTTGCATTGGATAGCTGAGGTCCATCTCTACATCGCCCTTTTTTTACTTTTACGATTTTGGTTGCAGATATTTTTTAGAATGACACTTTCATTTTCAGAACCAGTTTCAAAAGTGAAAATAACTTTATAAAAAATATCTGCAACCAAAATCGAAAAAGTAAAAAAGGAGCAATGTAGAGATGAACCTCAGCTATCCAGTGATATTTTTATTGCAAAAAAAATATTTAAAGATGTCGAAATGCAAATGAGATATTAGAAAATAACCTCCCCATAGGTTTATCATTAGCTCACAAGTGTCTTTGCCTGCAGGGACAGGAGCCTACTAACAAGTAGTGTAACAAGTTGAATCGATCGTAAGTGCTGACTACAGGCACAGGGCCTGACTAATGCAGGGGCATGTGGTGCAACTATCCCCCCCCCCACCCCATTGAAGTAATCAGGATTTTCGTTAAAAGGTGCCAAATGGTTAAAATTAGCTAGAAATGATCAAAATTCATATATTTTCAAACATTTAGGAACAGAGTGTGGTCCCCCTTCCCCTCTCTGCTTCCCGTACCCCCTCCACCTTTGCAAAAAAACTAATATATCATTAGAAAACTAATGATTAAAATTTTATTATAACTTAGTATTACATTGTTTTCGAAAGAAATTCTTTATTAATGTTTTCATCGTAACGTGGCCAGTTAAAATTATGACCAATTTGGGACTTTTTCTTTAAGACATAACGCACTTAGATAAGCAAAGTAAAAATTTGCAAAGAAATATTTGCGTTAACCAATTGATCATTTTGTCTACTATTTTCCTAAAAAGTTTTGGCCATCTTCTTGTGATACACAGTATACAGATGTGAGATGTACCGGGTACGAAATTTATGCATACATACAATATGTATGAAGTTTGGTAGTGGCCACTTCCACATTATTCACGAACAATTTCTATAGATAGATAGAAAGTTGCCTCCAAGAATGATACTTGCTCCAAGGCCCTCAATAGCCTAAATCGTGCCTTATACAGGCAGTTGGGAGTACAGGGGAATAGAAATCATCTGTAAATCGCTCTAGAAAAAAGAGGAATCCCCTCATCCTTCTGTGAAAATAAAAATTAGATAATGGAAGGTCAGCCACTACATCTCTTTGTCTCTTATTCTATTCTTCTGAATTTTTAAAAAGTCGGCACCTCTAAAATAAACCAATCATTATTTCAAATTTAAATAATACAATATGTCGGGATACATTGGTTACTTACAGGCAGATTCATAAAGTCATTTTTATTTTATTTATTATTATATTAAAAAATTTTATGAGTACTCTTTTTAAGAAACAATGAAATTAAGTACATTTTTACACTTTTTGTAAAAGTAAATCAGTTTTTAGAAAATGTCGTTAAATGTGCCATTATAAGCAAATTTTTTGACGCGAAAACCTGATAAAGACCATCATAAGAAACAAATAGATTACAACTCAAAGTGTAATGCATTTACCAAAAAATGAAAAATGGTATTCGATTCACAATCACTTCAGTAGTAATGCCTGTAAGTTTTATGTTTTTCTGTATTAATATAGTAGTTCGAATTTGTAAAAAAATTTCTTATTGTTGAATCTGAATAAATTTTTATATATACAATGGGTGTGTATGCATTTGTTCTGCGGTATAAGTTAGAGCGAATAAACACTATTTATACAGTATGTTTAGTGCTGAAATTTATGTAGAAATATAAAATATTTTTAATATTATATATATCTACCCTGTATATATAAAATCCTTATGAAACAACTGATTATGTTTCACAGCTATTTCTTCTAAAATATGGAATGTTATGTGGTGAAATTAACATCTATTATCCGTATTGATCCACAGGTGTCAAAAGTGGTATTAGAATTTCAAAATTTGAATTAGTTTTAAAGATTTTTTTTTTTTTTTCAATTTCTGTAATGATGGCAACTAAATGACTTTTTTTGTATGAGAAAGGTAGGAATTATTAGATTTTTCATTTTTGTCATGAAATTGAAATGATCTTTTATTTCAATTGATAGTGAAGGCAATATTGTGATTAAATTGTTTCTCAGGAAAATTTTCTAAAGTAAAACCTTTTTTCACATCTGTATCGTCAGAATCGGTTTATTTTAGAAACCAAAAATCATCTGTCATCTTCAACTCTGACATAAATTCCATAAACATAAAAAAGAAAAAAAAAAAAAAACATTTTTATGGTGGGAAAAGGAAAACGAAAAGTATTATTAGTTTTTCTTCTTTGTTGTCATTTTTAAATTGAAATTAAAAAGTGAAATTATTAAGAAATCAGAAAAAAAAATTAAAATAAGAATTAACACTAGAATGACGGTGAAGGACCATTTTGACCCAAACCATATGGATGTATTTTGGTTTGAACCAGAAATTTCTTTATAGAATAAGTTCAAAGGAAAAAAGGACTAATTAAATAAATTAAACCGTTTTAAATAAAAATTCTGGTATTAAATATTTTTATAAAACTTGAATAAAAATTCCCGTCTTTCTAGTGTTAAATGATCATGTGTTAAAAGCAGAGAATAGGGAAAATTACGTCAAAATATTTATACGTAAATGTTTAAAAAGTACGAAAACTTTAAAATAATAAAATTATTATACGCAAAATGCATTTAAAGGAGGTAATTATGTCATATGTAAAATTCTCAAATAATCAGTATCATCATATTTAAAGTGCCTAAAATAATTAAATTATTATACATGAAAACTTTTAATGGTGAATATTAGGTTATATTTAGAAAGTTCAAATAATAGTATTCCCAAACACTTTTAAGTTAAGTAATATATATACCTGTACACCTTAAAAGGGAAAAAAACCTTTAAAGTATAATAAATCATTACATGAGAAATACATTTAATAGCGAAAATTTCCCCATATTATTAAAAAGATACATTTAAAATGATTTTCGTTCTAGAGAATTTTGACGTGACATTACATGATATAAAAGCACAGCTGCTAGCAAATTTGTTTATATATTACATCACATGACGCAGCATAAATACAGGTAAATATATGTGCAAAATACTTTCGATTTATTTTAGTATGAATTACTATTCGATAAATACATATTAGAAAATTCGGATATTCTTATTAATATAAACAATATGCATTGTAAAAATAACATGAAAATATGCATGATGGTATATTAAAATAGAAAAAAGAATTCATGAATAAAATATACCTGTTCCTGGAAATATCTAAAATTCGATCAAAACATAAAATGTAAGCGTAGAATTTCAAAACACAATGCTTTTCAATATAGTGGTTCAAAAGCTATTCCCACAAGCAGACGCAGTTTTTCAAACCTCGAACCTAAAGTAAGAATAATGTCCATAGCGTCGTTATAAAAGTCAGAAAGATAGCGACAGTTTGAACCTAACCATTTTATACAAGCTTATTTTTAAATTGTGTAATTGATCTTATCAATCCCGAAAACAGCTGTCAGTTGCTCCAACAGTGATGGATGAGGACATGGTAACCGAAAATGTCCCATTCAAATGGAAAAGCATGGCAATCCGATTACAGAAGACATCCCCCGTTATAATGATAAAATCATTCAACCTTCCGAAACCTGGTAATATTTTTATAACAGGGCACATTACTATGTTTTTAGAGGCTGCAAAGCCTGAATGGAGGTTGGCGGATCCAAGGGGGAAGGGGGGGTGACGGGGGTCATGCCCCAAAAAGTATTCTAAAGATCATTTTAAAAATGAATATATATTAAATCTATTTTTTCCCCACTAAATTCCTCTCGAATCTTTCTATTTAAAGCTCTACTCAAAGTGAAATTAGGTAAATTTCTGATATATTCGTCAAGTCATTTTTAATCTCAAATCCAAGACATTTGCAAGTGAACTTATTAAGAAACTGTAAGATGCCTCGTTGTCCGGTGGGCCAGTAGGACACTGTGTGTGATTACATAGTATTTTCTATTTGCTGATAAAAGCAAAGAATCTTGCAAAAAAATTTGGTAAAATTCGATTTTTTAAATTGAATTTCTGGAAGTGACAAGCAATTGTTCCCTTGTGATGACATTTCTGTGGCTGTCAAGTCCTAAACCTTGGTTAAAAATACTAACTTTGACAACATTTTCTGAATAAATTTTTGTTTTTATAAGAAAATGGGAAACCTTTAATTTCTTAGGTAAATTTTATAATTTTACGAATATTAATGCAAATTTTTTTGTATTTATGAATGAAAATGACTTCGCGAAAATATCAGAAAAGTACTTAGTTTGGATTTGGAAATAGCTTTCAATATAAATATTTCTCATAAAGAGACGTGATCTCCACCGACACCCTTCCCGCAAAAAGGGGAAATCCATGACCCCCTCTAAAGTGAGCTGGATCTGCCGTAGGTTGACAGGCATAGCTTGCAGGGGCGGAGCCCTCTAATATATACAGTGAAACCTCCCTGTGTGACCACCTTAAACAATCATTTTTTCATGTAACTAAATTTATTCCCATAGGCTGAATACTAATTTTACCTCCATTCAGAGATCATCTCAATTGAACTCCCAATTTCTTTGAAAAAAAATTTAAAAAATTCCGTTTTTTACTGATCGCGTGAAGGTTTTATTAAAAAAATAATTCCGGACAGCGTATTATTCATCAAACTTCTAAACTAAGTTTAGATTTTTTTTTATTTATTCTGGTAACTTTTAAGTGTTTAAACCCCTTTTGTGCCTTTTTAGGCAATGAATTTAACTTTGATGAAAAATTAAAAATGACAGTCAATAAACTCCCCTGCCCTATTCTGTCAGGAAACTTTCAAAGAAATAGATAAATTAATGAAATCGTCATTATTTTTTCCAAAAAAAAAAAAAAAAAAAAAAAATGCATTTATTTACTGAACTTTGAATGGACTTGGAAATAAAAGTTATAAAAGAAAATGTCAATGTATTCCTTTTTTAAACTCTGCAGTAATTAACTTTTGTTTTGATACTTAAATTTTTATATTTTTTCCTAATGTGAAAAATAAATTTTAGTAAGATTGTTACCCTTTTTTCAACAATTAAAATCTAGATTTAAACATAACCTCCATTAAAAGACCACTGCTCAGAGCGACCAATTTTTATTGGAACTGAACATGGTCACTTTAGGGAGGTTTTACTGTATATGGATACATAAAATAGCTTTTCTCCCCTTCCATACATGAACTTTTCAAACTGCTCATTGATATCCTAAACAATCGAATAGCGTTTTTTATTTCTTTTTTATGATTACCTTCTTGTAATATTTCTGCAACAAAAATCAGTTTTAAAAATTGACACTTAATAGCATTTTCTGAAAGATGCATTATTGTGATAAGAAAAAGAAAAAAACACTTCGATTTCTTGGAACCTCATGGAAGACATTTGAAATAATTATATATGACAATGACCTTAATGTCACAAGTCTTAAGTATAAACAATATCTATTTTCTAAAAATATACAGTGATTAAAGAAATATTGATCCTTCATGAGAAATAGACTAGTAAAATTATAAATTAAAAAATATTTTATATTTGTACAGATACTTTGGCACTAAATACTCTATTGTAATAATGTTTTTTTTTCTTTCTAAAATTTAGCATGAAACAAGCAAAAAATGGCACTGTTTATTCTGAAACTCAGAGAGCACTAGGTTGTGCTAATTAAGTCTTGAATAATTTATGTGTAACACATTAAACATAAATGAATTTGCGTGTTTTAACAAGTGTTTATGTAGTGTAATTTATCATACAGTGTTAACAATATTTTCATTAATTTTGTATTAATTTTAATATTCTCCCATAAAAATGCATTTAAAAACTTATGAAAATAGCATTTTTATGATAAATTTTATTTCTTATTTTTCTATAATTTGCGGCTCTTTCAGAACTCAATACAGAATAACAGATAAAAACACAAGCATGAGAATTAAAAAGATTTCATCTATTTAAAAAGAACTAGAACGTGTGTGTGCAACTTTGAATTTGTCATCTCTTGAAAGTTTCTTTTTTCTTCAATTTGCACAACAACTTTAAAACTAGCTTCGAGACTGCTAAGAGATTGCCTGTCATAAGCATCATCAAAGCAGCTGAACTATCTAGCACCCTTTAGTGCTTAAGTATGCTATTCAGTGACTTTCTTTACTGAACCACTTGTGATATAAATTTTGTGTTACCATTCCTCTGAAATATTCTTTAAACTACTTAAGGAATTATTTTTCTAAATAAGGAGGTAGTATGAAATGCTTTCTAAAAGTTGGTTTTTGAAAATTTTATGATGGGCGATGTCGACACAATTTGTCATCTCTGTGATTGTGCTGACTACGGGCCTGTGTTTCTGCAAGACCGCCAGGAAGCTTTTGTATCCTGGTCAGTAATTTTGATGAATTGATTTAGCGACTCCTGAAAATCCGTTTGTGAAAATAATGCACTATTTGCTACAGTTTTAGCTCAACCATTGTGGATTTTAGATGCTAATCAGCCTTTGGTGAAAGAGTGAAAAAAAGGGTTCGTGTTTGAAAAGCTATATATTTTGGAAAAGTGTGTATGCATGAACGAACTGATTACTTTACCTGCGACTACAAGTTTTATTTGAAAATATGAATATCTGTTTATTTATATTTAAGAAAGGTCGACTAGAACAGAAAAGAGAAAGTCCTGTTTCTAAATCATGTTTAGATAGTAAAAACAAAAATTCATTATCATTAACTACTACAAGTAAACCAGAAATTCTCAATTTCGATTTGCTTAAAAGTAACAAGCCAAATGAATTATTCCAAGGGAATTCACAAGAAAGAATCAACGTTCTTTTTGGGCTGCTTGGTATATGGTAGGTATTTAAAGTATGAATAATTATGTCCAAAATTTTAAATTCAGTTTTGTGGAAACACTGTTCTTCAGAGGTTTTACTTTTGAATAAATTAACTGATTTACATGATTTTTTTTAAAGAAATGAAATTAAGTTCTCGGCAATCAATACCTGTAAAACACACATTTTTTTTGGTACTACTTAGTTATCCCATCGACCAAAAATCTATCGCCAAACTATAAGATTAAATGCCAATAATGTTTGATCGTAAATGTCACATTGACTTTAAGCAAGTTACATGTGTTTATGTCATCAAATGATTTTTATTTCAACGTTTTATTTGTATTTTTATTAATGTTATACTAATTTATTTGTTCTTTCGTTATTTAAAATAAAAATTAGGTCAATTTGTATAATTTGGCGAAATTGGTCAACGGGATAACCAAGTAGTACCTTTTTTTTTTTTAAGCAACTATAAAAAATGACCAAATTTATGGTTTTTGATATTTTTATTATAACTTTTAAAAATTTTTAAATTTTTTTGCTTAATTAAAATCGGGAATCAATGCAATTAAAAGTGTAAAAAAAAAATGACGATATAAAAATTTGGAATATGGACTTTGTGGCAAAACTATTTTTGAAAGATTGAATTTTTCGTATTATATTAAAACTTTTATTATTATTTTTTTAAATTAAACATATATTTTTTATTTTTAAAACATAGATAAATAAATGGAAAAAGAAAAATTACATAGCTGCCAAGCTCCCACATAATTTTCAAAACAAAGTTTTACTGTAATAAAAAACCTCCATATTTAATTTTTCTGTAGAAGTCCTTGTCAATTTGAGAGTACCTATAATTTTCAAAACTTGCCGTATCCAGAAAATCAAATTTGGGGAAAATGCCAAAAACTGCATACTGTGTCTATTGGTTTCAATATGAACGAGGATTTTACAATGTCAGAATTATAGTTTAAAATGATTACTAGACTGTTAGGGAAAACACAATTTTTATGATTTTGGATAAGGCAAGTTTTGAAAAAGACGTCTTTATTTATTCTGCAACATAAACTGTGGATCATAGATGTTTGTGAATTATACAAATGCTTATTTGAGAAAGTGGGCGGTAATTCATTTTCTTGATTATTCTTGTAAGTTAAATTTTTTTTGTAAACTTGAAACTTTCACCCAAGCAACTTTGTCAACTCATCAAATAAACCAACTTTTTTTTTCTGAAAGTGTCGCCAGGAATGCGGAGGTAGCGGGGCCCCAACTTCAGCTTGATCGGGCTCTGGTCATATAAACTGAATAGAGTTAAACATGGATACACCAGCCAGCATTTCATATGTTCTGCTTTATATTCTGTTGAATTGTCTACATGGCAGATCAGATGCTATTGCCAATAAGGTTATTTGAGTGAAATGTATCTGTCGATTTTCGGTCAGGTAGCTCAGTAGGTAGAGTATTGACAATTTAAGTCAAATGTTTTGGTTTCAACTCCCAGCTTGGGCATTTTTTTCACTCAGTTTGTATAATATCTTTATCAGTTACTATGATCAAGTTAATAAAGTATATCTACGTATCCATCATTTAATGGAGTTCCATAGCCAGTATAATATTCTATTGAGCTGATTACATGGTAAACCAGATGCTATTGCCAATAAGCTTCCCCCCCCCCCCCCCAATATGACGATTTCTTCCATTTTGTAAAAACATCTGACTTTTATAGTTTCAAGAATTTTTAATTAGTTTACCTTTTCAATTTACTATAAAAATTTCATTTTTGACACACTTTTTACCATAAAAGTAGGACTGCAAAATTAATTAAACAATATTGTTAGAATAATGTATTTTTATATATGTAGTTAATAAATGACGATGATTTGTTTTTAAGGAAAATCTTTAAAGAAATCAGTATTTGCACATTTAACATAGTTCAATAGGATGTGGAAAATGATGGTACAGTATAACCTCTGAATAATGATTACCAGTGGGACTGAGGAAAAGTAACCGCTATTCAGAGGTTTCATTAAAAAAAAAAAAAATCATAATTACATAAATTTAAATAGAAATACACAGTCATTTTAACACTTTAAGCGCCTTGTCAGTCACCGGTGACTGACAGTCTAAAATATGATATAAAATATATATATATATTGTTTTAATTAATTACTGAAAATTTATTTTAAATTTACTTACCTTTTATTTATTAAATTATACTTTCTTAAAATTTACTTAAAACATTGTAAATTTTTCAGCTTCACTGTCAGTCACCGTGACACTCAACTTGTTAATTAATCCTCATAGTTTTAATACATTAACAAAATCAGTATTTGCAGTTACTTTTTTTCTGCAGTTATCATTCTCCAAAGAAATAATAGTATGATTTGTTTTGCTGTACAACTCATCATCATTATAATTTAATGCAAAATATTTGATTTCACGAAAGTTCGTAAAAAATTTGGTATATGTGTTAATACTGGAAATTTTAGGTGATTCTATAATCTCTTCCATATCCCCTTCCGCATCACTTTTCTCTTCCTCTCTCCTACCATCCACCATTTGCAGTATGAATCAAATGTAGCACTAACTGCCAAATCTTTGTCCAGATACTCAAACTTACTGGCTTTTGTGTTAGTTTTGCTTGCTGTTCTAAGAATATTATCTAAATTTTCCCCATCATTATTTTATATGTCTAGTTTTGGAAATAGATTAAGTGTTCAAGAGATTAAGTAACATTTTGTTGACATATTGTTTCACCTGCTTCAGATTTTGGTTTGCAAATAAATATGAAATTGTACCAGAAACTATTTAAAATTTTCTCGTGACTTTTGAGCGCCCGTTACTCAGAATTCCTTATTTAGAGGTTCGTACTAATGTTAATGCTATGGAATGTGTTTGGTTCCATCAATATGTGGCCGGTATTCGGAGGTTGTCATTGTTTAGAGGTGACCGTTAGAGGTGACTGTTTAAAAATTTTTTTCTCATGCCTTTTGAGCGCCCGTTGTTCAGAATTCCTTATTTAGAGGTTCGTACTAATGTTAATGCTATGGAATGTGTTTGGTTCCATCAATATGTGGCCGGTATTCGGAGGTTGTCGTTGTTTAGAGGTGACCGTTAAAGAAGGTTTCACTGTAGTTTGATAAAACTAAAATTAAAATAAATAAAATTCAATGTGTGTCAATAAAAGTCTTCCATTTTTTTTAAAGAAATAAATCTGGTAACCCTAGTGTGATGTCAAACTGGTTCTAAACAAATAGTTATATTTTTCTGTTTCATACAGCTTTATTTTAAAAATAAGCAGTAGTGGCCAAGGATTTAAATAAAAAAGAAGGCTGTAATTGACAGCAAAATAGAGATGTTCCTTCCCGGACCACTAATTTGTTAAGGATTTAGTGGGCAACATTCACAATTGTAGTTTGAAGCTAGTGTCCACTTTCGCAAAAAGCTGGCCAGGATGATAAAAAAAAGTGGGACAGTCCAGTGGCGTAGCTAAGGGGGGGGGGGGGCAAGGGGGGCGGCCGCCGAAGTCAAGGGGCACCAAATTGAGAGGTTTAAACCGAAATTATCTCGCATATTTTGACAATAAATGAAAATTGATGATTTTTTAATGTTTTTGTGGTGGTTGTGTGGGAATGTTTTCTTTAATAAGGTATTTTGTTACATCCAAATAAGAAATAAAAAGCTTCTGTAAGTGTTTCTAGGGATGGCTCAATACACTTGGTAGTTAAGATAATTATGCACCTGAATTGAGGCGAAAAATGATTAAATAGGGGGCGTCAAATTGAGAGGAGCTTTAAACCAAAATTATTTCACATATTTTGACAATAAATAAGAATTGTTGACCTTTCCTTTTGTGTGTGTGTGTGTGAATGTTTTGAAGAAATTCGGTGAAAGTGGGGGAAATGGAGAGATCCATAATTGTCAATTGCTGATGGAGGTTTCTAACTGTCTAGCCTCCAGTTTATAAATCAAAAAACCTGTTGGCGACTTGGAGTTGCATTTCTGGTATCAAAAGAACGTTTTTCATTTGTATACTAGCTGACACGACAGTCTATTTTTCCAAACGAAACGCGAATGATTAAAAGCTCTATTCATATTAAAATTTAAGAAAAAATCAAATCTCTCAAAAGGAACCACTGGGATGGGTCCCCAATGTCTTCAGCGGGCGTGCTATGCACATATCTCAAACTAGTAAAAATCTTCACTCGAATTTATTGCTTTCAAAATGAATCTCTGGCACGGATCCCCGATGCCTATGTCCCCGTATAGCAGGAGTGCTGCGCACGCGCCGGCAAATCTGAAGAGAATCGTAAGATAAGTTGAAAGAAAAAAAATTACGCAGAAATCGGGCCAATGAAAACTCGGAAAAAATGCCCCGGGGCGTAAAACTAAAGGTAAGTAAAACTAAAAACTGTAAGACAATCAAAAACCAAGTTGAATGATCAAAACCCAGTTGAAATTGGGTCCATTGAATCCAAGATAAGATTGCGGCCCCTGCACTGGAAGGTTGAGCTAAAAACTGCAAGAAATTCGTAATCTAAGTTGAATGAATCAATTCCCGTTGAAATCTGGCCTATAAAATCCGAGAAAAGAATGCGTCGTTAATGTTCGATAATGGTGGTAAAAGAAATCTATATTTTCGATTACATAGTTTTACATGTAAATAAAGGGCAGAAACCCTTTTACTTAACTCATATAACGGGACTCTTGCCACAGAACACACTAATAATCCTCGATTAAATTTGATAAAATGCTTTTAAATTATGTTTGTAGCATTTGGCCAACTTTAATAATTAAGTCGATTGTCCATATGTCATACAATATTTGATTCATTGATTTTCGGAACTTAAATGGAGGGGTCGACCGGAAAAAGTTCTCTTTTTAGTTCGGTTTTTAATGAATGTCTGTCCCTGTATGGTTCTTTTTCCGAACTTTTGTACTACCGTCAGTTTTTTAAAAAAATTAAGAACAATTGCCGAACGATTTTCAAAGATTTTATACACAGATGTAAAATACCTCTAACATGTGCTCTTATATTTTCAAACCGATACCTTAATTAGTTTTCTTAATTTTCGCTGATTAGTGAAAATTGTTAATTTCTTTCATTTCGGCTGTGGAACCAGGTGCACATGTGCACGCAATTTTGCCATTTTTAAAAAAATAAATTGCGTTTTTGATGAGGTTTTAAATAATATTTTCGGCTAATTATAAAAAAAAATTTAGAAATCTGAACCTCATGTGTATCCTGACCAATATTGGACTACCCTCACCCAAATTTTCAGACTTGCACGTGCATTAGGTATTTCTACCTATCTCTGTCACACGCAACAACACACATAGATTGGTTTTCATGCTGATTTTTGTGTTTTTAGCATTCCATATGAATATTTTCGTGTAATGGGGGCTTCTGTGAACCAATGCAAAATGGATTTAGCTGGAAGAACAACAAATAAATACATTATTTCTTCTTTATTGGAAATTACATTTTTCCATCGAATTGGCATTCAGAAAAGCCATATAATAAAATGTGTGGTGGCTTACCCCCAAAATTTCCCTTCTATAAAAAACAAAGTAGGACTTTTCAGTCTTCCTAATACTACCAATACAAATAGCTGTTTTCGTTGTTTCAAAAGTTAAATATATTTGATATATACTTAAATTCAGCTTATATGCATTAGAGAAAACTATATCTATATCTGTCTATGTAAGGACTAACTGGGAGATTAAAGTGAGAAAAGAATTTGACTCGTGACCGTGTTTGTGGACCGAACTCGTTTATTTCGTCGCTGCAGCTTACAATCATCCCCGCGATTTCGATCTGATGTCTCACGAGCCGTTTACGTCAATTTCGGGACCTACATGGTCGTACTCGTACATTATGCAGGCATATCAAATGGGCAAAATCTAATCCTTTTCCTGCGCGTTCTTGCTAATATGTTGGGTCTTTAACATTTTCCAACAGGGGCCGAAGGTATAAATTTGGGAGGAACATTTAGTTTAATTGGTTAATTAGCTCTTGATTGACATGTGGTCAAGACCCGCACAATTCCTGAGAACTGTGACACACAGGGCTTTGACCCATATTGGACCACACCGATTAAATATTTTTGAAAAACTTTAAAATTTCGATTATATCATTAATCCATTAACCGCCAAAACTATAAAGTAGAAATTTTCAAATTTCTTATTGAAAATAGTTTCCCACCACAAATTCAGTAAGGTTAATTTCACTTTACTAAAATAGCAAAATTTCTGCCAATATAAATAAGACATTTTTTTAAATTCTAAAATAGTGGTGCCAATGTAATTAATTCATTGCATGAGCAATTATTTTGACTGTTGCGTGAATGCAACGTCAGCAGTTAATGGGTTAATATGGTGTAATTAAGTAAAAACAGCAAAATTTTGAAAAAAGTTTTTAATTTTTTAAGTAACTAGCTGTCCTATAAACAGGTCATACTAGTAGGACACATAGTAAGGACATATAAAATTCATACATAAACTAATTTTGTGAGCAAATATTTTATTTTACTTTAAAAACACTGTTTATGTTGTACAAAAATATTCCATGATTTCTCCAATAAAAAGATAAAAATAACGGTAAAATTCTAGATTATAAGATCACAATTCTTAAAAGATTTTTTAAATATATTTTTTTCAATGAAATTTTAATTGGTTACCTGTTTTTTTGTTTATATGTTATACTTTTATGTATTTTAAAGACGTCATAACAAAATGCATCTAGAAAATCCCTACCAATTTTACTTTTTAAAATGTTTTATTAGCTGTCCTATTTATAAGACAGCGGTTAAATATGGGTTAATCACAAACTAAGGAGGATTGTACAAACGTTAGCATATTCTATCTTAACTTACTCTTAGATTTTAATGGTAAATGTAATAAATGTTATGCTGGGAGACATCATCCAATGCCATTGCGCTCGTATTTAACCGATTTAAATGTGATTGATCATATGTTAAGGAGGGTTTATTAAGATCTCAACCAAATTCGTTGGACATCGTGATCCGGCATCCTGTTTCAAAATGACAGCCCCTTAACGATTTCAAACCAAAAAAAATATAGAAAAAATTATAGATGCAAAATTTATTTCTTGCATAATCGTTAGGCCTTCATAGAAGGCTTCAAGAACCTTTTTCGGTTTCCCCTCGTATCTTAAAAAATGGAAAAGTATAGCAATTTGAAATTGGCTGCCGTTTCGAAACAGGAGATTTTTTTTCTCCATAATCGGACGTAATTTAGGAGTTTTAGCAAATGACGTTTTTTGAAAATTTGTTTTCATTGTTGCTACTCTCTACTCTTAAAACAACAGTCATATCCATGAACGTTCTGTTAAGTTTTTGAAATTCCCATTCAAATTCAGTATTGATGAAAACTAGAAATCTTCTATAATTGGATTCCACGTATTTTAATTTCGTGTATTTGAGTAAAATTAGCCGAATCCTTAAAAACAAGGAAGAGTGAATCTGTCTTTTCCTCTCGGTGGAGGCCAAAAAGATTTTTTTTTTTCGTCTTGAAGAAAAATAATGTGGTAATTTTATTTATTTAGAGAGGGGGGGGCAAAATTTATTCCTGCCCCGGGCACCGAAAAACGTAGTTACGCCACCGGGACAGTCTAAATCAAGACATTATAACAGGATCCTGACTTAAACATTCACAGTTCTTATGGTAGAAATACCATAAAATTATACCTGCTAAGACAAAAATCTATCTAAAACAAATTGTCTTCGATCATTTGAGATTCCCTCTTAGTAGGTTTTACTATACTAAATAAACAATCTTATACAGTAAAATCTATGGAAATGGAGTTGCTAGTGATCAAAACATAATTCGGTTTTGGAGAGGTTTCTGATCGAGCAGTTATAATCGTATAGTATCAATGGGGACTACGAAATTTTTACATTTAAGACAGGATTCAGTTACAGCTTCTGTTGTCCACACACATGAACAACATACATTAAAACATGTAAAAACAGATTGCAAGGGACCAGAAAAATATTTGGTTTTTAGACAGATTTCCGTCTTAGCAGGTAGATTTGTACGATATTCCTTTTGACAGAACCATAAAAATTTTCTGTTATAGACAAGTTCAGTTTACACAGCATTCAGTTCCTTGTCGTCCTGCAGAACAGGTCTTAGAATCTCTGAAAATCAGGCCTTTTTCCACATAAGTTGGGACACCTAGCAACATTATTTCAAGCACATGTTAATGAAATGTTACATGCTTGTACAATATAATATATTTTTAAAATATTTTTTTAGAACATGTAAAAACATAATGATGTGTGAATAAAAGTACTGATTAATTCTCGCAGCACAGCGCTGGCTTCCTGTGAAAAAAATTGATGCATAATTTTATATGAAGTGTTAAAATTTTACTTCCTGTTCGCCAGCTTTTAACACATAAAATATTAAATTAAGCATAGATTTTAGAAATATTTTGACAACTAAGAATGAGGAGATATTTTAAATATAAGAATGCATCAAATGTCCATAGACTTAACATTACTGAGGGGAATTCGGAAATTGAGCGACTAGCAGCTTTAACACCAAAATTGAGCTGGAAGTCAGGAATGCCAAAATCTCACCGAGGATTGAAAATCAAAAATATTCGGCAATCTCAGTGGCCCGAATTTTCCCATAGAGATAACATTGCAATTCATTGTTTGAATTAATTAAAACATTAGCTCCATTGTAAATTATGCATTTCAACTTTGTTGTCTGCCTCATTATCATGTCAATGTTACTGACACACACATTTGTGATATAGATTGACTTTTGGAAGTTTTACATACGTACGTAATGGCCACCAGGGCCCTGCAAAGCGGGGGGCGGTCACCCCGAGCGCAGAAATTGAGGGAACGCCAAATTTATTCTACAAACCCCGTTTTTTCTTTTTTTTTTTTGTAAAAAAATTACATATTGGAAAATATCTCTCCCAATAAAAGTACAGCGGAACCCGGTTAAGACGCATTTCAAGGGAGTGGACTAAAGTTGCGTATTAAGCGGGATTGCGTATTAAACGTGATTTGTATAATGTTGAAGGAATTGGTCTTATTTATTCATTTAATCGTCTAAATGAACTTCAGAGCTTTCATTTATACGTTTACGGTTGAAAATTGTGTCTTTTACCTATATTCAGATTGAAATTTAATTGTATTCCACTTTAATGCATAGTTTCTTCTTATAGGACAAACTGGAATAATAGCGGAAAATAATATGGATTCCAACATGACTTTATTGTCGATTGCAACCAAAAATGATTTTCCTACTAGACTTTTTTTAAACAGAAGAAAAAAAAAAAATTAAATCTTTGAAGCACAATCCAGTTTTTCAAATCATATTTAGTACTTGTAATAATGAGTACCATTATAATCGGTCATTACTAATATACAATGTAACCTCTGAATAACGATTACCCGTGGGACCGGTGAAAAGTGACTGCTCTTCAGAGGTGGGTGTTATTCAGAGGTTTCATTTTAAAAAAATCAAAATTACATAAATTTAAATAGAAATACACACAGTCATTTTAATTAATTCTCATTGTTTTAATAAAATAAGAAAATCAGTGATTTGCAGTTTTTGTTTTTTGCTGCAAATGTCTTTCTCCAAAGAAAAAAAAAATATGACTTGATTTGCTATATAACTGATCATCATTATGATTTAATGGAGAAATTTTGGATTTCATGAATGTTCATCAAATCTTCGGTATACATGTTAATACTAGAAATTTTATGTGATTCTATAATCCATTTCCTCTTCCTCTTTCCTATCTTTCAGAATTTGCTGTATGGAATCAAATGTGGCAGTAATTTTTGACCAGACATACAAACAAGCTGGTCTTCATGTTAGTTATGTCTGCCGTTCTAAGAATATTATATAAAATTTCACCATTATTATTGATGTCTTCATTTTATGTTTGTTCACATATCGAGTAAATTTTGTTTGATCTGCTTCACATTTCGGTTTGCAAATAAATATGAAATTGTACCAGCAGCTGTAAAAAAAATTTCTTGTGACTTTTGAGTAGCCATTGTTCAGAATTCTTTATTTAGAGGCTCATACTAATGTTAATGCTATGGAACGTGTTTGGTTCCATGAACATGTGGTCGGTATCCGGAGGTTTTCGTTGTTTAGAGGCGGCCGTTCAAGGAGGTTTCACTGTAATAAGAAAAACTCCTTATAAAATGATGTTATAGCAAAAAGTAAAGTAAACATGAAAGAATTATCCAATCGCAGTCGTATTTAATCT
This sequence comes from Maratus speciosus, assembly GCA_963932465.1. NCBI lineage: Eukaryota > Metazoa > Arthropoda > Arachnida > Araneae > Salticidae > Maratus > Maratus speciosus. Next base: position 335,810,133 of record OZ010800.1, read on the forward strand.
TTACGAGTTTAATTTTGTGTTGCCTGTAATGTGCAATTTAAAACATAGTATCGATATAAAGTACATTTAAAACCTCTCTAACAACACGTATGAACATCTATAATCATAATAATTTTTATGACGTATCTGAGTAACCTGAATTTGTCTATATCTGTCTACTACAGTAAAAACATACACGAAGCAAGAGACAGAAGAATTGCAATTTTGCTAATTTAGCAGGTTTTTTATTATTCAAGTATCTACCACTATTTCCGATTAGTAGTTTTCACCTTAATTTGTTGTTAAATAAATTAAATACTATTCGGAAACAATGTTTTTCTGAATAATAAAAATCCGCTAAATTGCTAACACTCGAGAAGAGAAGGAATTTACATCTTGACCAATGAATTCGCATCTTAAGCATAATTTTTTCCTCCTCAAAGAACCGAAAATTTATCGTGTATTTTCGTTTCAAAGGTATATGTGCATAGCATGGTCCCTTACCCTGCACCCAAATTTACGAATAAAGACTTCTTTCTGTTCAAAACTTGTTTTAGGTTTTGTCTTAGTCTCTTTCGCTAACCTTCTCTTTTCTGAGTCTGTAATTTTCATTCTGTGCTGGTGACAAAAACATATGCTCTCAAACTAGCATGGGGTTTTCTTCTGGGAATACAAAAGGGTTATGTAAATTGCTATACTGTACTGTTAGATACATTTTTCCTATACTCATTTCCCAGATTCTCTGCCAAAATCTAACTGGAATTTTCTCTTATGTTATTTAGTTGTTTTGAGTTTTTGAATTAGAATTAAACATAAAGTTAAAAAATAAATACGAAATATGTATTCAATAGAATTTATTTGTTTCTGCACTTTTCAATTTTGTGACATATGTCACAAAGAAAAAGTGTGTGTGTGGGGGGGGGGGCAATTTCTTATAAAGTATTTCTTATGAAACAAAATTGAGCGTAAATTTTAGATATTGTCTCTGCTAAATTGATTATTAAAAAAAAACATAAGTCAGTTTTTTAATTTTTAAAAATTTTGAATATCATTAAGAGAGGGTTAATTTAAAAACATTTATATATACTAATTATAATACAGTAGACTTCCTCAAATCCGCACAACTTGGGACCAGAGGTCGTGTGGATTTTAGAATTCTGCAGATTTCTGGTCATTGTTTTGTTTACATTTTTTAAACAGTAATTTGAATGCAATAATGCAATCAAAATTATAATAAATGCTTGCAATATAGTAAAATATTAAAATACAGTATAGAACCACTTATCCGGAATGGTTGGGGTCAGATGTATTCCGGATAACTGGTTGGGTATTAAAGCAACACCCATTTGATCAGATTAGTAGTGTATATGTGGCTGTGACATTGATTCTGATTTCAAATTAACTATTAGATTACACAAATTAAGATTCAGTCCAAACAAGATCAAAAGTCAATTGGAGTTTGAAAGTTTAAGACAATTTATGGGAATATCTTCGAAGCAAAAATTCTTATGTTTCCTTTGCATAAAATCAAAATGTCAAAGGACTAACTAAATTTGCCTCTATTTCAAGTACCAGATGTTGGCAAAAAATTATACTGCATATTGTATTGCATCATGCAATGCACATGTCAAACTGGCACTATATGGCACTTTTTTTCTGAAAAGATTCTGAAATCAATGAATTGGAAATATCATTCTGGATAACTGGTTTCAGGATAATTGATTCTATACTGTAATTAAGTAAATTAATAAACTAAAATGATAAAAAGTAAAATAATTTTAAAAATGATTAAATTATTAAAAGTAAAGGACAAGTAAATAAATTAATAATGTATAATTAAATATGCATAATAAAGATGAGGTACATTTTTTTTGAATTATTCAATGAAACTTTCCTCATAAAGGTACCCTATTAATTCATATAAAAATCATAAAGTAAGGAAGTTTTATTTCAGGTTTAGCCAGTCTTAATAACCAAAAAACCTTGATTAATACATAAATATATTTGGTAAAAAGAGTGTGATTACCAGTGATATCAGCAATATCTTGGTTTTTTTTTTTCAGAAATAAATTTATACTTCCTTCATAAAAAACCACGAGTTCAGTCATATTATCAAGAAATACACACGGAATGGTACAAAACAAAAAAAATCTGCAATTTTGCCCCTACATCTGAATTGAAAGTTTCACTGATTACATCTACGATGATGTGCGGGTTTTAGGGTTGCAGATTTGAGGGAGTCTACAGTAGTATGAATTTTGAAGTGAGTATTGCAAAAATATTTAATAATCTCTCTATTCTAAAAAAAAGAACTAACACTGTCAATGCTGATGCTAAATGATTTTTTTTTGTGACCCGAGATCTTTCTTGGCTAATATTAAGAAAACTATTGTATATGAAAATTAATAGTTTTATAGAGAAATGTTCGATAAACACACTGAAGCAGACAGTTTTTAAATTGAATTATTTTAGGAGCTATTTAATGTTGAAGTCGGTCAAAATAGTTTCATTAAAAAAGTTTTATAGGAACAAAAACTCTGCATAGCAATTTAGCCATCTTTCACAAGGATGTACTTGATAGGCTTTTTCTTTCTGACTAATTTGCGATCAATTTTTTATTCAAATTTTCATTCAATAGAAATTTATTTCATATTTACAAAATGTTATTTTTTATATTTTTTTACTACCTAAATTGTAAAACAGAGCAAATAATAATATTTCTTTTGAATAAAAAATGTGTATTTACATGAGACTATTAAAAACAGAAAGAAAGCTTTAAAATAATAATTAAATGATCATATATTAAAATCAGGAAATATGAAAAATTACGTCATAAAAATGTATTTGCACGTGAACATTAAAAAGAGAAAGAAAACTTTAAAATAATAATTAAATTAAAACACGTTAAAAGCAGTAAATGGGGGAAAATCATATTTAAAATGCCCAAATATTATTGCCAAACAGTTTTATTTCAAAAATATATTTACACCAGAGATTTATTTCATATTTCAAAAAGTCTTTTTATCTATTTTTGGAAATTTTAAAATAGCACAAATAATATTTCCTTTAAATTAAAAAATGTATTTTCATGTGAATGTTAAAAAGAGAAAGAAAACTGTGGTAAAAAGTACATAATATTTAAAATGATACATTTAAGATATCTTATTTTAAACAATTTTCTTACAGCATCATTGTCAAATTCTGGGAGGCAGCATCATTGTTTACTTAGTCATTTTATAAAAGCTGATTTTAAAATGTTTAATTGATCTTATTTAATCAATCGTGAAAACGGGTTCGTGGTGAAAATGATATCATTCTTAAAAGAAAAGATAAATATTTTACTATGATTGAGACATTATGACATCATATCCATTGGACTTCTCTGGAGTTAAAGCAGAATTGTAGTGGGTAGCTGACCGGGTACCTTCCCAGCTGCCCACCTGGGCTGAGCTTTTTATAAAAAATCCGGGTGTTTTACAACCCTGATAAGATTGTTGTGTTTATTTAGTATAATGAAACCGACTAAGACGAAATTTCAAGGGACAGAAGAAAATTTCCGTGTTAAACAGGTTACCATTTTAGCAAGTGTGGTATTCTTACTGTAAGGACAATGACATTTTTACATTTAAGACAGAATTCCTTGTAAACAGGCTCCGTTATCATAGGGCTTACAGTATTTTATTACTGAAGATTATTATTAAGTGGAATCATAGTCCACATTTTGGCATTTTAATCCAATTTACCCAGGGAAAATTGCCCATTTAAGACTATGAAGCCATTCCCATCTATTAGACTATGAAGTGTCACAAAGATTGTATTTGAGATCAGGATTGCCATTTATTTCGGCTATCGAATTCTTTGCACTTTCCTAAGCAAAAAATTAAATTTTTCCAGAATAATTCCTCTGAGAATTTTCAAAATTTCAATGGATAAATTTTGCAAAGTACTAAAATTTAGTAAAATTCTTTGTTTTTAATAAATACTCATTTTTAAATTCCCTCAGTTTTTCCAGTTTTCCCTATACAGTGGCAACCCTGAAGGTTATTATTTGTGAGGAAGGTGGAATCATAGTCCATATTTTGGCATTTTAATCCAATTTACCCGGGGAAAATTGCCCATTTAACCTGGGTTTTTTATTAAAACCCGCGCGGCTGTTTTTTTTAAAATAAAAAACCCAGGTTTTTTACAACCCTGAGTTAAAGACTGAGACTTCCATCATTCATTGAAAGATCTGTGACATGGATACTTGATAAGTAAATCAGAAAAGTGAAAATTTATAATTTAGCGTACAAGAGAATTCTTTAATTAGTAGAAACTAAGCAAGTTTTCATTTCTCTGATGTGTATAATATTTTTGAATTTTACAGCTGTGCTTAACACTAAACATACCAGGATTTTTACGAAAATATTTCACGCCAGAATTTTTAGTTTAAACTATTTAACTAAAGTTATAGCTCAGATGAATGAAACTAGCGCTGCAGTTCGCATCCAAGTCCAACAAATAAGAGTGAATTATGTCAGCCTGGTATCGTCGGATAGCCTAACAGGTAAGGCATTGGCACGGAATGCCAAGTATCCAGGTTAGATTCCTGGTCTGGACATTTTTCGCTCTGTTGGAATAAAACTTCAACCATGCTACTCCAGCCTTGAATATGAATATAATATTTAACTTTATTTGACTTATTTATGCATTATTTATACTTTATTTATTTTATGAAAATTTTTCTAGTTTGTTGAAATATTTCCTTTTGATACTGGTCAAATGACCATCTGTTGGTATATTTAATGTTAAAGCATGTTTCTGGGGTTTGTGAGCAGGGGCTCAGCATCCTAGTAAAACATAAAATAGTATTGATTTATTTTTGTTATCCATATTTTGATTATGCTTTTACTTAAGAAAATAAAATTCAAAATAATATTTATCTTATTAAAGTCTCTTCTTGCATACACTGATTGATACCCAAGCATGATTTAAAGTATGATATAAACTGTTTTTCACTGATGAAATCTGTAAACAATAAACATAAAAGAGGAAAACTAATGATGCATTTCCGTTTCCATTTTAAATATAGATTATACATTTAAGTATAACTGTAAAAAAATAAATGACAGAAAAATAACCTTTATCTAAGTTATTTATAACATTTTAATATATCAGTACAAAAAAAAAAAAAAAACTATAATTCAACAATTATTTATTCATACATTTACGTCTCTTTTCTTTTTTTCTTATTTCAAAGTCTTCATTGATATAAATATATAAAAAAATATTTAAATTACTTAAAAATGCAGAGATTTTGAATGAGAATGAAATGAGAATTAGTTTACAGACACCATAATTCCTCATATAAAAAATAATTAAATCTGAATTCCTTTTATTTCAAACACTTGTTTCAGCTCTTGTTCAAGATAAGGATTGGTTCCTTTAACTTGTTTTATAACTTCAGCAGCCCAAACAAAATAATCATTTGCTCTTTTTTCTGTCCATCCTTGAGGAGTGCACTTTAATAAATCTCTTAAATTATAGAGTTTATCAGCAAGTTTTACTAATTTTGCCTCGAAAGAACATTTTGAAGCTCTTTCTATTTGTGATTGTTTACGCACATCATAAGGCAGACTTTTATCATCTGTAACTTCAGCTACTATATTTCTGACTTTAGTTCCAAAGTGCTCCTCTATTTCTTCAAATGTGGTATCAGTATCTTCTACAGTATCATGAAGTAATGCAGCCTGTAAAATAAGGTTAAATGAAAGTAATCTTTTTGTTTGAATAATTAGAGAAGCAATTTTAAAAAGCAAGTATTTTTTGTAGTATAGGGACTTTGGCGAGAGAAGGAAATTTGGTAACATTTTCTGGCAACATATTCACTGTTTCATATACACAGTTTATTTAATATAAAGAAGACATTTATATATTTTTATATACAAACAGAAGTAAATTGATATAAAAAAAACAATAATAATAATAAACAAAATATATATATAACCATTATATAATTACAATTCATCATCTATTTCCAATTACTAAAATTAAATTAATAAATTTAGCTTCAATACATAACACTGACATTATACAAAATAAAGTTGAAACCTTTAACTTGTAATACAAAATCAAGCACAATATCACTAATTCACAAGCACATTGCGGATGATTAATCCACATACACATATAAAGTGTTATATATACATATGAATACATATGTAAACAAGCATAAAAGTTCATTAGGCTTGTTTTCATAGCTGTTTATATCATTTGGCAACAAATATCACTTCCTGAAGCCCAAATTGCGCTAAGCTTTTCTAAAAAAAGCCAAGAAACCTATAGTGTAAAAATACATTTAAAGGTACCAAAGCAAAAATAAGTGTTTCATATTCTGAATAAATCATATTATGGGAGTTAATCATTAAAATATTAAGCAATAAAAATTGAAAGAAAATGTAAATACCTTATTTCTAATATTAAGTTATTTCTGCTTGTCATTACACATTTAACCTATTATTCCAATAATGATTAATTTAGCTCATCTTTAACATTTTACGCTAAATGCATAAAAATGAATTTTACTTGTATTGTCTTAAAAGAGTATTTTTAACAGATGATAAAAATTTCGGAAGCTTAGTTTAATAAATATGAAACAATAAAATTGGAATTTCAGATGTTTTATTCGATACACAAGTATAATTAAAAGAGTATTTTTAGCAGACTATAAAAATTTTGAAAGCTTAGTTTAATAAATAGGAAACAATAAAATTGGAATTTCAGATGTTTTATTCGATACCCAAGTATATTTAAAATAAATTTTGCTCAAAGGAACATTTAACTATGGAAGAGTCATTTTAGTAATTCAATAGACTAATATACAAGATTTTATTGAAAAAAAAAAAACTTACAAAATGACTCAAATAGTACATAGAATTAAACAATTATTATTAGTCCAGTAAATAAAAGGAAAACATGGGAAATATCGGAAAAAAATCATATAAAGCTGATTTTATTTCATTATGAAAGGATCATTTTAAAAAAGTCCACAATTTTCCCTTCCATGGGTTCCCCCCCCCCCCCCCCCCCCAAACACTGGGATATGCAGACTTTCAGAAAAATGCATTTAATTCAAACAGTAAAAGGCTTTAGCAATTTGCTTCTTTTACTGTAAGGTTCCTAGTATACTTCCTACAACTTTCCTAATTATAACGTTTCCCTAAAGTCAATATTTATATCAGTAAAAAATTATAAATTTCAAAAATTTGATTCTTTTCATGATGTAAAAGTAAATATAAAAAAAAGTAAAAATATAACAGAATGCTTTAGATAAAAAATTTGCTAAATTCCTATCCTTTAAAATGACTTTAATGCAGTTATATTAATTTGAAGGCATAGGGTTAGTGCTATTTGAGTGGCAGCATGCGGTAAAAGTTGTGCAACATGGTAAAATGCCTTTTACTTCTGCTTAGTCATTATTTGATCAAGATATTAGGTTTACATAATTTTAATATGGTTTTGTTTTATAAATCTGCCATAGATTGTTTACTCCTTTCTTTGCCTTTTTATTTAGACAAAAATAAGCTAATTCACATTAGTTGTTTAATTTATTCTTTACTTAATACATTATTCGAACTATTGGAATTGTTTTATCTCTATATATCTACTGGCATTTTAATACTACAGTAGATTCCCTCAAATCCGCAAACGCCTAAAATCTGCACATCTTTACAGATGTAAAAAATGATAGTCCAAGAGCCGACAGCACAAAAACTTATGTTATCAAGCACAAGAAAAAAATCTTTATTTTATGGGAGAGTAGAAATAGGGCAATCTAATGATCCATGTCTGCTGGAAGTGAAGTGGTGCATAAGCCAAAAATTAATATCACCAGTGGTTGACCCGTAGGTTTATCATTGTGTTTGTCCTACAAACAAAGGTATGAAAACATGGAGGATAGTTGTGGGACAAACACAATGATAAACCTACGAGTCAACTACTGGTGGTATTAATTTTTGGCTTATGCACCACTTCACTTCTGGCAGACATGGATCATAAGATTCCCCTATTTCTACTGTCTCATAAAATAAAGATTTTTTTTCTTGTGCTTGATAACATAGGTTTTTGTGCTGTTGGCTCTTGGACTATGAAACTTTCATTTCAGATGTAGAGGCAAAATTACAGAATTTTTTAGTTTTATTTCATCCCTTATGGATTTTAATATGTAATTCTTAATAATATGACTGAACTCGTGGTTTTCCATAAAAGGAGTATAATTAAAAAAAAAAAAAGAATTTTTAAATCAAGATATTGCTGATATCATTGGTAATTACAATCTTTTTACCAAATATATTTATGTATTAATCAAACTTTTTTGGTTATTATTACAAGGATTTTGAGGTGAATTAATAGGTTATTTTTCATAAGGAAAGTTTCATTAAATAATTCAAGGAAAATGTATCTAATCTTTTTTTAAATATACATTAATTATTTACTTGACCTTTACTTTTAATAATTTATTCATTTATAAAATTATCTTAATTTTTATCATTTTAGTTTATTACTACTTAATTATTTTAATATTTTAAGCATTCATTATAATTTTGATTGCATTATTACACTAAAACGTTTAAAAATACTGTTTAAAAAATGTAAACAAAGCAATGACCATAAATCTGCAAAATTCTAAATTCTAATTGTGAGGAAAGCAGATTATGCAATTTCATGCACTTAAGAAACATTGGTTTCAAATTGTTGATGATGGAACGGAAGGTAAGAGCATGCACAGTTGATTGCTTTAGTTAAGGATCAAATCCATTTCAAAATACAGTAAAAGATCTTATCAGGGGCGTAAATCCTGGGGGGGGGGGGGGGGGGTGCAACACCCCCTACAAAAAAATAAGTTGGAAAATTTCCCGTTTGATCGGAAAAAGTACGTTTAGTCGGAAAAAATGGTATTAATCTATAAAAACTTATAAATTGGAAAAGGGAAAAATCAGTCGGAAACATTTCCGTTCGATCGGTAAAAAGTAAGTTTAGGCGAAATAAAATGACATTAACGTATAAAAACTTATGAATTGGAGAAATGTTTTTGTAGTTTTTAATTAGTAAATAAGAAAAACAAGTTAGAGTGAAGAAAACCTATAAAATTTTATTCTTAGTTGGATTTTTTTTCCTTGTAGTTTTTAATTAGAAAATTAGAAAAAACAATTTAGAACGAAGAAAACCTATATAAATTTATACTTAGTCGGAAATATTACGGATTTTATTTTTGTGATTAAAACTATTCAGAGAAACTTTGACTTGTCAAATATTGTGAACTCGAAAACCTCGATAAGAAGAAACAAAATATTTATATACATATTTCAGAAATGTTAATATTATTTGTAACTTTGATATTTTGATCGAAAACTTTGATATTCCGAACTTTTTTCTGTTCCCTTTGACTTCGAGATATAGAGATCCAGCTGTATTTATTTATAGTCGGAAAGTTTTTAGTTTAGCCTGGAAATTTTAAGACATACTGATTGAAGTGAAGAAACTTCTATTTTTTTTTAAATCTAACTTTAAATTTAGTTAGAAACGTGTATCACGGAATTTAGGTGATATCCGATGAAAATTCAAAACTGAATTGCAAATATTTAGTACTTTACCCTATCAAAATCTCGATATTTTCCCCTCTACACGAATTTTACCTTTAATCGAAAATAATTATGGTTTTATTTTTTTCTACTAATTTTGTGTTTTCTTTTTATTTTATTAACTTTTTTACGTAATTTTAGATTGATTTAAAAACGTGTTTCAAGAAATTTATATGATACTGGATGAAATTGAAACACCCAAATACTTTGAATTTTTATCTTGAAATAATCTGGATATCTTATTTCTGGATCTCGTATAGATATATGAGTTAACTTCTATCAGAAATAATACTTTCGTTTTCTTTTTCCTTTCTCAATTGTATTCGATTTTTTAAAAATATTATTATTATTACTGAATTTTGTTTAGTTGGAAAAAACAGGGGTGACAACAAATTTTTACCCTGCTATTTAAAGTATGTCGTTAGAAAGAATTAAGAAATCCTGTATTTTTGTCTTTAAAATATTCCTCAAGCAAACAGATTTCAATTTTCAGAAGCTACGGAATTTGCTTCCAAGAACAAAAGTGTCTTTCCCTTGGTTCATCAATGTTACCAAATTCTGTTGACAGCTCCGGTGACATTTGCATCTAATGAAAGAGCTTTTAGCAGGCTAAAATTTATAAAGACTGCTATTACATCAACTATGGCTGATGACAGATTGGAATCATTGATGCTTTTCAGTTACCACAAAGAATTAACAGACAATATAGATCTGTCCACTGTTCTTGAAAAATGGGCTAATCGTGTTAATCGTGCTATAAAAGTGTGAATTTTGTTACAAAAGCACAAATAAAATTTAATAATTCAAATTGTAATTATACAACAATTATTCAAATAATATTGTATTATAGTCATTATTATTATTTTATTAATATATTTAGATGATAATCTTAAATTAAATGTATTCGTACGTAATCCAAGCTTTTCCTGATGATCACAATGTTTAAAAGGATATGTTGAAATTACTTACAAACAAGTTTTCATTTGTGATTAATATTAACCTGTTATTGGTATATTTGTAAAGTAAGTTTCTCCAGAAGCTTGCTTCTGGAGAAACTTATCCATATGTTGCCCATATGTATATACACTCATGTCCAAAATTTTAGCGTATATGACAAAAACGTAGAAAGGGAGTGTTAAATATCTTACAAAATTATTAAATTTTATAGATGAAATTCACAAGATAATTATGACTTCACGTATCGTATTGAGATAGTCAAATAATTTTAAAGCGCTGATGTCGATTCTTTTCGAATTATTAATAAATTTATCTAAAAATTAGGGAAGAAAGTCCATGATTAATATGTATAGGAAAATGCGGATTGGAATCAAAAACTGCTTTGTTACATAGCGATATATCTTGTTACTAAACGTACAAAATTTGATTAGCTTTTATTGAAGTACTAAGAAATGGATATAAGTTTCATTCATTCGAAAATTTTCAATCTTTTAAATTTTTATGTTGTAGACATACATCGTACACGGGTAACAGGATTCCTTATGCTTAATTCAGAATTTGAATTTTTATCCGGAGTGGAGTCTATGTGAATAAATATGCCATACACAGAAAAAATAAAATGCATTAAGCCGTTTATTGGTAAAAAAAAGGGCATCGAATCCCCAGCTCATCAATCATCCAGTTTCATCAAATTTTGTACATTTAGAAACAAGATACAGTCGGCTCTCGTTAATTCGAACTCGTCGGGACCACAAGAAATGTTCGAATTATCCAGAGTTCGAATTATGGAAAGTATGAGAGAAAACATGTTTAAGGGGGTACTATTACAAAGGAATTAATGTTATAGTATTTTTTTTTAAATTTCGGATGTTATCGTTAGAATGACTTAATATTAAATTAAAAGATATAAATACATAAAATAATTAATAATATTAAAATAATATAAATAAAACATAAAAATTAATAATACACTATAGAACAACGGCATTTAAAATTACATTTTAATTGTACTATAATTTTCTTACCTGAAATTAGATGAACATTTAAGAAATTATTTACACTTATTTATTATCTCTATGAAAAAAATTATCAATTGTTGTTTGCTTAGTCCTATTCATTTTTGACTTTTTAGCCAGTTTTTCTATTTGTAACAAACAGTTAAGTTGTTTGTCTGATGACGGCTGCATCAGGATAAATGTACGCAAACACTCAATTGATTGTGCAATTGACTTTTCTGTGGGTAAGGAAAGCACTTGGGACATACTAGCAGAATCACCAGAATCCGATTCCATCTCCTCATTGCATTTTTCGTGAATTGTTTCAACAATTTCTTCCACAGTTAAGGGTCCAGATACTTCTAAACTATTGTCGGCTGCTACATACTCTGCGAACGTAATATCGCATTGGAACTTTTCAGAAAAGTTTGGAAATTCTATTTCTTCAAAAGGTCTGTCGTTTTCGTCATTTGCATTATATAACCACTCTTTTTAGATGGATGGATAAATCCGGCATGTCGAAAGCATTTTTCTATTGTTTCAGGTTGTACGGCGCCCCACGCCGCATATAAATCGTTGATGGCCGTGAGTAATGTTATGTCGTAGCTTTCTTTAAGGTCAATCGAAAATAAAATTTGTTCTAGAATCCTTTTACGATAATGAGTTTTTAAATTTTGAATTATTCCTTGGTCCATCGGTTGCAGTTGTGCTGTAGTATTAGGGGGTAAATATTCAATCTTTATAGAGCTTAGTGTTGGTAGTTTACAATGACTCTGCACATTATCTAGCAGCAATAGAATTTTTCTGTTTTCACGAGAAATTTTTTATCCAGTTCTTTTAACTAACTGATGCAGATCTCATGCGTCATCCAGGCTTTGGCATTTGCCACATAATCAACATGCAGTGTTTTAACTCCTTTGAAGCAACGTGGATTAGTTGATTTACCAATAACTAACAATTTTAACTTCTCACTTCCATCCATATTGGCACCTACCATCACAGTTATCCTGTCTTTTCTAAGTTTATCACTTGTGCACGTTTCACCTTTAAATGTTAAAGTCTTATTAGGAAGAAGTTTATAAGACAACCCTGTTTCATCAGCATTAAACACGTCTTTCATTGCATAAATAGAAATAAGCTCGGGTAGCTTTTCGCAGAATTCATTGCAAGCAGCGAGGTCTACAGCACCACTTTCACCACACACAGTTTTGTGTACGATGTTATTTCGCTGCTTAAAACGTGTCAGCCATCCTTCGCTGCAATTGAAATTTTTAATACCCATGAGTAGTGCAAGTTCTTTCGCTTTAGCTGCCAATATAGGTCCACTCAAAGGTACATTTCTTGCCAATGCATCTTTTGTCCATAACAGTAAAGCTTCCTCTAAATCCTCATGGGCTGCTGTTCTCATACGTTTTTGTCCTTTAGAAAATCTTTCCTTTTCCCATGATTTCAGGATGAATTCTTTATTTTCAAGTAAGTAGACAGCGTATTCTTTTTTATTCCATATTCTGCAGCAATTTCTGTCTTAGATTGGCCACATCCTACCTTTTTAATAATTTCCACTTTGGCTTCTAGAGTTAACGATTATTTAACTTCCACATGGAGCCATATTTTTAAAGAAACAAGACCTTTTACTTTCTCAAAAAACAATTTAGCAGTAATTACAACCATTGACTGAAAAATTCGATCCCCAGAGTGACAGTAGAATGTAGTGATAAAACAGGTTTCCCCTATCTTTAACAGATGTCCACTCAGTGAATTTCTTGGAATGTTACTGGGTCAAATGCTACAGAAGGGATTAGGAAAAGCACAATGGAAGAAGGGGCGGATGTGTCATTGAAGGACATACAGGGCGCACTAAGAAAGCGGATTTCAAATGCATGGAATTATTATACTAGTTCAGAACAATTCTGACAAAAATGAAAGAAAGTTATTTCAAGGATCTGAAGTCCGTGAGAAAGTAAGGAAAAATGAAAAAATGGAATTATCATTAGTTCGAATTAAACGAAGTCAAGAGAAAATGAGTTCGAATAAAGGAAAAGTTTTAACGTTATTCTGCCATTGAAAATTTCGGGACTTCATGTTTAGTTCGAATTAAGCGAAGATTCGATTTATCCGATTTCGAATTAACGAGAGCCGACTGTATATCGCTATCAAACAAAGCAGTTTGGAGTTCCAAACCGCAATTTTCTACACATATTAATCATAGTACTTCACCACTAATTTTTAGAGACATACATTAATAATTCAAAAGGAATCAACATCAGCGCTTTAAAACCTATTTGACTATCTTGATACGCTCAGTCATAATTATCTTGAGACTTTCATCTATCATCTATAAAGTTTAATAATTTCGTAAGATATTTACGATATCCTTTCTTCGTTTTTATCATATATGCTAAACTTTTGGACATGAGTGTGTATATATATATATTAATTAGTCGGCATTTTGTTGGCAATAGTACTCTGAAATTTTTCTTCTTGGAGTCGGAAATTTATGTGTCTACACCCCCCTACACGACCAGGGTGGTTTACGCCCCTGGATCTTATACACACCTTGAGATGTAGTACAGAATTTTGCGTTATATAAATCACATTGTACACATCATTAAACTTACCTCATAAGCAAAAACAAATATGTCTGAAACATATTAATGTACAGTAAAGGATCTTTATATTGCATTCCTTGGAACCAGAAATGGTGAAGATAATTTTAGATCACTTTACACTAGGGTGTCAGCGATTTTAATCAGTTGATTTAAATCAGCGATTAAATCGTGATTTTAATCAACTGATTTAAAAAAAAAATCATTGATTAAAATCAAACAATTTTTAAATGTTTAAAATGTCAAAAAAGGTATTAAAATCTAAGATGAACATAATTTGAAAGTTTCTACAGGTATTTTGACTTATGAATTAACAAAAAAAAGAGCTTTAAATAATTGTTTCTAAGCTTAATACCTAAGTATTGCAAAAAACTAAAAACTCTCAAGTTTGTAAAAAACTGTTGTTTATCCAACAAAACTCAGTTTCATTTAAAAACGATATTTAATATAATTTGCAATGTCATAATTTCCTTTAAGCAATCAATTTATGCATTATTATATATAAAATAATGTTAAACATAGCAAGTGTAATAAATTTCTGCAAGTAAAAGAATAAATACTCAGTGCCTTAGTTTTTTGTTCTACTTTTGTAATAATAAATTAATAGCAAACTCGAATGAAAGAGTAACATCTGCTCAACAGCTAAATTGTAAATGAATGCATAAGAGAAAAAGAACTAATTGGTATAAAAATGTTAAGCACCGCAAAAGCTTCTTCGATATAGGTTGAATAAATGTTTTTTTACTTTGTAACTCATATATACTAAATTAAAAAACTAATTAGGGATTGAAAAGGCAGCAAAACTTTTCTTAAAAAGAAAAAAAAAAATGACCATTGAAAACTAAGGTTAGTTGAGGTAACTGGGCCGTTGACTATTTTATAAAAAACTGTTGATGTTTTTTAAGTTTTAGCTTTTGTGAACAATGCACCTTAATCTCTACTTCCTAAAACAATGTGTGTCAACTCAATCATAACTTTCACTTTGCTGTGATAGGTTGTCAAAAATTTACGTTTCTTTTTTTAAAAACAACATCAATATGGTTGAACTTCCTTGGCTTTTTATTAAAATACTGTAAGTACTTTTATTAAACAATCTTTTTTTTAAAGATTAGGCATATAACTACATTAATATTATTAGGTATCTATACATATTTACTTCATGTTTCAAATGTAAGCCCGATGTCCCAGTTACCCCATAAATTTTTCAAGAATGGGGTAACTGGGACATGTATACGGGGTAACTGGATCATGCTGGATCCAGTTACCCCAACAGTTATAAATAATTTTTTTGAGTTTCTCTTACTACGGAAAATAAATTTCTCCATTGTTTTTTGCTCACAATAAAGAAAATTATAAAATACCTTATTAAAATGATATAATAAAATTTAAAAAAAAATCATATTGGGTGGTATCAAACCAAATTTCTTGACCCCTTGAGAGGCGGTGACGCCGTTATGGCATCACATAATTTTAATACCTAATTGCACCGGAATTTTATAATGAAAATTTCACCTTTATTAAGTACGTGAAAATATAGTTTTACTTGTTTACAAATAGATTCTTTTGTAAATACTGGTATCATTAAATTACTTCAACATTTTACGAATGCAAGTACCTTGCCCCTGAAAGCGAGATAGCCAAACCTTGAAATTGTAGGATAACAAGGGTCGCATTCTATAGGGAAACTTTTATTGTTCCTACCACTATTTTGAAAATAATATCTTCATTGCACGTTTCTTTAGAATATGTTAAATAAAACGATGATGAAGATAACTCATTAAGGGTTCTGGAAGGAACAATAAAAATTTCCCTATATAATGCGACCCCTGGATACACATAAAGTACTTAAGTACTCATGTAGCCGTTTGTTCATAGATTTACCTTGCTATTTTTTTCCTTAAAATACCCATGTGACTTTTATACTTATTACCTATACTAAAGTACATAAGTAATTACTTAATTTTTATGTTTTTGGTATAAATAAATCTAATATTTTCACTTTTAGTGCTTTTTTTAGACACATTGACAGCAAAGGTTTCCCTTACAACGCTCTTTGGTTGATATATAATTTACATGATCTGCCTGGTTTAAAAATTTTTAAGTTGTTTACACTTTTTCAAACAGGACCTGATATCCCATATGAAAAAAACGCATGTGGAAAATAGACCCTCCTGGTCCACTTACCCCATTTTTATGGGGCAACTGGACCCATGAGGAAAGAAAGATGAAATATGCATATTTTTATATTTTAAAATATTAAAATGTAATTTTGTGCATTTCTGTCTAATAGAGGGAACCTAACTGAACACATTTACAGAAATTCAGACTTTAATTCAAATGAACATTAGCTTTTTGAAGCTGAATTATCAGAAGCTCCAGAGTCACATTGTAAAATCATGGCCCAGTTGCCCAAGCTAACCTTAATTATCCCAACTGAGAGGTAATAATGTTGTTATATAAATATTTTGAGGATTTCAGATATAACGGGCTATCCTTATATTTATTATGTACGTGTGTATGAATGGTTTTAACTCATTTTCATTTTTTTTTTTTTTTGGTTTAACAATAATTTTTCTAAGTACAAATGGAAAACGAGCTGCAAATAATGTTTGTTAGTTTTGTTATTTGTGTACTAACTAATGAAATTACTTATTTGCAGTTTTTATTAATTCTGTAATTACTTACTGTTTCTCCTAGATCTTGCAAAAATAATAAAAATTTATTCCTTTAGAAAAAACAGGATATTATTAAAACATGTTGTTATTTAATCATTTTTTTCAATTTGCAATTCATAAAATTATTAAAAATTAAGGACAATTTATTTATCATACTAAAAATTCTTTTTTTCCCCTTATTAACATATTTCCTCATGAAATAGTACCCTTTTTTGGAACTACCATCCTGCCACTTTTTCTTTCTAAAATAAATAGTACATTATTAATTATTTTAATAATTAAAGCTTAAAAATGTATAATATGTTCCTAATTAGAGAGTTAATTGTTTAATAATTATTAATTTGAAGTAGTTTTAACTATTTAATATTAAATGCAGTTAGTAATAATTTTAATGAATGTTAAATATCACTTGTATTTAATAAAGTTTTACATAATTATTACAATATTAATGTACATAACATTATTGTATGATACTAACTAATGAAACTAGTAATTTGGAGATTTATAATTTCTGTAATTACTAACTAATAATTATAATTTTATTAATTAAAGTGTAAAAACATAGATTATGTTTAGCAATTAGTGGTTTAATTGTTTTGGAAACCTAAAACTCTTGGTAACTATTCAGTATTTGAACGAACGCTGGGAAAAAAATCATAAAAATCCGATTTAAATCAAAAAGATCTGATTTAAATAAAAAAAATCATGATTTTTTTACACCCTACTTTCCACTCTGTTAACCTCTTGACACCCAGACTGCTTTTTTTCAAGTACAGACATATATACCAGCATTTAGTGTAAATTTTTATTTTCATATTCCACATGGACATACGCATTGTACGTCCTATGATAAAATCCAGGTCTATGATAAAATCAGGATATACACATCGTATGTCCAGGATGTCAAGGGTTACGTAAGGTTAAAACCTTACGTTGTGAAAAAATTAATTTATATTAATTTTACATTATTATTTTTTTTCCAATCTCAATTTAACTCCATGTGTTACTTTTTGTCCATTCTTAACTCATGAATTTATTTATTTCCATTGTTACTTCAAATTTAGTTACTGCTACTTTAACTTCCATGCATATTTATTCCCCTCGTGTATTATCACTGGCCACTGGTTTTTTGCTCTAGAAAAAAGTGGAAGCTTCTTTCCTTCCAGCCAATGGTCATGCAACCTGTGATCGTAGGGCGGATTGCAGATATGGATTTTTCTAGAACAACAAGCCAGTGGTCAATGATGATACAGGAGGAATAAATATGCATGGAAGTTAAAGTAACAGTAACTAAATTTGAAGTAACAATGGAAATAAATAAATTCAGGAGTTAAGAAAGGACGAAAAAGTTATGCATGAAGTTAAATTAAGACTGAAAAAAAAAAAAAAAAAAAACAACAACATGAAATGGGGAAAAATAAACATAAATTAAATCAAATTAATTTTTCTACAACATCTTATAAAAAAGATCCAAATATATTTGAAGCAAATCATTACATTACTCATTTCCAAAAAATTTTATTGCAGTAATTAACAACTTTTTCATTAAAAAGCTCTGAATTAAGGAGATAAAGATGAAATAATGTATCAAATTTAGTTCTCTAGAGAGTAGTAACTGCAAAATTCATTGTTTATATCTGAGAAGTTGTTTCGTTATATAGACAATTGCATTATAAAGATCAACAGTATTATGACATTAATATTCCCATAAATATACAGTTGTTAAAAAACTTTAGCTTACATAAATTGTTCAAAGTTTTGACTATTTTTGAGTGATTAAAATCAATTTTGATCAGCTTTAGACGGTTAAGGTGAGCAGAAAGGTTTGAAATGACAGAAACTGACAGAAATTTGATTGTGGATTATGAAGTCTGTAACTGATTTAGGCTATTACTTCTTTTTACATTTATTTATGTATGTTTCACAAAAATAAAAAATATTTGTTAAAACATAGAAAATAACTAAAGTTTTAATATTGTATGCAAAATTAATCTTTCAAAACAAGTTTTGACATGATTGTAAAGTCCATGTTACACATTTTTTAGTTACTATTTCTTCTTTATACGGCTTATTATGCTCTTGATTATACCTGAAACAAACAAACCAAAAAGTCGTATAAAAAATATAATAAAAAATTCAACATCTATAAAAATTAAGATCATTTAAGATCATCAAACATAAAAGATCATTTTTTAAATTTTAACTTGATTTTTTTTCAAGGTATAGTTTGTAGAGAATTTAATTTCCTTAATTTAAAAAAAGAGACATATTAAATCCATTAACTTGTTCCAAAGTTATCATGGCAAAACTGTTGGAAAACAGCGTTTTGAGATAAATGAATTTAAAGTTTTGCTCTTTGTAGGTATCGCCAGCTTGCTGCTCAACATTTACTGCTTGTACAATCATAGTTTTAAGACTTTTCCTATCGGGTCAGCTTAACAACATTCTTAAAGGTCTAAACATAATAATAATACTTTTTTTTAAAAATCTTTTCAAACCTTTCTGTACATTTTCCTCCTATCTTTTCAAACCTTTCTGATCTTCTTAAAACCAGTTTTGACCACTGTTAAAATTAGTATTAAATGGTCAAAATTAAAACTCTGATTTTCTGTGAATTAGATTTTTTAGAGACTTATTCTGTTGCATTTGCTTACAGATTGCAAGTGATTGCAATAAGCAAGAGACTATTTTTGTTAGAGCCGTACCGAGTACTCGGTGAAATTTTGGCCAAGTACTTGGCCAATACCAAGCAGTTATAAAAATTTCATTTTTTAAGCATATGAATTTAAAACTGATCTGTAAAAAGTTATTGGAATATCAATGCATAATATATGCAATAATTCATAAAACTATTTACTCTGTATTTAACAATATGTCTACAAAATATAGAAAAAGTTAAGAACAAAAACCCTCATAAAATAATTCCAGATTAAAATTTAGTTTCACATTTATACAAATAAAAATAAGTTCTTTTTAAATATATAAAAAAACAGAAAAGACTTTTATTTTGGATAAAAAAACTGAAAATACAATAAATGTAATAAAAAAATTAATAATGAAATTTATTATATTTCAAATTATGGTGCAAAAACACCAAATGTTCTACATTATCAGTAGACAGGGCATTTCTTTTACTACTATAAATTTGGCCTGCCTCTGAAAATATACGTTCTGAATAAACAGTGGTTGAAGGTGCACATAAGAATTTTTTTGCAAGGTTGCACATAATCGGAAAAGTTCCCTCCCCACCATGCAAATGGAGTGTTAGTTTTACATAAGTCTTCTGTTAACAAAGCGTGTATCTTTTTTTGTACCTCTCTTTTTATTTTTCTCTTTTTTATTTTTAATCAAAAGAAAATAAGGTACAGTTACAAAATAAATATCAAATGTTTTGCATTATTCAATGAATTGTTACAGTAACCAATAAACATTTTTGATAGACAGATTTCAGGTATCAGAATAAATTGGAGGGTTGAAGAATGTTTAAATTTTATATTGGTTAATAACTGTACTTGTTATGTGTCAATTCTCCCCTTTTTTGCTACTGTTTTGAATTGTCAAAATTGTCTTTAAAAGGTGCACAAATAAATTTCAAATTTAATTAGTTAATTTATATATACTATATATGTATAATACATATATGTACACAGGTATATTTATGTATATGTATACACATATGTACACCTAAGCTCACATTATGTGCACATCAGTGTTTTTTTTTAATTACACAACTACTCGGTATTCGGTACTCGGCCAAAGTACTACTCGGTACACCACTAATTTTTGTAAAACCTGATTTTTATAATTTAGATTATGTTTTATTTGCTTAAAATATGTTAATAAAAGTTCTTTCCCCCCCAAAAAAAACTGTTTGGGCTTCTTAATTAATATTATTTCATAAAGAATGACAAAGACAGAAAGGCACAATTCAAATGAAGAGGGAGATAATAATACAGTAAACTCCCTCAAATCCGCACAACTTGGGACCAGAGGTTGTGCGGATTTTAGAATTTTATGGATTTCTGGTCATTGCTTTGTTTACACATTTTAAACAGTAAAATGAATGTAATAATGAAATCAAAAATTATAAAGAATCCTTTCAATATAGTAAAATATTAAAATAATTAAGTAAATTAATAAACTGAAATGATAAGAAGAAAAATAATTTTTAAAATGATCAAATTATTAAAAGTAAAGGTCAACTAAATAATAATGTATAATTAAATCTGCATAATAAAGATAAGATACATTTTCCTTGAATTATTGAATGAAACAGGCCTCATAATGGTACCATTTTAATTCACATAAAAATCATAAATTAAGGAAGTTTTATTTCAGGCTTAGCCAGTCTTAATAACCAAAAAATCTCGATTAACACATAAAAAGATTGTGATTACCAAAGATATCAGCTCAATATCTTTAGTTTTTTTTTTTTTTTCCAGAAATAAATTGTACTTCCTTCAGGAAAAACCATGAGTTCAGTCATATTATAGAGAATTAATTACATATTAAAATACAAACAGAATGACATAAAACGGAAAAATTCTTTCATTTTACTTCTACATCTGAACTGAGAGTTTCATTGTTTACATATGCGATGATGTGCAGATTTCAGGCGTTTGTGGATTTGAGGAGTCTACTGTATCACATCAAAAGAAGAATAAGCATTAAGTGACGAAGAATACAAAACTAAGTTCTTAGAATAATAATAATAAAAAAAAGATTTCAACTGTATCTTGTAAAAAAATGTTTTTGGTATCTGCCCTCATGGGAAGAAGAAGAAAAAAGAAAGAATACTTTTTGTTAAATTTAAATGACTGTAATAAATATCATATTTAATCACAAGATTATCAAGGTTGGATTTGGGTCATTCTCCCAAAGGTGCATTATTCCAGTCCCACAGCATTTTTCAGTATTTGACAATACAAGACAATACAATATTTTTGAATTAATTTATATTTTCCATTGATAATGAAAGAATACTATATGTGTTGTGTTCATATATTTTTTATAGTTACTTTATATTTTTATTTCTCAGTTCACAGTATGTGAGAACTTACCTCCGTGTTATGTCCAGAACACAATGTTACTAAGGAAAATGTTTGATTACTTATTTAATTGAAAAAAAAAAAAAGTAGTTAAATAGAGCTAAGTAACTTAGGATAGTTAATTACTTTCTTTGTGCTTTTGTTTGTTTTCTGAGTATAGAAAGCAGTGCTTCACAATAAATTCTCACCTCCATGGTCCAAACATTAAGTTGCATTTTTTGGTTATTAAATTGAAAAATTATCATCTTATTTTGTTTTCCATGATGCTAAAGTTAGCCATTATGTTTGCTGATGTTAAATTATAAGTTAGAAACTTGTTTTTATATTCAGGTGTTAGATTTTGTTATAAAAAACAACCATGGTTATTAGAGACTCTCACATCCGTGAATTGTAATTTAAAGTGACTAAATTAAACACTAAGAAATATGCTTATGTAATTATATCAGCAGATGTTGATTTAAAGAACAAAAATATTTTTTTCTCAAAATATACATATGTATGGGTTAATATTAGGAACATGATATCACCTCCGTGAATCTCTCCATTTTGAAAATGTATATTTCAGAGAAAAATGTTTTGCAAGAATTTGCAATGACTGTAAATGAAAAAAGATACAATTTCTAAACTTTGAAAGAAAAGAAGTCATAATATATAAAAGATGGGTGATGAAAAGAAGCTCCAGATGGAAGGAAGGGAGGATTTTTTTTTTTTTTTAATATTTGCTCCAAATAAATTCAATGTGCATTCTTATATAGAATTGCTCCTTAGTTATATTTCTAACAGAATAAATACAATCAACTCTGTGAAATCCGCACACTTAGGGACCAAGGGCTTTGTGGATTATACATTTTTGCAGATTATAGATCATCCCTTTGTTTACATTTTATTTTTTAAAGTCTGACTATAAATTAAGACAAATGCACAAAAATGGAAAAGAAAAACACAATGCAACATTGGTTGAATATGTTTAATAACTAAGATTAAAGAAAATTTAAATTGAATTATATACAACACAAATTTTACACATTGACACAACATAATGGTAGTTTGTTTTGGTTTACTGTCAGTAACGTTTTTCTGTGGTCTATGAACATTCATTATTTCTTGCTCCGAGATAAAATTTTGTTACTCAAGGAAATTTAACATTTATATCCAATTTATATTTAAATATTTATCCATTGGAAAATCGATAACTGAAAAAAATATATACCAAATTTAACCGTTAGAATGACAATTTTCATTGTTTACATTCAAACATGTTGTGCGGATAATAGACGATTGTGGATTATACATCAGCGGATTTCACAGAGTTGACTGTAGTTTTTTTTAAGCTTTGTCTCACTACACAAACATAACCATAGCATAAAGATCACAATAAAAAAAATGTGTTTCCGAGAAATATAAATATAATGTAGATGGGACAATCCTGATTTTTACTTGCAGTAAATGGTGAGTTTCTAAAAATAATACAGTAGACTCCCTCAAATCCACAAATGCATAAAATCCACACATCACAGATGTAAACAATGAAACATTAAGTTCAGATGCATGGACAAAATTACAGAATTTTTTAGTTTTATATCATTCTGTATGTATTTTAATATGTAATTCTCTATAATATGACAGAACTTGTGGTTTTTCATGAAGGAAGTATAAATTTGTTTTTGAAAAAAATCAAGATATTGCTGATATCACTGATAATCACAATCTTTTAACCAAATATATTTATGTATTAATCAAGCTTTTTTAGTTATTAAGACTGTCTAACCAGAAATAAAACTTCATTACTTTATGATTTTTATGCGAATTAATAGGTTACCTTTATCAGGAAAGTTTCATTGAATAATTGAAGAAAAATGTATCTCATCTTTATTATGCATATTTAATTATACATTATCAATTATTTACTTGACCTTTTACTTTTAATAATTTAATCATTTTTAAAATTATCTTACTTTTTATCATTTTAGTTTATTACATTACTTAATTATTTTAATATTTTACTATATTGTAAGCATTCATTATAATTTTGACTGCATTATTAAATTCAAATTACTGTTTAAAAATGTAAACAAAGCAATGACCAGAAATCTGCAAAATTCTAAAATCCACACAAATTCTGGTCCCAAGCTGTGTGGATTTGAGGGAGTCTACTGTAATATTTGTCTTGAAAAACAAAATTCTTTTACAAGAAAATTTAGTATTGAAAATGTACACTTTTGGGAGAATGACCAATTTAGGATGGGTAACACATGCCTGGCTGAGCACTGGGTAACAAATGATAATATGATAGTTTTGTTTCTTTAATTTTGAAACACTGGCAAAAAATTAAATAGCATTTGTTTTCACAAACAGAAATTATGTTGTATTGGAAAAATCGGCAAAATCCCAAAAAAGGCGAGACACCCCATTTGGCGACTTCTCTGACAAATGCGAAACGCCCCACATACACCAACCTAAAATGCAGCAAACTGAAATCTAACGTGATTGGTCCACTTTCCTGAATGCTTCCAGACGGTTTTTTACTACGTCATCACCCTGGAATCATGAGAAATACAACATTTATATATAATGACGTATGAGAAAACACAGGAAAGCTGATTTTTATGAGATTCAAAATAAAACAAATGATTTAAACAAAAATTTGTTGAAAAATGTGAAATTTTTAAAGTACCTTTCCAAATCAGAGTAATGATCCAATGATTAAAATTTTCATTTCTCAACAACTTTCAGAAAAAAATCATGGCGTCATTTAATATTTTAAAGTATGTGCCTATATCAGAGTAAATATTGAGCAAATCATTTCTAATTTACGGAAGTTTGAACACTTTGCATTCATAAAAATATATATATATCACTGAATACAGCAGTTCTCGCTCTATAGCAATCTCAAAATGTACAAAACTCGTTAAAGCGACAATCAGTGATCATCATATGAACGCTTACGCGTTCATTAATCGAAAAAAGAAAATCACTGGATTCAGCAGTTCTCGCTGTGTAGCAATCTCAAAATGTACAAAACTCGTTAAAGCGGCAATCAGTAATCGTCGTATGAACGCTTACGCGTTAACAAAAAAAACACATCACTGGATTCAGCAGTTCTTGCTGTGTAGCAATCTTAAAATTCAGCAGTTCTTGCTCTGTAGCAGTCTCAAAATGTACAAAACTCATAAGAGCAGCATACATGAGAAATATACAATAAACGGCTAATATAAAACGCTACAACAAAAAGTGCATAACATTATTAACATACCTTAACAGACATCTCCGTTCTTGAAAACCAACTCTAAAAAATGTTGAATTGCCATAATTTCGTAAATTTCCAGTCAAACTTCATTTAACTTTCCAGTAAAAAAAAAAATGAACAAATACAATTTCAAATTAAATTACACAGGTACTTTAATTTTCAAATTTTACAACAAAACACAGTAAAAAAAAAAAAAAAAGCAAATATTAACAATAACAAACTTTTGACTTGCCGACATTCTATTTTTACAAATGTGGAGTTGAGTTGTCAAAACACCGCTGAGCTAATTGTGAATAAAAGTTTTCAGGTAGGCGTAACCATCCAATACACAACAAATCCCAATTCAAGATCAGACCACTGTAGGCGTGGAAAGAATTTACGAAACGAAGTGGTAACAACAAAAATCCATTTATCGCCTCGCCAAATTGAACGATGCCAAGTGTCTCGGCTGTTTTGGGATTCAGCCAAAAAATTTTACAGAATTTGGCGATTATTGTTAATTTTGTGCTGGGTGCACAGTTGTAAAAAATACAGTACTTTTCGGTTAGCCGGGCGCCAGTGTTATATATACATATTTATATACATACACATATGTAAATATACATACATATATGTAAATATACATACATATATGTATATATACATATTGTATATGTACACACATATATATATATATGTAAATGCATATGTATATATACATACATGTATATATACATATATATGTATCTGTAATACTGGCGCCCGGCTAACCGAAAAGTACCAAAAATACAATAGATTCACATTAATTTTACATTAACTGAAAATTGACGCACCTGGTGAAAAGGTAAGCAATAATCATAATATGGTCAGAGGAATAGTAAATATTTGGGTTCTCAAATAATGAAAAATTTTTAAATTGCTCAGAAAGTGTTGTAGAATTTGGCTCATTATTTAAAACACATTTTAGTTTCGGCACAAAAATGCTTAAACATGGTAAGATGTAATTCTTGTTCTCTACTGTGTATGGAGAACTAACAGAATTAAAGGAAAAATCTGTTATTCATTCCAACCACAAGCGAATGAAATACTCAAAGCAATTTCCCACAATTAAACGTTACTTTTTCTTTATTACCCAGCAGCAGAATTTTTTTTAAGCAGTTTGCAACACAAGTAGAAACTTTAAAAACAATCTGCAGAACTTAAGGACAAATGCCTTCTTTCCAATCCCTCATGCACTCAACTTTCTCCCCCCCCCCCCTCCCAAGTATTTGTGATTAACATAAAAGGAAAGTACTTTTTAAAATAATTTACCTTTGGCCTCAAAATTATTAACATCCTTGTCTGAAAAATCTTTCATAAAATTTGTCAAAATTTCCGTGAAGTTAGAAAACAGTAAAAATAACATATGAAAACCAATTTCTAAAATTTATGAAAAGATTGATACAATGTGATAATATCGAAAATTATATATAAATGTGATAATACAAGGATGAAAGTGCACTAAAGCCA
This sequence comes from Maratus speciosus, assembly GCA_963932465.1. NCBI lineage: Eukaryota > Metazoa > Arthropoda > Arachnida > Araneae > Salticidae > Maratus > Maratus speciosus. Next base: position 335,836,748 of record OZ010800.1, read on the forward strand.
CTTTGGAGCAGCAAAAATCTAATTTTGTAGCAATAAAAGTTGTTTTTGGAGCAGATTGAAATTCTGAGATAATCATGAGTAATTAATTCATATAATTTGAGAGAATTATGAGAGAATAAATTGAGTAATTCACGTAAATACTATAAGTAATTCTAATGCAATGTTTTACTTAGCAATCTTAGCTAGTTGCCCAATTCAAAATTTAACACGCTTTCACTCAAAAGATGGCTAACTAATATTTAACCTGCCACTCAGCTGTAAAAAAATCTCATGAAAACACTAATGTTAGAACTTTTTCCGTGATTCTTTGACGGAATTCACCTTTTTCCCCTCGATCCTTTGACGAAATGTGTTTTTTTCCGCAGTCTTTCGACGATGTTCGCGGGGTTTTTTTTTGCAGTCTTTTGGCGAAATTCGGTTTTTTTTTTCTCCCGATCCTTTGACAGAATTTGCATTTTTTCCACAATCCTTTGTTAAAAATTCATGTTTTTTTCCACGATCTTTTGACGGTATACATGCTTTTTCGCAATCTTTGTGCGAAATTTGCTTTTTTCCGCAATCGAAATTTTCGTTTTTTCTACGATCCTTTGACGAAATTCAGAGTCTTTTGCGCTATTTTGACAAAATTCGCGTTTTTTCCGCGATTCTTTGTCAAAATTCTGTTTTTTTCCCCAATCATTTGACGAAACTCTCGTTTTCTCGGCCTCCTTAGAGGAAAGTTGTTATATTTCCGCAGCCCTTAGACGAAATTGCCGTTTTTTCAATCTTGTGACAAAAATTTCGGGTTTTTTTTGCCATCTTTTGACGAAATTCACGTTTTTTTCTACGAAAATTCGAAAAATCCACCTATTTTGAATGATCTTTTGATGAAATTCTTATTTTTTAGCGATCTTTTGATAAAATTCGAGTTTTTTCCGCGATCCTTTGACGAAATTTATATTTTTTTCGTGATCCTTTGACGAAAAATGCTATTTTTCGTTAGCTCTTTGACGAAATTCGTGTTTTTTCCACGATCATTTGACGGAAGTCGCATTTTTTCACCATCCTTTGACAAAAGTTGCTATTTTTCTGCAGCCCTTTCACGAAATTGATGTTTCTTTCACGATCTTATGACAAAATTTTTTTTTTTTTTTGCGATCTTTTAACGAAATTCGCATTTTTTTCATGATCCTTTGACGAAATTGGCTATTTTAACTGCAAACGATTGACGAAATTGTTTTTTCGGTGAACATTTCTCGAAATTCGTGATATTTTCGGACTAATGACCGATTAAAAAAATTTTCTTATGAAATCACCCCCACGAGGATTGGCTCATTTAATAATGTGCGTTTCACTATCGCGTGTCGAGAGTTTTCTCTGTTAATTATTTATATTTTAAAGTGAATCGGAGCTTCGTCAATCGCATGTGGCACGGATCGTATTATTATGGCACATGGCAAATAATTTCTAGCAAACTTTTTTTTTCTAAATTTTAACAGTTGAAAAATAATCTGCAGGCCTTCTCAAGAGTCTGCGACGTGCGTCGCAGCGTTGCGCTGATTCTGCGCCTGGGCTTTATGATATTTAATCGAAAATGTCATTTTTATCATCTAAGAGCACCAATTAAATGAATTTAGTGTGCTTCTTTATTAACATTTTATACCTTAAAAGGTCCAACCAAACGGAAGAAGGTGTGGGTGCGTGCAGGGGGAATTTGACTTGGCCTATAGGTGCATAAAATGAAAATCCAGCCTGATAATAACAGTACAAATTTTATAGAGGTTTTGTTCTTAAAAAGTACTCTATAAAATCACTAAACAATTTTTAATTAAACTAAATTAGCGTTTTTAAATAATTAAAAGTTGAAAAAGTACCTGAACAAAAACAGTTCTAAAGAAAATTTGAAAATAATGTTTTGTATACGTACTTGTAGTACGACAGGATCTGTTACCTTTCCTTCTGATGTTAATATGTGAGCGACACCTAAATACAGAGAAAAGAGATTTAGTTGTAACAATTTATTACATGATATAAAAAAGACATCTGAAAAAAGAAAGCTAATTTAAACCTATTGGGTGATTAATATAGGGAGTATAGCCATCTTTTCTCATTTGTTTTTTATGCTTAACAGCAGCGAAGTTAGCGGCTTTTATAAGCAGCATTATATCGTTCATATCATTATCTCTATTTTCCATACTGTTACTTTCACAGCGGGTTACAGCTCAGAATAACAAGATACATCTGTGGCGAAATCTCGGAAGTGGTTTGTTTGTTTACATTACTGGTGTAGTTGTAGTCGTAGTCAATACAAATTTTGTTAGTTCGATATTTTGCAAACAATTAAAATAAAATATATAATTATGGAGTAATTAAGTAAATGGATAATTAATAAAAGATTAAAAATCAATTTTAATAGTTTGTGTAAAAATAAATTAAAAACTAATATCTAATTTTTAAAACCAACATTTTTTCTTCAAATAAATAAAAATATAAAATGCTAAGCATTAAAAATGTCACTTTTCCAAATAATTTGATATAACTGGTTTAATCGAGTTTTGAAACATAAAATCGAACATTTCTTGATTGTATAATATTCGAATGTTTGTTTGTTTATATTTTGTTCATTTTTTCTTTCTCCTATGCAGGAGTCTGGATTATACGGAGTTAGACAGCTAAATAGAAATAGGAAGCTGCTCACCGTGTCCATAGAACGGGCCAAACATGAACATAGAATAGAGATCTCTATTCATGTTCATGGGGCCAAATCAACAACAACAACAGCTAAGGGAACATACGGCATCTATGCCCAATATTTTTTCTTTTAAACTTTCTTCTCGAAAGCTTCCCGGTGACAATAGAATTACGATTTTGCAAAGGAGCAAAACAATTAGGAGATCCTTCTCTTATCAAAAATATTTTTTTATGTTTTACTTATTTTTTGTTCATTTCTGTATTCAACTTTCTCCTAATTGATTAAATCGTTTCTTTAATGATTATTTTCAAAACATTTTGGCTAAGTTGCCTAACTCGGTGGTTAGAGAATTTAGTCAAAATAAAATCTTTTAGTTTAAATTTTCTAAAGATATCACTTTTTATATTAACGTGTTTCTTATTGTAATGATTGCCATCTTTTCATATGTGGACTTGTCTTCTGTTAGCGAACTAATAACTTTAGCTGTTAATGATATGTTTTTGTAAGGCTGTTTTAAAATTTTCCAGTTTCTTAATACAAAATAACAGTTTTGACCAATTCTACTACTATTATAAATCCATTTTATTCGTGCACACAAAAAGCATAAGTTTTTGTTCTGGTTCTAAGAAATGCTATCCCTCTTTCTTAATGTCCCTGAAAAAGTTATACGTCACACATTATATTTTATTACTAGCTGATTATAATTAAGGGCATATACAGAAATTATGAGCCCTGTGTAGATTACATTTATGGTTTCTCTAGATGTCCTGTATATGTGCATATACTTAATACAAAATAAGTCCCTTTTAATTTTAGGCTCCAGTACAACTATCCTACTTGTCTCTTTCTCTGCATGCCCTTGATTATAATAGTTTTGTGACATTAATGGTTAAAAATTGGTTTCAAGATTCATATTAGAGAATCTGTGGGATTTACAAATGTTTAACTGTAAATTTTGCACAATTCAAATGGTGATAGATTGCATAAATTGAAACTCATTGCAATAAACATTTGATTGTAAGCCATTTTTTTAATAATAATATATGTATATATATGAAGCTCTGTAAACAATATGCAAACAGAATAAAAATTATTGCATGTCAATAGAGCTTGCTGATTAAAAAATTCAAAATAATGAGAGGAACATTTTTTCATTCTTATGTAATTTTTCTTCTGCAAAAACTAAATAAAAATTACCCCCCTCCCCCTCAAAAAAAAAAAAAAAAAAAAGAACTGCAGAATTTTTAAACACCTAATAGAAACAGAAAAGCTTATTATTGCATCCATTTCTATATTCATAAGTAATTTGCAGATTTTGAATTATTTTATTTCAATATAAATTTTGTAAATATAAAAGGTAATGATTCAAAAGCTAAGAAAAAACTTTGTTGAGCTAATTATGATAAATTCTGTAAGTCTTTTTTAAAGTTATAGAAAGAATATAAAAATGAAAAAAAACAAAAACAAATAATAGGCTGAAAGGAAGGAAAAAAAATATATCTTTGTTGTTATTTTCAAAACTTGCATGTTCTTCAATATAGTGAATGTAAATCAGAATTTAATTTTATTATATATATACTAGGGGGCTCTGCCCCTGCAAGCTACGCTCGCCAACCGCCATTCAGACATTGCAGAATCTGAAAATCTAATGGGTTTTAAAAATATTAGAGAACATTAAATTATACTAAAAAAGCTGTGCAGATCTCCCTGTAAACGGGTTTCCATTCAATTCCCTTTGATTGCAAAAATTTAATGGAGAATCAGTTGCTGTTAAGACATCAAATGGTTGTTTTAGTGTTTGATTAAAGAGGATCAGTTAAACATTTGAAAAGAAGCTAAAATAAAATGAATTAAGCATTCAGAGTCTTTGTCAACCTATATTTTAAAACAATCTCTATAACAATAGCCTAAATCATGTGACTATCATCAACAGTTCCGGGCGGAACACTTTGCTTTTTATATTCTAGGTGCCATTTTGATACTTTAATGTTATCCAGGCACAGGTGATAAGTCGCCAAATATTATTCTATCCCCATCATTTCATCCATATTATAATAGTTCAAGTCATCAAATGTCATAAACAAATACGATCTGATCCCTTCGCCTTTCATATGAAAGTTTGGAACAAATGTCATATACGTCCCATATTGGTGCGATTTTTTTCCAACGCCAATTTGGGGGACGCATCAACAGCATAAACAACAACATCCGGCTTACCATATCAAGCAAAATAATGATACTTTGGCACCAGTTAAGTACCCGTTGCGTAAATGACATTGGCGTCAGAAAAAAATCGCGCCAATATGGGGCCGTATATGACATCTGTGACGAAAGAAAAAAAAGCCGGGTGCAAATCTCGCCAATATCTTTTTTTCAACTCGCCATTTAGCATTTTTTTTTATTGTTCGAGTGGTAAATTAAAACATTGATTTGAAGTTGAAATTAAATGTCATGGTTTGTTACATAATTTAATATTTAGCCAGATATCATTATGTTTGGCATGATTTTTTTTTTTTTTTTTTTTTTTTTTTTTTTAAACGAAAATTTGGCGAAAGTCTCGTTTTCGAATACCAGTTGCATATGTATTTTTGGTACTACTTAGTTATCCCGTCGACAAAAAATCTATCGCGAACTATAAGATTAAATGTCAATAATGCTTGATCTTAAATGTCACATTCACTTAATACTTTTAGCAAGTTACACGTGTTTACGTCATCAAGTGATTTTTATTTTGACGTTTTATTTTTATATTTATTAATGTTATACTAATTTATTTGTTCTTTCATTATTTAAAATAAAAATTTTGTCAATCTGTGCAATTTGGCGAATGGTTTGGCGATTTATATAATTTGCGAAATTGGGTGACGGAATAACTACTACATTGTACCGTATTTTTAAATTATTTTCAAAAGGAAATAGCAAAAAAATAATTAATTACTATAGAACAAAATAATTTATATAAATTTAAAAAAGAAATAAAAGTAAATATACATTTATTATTAAATAAACAACAATAGCCGGGTTACCATGTCTATCAAAATAATGCCATTTGTGCGCCAGTTAGGTACCCCGGTGCGTATATGACATCTGTGTCTAATATTTTTCTTTTCGTTTTTTTTTTTTTTTTTTTTTAAAAGAAGTGAAAGCCATCAATTTAAATGTTTCATTTTTAAATGAAAGTTTTGTATTTAATAAAATGATAACAAAATACAAAAAAAGCATTGTTCTTAGCATAGATTTAAAGGAGGCCCAACTGTCGCCAAATTAATTTAAAATAGTAACCTTTTCTGAATTATGAAAGAAAAATTTCTGTTATGATTAAAATTTGAGTTGCCATCATAAGAAAAAATGTATTTAAAATTAGAAAAAAATTAATATTTCGAAACTAATTCGAATTTTAAAATTCTAATACCAGTTTTGAGATCTGTGGATCAACACGGATTTTTGGTGTTAATTTCATCACAAAGTATTCCATATTTTAGGTGAAATCGCCGTGAAACAAAATCAGTTGTTTAATCGGTCGATTCAAAGAATCGATACATTTCAGGCGTTTCATAAATTCGTTTCATTAGGATTTTATATATATAGGGTAGATATTTTTGTTAATATGTACTTTTTAATTTCTATTTAATTTCAGATTTAATTTGAAAATTTTAAGTTCAAAATCAAGCTAAGAAGAAAAGAGTGTGACATTTTGTAAATTGTGTTCTCTAATTATTTAAGCCTAATTGCGCAATGACATGCTTAATAAATTATTATTTGTTTTTAATACACCATTACATTTATGATTTATTTAAGGACTTCCTAATTTTTTAAAGGTTCTTTTATACTGTAAGTTATAGTACTTAAGCATTAGCCCCAGGAGATGAAGTCTTTGTGCTGATTTTGTGATATCATAAACCAAATGCAGTTTACCGAATCTGATTTAATCATTGGTCTTAAATCGATTTAAAACAAAATACCGATTCAGATCAGACAACGGAAAACTGATTTATCTAAATTGATGTATCTACTGCATGCGTGGTAAGCTGGTGTTAAATTGATTTTACAAAATCCTATTTAAACAAACATCGCTAGCTTCAATGTTCTCTGATTTAAACAAAAAGATGATTTAAGTAAAAATTTATTTATTTTTTTTTTTTTTGGTAAGCGAGATTCAGAGTTTATGAGATCGGAATGTGTATTCTTTAGAAATTAAGCACTTATATGGTTAAAAGTTGAAAAGAAAAAGTAAAGTTTAATTCTTAAAATCCAAATTCATCGAATTCTAGTTTTTATGCTAATGCAGTCTTTTGATGAAAAATTAAGTTTTCACATGTTTGGATAATATTTTAATATATTTTTAAATTTTCTATTATTCCGTAATTAATAAAAATATTTTAAAGTAAAATCCTGCATTGTTTCAAGATTGCTTTCCTGAAATTGATTCAATATTTATATGATTAAAAAAAGTAATAAAATTTAATACTTAAAATCCAAATTCATCGCCTTTCGGTTTTTAGTTTTATGCATTCTTTTGATGAAAAATACATTTTTACATGTTTTTAATAATACATTTTAACACATTTTTTATTATCTACTATTTTGTAATTAATGAAAATATAAAGTAGAGTCTTGCATTGTTTCATATATCCCGATTTGGGCATGGTACAAATGAAATATTTTTATTTTTGAAGTAAGATCTTTTTCCTGAAATTGATTGAGTATTTATGGTTAAAAAAAAAAAAAAAAAAAAGAATAAAGTTTCATATTTAAAATCCAAATTCATTGAATTTCAGTTTTTATTTTTATGCATTCTTTTAATGAAAAATTCATTTTTCACATATTGGTGTAATATTTTAATATATATTCTTTGTTTTCTATTATTCTGTAATTAATTAAAATATTTTTTTTAAATAGAGTTATGCATCGGGTTTGACTTCCTGATTTTCAACATCGGCCACATGGATTGAGTACTTTGCTGTAATTGATTATCTATTTATGACTGAAGAAAAAAAGTCCTAAAGTTGAAATCCAAATTCATCTAATTTTAATTTATATTTTTGTGCATTCATTTAATGAAAAATCCATTTTTTGCATGTTGGTGTAATATTTTAATATATATTCTTTATTTTCTATTATTCTGTAATTAATTAAAATATTTTTTTTTAAATAGAGTCATGCATCGGGTTTGACTTCCTGATTTTCAGCACCGGCCACGTGGATTTAGTATTTTGCTGTAATTGATTAACTATTTATGACTGAAGAAAAAAAGTCCTAAAGTTGAAGTCCAAATTCATTTAATTTTAATTTATATTTTTGTGCATTATTTTGATGAAAAATTAAGGTACTTTTCAGTTAGCCGGGCACCAGTGTTATATATATATATGTATGTATATCTATATATACATACACTTGTATATATACATATAGCTTCTATATATGTATAAATAGACACACACACACACACATATATATATATATATATACAGGGCTTGAATTTCAGGACGGGGTGGCGGGATTCGCGTCCAAAATTTTAAAATCCCGCCCAAAAGATTATCGTGGGCGGGAAACTCCCGTCCAAAAAATCTCACCATTTTCTTCCTGAAAATTTTGCATTTTGAAATTACGATCAACTCCCGCGAATGCCTTGCAAATTTTCCGATATTTTCGCGCGACTGATTGACACATTTTGCTTTTTTTTTTTTTCCGCGAAAGGTCGTTGAAATTAACAAATTTACCATGCGACTGATAGACAAATTTCATTATTTTTTTCTCGAGATCGGTTGACAAGTGTTCGTGACCGATTGGCGAATTCAAGGGTGAATCTGTTACGAATTTTCCGAAAATTTAAGGCACTAGGTTCCCAAAATTATGAAAAATCAGTCATCAGTTCAACAGAAAAATATCCCGAATTCCGACAAATGATCGCCGAAAAAATCATTTTCGTCAATCGTTTAAGGAAAAAATCGCCCATTTCGTCGCAAAGGATTGCAAATAAAACAAATTTTGTCAAAGGATCGCGGAAAAGCGTGAATTTCGTCAGATCGCGGGAAGAAAACTCGAAATTCATCAAAGGATCGCGAAAAAACGCAAATTACATCAAAGGATAGCAAAAAAGTCAAATTTCGGAAAAGAAACGCGGAAAAAATGCGAGTTTCGTCAAAGGATTGCGAAAAAAGAGAATTTCGTCAAAGGATTGCTGAAAAAAAGCTAATTTCATCAAAGGATCGCGGAAAAAAGCTAATTTCGTCAAAGGATCGCGGAATAAATGCGAATTTAGTGTTTAGTCAAACGGTCACTGAATGTAAAAACCATGAATTTCATCAAAGAATCACGAAAAAAACGCGAATCTCGTCAAAGAATCGTGAAAAAAAAAGCGAATCTCATCAAAGAATTGCGAAAAAAAGGAATTTTTTCAAAGGATCGTGAAAAAAATGCGCGTTTCGTCAAAAGATTGCGGGAAAAGGCAAATTTCGACAAAGGATCGTGAAAAAAACGCGCATTTCGTCAAAGGACCGCGAAAAAACGTGCATTTCGTCAATGTATCGCGAAAAAACACAAATTTCGTCCAGGGATCATGAAAAAAATGTGCGATTTTCGTCAAAGAATCCCGCAAAAAACTCGAATTTCGTCAAAGGATCGCGGAAAAACGGCAAATATCATCAAAAGATCACGAAATAACGGCAAATTTCGTCAAAAGATCGCAAAAGCGCAAATTCTGTCAAAGGGGCACGAAAAAACACATAGCTAGTGCTGGGAGTGATCCCCCCCCCCCCCTCCTTCATCCCTTCTGTTGCAACCTTTTAAAAAATTTGCTGTCAGTTTCAGAATTTTTTTTTTTTTTTTTTACTCAGAATCACTCCTGCTTTCTTACTTTTTAAAATAAAAAACATTTTGCATCATTATTCTGATTTGTTGATTTAAATTGCTTCAATGGTATTTTGTCATGCCTGTATTAATACAGGCATGACAAAATAATGTAAATCTTTAAAAAGCACGTAAAATAACAGTGGGTTTTCGATTTTCTTTTTTCCCTCCCAAGTAACTCAACTCCCCTCCATTTATAAATGTTGGTAGGGAGACTCCCCTCCTATGAAAAATTGAATTTCAAGCCCTGATATATATATATATATATATATATATATATGTATATGTATATATACATATATATATATATATATATAACAGTGGCGCCTGGCTAACTGAAAAGTACCAATTTTCATATGTTTGAGTAATATTGGAATATTTTAGTTTTTATTTATTATTTTGTAATTAATTAAAAACTTTATTTTTACAGCTGATTGGAAGTGAGATTGGGGAGGGGGGGGGGGTTGTCATTAATTAGATTTTTCTGCAGATCCGCGATCTGCTTTTTTTACATTTTGTGATCTTAAAAAATAAATATATTTTATTGCTAATCTTACAGTGTGCCAATGGTAAAGAAAAAATCAGCAATTTCAGTAATGTGTTTCGAGGCTCACACTTTCAATTCTTCTCCATCTGCTATATGAATGTCAGCATTTATGTTAAACCAATTTTATTATAATCTAAAAGTTAACAAGTTGGAAATTGCATGTAAAATGTGGCAAATGAGGTGCGTTCGTACTATAACTAATTTTATAAATGTTCTTTGCACCGTATATTGCAGTAAATATATATTTTAGTGCACTTCATAAGTGCATATCAATTTCATTCTGCTCGAAAGGCTGTAACATCATTAGAATGCACTTGAAATAATTTTTTCCCATTGGCCGTAATGTAAAAACTTTTGAATGTCCCTATAATTAAACTATACATCCGACTTTCATAAATTTTGAAATAACTTGACAAAATTTTGCAACAATTATATATTTAAAATTTCAGACCATTCAGTTGGGTAGTTTTTGCTCCTGATATATGCGGACAGACAGACAGACAAATGGACTGAATGATGACTATAGGTGCTATGTATTTGTATAATTATGAACACATCTAAAAAGAAATAAAATTTGCCCTTATTTCTCATATCCTCCTTTTTTTTAAAAACTATTTTTCTCATCATGGTAAATGAACGGTTAAATTCATCATTGAATTCATTAAATCTACTTCTGTTTTACCTCAATAACTTTTTAATTCTGCAACGGTAAAAAAAAAAAGTTTGTTTATGTTGTTAACAATGTGGTGCTATTTGGGTGGGCTATGGGAAGTTGTCTATGTTAAATTGCGATGTAGCACTAAATCGCAATGTTAGTTGGATGATAAATTGATTTAAGAAACTTCTACATCACCCAGTCCTAGTATACAGTTTACTTCACAACAAATAAAATTTATATTACAGGCATAATTATAGATTATTTTTCCATAATTACATTTTACTAGCATAGTAATAATTTTTCTTCATTTCAGGTATAAGTGTTTTGGGGTTAGGCTGGTTCCGGTTTAAAATGTTTCATGTTTGAATAGTATTGCAGGTTATGAAAAATGTTTTTGCAGGTTCAGGTTGGGTTGTGAGTTTATTTTAAAGGGGATTTTTGGGTTGTTATACCTCAACCTGTGCAATAGTTAAATCTAGAGATGCTTATACAAAATTAGACTACATTGTAAAAGCAATTTAAATATGGAATAGTTCGCTAAAAAATTATTCCATACAGGTAGTTTAGAATTCACATACTTTTAAAAATACACCAGGGGAGTAGGAAATAGGAAATTAACATCTAAACATGTTATTAATTTTCTGATTTTTTTTTCTTATATGTTTTATAAACAAATCTATTTAATAATGAATATTATAATTGTATTTTATCATTTACATAATATTTTAATCTTTTTCAGATTTTACTGGAAAATTTCAAGATCAAGGAAGCAGGAAAATGTTCTTCAATAGTTCACAGACCTTCAGTACTGCACCTAAATTTGAATATATAAATTCTAAATTAATGAATAAACCTTTTGGTTGCTCAAAATGTAATAAGAGTTTTTCTCAAAGACATCATCTAATTTATCACATGCATGTACATGATGGGAGCAAACCATATGTGTGTAAAGTGTGCAATAAGAGTTTTCGCGTTATATATTTTTTAAATGCTCACCGTAAAACTTCAGGGCATTAGTATTTTTCAAATGCTTTCTCTTTCAGTGATTTTTAGTTCAAATCGTTAAGTTCTGATCTTTTATATCTTACATTACCATAAAATTCTGAAAATAAGCCAACCCGTTTGACAACATGAAATATTGGCAAAAGTGGGGAGGGGACTTATAAACTGAATTTTATTGAAAATCTCCTCAATACTATCTCTTATAATTAATGTCTATTAACAGAAATTAATTGGTACGCAATAACGTATATTCCGTAAATATTTAAAATAAAATGTCTTAAAAAAATATGTAATATGAACTTTAAGTTCACTGTTTTACTTAAAAGGCGGCTAAAATAATAAAAAAGACATTACAAGTTAAAAATATACATTTTATTTAAAAACTTCTTAGTACTTTCAGGCTTTACCGAGGCCTTCATCAGAGAATATTATAATAACTAATTGCTGTTTATTTATACAGATATGTCACTTCGTTTTGAAATTGAGAGAGCCAGTAATTATTAGAGTTGAAAGTAGAAGTAACAGTTTCTTGGATTGAACTTAATTATAGAAAATATATATTATTATTAATTGCATTTTCATTTATTTTATTACATCACTCTGTTCTCATACATCACTTTCATTTTAAATGTGTAGCTGGAGAGTCGAAGTAGCAATGTTTCAGATTAAATTTGTGTAGAAGAAATATGTAACTGCCATACCTCAGATTCTAATACAATTTGCTCACGTTTTCATAATCTGAAAATTACCTCTTTAGAGAGAGAGAGAAACTATTCATATTCTGTTTTTTTATGTATAAAAAGGATTATGTGAATGTGTCAGCAAGTTCGCATTGTTTGAGTGCAGGAAAAAGAAATTATTGAGCTGTAAGCGAACAGAAAAAATAATTAAAAGAAAAAGATCGAAAATCAAAACCCATTTTTTCCTTACTATTAAAAAAAGGAAAGAAAAGATGTCTCCAGTGTTAATTGACTGACTTTGTTCACATTTTCAGCAAGTTGCAATAATAGTAAATTAGGCTGTGTAACAAATTTGTATTAAAATATAATGAGTTATTAGAAAGATCGAGCACCCACAAAAAAAAAAAAAAAAAAAAAAAAAAAAAACGCACTATACAGCAACTGCAAAGAAAAAGAAGAGTTACCTTTAAGACTACTTAAATGCTTCATACTCTACACATCTACGATTTGTTTTGTTTATTTAACTCCATGAAATTGAAAGTCGAACATTATCAGAATCAGATCACCAGCTTTGGATGGATAATATGTTTCATTTTGCAGAAAGAAACTGTGCATAGCATTTTTTTAATTAAAGAAAAAAATGTGTCATGTTTTTCCACAAAAAAAAAAAAAAAAAGAAAAAAAAAAAAAGAAGAAACAAAAGGGGCAGGGAGTATTTCCTACATTTAAAAAGGGAAGGGTGCATCGGCACTTAAAACAAAAAGGGCAGTGCATGGCACCCTTTGAAAAACGTCAAACAAGAACACTAAGGGGCATGAAAACAAAGAAACTAACTTTGGCACACTTATCGACGCTGTAAAGAATTTCATCATCAAGCGGTGGATGAAAACACATTCCATCCAAAGATTTTTCATAGGGGACGGGTTCTTACAAACAGAACTTTTTGAAAAATGAAAATTGGGGAGGGGCTTTATTTTCAGAATTTTACGGTAAATGACGAATGACTATAGTTATAATATAATGACATAATTTTTTCATTTCCCACAGATTGGTCTAGTATATTTCTGTGTTCATACAAAACTTTTATTTTTTCAACCATTGATCATAAATGTATACTTTTAATTATAAGAATATTTTAAATGATGTAAGAGTATCCATGTTTTAGTACTCATGATTCTAAAATAAAATTTCTTTTTTAAAATTAAGAAATCATATACTACACTTAATGGCCAAAAGTCACCACACACTTTTGATTTTAGATATTTTGTCGAATACTTGTATATACAGAAATACTTGCCGAATTTTTCTGCTACTTGAGAAATCGAATATAAAGGACATGTTTGATATATTTTTCAGTGAAGGTTTCAACATAAAGGCAATTTGAGGATCAACAACAAATTGCATAAAATAAGTAATATTTGCGATCATCTTGTAAAACAAAATACTCGAGATGACCAGTAGCTGTAGCACATGACTATGAGGATCTTGTGCAAAATTTTGTTTGTGTAAGAATAGTACATATTCATGGCGATATAAAGGTTTCTTAAAATATTCGAGAAATTTCTACATCTTTTTTCCTTATAACATGTCCAAAATTAGTGTTACTTTTCAGGAAACTTGACAAAGTGTAGTAGAAATAATGTATTACAATTAGAAAATAAATATATTAAATATTGACGAAATATGAGCAGTTAATATGAAATTATTTTTAACTGCATGTGCAAACAATATAAAAAAAAATTCTGGCATATTTTAGTAATCAACTATATAGGGCAACTTACATAAAAAGACCTGTCAAATATCTTGAAAATTCAGAAAGATATCAGTGATATTTTGAGCATAACTTCAGTTGTTTTCTAAAAGTGGCTGGATGGTAATGAATTTTCATGAATTGTCATTTTTTATCAACTGACTTCCAACAAAGTAGTTAGTATTTAAGATATGCATAGCATTGGAATGGATGGTTTGATTTTGATAGATACGTATATTTTTTGGTTCAAACTGTTTTGTTCTATGATTTTTCAAATATGAACGCATCAATAAAGCGTCAAAGCATCAATAAAAAAATACTCTAAAAAAAAAAAAAATATATGAAAAATGACAAATGCGTGGGAAATCCTGTACCATCAAGCTATTTTTTTAATTGACTGAAATTCAGCTCACTATATCACCAATATCTTTCGAAATTTTTATATTCTACTGACCTTTTTCTATGAGTTGCCCTATACAATTATCTACTGAATTATGCAAAAACAATTTTGTTATTTTTAGGACATGAACAGTTAAGGTTGTTGTCAACTCCAAAAGGCAATTTTATGACATAAGTTTAAATTTATTTTGATTCAGAAATGCATGAAACTAGCAGGTGTTGTTGTTCAGAAACTGTGTCACCGAGCTGTTTTTTCTGTTTTTTTGCAAACGCAATAGATCTTTCAGAAAATAGTGTCAACATGGGTGTTTTGAACCGAATTTCCACGCGAAAGAAGAATAAGCACTCAAGAAAGGATGAAAAACGTGTTTGTCACATGATCAAAATCGCTTATAACAAAACAGGTAAATTTATTTATCAAAAAATGGAACACACAGTTTGATTCCAAATCGCTTCCATAGTCATGCTTTCCAGTTTTATATCTTTTTGTTAAAAAATGAATTTGTAAATGTGTCAAAATGTTTTGCGATTGTTGAGCAGAGCATTTGAGAACAGCCTTAAGAAGTATTTCATACAAATGCTCATATTTCATCAAATATTTATTATATTTATATGTTCTAATTATAGTATGTTGTCTCTACTTTACTTTGTCAATTTTCTTCAAAGTGGAATTAAAATTGCATGCTATAAGAAAAAACATTTGGAAATTTCTTGAATTTTTTAAAGACACCTTTATTTCTCCATGAATATATGTGCTCTTCTTATGCAATTGTTGAACAAGATTTACATTGTCATGTTCTATAGCTACAGACCATTTGTAGCATTTCATTTCTCAGGGTGATCACAAACATTATTTTTCATATTCCATTTCTTTTTGATTTCCTAACTGCCCTCATGATCAATCCTTCCCTGAAAAATATGAGATCAACTAATATGAGTTAGTAGTTTTATGGTCCTGAAGTTCCAGAAGAAATTTTTAAGTATTTCGTTAGATCTTAGATATTCGATGAAATGCGTAAAATTTGAAGTATCCAGTGACTTTTGGCCATATAGTGTTATGATGAGTGCCCCACCCCCACTCCTGATCTCTTATGATTTTATTTAATGAACCTTGTCCTTACAATGATACATTAAACAGTTTTATTACTGTGCAGTACAAGTTTATTTAACTTTAAAATTTAATATGTTTCTTTGAAAATTTTGATACCATAGATGTATAATTTTTAAAAACGAATATTTATATTTGTATCTGACAAGAAATGAAGTATCAGTTTGAAACAGGTCTCTGATGTCAGTAAATTGAGCGAGGAGCATTCATATGCAGATTGTAAAAAATATATATATTAATACAAAAATGATCACCATTGAAGTGTAAAGTTAGTTCAGTCTCTTATTATTATTATTTTTTATTCTACCTTCAATGAAAGCAAAAATAACAGACTTTATGGAGGAAAAAATTATGTATGGGTTTATGACCATTTCAAGTGGTCCAGCACTGGTTGCTCGACCATTTTTAAAAAATCTGAAATTTTTTGTACAACAACCCTAACATGAT
Source organism: Maratus speciosus (assembly GCA_963932465.1). Taxonomy (NCBI): domain Eukaryota; kingdom Metazoa; phylum Arthropoda; class Arachnida; order Araneae; family Salticidae; genus Maratus; species Maratus speciosus. The sequence goes on from OZ010800.1 coordinate 335,852,859, forward strand.
GGAAGTTCAAAATGACTATTATTTTAATTTTATTAATTTTTGTTTGTGCATGGCGGCCATCTTTGTTTCATCGTCTGCAGCAATTTTCTCACAAGAAGGGTTTACGGAATTGTAAATAATTCATCGTTTATTTATCCAATTCAACTGCGGATTAAAGCAATTTGTATAGAATACATTGGGCTAAAAATCTGGTAATGGAGTAGTTTCCGAAACTAACTGCTTATTGGTAAAATTTAAGCATAAAGTTTAAGTTTTTTTCCAAAATTTGTCCGTTTACAAGAGGAAAGTTTTCTAGCAAGGAATACTGTCAACATGACATAATTTTTTTTACAAATAGGCCGAAAATACTTGTATTCACAAGCCAAGTTCCAGATCTGGGACTTGCTTTCTCTTCGCTAAAAAAAATCCCAAATTTTCCAAAAATGACAAAAATCGCACTTTTCAGGCTTTGATATCTCTGGTGGGGCACAAGATAAAAATCTGAATTTTTTTTTAATAAGAGTATTGTATGGTAGTGTTATGCACAAGAAATTTCAGGATGGAGATTTGACTACAAGCTGAGATATGGCAAGGGCAATATGTCAAAACAATACTGCCAAACTATTGTTTTGTTGTAGTCACAGCTAAGTATTTATCTCAGAGTGTCATTTAAATTTATGTTTTTGATTATCTTTAAATAATAGTTACAGAAAATAAAGCCCTTTGCAAAGCTTAGCAATTAATTAAAAAAATAATTATGCCTATGGCCATACATTTTGTATGGTTTCAGTAATTTTTGTTGTAAGTAATTTTAGTAACTAAAAGAAACCTCAGCACTTTTATATAAAGAAAAAAAATATTTTTATACAAGACCTGAGACAAAAACAACATAGGGAAAAAGAAAAGCTGTTAATGCTGTCATACTTGTTGAGACATGATCAAACGTGTCAAAACATATTCTTGCTTGTTGGTTCAAAAACCACAATTTTGATCTTTCTCAAAATTTTATTTGTAGGAACCAAGTCTTGTCATCTCTTGATAACTCGATTGAAGATCTTGGCCCTGCTGGATCATAGAAATATACTTTGAAATCACTTTCTGATTTGATTCTGTGCAAGTCTCAATTCATTAATAATTCCTAGCTTACTTCTTATGAAAAAATGTGATTTTTCTGCAGTATAAATTTTGAAAAGGCTTTGGGTATCTTTACTTTCTGAAAATTACTTGAAGCTGATGCATGGTAACATCGCATAATGTTTCATTTACTGGAACATACTTATGGTAGGAACAAGTTTCAGGGACTGGCAAGCAGCATTAAAATTGTGGTTTTTAAACCAACAAGCAGGAATGTGTTTTGACACGTTTGATCATGTCTCAACAAGTATGCCAACATTAACAGCTTTTCTCTTTCCCTATTCTGTTTTTGTCTCAGGTCTTGTATATATATATATATATATATATTTATGTAAAAATGCTGGGGTTTCTTTTAGTTATTAAAATTACAACAAAAATTACTATATACCATATAAAATGTAGGCCTTAGGCATAATTATTTTTTAAATTAATTGCAAAAGGCTTTATTTTCTGTTACTATTATTTAAAGATAATCTAAAAAATAAATTTAAATGATACTCTGAAATAAATACTTAGCTGTGCCTACAACAAAACAATAGTTTGGCAGTATTGTTTTGACATGTTGCCCTTTCCATATCTCAGCTTGTAGTCAAATCTCCATCCTGAAATTTCTTGTGCATAACACTACCATACAATACTCTTATAAAAAAAAATTCAGATTTTTATCTCGTGCCCCACCAGAGATATCAAAGCCTGAAAAGTGTGATGTTTGTCATTTTTGAAAAATTTGGGATTTTTTTTAGCAAAGAGAAAGCAAATCTCAGATCTGGAACTCGGCGTGTGAGTACAAGCACTTTCGGCCTATTTGTAAAAAAAATTATGTCATGTTGACAGTATTCTTTGCTAGAAAAATTTCCTCTTGTAAACGGACAAATTTTGGAAAAAAACTGAAAATTTATGCTTAAATTTTACCAATAAGCAGTTAGTTTCGGAAACTACTCCATTACCAGATTTTTAGCCCAATGTATTCTGTACAAATTGCTTTAATCCACACTTGAATTGGACAAATAAACGATGAATTATTTACAATCCCGTAAATCCTTCTTGTGAGAAAATTGCTGCAGACGATGAAACAAAGATGGCCGCCATGCATAAACAAAAATAAATAAAATTAAAATAATAGTCATTTTGAACTTCCATCATGTTATAGTTGTTGCACAAAAGATTTCAGATTTTTTAAAAATGGTCGAGCAACGAATATCTGATTTTCTAGACCACTTGAAATGGATTGACCCGTATATATACCAACAACTTTGAAATTACTTATTTCCATTAATTTTGGTCATATGATGATGAAACTTTTATTTATTACTTAAAGGATAGACTTTAATTAAGTATAATTGTTGCATTTTGCAATGTTTTAAAATATTATGTTAAAGTTTCATAATATGAATAATTACCATACTTAAAATACTTTTGATCAGAATGTATATGTCTTGATTAGTTGTTGAGAACATATGGTCAGACTTTTATGTTCATCTTGTATCTAAAGCATTTTCAAAAGTTCAGTGTTAAATCATTGTAAAATTTATGTGTCAAAATACTGAAATTCATTTCCCACAACAAAGTTCTAAGGTTCAAAATTGTATTTAATTTCTTTTACAGTAACTGAAGTTTTAAAACTTAACTGAAAGAAGTTGGTGTTATATTATTGATGAAATTATTGACATTAAGCTTAAAAGTTGTTGTGGCACTTTAATCATAAACATTACCTAGTTACTACTCTGACTGTAACATATACTATTGGAAAATTGCTTTTGAATTTTTCAGAATCTTTGTATTATTTTCTTATCTTGGATTAACAAGAATTTTTGCAGTTAGAAGTAATCAGCTTGTACTACAGACGCTGTTGATTAATCATATTTGTTTCAATTAAGCTATTGATTCCAAACATGTAAAAAAAAAATTATAACTAGTCTGTTTTCTGTCAATTCATTCGCAGTGTTGCTGATTCTATTAAGTTTTGCATACCTAATGTAGTAATAAACAAACTGGCAACATCAACAAACAAATCTGTGTTGAACATGCTGGAATTAAAAGGTACAATAAGTGTTGTTTATATACATCACACTTTTGTGACTGATATTTGTTACAATTTAGCAGCTGATTCCAATAAACAGCAAAAATAACATTAGGGCTTGAATTTTATTTTCAATCGATTCATTAATCGAGCTGATTCTGTTAACTAATGCTTTGTATAAGTGACACTTGCTGTGTATAATATTAAACAAACTAACAAAAATATTTCTTTGTTAAACATACTAGAAATAAAAGGTAAATTTAATGCAAATCATATTTGTAAGCCGGAATTTCTTTCAATTTAGCAGCCGATTCTAATATACAGTGAAAAGAATATTATAACTTGCATTTTTTCTCAACCATTTTATTCATTAAAATGGCAGATTCTATTAATCATTGATTCACATAAGTAACACTTACTATATTTTAGTATGGGTATTTCACAATATACTTTTCAAAAGATGATGTTGCATTTTTGTTATTTACTTATTTGAATTTTATGTTTATTTTCAATGTAAATAATGCTTTCTTGAAGTACTGTGTAATTTATTCATTTTGTAGTATTGTGTAATTTAAATAATACATTCATGTAGTTTAAATTTTTTAAAAGTCATTTATTTTGATTTAAAAAAAAAATTTGATTCATAACTGCTGTTAAGTACTTATAGTATATTTCATATTTGCCAACATACTGATGTATTCTGTCAAATTGTGTCAGCGTGAGATCATATAAACAAGTTTTACATTGTAATTTTTTTTAAGTAAATGAAAATATATAAGAAATACAAATAAATAAATCACATTTTAATACAGGGCTTGAATTTCAGGGCGGGATGGCGGGATTCGCCCCCAAAATTTTTAAATCCCGCCCAAAAGAATATCATGAACGGGAGGTTCCCGCCCAAAAAATTTCATAATTTTCTGAAAATATTTTGCATTTTGAAACTACGATCAACTCCTGCGAACGCCTTGCAGATTTCGTGATATTTTCGTGCGACCGATTGACATAATTTGCGAGTTTTTACCGTGAATGATCATTGAAATTCGCGATTTTTTCCTGCGACCGATAGAAAAATTTTACGATTTTTTTTCCCCAAGATCGATTGACAAGTTTCGCATTATTTTCCGCGACCGATTGGGAAATTCAGGGGTGATTCGGTTGCAAATTTTCCGAAAACTTACGGCATTCGGTTCGGAAAATTATGAAAAATCGGCCATCAGTCTGAACATTCAGGCGTTAAAAAATATAATGGGAAAATATCGCGAATTTCGACAAATGGACGCCGGAAAAATCAGTTTCGTCCCAAAGGATTGCAAATAAGATGCAAAATTTCATTAAAGAATCGCGAACAAAACACAAATTTCGTCAAAGGATCGCGGAAAAAACATAAATTTTGTCAAAAGATTGCAAAAGACGCAAATTTCGTCAAAGGATAGCAAAATAATGCAAATTTCGTCAAAGGATCGCGAAAACGCAACTTTATTTAAAGGATAGAGCGAAGAAAAGCGAGTTTCGTCGAAGGATCGTGAAAAAAAAAAAACCCGAATTTTATCAAAGGATCGCAAAAGAACGCGAGTTTCGTCAAAATATAGCGAAAAAACCGGCGAGTTTTGTCAAAGGATCGCAAAAAACTCGATTTTCATCAAATGGTCGGGAAAGAATGCGAATTTCTTCAAAGGATCGCGAATAAAATGGGAAATTCATCAAAGGATTGCGAAAAAATCGCGAATTTCACCAAAGGATCGCGAAAAAACTCGAATTTCGTCAAAGGATCGTGGAAAAAAGCAAAATTAGAAGGGCCTCTGAAAAACGTGCATTTCATCAAAAGATCGCAGAAAAACTTGACTTCCGTCAAAGGATCGTGAAAAAACGCGAATTTCACCAAAGGATTGCTAGAAAAAGGCGAATTTCACCAGAGAATCGTGAAAAAAACGCTAATTTCTCCAAAGATAGTGGAAAAAACGCGAATTTTCGTCATAGGATCGCGGAAAAACGTGAGTTTAGTCTAAGGAAGAACCCTTGAAATTTGGTTGAAAATTGAAAAATAAACTGTATAAAAGCTTGTCTTTCATCCTTATTTAAATTAAAAAGCATTTTACATAATTATTCAGAGTTGTTGATTTAAAATGCTTCAATGGTATTTTTGCTCATATGTCCTATTAATGTAATTCTTTAAATAGAACATAAAATAACAGTGTGCTTTAAAGATTTCTTTTCTCCCTCCCAAACAGCTCAACTCCCCTCCATTTATAAATGTTGGTAGGAAGACTCCCTTCCTATGAAAAATTGAATTTCAAGCCCTGTAATAAATAATTTTCCTTGTTCAAAACATGTTTATCTGCTACAGAAGATATCGGTACAATTTTACGGAAATTATGGGTAAGTTGGCAGCTATGAAATTTGATAATGATATAATTTATTCTTTATGATAACAACAAACATTTTTTTTTAATGACTAATAAGATGTAACTCTGTTTTAAATGTATTGCAGATATTTTTGAACAGCCTATATCTTGAAAGGATGTATGTTTGTACTTTTTTTGTCCATATTCTTCATCAAAGAAAGGTGATATCCAAAACATGTGAAGAAAAACATAGGACCTATTCATGTGGCACACCATAGTTCTGCAAGTTGACACTGCATCTGTTTAATTAATCATTTATTCAAGCTGAGTGTTCAATTTTTTTCTAGCTGTGAGTAAGTCGCATCTTTAATTGAAAAAGTCACAACTTGAAAAATATTCAGTTTGCTTTGAAATGATATGAATGATAAAAATTCATATAAAAAGGACAAATGTACTAAAATCGCTTGCAGGTGTATACATATAAAATTCTGTCACCTTATCTTCCATACCCCTCTTAATTACAATGGTTTCTCCTAGACGAATAAGTGCAAATAGCCATAACAATATTTAAATAACCACTGAAGATGACCCTGTGAATTGCCTGAAAATGTTTTGGGTTTTTTAATGTATTTTTAAGATATTTTAATGTATTTTAAATAATTTTATGTTATATGTATGCACCTGAAGCAATTTTAGTACATTTTATTTGTGCTTTTTATATGAATCTTAATTATTTACTCAAGGTGAATGTAGCACTAGAATATTAACTTTCCTTTATTGATATGAATGATTTCAACTCATTATATTTTATTAATAAATTGTCAAAATAAGATATCATTTCCACATATGTAATGTAAGTGGCAGTGGTTATTGTAGAGTTAATTGTCAAATGTTCAACTTGAGCATCCTTTGTTATTCTGCACATGCCAACTCCATCCAGACTAATGTAATCTTGCAATTTATGCACATCTTGAGGATGAGTTCGTTAATAGACAGTGTCTATTGCATATTCCTACATAAAAAGTAGGAATTGAAGTCAGTGGTTAAATTCAAACATTTTTCTCTGGGAGGTGTATTCTAGAGTTTCATGGGGGCGGGAGGGGTAATTGGACTTTTGTATGTTAAAAATCTCAAACCCTCCCTGGGGGCGGGGGGGGGAAACATTTCAATGTTCTTCCCAGGCCATCCCATGAATTCATTTCTAATTGAGGTCCAGTAACACCACATTCTTTAAACATACTGAAATGAATCTAGATTGAGTTGACATTTGCAGGCTGCCATTGTCAACATTTTTTTTTCTATTCATACAACTTTCTCAAATAAAATTCTTTAACATACTCTTTGACAACATGTGCTGGAGAAATAAATCTACTAATATGAAATTTAATTGTTTGGAATAGAAGTGCAAATAGAAAATAAAAATAGTCACCAGTGACAGACTAATGAAGACATTGAGCATTTGTGATTTAACTTTGGGGTAACCATTGTTACCTAACCCTCTCATGCATGGTAACCTCATATGAAGTTGTATTGAAAAAGAACCCTTAGAAAACTGTGTATATTTTATTTTTATTCCTGTATCACATATAAATCTCATATAAAGTTCAGTAATGCTTGTAAAAAAAATAGCAATTGATGGTGAAACTTTTTCTTTTTGAATATTCAGTTCGAAATTTCACCTTGACAAATTTGTTTCTGCTCTGCATGACAATGATTTTCTCTAAGAATTTCTGCCCTGTGATCAAAACAACAATATGAGCAAAGAGATTTTTTTTTTTTAGTACTTTATGTTCTTTGAAAAAGTATCTAAAGTTTAAATTATCACAAAAACTATTATAAAATTATAATTTTTTAGTGATTGTATAAGGTTTGTTTTGTAATACATGTAAGATTTTTAAAAATTCAATGTTATCTCTTCTTAATAATCCATTTGAAAACTATTTTAAGTGTAAAATAGGTTTTTCATCCATTTAAAAATAATTTGTGAATTAGAGTATTAAACACTGATAGTTATATTTTATATATATATGTAAAAATATATTTTGCCAGTTTATGAATAAAATATAATAGAATTGAAATCATTCAGATTATTTTGAAACACATCACACACCTACACAAATATATATTATCTATAATAATACTATTTATAAACAATGTAAAGGTACACTTCAAGGTGGTATGGCTTCAAGTATGCTTTCAGATCTTTATCTATATAATTATGAAAAAAATTCAATTGACAATAACGTTGTTATGTCTACTATCATTATATTGATGATATAATTATTTTTTATTTCAGTGACTCTAATATATCATCATTACCTACTAAATATCCTACACAACTTACATCAAGTCAAAATGTTATGTTAAATAATATTATTAACTTTCTTCACCTAAAAATAACACTAAATAATAATCATAAAATGGTATGTGACATATATGATAAAAGATCTGATTTTCCATTTAATGTAAATATTTTTACACATTATAATTCTTGCTTACATAAAACTGTATATAAAAATATTTTACTAAATTATCTACGCAGAATTAAATATTTATATTCAGATCTAAATAAAAATAACAATATTAAATTTATTAGTAATCAAGCTAAAATATATGGTTATCCTAAATATCTGATAAATTTAGTAATCAATTCATTTAAATAATTTGATGTTTATATAAATAAAATATAAAGATTAGAGGAGGTTCGGTTCATGATTTGTATGGTTTATATATGGGTGTATATATGTGTTATATATGTACAGTCTGACCTCTATTTAACAAAGTCGCTAAATCCTGAAAAAAAGTTCGTTATATGGAAAATTCGTTAAATAGAGAGTCACCTTTTAGAACACTTTAAACAAAACATGTCCATAAACACTAAATATAATTTAAAAAAGTAATTAACCACACTTTTTTTATAAATTATATCTATTTGTTTTATTTATTTTACCCATCCAAAAGAAATCTGCAAGGGAAATAAGAATGAAACAAAACATTGTCTGGAAATACATTGTATTTTCACACTGTAAAAAAAATACTGCCAGTTTTCCAGTAGGAATCGGAAAAATAGTTGCCCTTATTGTACCGGAATAATTTCTGACCCAGCTCGGAATAAAATCCGTAAAAATAAGGAAATAGTCAGTAAAACAGTATTTTACGGATTTTATTCCGAGCTGAATTGGAAATTATTCCGGTACGATAAGGGCAACTATTTTTCCAATTCCTACCGGAAAACTCGCATTATTTTTTTACAGTGCAGTTAAAAAATGATCTTACATTAAAATCACGATTTTTTATTATGGTTGATAAGCTGTTTGGAGGAATACCAAATTTTAAAGCAACATCCTTTTTCTTCACTCCTTTACCCACCTGATCAAGAATTATTTTTTTTTTGTTTGATACTCAAAGATTTTCGCTTTGACATTTTCGAGCTACAAGAACCGAAATTACCAACACGACTGATCATGATCAACAATCTAGAAAACGGGAGACTCTAAGGACAAGGGGCAGCTCCACTGAGGGTTAAAAGAGGATATTGAAGGTTTGCACTTCTTGGATGAAAAGCAAAGAATCACAGCGATTTTACTGTTCTCGGTGAGTTAGGTGCCTTGTAAGACCTGGTCTTGGTCACTGATCATCATAAAATGTGTTAAAAGAAAGAATAAATTTGAAAATGTCCAGTAATATTTTGCGAAATAGTGAGAAAAAAAATTTAGATCCCAAGAAAAAGTTTGTTAAATAGAGAATGCACTTCGCTATTAGGAGGTTATTTTACGAAGAAATTTGCAAAATGTTCTTTGTTCCAATTAAAAGTTCGCTAAATAGAGGTCCGACTGTATATGCATTTATATATATTATTTATATATAATTAAAAAAATCTGTGGTCATTTCTAAGTGTATACTTTCACTATAGGATTTCTGATAATATTTCTTAATGTTATTAAGTATATTCTTTATATGAGGCTTCATTTAAATCAAAATGGGATTTATATATAAATATTAAATATATACATTATTTATCAATATGTTTTAGTAGGAAATAATAAAAATAAAAGTATTAGTCTTATAATTTTTGTAATTTTAATATTATGAAGAATGAAAACTATACATAACTTTATGATGATTAATTATATTGCTTAGATAATGTCAAGAATTTTCATGAAATATATTATTAAATATAATACAATGTATTGCTTTTCACATGTATTTTAATATAATAACTATTTAAAATTTATTTAATTTCATTAAGTAAAATTTCTAACATTAATTAAAATTATTGGTATGAAGTATGTTACATTATTTCAGTTATACTATTTAATCTAATTATTTATTTTAAAGCTACATTAAATATATTTTTGCATTATTTAACTCGTTATTTAGATCCCATTTAAAATTTATTTCAATATTATTTTAAACAAAATTTCTTTTAAAATTATTTAACATAGTTAATATTCAACCTGTTACATTCTTTCTGTTTAATTATTAATTCCATAATTTATTTTGCAGTTGTATTAATTTTTTCATTATGTTTCATGGAATTTTGTTTTGCTTTTGTTAATTTTCTCCGTTTTACTTTGCTTGTAAATCTGGTTGCACAGTTGATTGGACAATTTGAGAAATAGCTCTTGGGTGCAGTGCATGCTTTCCCCAATTGGAAATAAATTGTGTTTTGCTTGTACTTGTGGGATATTTCCCCTGATGAAAGGTTCCACAATATAAGTGTTATTCATGTTCTTGATATTCATTTTTCAGTACTTTTTAATTAGCCAGATGCCAGTGTTTTATATCTATATATATAAAAGAAAGTCTGGATTTTGTATTAATCAACGCGCAACCAAAACTACTGAACCTAAAATCTTAAAAATAGGGGTAAAAATACTTCTTATGATATAGAGTGCCGCTAAGAAAAGGTTTTCCAAAATTCCATCCCTAAGGGGGGTAAAAAAGAGAACGAACTTTAAAAAAATTCCTTAAAAATCTGATTTTATAGTTATTTTTCAACTGATAACATATTTTGGTGTATTTTTTTATGCTGAATCGAATGGTACTAACTAAATTCTTTTAAGCTTAATAGTTCGAGAGATATTTCATATTTTCTAATTTGGCACTATCTTTGGCGCCAAAACCTGAATTTTTCAAATGATAATTTCTAAAAACTCATTCTTTTCATTCTGTTACTATAGCAAGAGATAAAATTCAAATTGAATAATTTTTTAACCAATCCTTTTGGTTAAATAAAAACAACTTCGTCAATTAGAAAAAAAAATTCAAACGCCTCAAAAACTAAAACTAAAAAAAAAAAACAAAAAAAAACTGTGGTACTTTTTCGTTCTAATTTTCGTCGCGATACCATGCCAAAATGTATGGTATCGCGCCATTCATTTCAACCCTAATCCTGCAAACGATTTTTATTGCAAACCGTGCCACATTTTAACATTTGCTAATTATTGAACGTGAATATTTTTATGCAGGAATTTTTTAATGATGGAATTTATTTTATTCCATCATAATCTCGCAAAACTTTTTAATTTGTTATTTTTTTAATAGAAAATATTTATTACTGATACTGATATAGATTTTACCATTTTGCAGTTATCTGATGATGAGGAAGCTACAATAAAATTATTTCAGAAGTTAGGAATTATACATATAAAAATGTTTTATTCAAAAAACCTTGAATGTCTTCATTGAAAGAATGAAATGTTTACTGCAATGTGAGACATGCGTATTACGTACGCCATGCTTCAGTAGTAAAAGATATTTACAATTTCAAGACTGCAGTTTAAATGGACTATATTTTATTACTTGCAAAATATTTAGGTACAGATGTCATATTCGGCCCATATTGGCGCGATTTTTTTCGGTTGCCAATTTGGCGAAAACATCAACAGCATAAACAACATAATCCGGGTTACCACATCAAGTAAAATAACGACACTTTGGCGCAAGTTAAGTACCTGTTGCCTATATGATATTGGCGACAGAAAAAAATCACGCCAATATGGGGCGAATATGACATCTGTACCAATATTTATTTATTCTTATATTTTAAGTATTTATTTTGGTACCCGTCGACCAATTTCACCAAATTTTATAAATCGCCAAACCACTCGCCAAATTATACAAATTGACAATTTTTATTTTAAATAATGAAAGAACAAATAAATTAGTATAACATGAATAAAAATACACTTAAAACGTAGAAATAAAAATCATCTGATGACGTAAATACGTGTAACTTACTTAAAGTCAAGTGAATGCGACATTTACGATCAACCATTATTGGCATTTAATCTTATAGTTTGGCAATAGATTTTTGGTCGACGGGATAACCAAGTAGTACCATTATTTTTATTGATTTAAAAAAATGGAAGGTCAAAGTCTGTAATTTTCAAAAATTATATTTTTTAAATGCTCATTTTTTTATCAACAAATTTCATTTTTGTGCCAACTATTACGCTTGGTGACAATGGTGTTCGCATAACAGGGAAATACCAAAACAGTTACTGATTTTATTTCAAATGTAAAGAAAAAAAGTTTAATGAGCAATAAATATTGTAAATATGACTGTAACTCAGATACTACTGAACAGAATTTTGTAGAACTCACACTGTTAAATAGTAAATTTGGTTTATAAATGGTTTAATGTAAAAACCATCATTCTAAATTGCTACGGGAGTTTTAAAATTAGGTGAACTCGATTATGAAAGATTTCAAGTCAACTAATTAAATGCACAGTAAGTTAGATAATACTTCAGGGATTTTTTCAATATTTATCATATCATTCTGTGTTGTTTAGTTACAGAGCTATGAGGAAAAAGTTCTCAGTGGTGCAGTAAAGAAAATTGGAAGATATACGCTGCAGAGATAGGTTATAGTATATATGGTATAGTTATGGAAGTTGAGCTGAGTTCCTTAAAAAATTCAGAAGTGATGCAGTATATACCTACCCCTACCTCCCAGAGAATTCTATAATCAGGTTAACGTGATTATGAAAGTTATATTTAATTATCTCAATATATATATAATGCAAAGAGAATTTTCATTCCGGCCGCTTATATCTTGAGTTCTGCTGAATGGATTTTGACGGGACTTACATTGTTAGTTAGATAATTTTTCAGAAAAGATGTTAGTATAAAACATAACGTTTTACGTTGCTTAGTTAAATAATTGTGGGGAAAGTTCTAAATCAGATGAACTCAATTTTGAAAGATTTGCTTTTTGTAAAGGTTCCACTGAATGAATTTTTATGGGATTTAAACTCTTAATTAGATCATTTTTAGGGAAGGTTTCGGTATATTTTCCAGTTTAAAAGATTCTGCTAAGTGGATCTCGATGCAACTTGATCGGTTAGTTAATTTTTCAGTGAATGTTTTAGTATAAAGCACATATCATTTGCTGTTGCTTGGTTGTTAGATTGCTTGATTGTAGAATTATAGATGAAAGTTCTAGAATCAGGCGAACCTAATTATTATGAACAATCAGCCTTTTCAATAAGTCCAATTAACAGATTCTGATGAGACTTGCATTAATAATTTTTCACGAACGCTTTTAGTATATTACATATTGTTCTATTGTTCTTTACCGAATCCTACAATAACAGATCAACTAAAGAAATTGGTCCTTAACAGTCTAAATTTTGTAAGACTCAATAAAAGATATAATAGCGTAATGACATTCATATTGCTTTCAGCAATTCGGTTGGATACACCAGGTAAATGTCCATATTGCTTTAAAACGCATGATCAAATTCACAGATATATTTTGTTTCATTCAACATTTCTTTAGAAAAACCGACCAGCGTAGCGGGCGAAGGCGGCTAGTACATACATATATGCACACTGGCACCCGGCTAAACGAAAAGTACCCATTTTTCTTTGCATTCCTGTTGTAAATTTTCACTTTGATTGGTATTGTTCCTCCAGTTTTTGAAATTGGATTTTTCCCCTTTTATTTTATTCAAATAATTTATAAGATTTACGATATTATAATCTTAAACTATTTGGGTTTTTCAATATTTTGAGTTTTCTTTGTGGGTTCTGTATGCTGATTGGCTTTACTATAATATTTTTTATAATGATTAATGTATTATATTTTTACATGCCATCTTCATTTGGAATTTTGGTTGACATCATTATATGAACTTGTAAGATGAATTTTGATTCAAAGATAATATATATATATATATATATATATATATAATGACACAAATGGCTGGATGTCATAAATTTATTAACTTATTGGTAAAACTACTGTTTGCAATTAATTATAATCTTTTTATTGCAGTACAAAATATCAAACACTAAATTTCATTGCAGTAATTAAATAATCTAATATATAAAAATGAAAATTTGTTTGTCTGTCTGTAATTCTATACAAATCCACAATTTGGAAGTCAGAATTGTGAAATGTTATGTACATGTATATTAAAACATGGCCGAGGCAACTAAAGTAATCTGGAATCGAAATAGCTTATAGTTAATTTTTAATTAATAAAAAATCACCAATTTAACAGCAATTTCCAATCAAATTTAAACATTTTTCGTTATAGCTGTTGCCAACAATTAGAAATTCACAATAAAATTCTTAGCACAACAATTACTTTTCTATTGCAAGATTTCCACATGAAAAAATAAAATAAATGGTTTGACAAATTTAAGAAAAAGGAATACATCATAACTTTTCTACTGCAAGATTTCTACGTGAAAAATCAAAATAAAATAAATAGTTTGACGAATTAAAAACAAAAGTGAATGTTACATCATAATTTTTCTGTTTTATGATTTCCCTGTGAAAAATTGTAATTATTAATTTGAAGAATTAAAAAATGGAATATTACATCATATTGGAAATATAAAAGACTTGGTGAATATATAACTTCATAAAGTGTGAAAAAATGTAAGCATGATAAAAACTCGATTATGGAAAGATTGGCATATTTTAACATTTTTGCTCCAATGATGAATGGAAATAAGTTCATTTATTACTTTATTATTTTATGTTTGTTATATAAATTTGGTACTTCTTAGTTATCCCGTCGACCAAATTACTGTTGCCAAATTGTAAGATTAATTGCCAATAACGGTTGCCATTAATTAATTAATTGTAAGATTAAATGCCAATAATGGCCAATAAAACCATTGATTCGACGTTTTATTTGTATTTTTATTAATGTTTTACTAATTTATTTGTTCTTTCGTTATTTAAAATAAAAAATTATATCAATGTGTATAATTTGGCGAGTGGTTTGGTGATTTATATAATTTGGCGAAATTGGTTGACGGGATAACTAAGAAGTACCATAAATTTATACATTTTTATATTGGGTTTTCATTTGATTCATGTGTACAACACTTCGACTGTTTTTTTTTTATGTTGTATGTTAAATTTTGAAATTGGTTTTTCAAAACAAACCTTAAAATTCCGGGCAACGCCGGGTGCTTTAGCTAGTAGTTAAATAAAAGGAAATCTTTTATTTTCATTTCAAGACTGGATATTGTTGAATTTCAATTGTGACTTTTTCTATTAAAGACAAAAAAGTTTCAGTGTACTTTTCTCTTTAGTACATTTTGTATTATTTGATTATACACTGTTTTTATTTAAGATTTTGAAGTGCATATTAGGCTTACAAAAGTAATAATTTTTAAACTGTATAAAAGAATGAAAATAAAACAATTTTACTGAAAAATATACTCTTGCTATTTGTGTGTAATTAATTGAAATTAAAATAGTGTTCAAAATATCATTTGACAAATTAATTTTTTTAATTATTTCTGAAATTCCCAAATTTTGGTTACACTTCCCTCATATGTTTTCTAGCATTTTAAGTATAAAAAATAATTGTTAATTGTGTTATATTTATTGTGAGATGTGTTTCATAAAAAAAATATGAGTAGAATGCATCAAGAAATATAAATACAGCAAAAAATATTTGTATTAAATTTCAAAATTCCTTAAGAGGAGATGCATTGGTCCAATCATTCAGTTCATTCGTTTGTGGTGTCATCTAATAATCACCATCAGTAATATTTGTAAAAATATATCCTCATCATTTGTATTTGTAGAAATCCTTTGCCATTTTTAAAATGTACTTTTTTACAATACAAACCCTTCAATAATAAAATCTTCATTCTGTTAGTTTATATGAAATCTTATGAAAATAAAATGCAGATCAACATTCCATCATTTTTGACGGGGGGTTATATGCTAGTTATTTTAATATTTTACTATATTATAAGCATTCATTATAATTTTAATTGCATTATTACATTCATAGCATTACATTATTACATTCAAGCTTCAATTTTGCAATGAAATAGCGAGAATAAAGTAGACTCCTTCAAATCTGCAGAGTTTGAAACCACTGGTTGTGTGGATTTTAGAATTTTGCCGATTTCCGGTCATTGCATTGTTTACATTTTTTAAACATTAATATGAATGTAATAATGAAATTAAAATTATAATGAATGCTTATAATATAGTAAAATATTAAAATAACTAGCACATAACCACCGGCAACGCCGGGTGCTTTAGCTAGTAGTTAAATAAAAGGAAATCTTTTATTTTCATTTCAAGACTGGATATTGTTGAATTTCAATTGTGACTTTTTCTATTAAAGACAAAAAAGTTTCAGTGTACTTTTCTCTTTAGTACATTTTGTATTATTTGATTACACACTGTTTTTATTTAAGATTTTGAAGTGCATATTAGGCTTACAAAAGTAATAATTTTTAAACTGTATAAAAGAATGAAAATAAAACAATTTTACTGAAAAATATACTCTTGCTATTTGTGTGTAATTAAATGAAATTAAAATAGTGTTCAAAATATCATTTGACAAATTAATTTTTTTAATTATTTCTGAAATTCCCAAATTTTGGTTACACTTTCCTCA
Organism: Maratus speciosus; assembly: GCA_963932465.1. Classification (NCBI taxonomy): domain Eukaryota; kingdom Metazoa; phylum Arthropoda; class Arachnida; order Araneae; family Salticidae; genus Maratus; species Maratus speciosus. The sequence continues at coordinate 335,869,231 of OZ010800.1, forward strand.
TATGTTTTCTAGCATTTTAAGTATAAAAAATAATTGTTAATTGTGTTATATTTATTGTGAGATGTGTTTCATAAAAAAATATGAGTAGAATGCATCAAGAAATATAAATACAGCAAAAAATATTTGTATTAAATTTCAAAATTCCTTAAGAGGAGATGCATTGGTCCAATCATTCAGTTCATTTTTTAAAGCAAGTAACGATGATATTGAAATAACGAGCTGCATTGAAACATTTCATGAACATCTGCATTTTTTTCGTTTGTGGTGTCATCTAATAATCACCATCAGTAATATTTGTAAAAATATATCCTCATCATTTGTATTTGTAGAAATCCTTTGCCATTTTTAAAATGTACTTTTTTACAATACAAACCCTTCAATAATAAAATCTTCATTCTGTTAGTTTATATGAAATCTTATGAAAATAAAATGCAGATCAACATTCCATCATTTTTGACGGGGGGTTATATGCTAGTTATTTTAATATTTTACTATATTATAAGCATTCATTATAATTTTAATTGCATTATTACATTCATAGCATTACATTATTACATTCAAGCTTCAATTTTGCAATGAAATAGCGAGAATAAAGTAGACTCCTTCAAATCTGCAGAGTTTGAAACCACTGGTTGTGTGGATTTTAGAATTTTGCCGATTTCCGGTCATTGCATTGTTTACATTTTTTAAACATTTATATGAATGTAATAATGAAATTAAAATTATAATGAATGCTTATAATATAGTAAAATATTAAAATAACTAGCACATAACCCCCCCCCCCCCCCGCCCGCCCCGTCAAAAATGATGGAATGTTGATCTGCGTTTTATTTTCGTAAGATTTCATATAAACTAACAGAATGAAGATTTTATTATTGAAGGGTTTGTATTGTAAAAAATGATGAGGATATATTTTTTATTTATTTACTCAATATTCAATTTCTGAAATAATTCAACAGTGGGACAAAACAAAAAGCAGTATTTATTGCAACAGTAATAAGAATTATCAAATTGAAACAGAATTTCTGAAGATTTCACAAAACATTAGAATTAAATATTCAATGCGTTCAAATTTTTTTTAATTTTAAAATATTATTTTTATAAAAATCAAGGAATCTCAATAAATGAATGGCTTAACAAACCGCTTTCGATTAGGAGTAGATCAAGGTGGCGGTTTTAATTAATGAAGCTTTATGTTTTGTTTCTAAATATGGATTTTGGCCATCTATTGGCAGTTAATACAAATGAAAGAACTTTTTGTTAATACTTTATGAAAGAACTTTTAATTTAATAGAATTTTTAAAGACTTTAATAGAACTTTTAGCAATAATTTAATAATTATTACTAATATTACTAATTTAATATTAATAATTCAGTATTAATAATTTAACATTAATAATTTAATTATTAATATTTAATTTAATTATGTATTAAATTATTAATATAATTTAATAATAATTATTTAATACTAATACTAATAATTTAATAGATTGTTAATAGAGCTTTTAAAGACTTTAATGAAAGAACTTTTGTTATATCCACTTAAAATTTGCTTGGATTGTAAATAAAATTTACATTTCTTATCAAATGTAATTAAAATGTAAGGGATAAATAATAAGGTTATATATATTAATGAGATAAAATGTCAATTTTTCAGATAGTAATACTTTAACATAACTTTGGAGTGAAAACAAAACTGTAATTTTAATGTGAAAAAGTAGTTTTCAGTCATACTAATGCAATCATGATAACATCTTATATTTCAATTACACCTGAAAAAAAAAAATATTTTTAATGTAAACAAAATTTAAAAAAAAACAGCAGATAAATATTAACCTCTTAAAGATTAATAAAACTAAATTTAAATTCTATAAAAAAATCATAATAATAAAAATACAGTAGAAGATCTTTATAACGCAATTCTCCATATAACGCACAACTTCTCGGATGTAAACAATGAATTTTGCAGTTAAAAAGCACCTGCATTTTCACATTGTAAAATATTGCTACTCTCTAGAAGACTAAATTTGATACATTAGTTCAACTTTATCTTCTAATTTAAGACCTTTTTACTGAAAAAAATGCTATTATTACAATAAACATTTTTAAAAATTTCTAATATAAGGGATGGTTGTGTCAGTTATATTTGAATCATGTTTATAAAGTAAATTTAACAATGTCTGACCAATATTATGCAAAAAATTATAATTTGGATAACTCTTGGTAACAAGGAATGCAGTATAAAGGCATTCTAATGTATTTTGATGTGTTTCAGTATATTTGACCATGTTTACGAGGTGAATTTAATGATGTGATCCATATAACGCAAAATTCTATATAATACACAACCTTGCATTTTTAAGTTTGCGTTATAAAGATCTTCTACTGTATTCATTTTATTTATATTGAATGAAATTTTCAAATTATATAATGGAAACGTTTAAAAAATTATCTCAGATTACATCATTCCGTCCTCCTTTTTTTTTTTTTTTTTTTTTTTTTAAATAAAAAAACTATAATTTCAATCAAAAGTTTCTTCATTGCCAATAGATGGCACCAAAACAATGTTGAAATAAAATGTAGTCGATCATAGACTTAGTAGTTGATGCATGGAAACGTTGGCTTGTTTATTTCACAAAAACATGAGTAAGTATGCAAAAGTTAAAAATGCATTTCAAAATATTTGAAGTCTTTAATATGCTTTTACAAATATTTTAAAAGCAGAATTGGATGTTAGATGAAATTAATGGGATAAATAAATCGCTCAAAGAGTCATTCATTAGTTTCTATATTTGGAATTTGTGCTTCTGAATGACAACGGTGTTCGTTTGTTTATATTGGTACCTGGTTGTTATTAATTTAGAACTGAAAGTATTATAATTGTATAGTTTTTGAAGATTTTAGAAAAATTGAAGAAGAATAGATGTTATACAACATAGATTAAATAAGGCAGTTGTTCGCCTTAGAATATGCCATCGGAATGCTTAAGCCTAACATGGCCACAATATGTTGTTTTTTTTTTCCGAGGATGAGCGCGACCTGGATTCTCACCTTAGCGTATTATATAAATACATTAAGTAAAGTAATAAACTAAAACAATAAAACTTAAGATAGTTTTAAAAATTATTAAATTATTAAAAGTCAAAGTCAAATAAATAATTAATAGTGTGTAATTAAATATGCATAATAAAGATGAGATACATTTTTCTTGAATTATTGAAAGAATGAAACTTGTCTCATAAAGGTACCCTACTAACTCACATCAAAGTAATAAAATAAGAAAGTCTTATTTCAGGTTTAGCCAGACTTAATAATAAAGAAAAGCTTGATTAATTATACATAAATATATTTGGTAAAAAGATTGCAATTACCAGTGATATCAGCAATATTTTGATTTTTTGAGAAATAAATTTATACTTCCTTCATGAAAAAGCATGAGTTCAGTCATATTAACTAGAATTACTTATTAAAATACATACAGAATGATATAAAAAGTAGAAAAAGTCTGTAATTTTGTCCCTACATCTCAACTGAAAGTTTCATTGTTTACATCTGTGATGATGTGCGGATTTTAGAGTTGCAAATTTGAGGGAGTCTATTGTATTACTATTAAAAAATATTGGTTTTTAAAATCCTGGATATTTAGCACCTATGCACTTAATGTCAATTTTTAACTCCTAGTTATTCGTGCTGGTATGTTTTGTACACTATTGGATGTTACAAATTTAAATGTACATGTTGCAAATTTACATTATTCAAAAATATTGTCACATACGCCTACATTAAAGTTTTTTATAATATTGTACTGTATGGTAATTGTATTTGACTTACAATCAATTTTATTAAACACTAATTTATTTTACTAGAAATTTAGAAAAATTTGGTGTACAAAATACACTATACAGGAAGTATGGCTGTGTGAAATTGCACAAGTATTTCAAGGCTAAGATGCAGATGTAAGTGATTTACATCTACTTTATCAAACACTTGATTAAAATATGATTAGTATTTTTGTATAGTAATATTTGTAGGGCACTAAATCCCACTGACTGCAAAAACAACATGAGTTCAAAGGTTTTTTAAAATTTTAATTCTTATAAAATTAACAGTTAATAATCGATATACATATTTAAACATTAATGAAATGTTGTGAGCAGAAAAAAGTTTTTTAAATATCTAGCATTTGTGTGTAGCACATATTTTTTTTATTCCTAAAAAAATATTAAATCTTGGCATTATATAGTTTTTGAAATCATTAATTGCTTTTGGAGCTGTGTTAGTCAAATGATGGCTCTGTAGAAGAAAAGTTAATACAGATTCTGCCGTTGTTTCAGCTGTGTGGGTTTCACTGTAGTACCTTTTACAAAATGTTTTTGCCTCTTTGAAAAATTAGCTGAATGATTTGATCATTGCGTCTTATCTCAGGGAAGATATTTTTTTCGAAAAGTACAAAGCACGTTTTTCTCTACTCACATTTTCTATTTTTTTTTTATCATTTTACTCTTAGATTTTATGCATAGTGTATTTTTGTTCTAAAGATTGCTTTGCCTATAAGAAACTAAGTTAAAATATAAGATGTCTAAAAATAAAGGCACTCAAACTTTAAAATTCAATAATTTATTAACTATAATAAGTATGAAGATAAATGAATGACTTGCTTATAAGGCAGGTCATAAATTTGTATAAAATAATTAAAAAAGTAGTTCATATTTTGTCAGTAGAAGGCACTGCGATGATTCAACTGTAAAAATACTCAACATGCAAAGCTGGGCACTAGATCACTAAGTTTTTACTTTTACTTTTTTTTTTTTTGGCCTCATAGTAGTTTCAAATACGAAAAAAAAAATGCTTTTCATTTTGAAAATGCATTTGAAGTCAACATTCTTGCATGTTGAGACAACATAATGTCACTGCCAAGTTTCTGATGTTAATGAGACATATGTTTAATGTAAATTACTGTTTAATTAAATTTTCATTTTTTAATATACAGTCGAACCTCATTATCCCGACACTCAAATGACCAGAAAAAGTGTCGTCATAAGCGGAGTGTCGCGGTAACCGGAGTTGGAGAAAAATATGTTTATAAAAAGCTGCATTTTTAATTAATTTAAGACAATTTAATTCCTAACTGTTATTACAGTTTTAAGGAATAAAACATTATTATCAAACAAAATAAACACAAAATCAAAATTGAAAAGAATAAAAATCACATTTATGACGACTTGTTTTTTTATTGTTGCATGAAATATTGATGAATTAAGGTTTGCTTATCCCTAGGTGTGCTTCCTACAATTCTTTTTTCAATACATACAATGAATTGTAATCAATATTCGTTGTTTCAGAAATGGGTGTTAGATAATTTCTGATCATTTCAATGCAATGCAATGCTTCGGTTTTAGTCGGATGAAGAAAGCCGTGTAACTACAATAAAGCGCCGTTGTCTGACCAGAACAAAAAGACTGCGAGTAGATTGATACGTCTTTCTGGAGCTTAAGTGGTTCATTCATAGTGTGCGGGTTTATTTATTCAAATAAAGGATTGAAGTAAAATTTCTCATTTATATCAATGAGTATTTTAGACACTTTTGTGAAAAGTTTGGCTAAGACATTTCTTACTGCTTATAAGATGGATTAGGAAAAATGGACAATTTACCTAAACCGTCAGGATATCCGGAGTTGAAAATTATTCAACGACGTAAAATCCGGAGTTTATTTACATTAAAATCAGATACAGAAAATCGGGACTTTGAAAAACTACGTGATAAGCGGAGTGACGTGAAAACCGGGTGTCGGGATAACGAGGTCCGACTGTATTTATCTGTGTATTTATTATCTGTGTACTTGAGTTATAGACATTTACTTATCTACGTAATAATATACATTTGATATACATTTTCTTATCTACAAGATAAAAATGAGTCATATGAAAGGAAATTCCAGAAAGAGGTTATTGTCTATTTATATCTCGATAACGGGCAGATGAGGGCAAATGATTTATGCATCAAAAAGCATGTTTCACTATGCTCTTTCGATTGCTGCTTACTTGGATTGTTTTTCATTATTACACTAAGGCGTGGTGCCCTGGTAAGGTGCCCAATCACAAACATGTAAAAGGTAATTCTCAATCATATCTATAGATTTTTATGTGAAACAATATTCTGATCATATTCTTAAAAATTTGGGTTAATCCTATCCAACCCACAAGAATCAACACTTAATACGAAACCGACTCAACCTCGAAATCCTGACTCGCGTCGGGTCGAAATTCAAAAGTCAAAATATTTTTGCTCGACGACAATTGAATTTTGATCGCAATGGGAGGGGGACCCCCCCCCCCCCCCTTATATCTCTATTGATAGTTATGAAATAAATGTCGGTAAACTTTGAAAAAAAAAAAAGAATTTTTCCGTGTATGCTATAATTATTTATTTAAGGAAGTTAAATAAAGGAAAACTGTTCAGTTGCAAATTGATGCAAGGGAGGCACTAGAGAGGGGGGGGGGGGGACTATGCTATAATTATTTATTTAAGGAATTTAAAGAAAGGAAAACTGTTCAGTTGCAAATTGATGCAAGGGAGGCACTAGATAGGGGGGACTATGCTATAATTATTTATTTAAGGAAGTTAAAGAAAGGAAAATTGTTCAGTTGCAAATTGATGCAAGGGGGGCACTAGAGAGGGGTATTTAGCATACACGGAAAAATTCTTTTTTTTTCAAAAAGTTTACCGACATTTATTTCATAACTATCAATAGAGATATAGGTCGCAATCGTATTATGTCCTTTCTTTTCCCGACAAATACGGCGATCCTTGAAATTCTTTGTATTTTGGCGCTTTAAAAAGTCGACTTATGCACCAGATAATATAACCAGAATGTGTACAGTTCTACAAGAAAAAAAAAAAAAAAAACATTGTAAAAGACTGGAAAAAAAAAATTCGGGTAAATCGTTATCTTTATTCTTTGACGATTAGACACGATTTACGTTATAGATTACAGGGTTCGCACAGACTCTTTGGAAACTCCTTAGAAGTGAAAACATTCCCAAGTAGTACTTAGAACTACTTAGATAAGCAAACTACTCCTTAGAAACTCCTTAAATTGTACTGCGGCTTCGGACGCAAGCGATATTGCTGCCGAGGGAAAAAAATCGTGATTGTAAAACGCACGGTAAATCCTTTATGCACGTCATTCATCTGAAGCACAAGCATTGATTGGTTAGGATAATCTTAATAGTAGGGCTCTCACTAGGTCCGTTTTTCAATTATTAGGTTCGCAAAGTCCGTTTTTCGACACTGTTAACCGACCTTTATTTTAAATTTTATCGATGTTTGGTATTTAGCCAAGAATTTCGGAAAAATCGAGCTTTTCGCGAATATGTTCCAAAAAATACCGTCAAATTTCGTCAATCGATCGCGGAAAAAATTCGTAAATTTTGTCAAAGGATCGTGAAAAAACGCGAATTTCTCCAGCAGATCGCGGAAAAACTCGAATTTCTTTCAAAAGATCATGAAAAAGACGCGAATTTCTTAAAAGGCAGCGAAAAAACACGAATTTACTCAACGGATCACGGAAAAAAAACGCGAATTTCGTTAAAAGATCGAGAGAAAAAGCGGATTTCCTCGAAAGATCGCGAAACAATGCGAATTTCCTCAAAAGATCGCGAAAAACAGGCAATTTTCCTCAAAAGATCTAAAAAACAGGCAAATTTCCTCAAAAGATCGTGAAAAACACGAAAATTTCCTCTAAATATCGCGAAAAACGCGCGAATTTCCTCAAAGGATCGCGAAAACACGCGAATTTCGTCAAAGGATCGTGAAAAACACGCGAATTTCGTCAAAGGATCGCGAAAAACACGCAGTTTCCATCAAAAGACCGCGAAAAAGACGGCAGTTTCGTCAAACGATAGAAATAAAACACGAATTCCATTAAAAGATCGCGAAAAAACGCGAATTTCATCAAGAAGATCGCGAAAAACACGCGAATTTCTTCAAAACATCGCGAAAAACACGCGAATTTCCTCAAAAGATCGCAAATTTTGTCAAAGGATCGCGATAAAAACGCAAATTTCGTCAAAGACTCGCGAAAAAACGTCAAACGATCGAAATAAAACGTGAATTCCATTAAAAGATCGCGGAAAAAACGCGAATTTCATTATCAGATCGCCAAAAAAATGCGAATTTCGTCAAAGTTTCACCTTCAACGAAAACGATTACAGCTGATCTAAAAGAATAAATTCAAAACTTGTTATATTTTTTCTTGTATGTTGCGTTTAGCAGTCTTTTTTTTACCTTTAAAATTTTTCTTTAAGATGCATCATGTATGTGATATACATAATAAGTGTTTGGGGTTTGACTAATCTCTATTTATATGACCATTGGTCACTGCATAAAAAAGTTGATTGTCTATTTTGTATTTAAACTTACGAAATCGTAAGCAATATAGTGTGAATACTGTGCAATTTCAGCACTAACAATTAGATTCTAATAGAGTAAAATTTGTTTTTGAAATGTTTTTCTCTCCAAATTGGGCATTAAAAATTGGAGTGTGCATACCACATAACGATGCAGCACATAAAAACAACAACAACAAAAGTGCCAAATCCTTAACATTTTTTGGACTCCTTGGATTTTTTTCGGTACTCCTTGGATTTTTTCTTCCCAACTTTGTATGAACCCTGAGATTATTATTAATTTTAATATACATACATACAGGGTGTTTCAGAAAGGACTGCCCAACTTTGAAATGACATGATTACGAAACAGTGAGTGACAGAAATGTGAAACAAGTGGTATGTTAGACAGACAGGTCTGGAATTTGTTACACTCTGGTTTCCAGAAATAGTTTCAATATTGGCTAACTGGTGGCAGCACAAACGCATGAAACTTTATGTAGTACTCAGAAGTACAGAAAGTTCATTCGTGAGTCTGTTTCATTGCTGACACCTGTAAGGGAGTTGTATCGAATTATTATACGTAAAATGAAGAACATCATGTCGTATTTCTTGGAGCTACGTGTTTTTATTGTACTGAATAGCACTGATTAGGTCGAAGTCCAACGATGACAAAGCGAAGCTTTAAAAAAAAAAAAAAATGTTAAAAAAGATTCAGACCGGAAAACAATTCGTAATTTATTCAACAAGTTTGAACGGATAGACAGTGTGGCCGTTCATTTAGCAGGAAATGTGGGATGCAGCCGATCCGTACCGTAATGACACCTCAATATGAGCAAGCAGTCGAAGAACTTGTTAAATGCAGTCCTCGGAAATCCATCAAACGAGCCGCTGGTGAAGCAGGATTTTCAAACACCGCTTGCGTACAGAATAATGCAAAAAGGGCCTGAAGCTATTTCCCACAGACTTCTAATATAAGTAGACTCCCAATCGGCAACCTTTTCTTGTCTCCTACATCTCTGCCCTCCATCGCGTGATGGAAGGCAGATTTAGAGCGCCAAACCGGTTTTTCTCCCGCCAAAATCTCCTCGGAATCTCACTCCAGTTTCCCGCCGAAACATCGTCTGTCTGCGTTTGTCTTGAGTTGACCGTACTTTTGCTTTTCTTTTTAATTTACCCTCTAACAGTTCTTTTAAGAACTTTTTATTTTAGCTTTTAAAATGACAACTTTCGCGTCAGCTTGTAGTTTCGCTTCTATGTTTACATTTATTTTATTGCGAGGATGAAATCCGAAAGTTGCCAATAACGAAATTACCGCCAAAATACGGCACCCTTTTGGCGATGAAAGCAAAACATGTTGGAGTCAAAACCTTCCCCAGAGAACAATGGGATTGGGAGTCTACTTATATTAGAAGTCTGTGCTATTTCCCTATAAAGTACAGTGTCATCAAGGAACAGCTCTGCAACAAATAGAAGAGTTCGCAAATGAGTTACCCCAGATGATTGATGAGAGTAAAATTGATATCTGCTGCGTATGGTTCACCGATGAGGCTCATTTTAATTTCGAGGGATTTGTAAATAAACAAAATTGGCGAATATGGGACACTGAAAACCTGTTTGTGTGTCTTGAAAAACCACTGCACACTGCAAAAGTTACAGTTTGGGCTGGACTGTCCAGTAAAGGGATCATTGTGCCCCTTTTCACGAGGGAAACAATTAACTCATTCCGATATATTGAAATTTTACAGAAAGGTTTTGCAATATTTCAAACTCGAGCATGCACTGGAGAATTCATGGTTTATGCAGGATGGTGCCCGACCACACCGTAGTACTGCAGTGTTTGAGTTTCTTGAGGAATATTTCAGTGACCGAGTCATTGCTCTCAATTATTCCCGAGTGACAGGCATTGGTGTGGGTTGGCCTCCATATCCTCCGGATCTCAATCCATGTGACTTCTTCTTGTGGGACTACTTGAAAGACACTGTTTACTCTAAGAATCCACAAACGTTGGAACAGCTTGAACAATTCAATTGTGAGGCATGTGCATCCGTTTCAGTAGAGACATTGCAGCGAGTGACTTCGAACTTCACTCTTTGGTTGCGCCATGTTATTGCTAAGAAAGGTGACCATGTAATGTGATTTGTAACCACCCTTGTAATGTGATTTGACTTCTGTTCACGAAGCATACTTTCATACGCTATTTCAAAAAGCATCGCTCTGTGACTACAGTGCCCTTTGATTTCCAATCTTGGAACTATTTCTGCAAACCGGTGTATAAGGAAAGGGCATGTTTACAAACAAACACTTCCGTCAATCAATCTACCAACTACATTTTTGTCATAACGATCATTGCAGGAATAGTCTTGGCGACGTAGGACAATCATATCAGAGACCTGTTAAACGTAGGCCAATCAAATTTCCCTAGCTCATGTGTGCAGTAGGAGCAATAAAGAACGGACAGGTTTTTCTTGCTGATCCACAGTAATTGGACCAACATTGACGTCAGCTGCCCTTTCCTTATAACAAATTCCAGACCTGTCTGTCCAACATACCACTTGTTTCACCTTTCTGTCTTTCACTGTTTCGCAGTTATGTCATTTTAAAGTTGGGGAGTCCTTTCTGAAACATCCTGTACACACACACACACACACATATATATATATATATACAGTGTGTCCACGTATAACCTGACCGACCTTTATTTTCTCAACCGTTGGTCCTAGATGCATACTTCAAATTACAAAAGTGGTTAAAATTAGGTGCAGAGTTAAGATAAAAAAAAAGTTTGAAGCGAAAAAACAATTTAGTGAAGAATTACAGAATCTAAATTTTTATACGGTCCGCCGGTCCTAGAAGTTATATTTAGTAAAATTTTCCTGTGACACTGATAATTAAGGCAAAAAAAGTCCCGTTTTTCTACGATTAAAATTAACCGAGTAATAGCTGTTTAAAGTTGGAGCATATTTTTGCTGCAAATTAGGGGTCATTCACAAATTTAGTAGAAATATAGCTTCACACGATATATTAAAGAACTGGTTGAGAATAAAATTAGCATTGCAATATAAATTTGAAATCCTTAATTATTCTGACATATTACTGCAAAATATACAATTTGTACTGAACATATAAGAGGATACAAATAACAGAATTTTTGTTAAATAAAAGGATGAAAAACAACAGCCTCAATTCTTTATAAAATGATGCATATTTTAAAATGCTGTTAGATTACACTGTCTTTCAAATTTTGGGTTATTGCATGTTTTTTAGGTTTTGAAAACTGATTTTTATGTATTTTTTAGCGCTGAATCCGAAAATGACCTTTATTTTAAACCATCACGTCAGGATTTTTCTCAAAAAGCAAATTTCAAAGTTAAAAAGCTGAAGAGTAAAATTGATCCCTCCTCCCCTCCCAACCTCATCGGACCCCTGAGCTGTTTAGCTGTAAGAAACACGGTATAAGACAAAAAAAATTGAATAAATCATGGAAATAATTAAAATTAAACTGAATAAAAAAGTCTTACATCTATTTTAGTCAAGGCAATAGAGACTGTATAGGGGCTCTACCTAGCAAAATTCATGGTAGTTCTGGAAAAAGGCTTACTTTATGTTTTTTGGGTCGCTGAATCCGAATTTTTAACTTCCCACAAAATTTCCCCCGGCAACCCCCCCCCCCCACCCCACCCCACAAAAAAAGGTTTTTATTAAAAAAATCAATTTTTTTATTGTTTTAAGGAAAAAGTATCTAGAAATTCAGAAAGTAGACAAAATTTGCAACAAATTAGATACATGACATGACTTAGGATGAAGGGGTTGGGGAATGCGCGGAACATGCGCGCGGTGCTGCATGAACTAAGTTGCGCAATTCCGCTTAACCACTCACACGTTTACATTCGCCCTCCCATCTCCCCTCCGAACTTTCTCTATAAGGTTTACTTTAAGTTTTTTGGGTCGCTGAATCCGAATTTTTAACTTCCCCCCTAAATTCCCATCCCCCCCCAAATAGTTGTTTTTAACTTAAATTTGTTATTGTTTTAAGGGAAAAGCATTACGAAATTCCGAAACTAGACAAAATTTGAAACAAATAGGATATATGACATTATGACATAGGATGAACGGGGAGGGGGAGGGCTGCCTCTGAACATGCACTGCGGCGCTACGTGCACTAAGTTATGAAGCCGAAGGAAATTTTGGTGGGAAGTTACAAATTCGGATTCAGCGACCCAAAAAACACAAAGTAAGCCGATTTCCAGAACTACCATTAATTTTGCTAGGTAAAATTCCCAATTGCCTGAACTATTTTATTAGTATCAAATTTTTGCGCTATTTTTTAACGTTGAAATTTATGATTTGCGAAAAATCGTGACATGATGGTTAAAAGTGAAGGTACTATTTTTATTCAGCGTTAAAAAATACATAAAACGTAATTATCAAAGTTAAAAAACACAACCGTCGCAGGATTATGTTATCTAATCTAAAACTCTTTCTTAAACTTGTTGACATGTAATCTATCCGAATTTTTTTTTGTGTTATCCTCTAATATAAGTATGTATAAGATGGTAAGCGTCGAAAATCATAATAATATGTCATCGGATTTAAGTCAGTATGTAAAATTTAACTTCGATCGGACATTTGAAAGTAAGTTAAAGTTCGAGTACAAATTTTAACCTGGAAAGACGATCGTTGCAAGTTAAATGAAACCATTTGAAAATAACATAATTTTTGTTAAAAGAAATCATAGCCTCAAATCCTTACAAAATAAAACATATGTTATAATACAATTATTTTAACTGATCTGAAACTTAACTAATAAAAGTTAACTGAATCGTAATAGTTGTACTATTTCTTTCAAAGCGCAGATATCTTGAAATAAGTTTAAGTACTTCATATACGACCCCTGAAAGCATAGCAGAAATCATCTGTTTTGAGTTGCAAAAAAGTGATATAAGTCATGCATTTCAAAGTTTCATAACTCAGTCAATTTTAACGTTAGACGAATGGGACTTTTTTTGTCTTACTTGTTAGTGTCACAGTAAATTTTTACTAAGTATCACTTATAGGACCGGGGGACCGTATTAAATTAAAATTTCGTAATTTTTTAATAAATATTTTTCTTGACCCAAATCGCTTTAAAAATAATTCTCTACCTTATTTAAACCATTTTTGTAATTGGAAGTATGCATCTAGGACCAACGGTTGCGAAAATAAAGGTCGGTCAGTTTATACGTGGACACACTGTATATTTATTATCGTTTTTATAACAAATAGCATTTCTCTTCGATTACTAGAATATTTTTTCTCTACACTTGTTCCTCGAATCCTGAATAACTTCTATTTCTACTGATGCCTTATTTACATCTTCCCTCTATGTTTTCGTTCGTCATCCTCTTTTTCTTTTGTGGTTTGGAAAAAAAAAATATAGTAATTTTTAAAAGTCTTTAATCATCTGGTCTTTCCACATGTCCAAACCATATTCATTTCTTCATTGGAATATCTTGAAGGATGTTAGCATTAATATTTATCATTTTCTTTAATTCATCATTTCGTATTCTTTAAAATTTTGAAATTCTAGAAATTCGTCTTACTGCACACCCATTTCTACTCCGGATAACTTTCTTTTACTTGCTGCAGTGAATCTCTACGCCTCCTTCCCATACAACAAAATTCCTTTTACGACAGTATAATAGATATTTAATTTGCGTTTTTTAGAAAGTTTCCCATTACACAAAATTCCACTTAATCCTTTTATAGCTCTTCTTCTCAATGAAATTCTATTAATGGTATCTGAAATGTCTCTATGTTCTTCCTAAATCTCCTACCCAGATATTTATATGAATCACAGCTACAGATTTCTTTCCCATCCTCTAGCAGTAAATATGTCACCTTTTTACAATTAATATTTACATATTAAGTTTTCATTTTTCATAGTCCTTTTTAATAAGATTTGTCATATTTTGTACATCATTTTTCTTCTCAGCTAAGAGAACCAGGTCATCTTAAAATTGCAGTGTAAACATTTATGCTTCATTAATATATCGACACTGATCTTTCCATTTTCGTAAGGTTTTCGCAATGGACTTTACCCATGTGACGTCAGCCGCGGGTAAACAGAAGAAAAAACGCCAATAGGCTGAAGAACATTTTAACACTGCTCCCCTTTCGCCCAATAAACAGTCTTTTTCGGAGGGTTTCCCCCCGCAGAGGCGTGGCTGTTGCCATTCGTGGCTAAAGTCTATTTCTATTTTGAACAATGTAGGCGAGATACAACAACCCTGTCATAAACTTTTTGTCACTATAAAGTATTGAGATATACTTTTACTAACTTTAGTGTTCGCAATTGATCATTTATAAAGTACCTTTATTGCATTTATAATAGCGACGACGTTCAAACCTGTAAGGTAAGGCGCGCCACACACCAGAGAGACATGCGACAATAATTGTGAGACATGAGGTAAATTCTGCTGTTCAAACAGGTTTTTTCTTTGTTAACAGGGTGAAAACAGAGCCCGATCAAGCTGAAGTTGGGCTCAGGGCCTGTTAAAATGTTGCCCCCCCCCCTACCTCCCCATTCCCGGCGACACTTTCAGAAAAAAAAAAGTAGTTTTATTTGATGAGTTGACTAAGTTGTTTGGGTAAAAGTTTAAAGTTTACAAAAAAAAAAAAAAAAAAAAAAAATACAAGAATAATCAAGAAAATGAATTACCTTCCACTTTCTCAAATAAGCATTTGTATAATTCACAAACATCTATGATCCACAGTTTATGTTGCAGAATAAATGAGGACATCTTTTTCAAAACTCGCCTTACCCAAAATAATAAAAATTGTGTTTTCCCTAACAGTCTATTAATCATTTTAAACTATAATTCTGACATTGTAAAATCCTCGTTTATATTGAAACCAACAGGCACAGTATGCAGTTTTTGGCATTTTCCCCAAATTTGATTTTCTGGATACGGCAAGTTTTGAAAATTATAGGTACTCTCAAATTGAAAAGGACTTTTACAGAAAAATTAAACATGGGGTTTTTTTACTACAGTAAAACTTTGTTTTTAAGTCAGGGACCAAAATATAAAATGCAAACAGTGGAAAACTTAAATTGTGAGAAAATACACACAAATTTGTGGGCCCCTGAAATTGGTGGGCCCGTGCATTAATCAGGCCCTGGGTGAAAATGTCGCATGGCTCACGCTTTTTTGTTGCATGTCTCCCTGGTGTGTGGCGCGCCTAAGTTAAAGAATTTTCCAAAGTGATTTCAGCAAGACTGGGACATTGTCCTATACGCATTGGGTAAATAAATCAATAATAAATATAATTCTTGCCCTAATGACAATCTCTTTTCCATGATCTATTTAAGAACAAAAATATCATCCATGCAGGATTTTTCTGCTCCGAAACCACGTTGTTCTTCAACCTTCATGTGGTTTTCAGTAAAATCTTTCGTTATGAATCCATCTAATCCACTAAACGTCGAAGTTATAGAAATTCATCTACATTGCTCAAAACAATTAAAGGATATTATAAGTCTTATATAAAATAACGGTGTAAGCGAAATTTTTTTTGCAAAAATTGGAAGAAGAGAGTCACAAATGCAAATTTTTCTAATTTTCAAACTTCGGAATATGCAAATTTTGAGTTTGGCGTGAAAAACGACGCTTTAGCGGCAGCCAATGAAATTTGGTTTTCAACTTACTGAAAGGCAAATCGGAAAAGAATGATCGACATTCAGTAAGTGCTTTGTTTCGATGAGTGCGATGTCTCAACGAAGTCATTTAACCGAATCAGAAGATTGGAAAGTTGCTGATCGGTTAGAAGGGGACCAAACACAAGCCGAAGTAACAGAAGCCACTGGAATTTCACAAAGTGTGATTTCCAGGATCTGAAACCGTTTTTTGGAGACCGGAAATGCAGGCCAAAGACCAGGGCAAGGTCGTAGACGTGCAACAACACCCAATGAGGAGCGATATTTCACGCTAACGGATCCGAGACACCGAAATATGAATGCCACTCTTCTTCAACAAAACCTTCGCTTTGTTACTGGCACCACAGTTTCGACCCAAACTGTCCGAAACCGTCTCCACGTTGTAGGTCTGTAGACCAATGATATGTGTTACGTTAACAACAAGGCACCATCGCGTCCGCAGGGAGTGGGCAACAGAGCATGTGAACTGGAGGAAAAATGAATGGCGCAATATTCTGTTCTCTGACCAGTCCCGTTTTTCTGTTCTTCCTGATAATTGGCGTATTTTTATTTGGAGGGAATGTGGCACTAGAAACAATCCCACGTTCTTGCAAGGAAGTGTCATATTTGGCGGTGGGGGAGTGATGGTGTATGCTGGCATCTCCATTGAAGGGCGCACCGACCTCCACATCATTCGAAATTGAACTCTGGCCGGTCAGCGATATAGGGATGAGAACCACAGACCTAGTCCCTTACGCTGTAGCAATTGGAGATGACTTCATGTTAATGGAGACAATTGCAGGTCACTATGTGCTCATTTGGAGGATGATTTTTTTTTTCGAGGAAGGAATTATACGACTGGAATGGCCAGCGTGTTCTCCGGACATGAACCCAATACAGCATGTTTGGGACATTCTAGGCAGACGAGTTGCTGACCGCCTAACACACCCACAAACTCTCCAAGAGCTGGAAAGAGCTCTTCTGGAGGAGTGGGGCAGAATACCCCAGCTCCTCATTGACTCTATGCCTCAAATGTATTCAACATTGCTGACTGTTTGGGGAATCATACCCCCTACTGAAAACGATTTTCTTTGAAAGGAGCATCTTTTTTTATTCGTTTTTCTCATATGCGGAAATTGTATTTTTTTTCTTTTGTACTCAAATACTTAATACATTTCTTTTCTGCCAAACATGTGCAATTTTTTTCTCATATAGCCTACCACGTCTGTCGATCATGTATCAATCACCCAAACAATTCCCCAGCCGCAAGATCCATCTACAACCTCATCTACTATCCTTTAATTGTTTTGAGCGATGTATAATTTTCACAAAATCGACGATTTCCTATTTTAAAACATTTATTATTATTATTATTAATTTCAGGAGAGAAATACTGTGCATATTAGTTAGTTTTTTCTCTTAGTAAGTAAGTAAGCACCCACCCTGGGAACCCGCTTTTGGCTTATGGTTAGGTTTGAACCCCGAGCCCAGGGCAGGGAAAAGTACTATTACCTGTAAAACCCTCTAGTATTTAAGATACTTAATAGAATTTAAAAAAAAAATGAAAAAATTAAATTAAATTAGTTTTTTTTTTTTTTTTTTTTTTTTTTTTTTTTTTTTTTTTTTGCAGTCAGCTGCTGGCCCCTCTAGAATATGAGGTAAAAATTACTAAAAATATTTAAAGATAAAATAATCTAAATTTAAAGATAAAATTACAATAATATATAACTTAAAGGCCAAAACAATAGCTGTAGTAATGAATTTGTATGTCCAGCACTCCTGCTCACTGCCCATAACTCGGAGGAGGACCGTTGAACTGATATATTGATGTATGAGATCCACGTTCATATTAAACCTTCTGAACGATATAAATATAGTTTTAAGCTAGATTTGAGATTAATTACTGTGAGCTATATATAAGTACAATAACATATAGGGAGGGTTTATCGGTTACCCACAACGTACTAGAGCAAGATTAATGTTTTTAAGAGCTGAATTTAAAGTTTTTAAGAGTTTATCTGAAGTTGCTATATATCACGAAAAGTTCAACTGGTTATCACAGCGACATACAAGTTTACAAAAGCAGGACACCATTTTTGAAGATATTAGCCTTCGATACTCATATTAAAATCTTTCGCTGATGAGTTAATGGAAGTATTTTGTAAGAGATATTACTGTAGATATTTTCAAGATGAATGAATATTTTTTTTTCTTTTTTTCATGTACATACTTTATCTGTACCTCCTGTCCACCAATTGAGACTGAAATATAGGACACAAACTCTTGATTGCATAAAAGTCCGAAAGTGAAGCAAGCACTTATAACTGATACTATTAGATTACGTTTAAGTGCAACGACTGACCACGCTGTCATTACTGGTAATTTCGTATGTAACTTATATCTTATTAAATGCAGTGTGAAATTATCTTTTCTCGGGAAATAGATATACATCTTGTGTAAGCGTATTATATTTCGTTTTATAGCTAAAAATCGCTTTTCAATGAGAGAAGCACAGATAATTAATGACAAGATTCCGGATAGGCTCTCAATAAGTGAAGTGAAGTGAAGTACGCCATCAAATATGGAATATCCATATTCGAAAAATTGACTTCAACTAAAGCTGCCACATTGGCGAACAGAAGAACCACGTGCAAGGATAGAAGGTAAAAACATACAGGGGATAAAAGTTCATCTAGTTTATTTGAAAAATCAATTAAACGAGATATTTTATGAAATATTTGAATGATATATTCAGTATTAAATTTTTTATTAAATTGGAACTTCAATTCCTTACAAAATTGTGAAATGTTTGTGCTTAACTGATAATACATTAAGCAACAAAAGAACGTAGTTATCATAGGAAACTGATAAATAGTTATAAAATAAATAGTAAATAAAAATAATCTAGATAAATTCTTTATAAAATTTGAATCAAAGACAGTGTTGAATGTGAATATCTTTTGTTGAAATTCCAGACCATGCTCCAAATAATATACATACAACAGTATTATAATACTCGGTAGTAAAATGATAATGATAATGATTAAATTAACTATTTTTATTTCAGTGGCTTCAAATTGCTTTATGCAGTTGCATAGATTTCATTTTAAAAATAAGTTTTCTCAAAAGTCTTATTTTACATTTCACCAAATACCAAATCACTGTCGAAAAAATTAATGCTGCCATCATCTCAAAGTATAGAGATATCGAGAGCGCTGTTAGAAGATGGTACATCCATATCATATATGTAATAGTAAAATGCATTAAAATTGGATATAAGTTCTTAAGAAGTTTTACAAAGGTGCTACTTTTAGAATTATCTACACCAGTTCCACACATCTTCATCGTGTACCTTAATCCACCGCACATTTTCCAAATGTTATTCAAATTTTGTGAGCGAGTAACTTTCGCCATTTATAAAATAATATTTTATCGATTTTTTAAGTTAGAAAAGTATGATATTCACGCATTCAAAATCACATTACACATATGGCTGTATTTAGAATAGGATCAAAGAGACAAATCTGTAACAGTAAAACATATTTTGAGAATTAATCTTTTCGAAATAATTTATATATGTAATATAAATATATTTGCTCTTTTTATTTTTTAAAGCAATTAAATGCAAAATTTCTAATTTTTGTAAAGCAATTAAAGGCAAACTGATGCAAAGTTTCTTTTTTTTTCCTCGTGTTTTCACAAAAAGAAACTGATAAGGATTTTCTCATGGAGTGCTTTTTTCTCTCATGCTTTTCATCAAAAACTTTAGGAAATAGTCTATATAAACGGAATTCTTTGTATCTGCATGGTTTGTACATGGAAAGACGAAAAGTTGTTTGTAAAATCGCCGGTCACGGATTTTTTCCTATCACTGGTATAAAAACAATTAACTAGATGATGTTAAAATGTCCAGTTTAATGATTTTTTGTTTTACTTTTTTTCCCTTTTACACCAGATCTATTTAAATTATCACATTTATGTCAAAAACTTTACAACTATCCTTTATAAATGCAATATTTAATTTTTTCTTCCTTTATGGAACAGGACAAAGGATTGTTATGTATTTCTTCTTACATCGACATATAGCCACTGATTAAAAGTAGCTCAACAGAAAAAGACAATTTAAACAAATAAATGGATTTTGCTGGGCTGCTTTCTTAAAAAAAAAAAAAAAAAATGTAACTGGCAACTTTTTGTTCTCTTAAAGTATCTTCTTTATTTCTTATATCATTTTCTTTTTATTTCTTTACTCCAACAGGTAAGAAAATACGTTGATCATATTGAATTGGCATTAACCATAAGTTTTAAATTATCATAGGTGAAAAATAGCGGAATTAACTTACACGGTGATATCGGAGTCTGAGTAGGAATTCAAATCGATAAACACTACGCGTACTTTGTTGCATATCTCATTATAAAGATGAAAATTAATTTTTATTAAAAAAAGACTAAACAAATGCATTAATACTAAATAACATACTAAGTATTTAGAAAATACCAACGGAATTTTTTCTTCTTTTGAAGAATTGATATAAACGCATTTGTAAAATTAAAAGTCTGTCTACTAAATTTATTTTAGTTTTTGTTCCTTTCCTCTGCACTATAGCTGCATAAAGCTTTTTATAATACCATTTATTATGTGTAAAGTAAAATGGTCAATGAAATATTTTGTGATACCTTTAAACAGAATCGATATTTCAATCATGTTCTCCATGAAATCAAATTGTTAGATTCAAATTGTTAAAGAAAAACACAAAGATTCGATCGTTAAAAATATATTTTTATAAATCACTTTTAATTTTCAACTAAAAGACTTTGTTAATGAGATTTTGCTTGTGACAGTTATTCTCTCGTTTTTGACATTTTCAGAAGTATCAAGTTATATCAATAAACTGATTATGCAACTATCATTATTACAATACATAATCTAAATATACAAAAGCCGTTCTCGGTGTGTATGTTTCTTATACAAATCTTCAATTTTTGATCGATTTGCACGAAACTTGATATACAAACGTTTTAGACATGAGAAAGATCACTGTCAAATTAAAAAATATATATATGATACCACTCTTTACCCCTTTTTTCAACCACCTGCTATAGTTCATCATTATAGAAATTTTTTTTCCCCAATTTCTAATGCGATTATTCTTTCCTGTTGCCACACCGTAAAAACCAACACATTAATTTTTTTTTTTCTTTTTTTTTTTTTTTTTTTTTTTAAAAAGGATAACGCATGTACTTTCGTTTTATAAGTCAATAAAAATTCAGACTCCCTTGCTATATTTTTGCATTTATGAAATTGACGTCAACTGGAAATGCATTAAGAAGATGTAGTACCATAATTTAAATTTATTTGATGTTAACACATTTACTTTAATACAGAAATTTCAATTAAAAAAAACAATTTAAGAAAACGACAAAACAAAATGAACATATCGCTTACCCGCAAGAAAAGCGACACATCTCGCAAAAATTCATTTTGCGTTTTATTCACAAATAGGTCTGTCATAAGTGTGTCTTGCTACACAAAAAGTTCCATAAGTGTAGTTATACGGAAAATCACTTTATTACGCTATTTGTCCATTCATGGCCACAGAAGAGGGGTGGATTGTGTGGGGAATTAAATTTATCCAACCCTCCAAACCTCATCCTATGCCTTCATTCTTAGGGGGTTTTATACTTTTATGCACGTTTTTACTCCTGCATGCAGAGCTAAGCGCTATAGTTTCATGTCACAGTAAAATCATGTAAATTTTATTTTGTCTCTCCTGTGAAATTTACTTTTGTCGAGATGTGTCACTTTTCTTGCGGGTGAGCGATATGATGTCACATCCATATGAACAGAACAATCTTGTTCACATTCATATGAAAAAAACAAAACAAACACATGATGTCACATTCTATTAAATGTTTTCAATGTGACGCCAAACTGACTCTAAATAAATGACTGCTATGTTTTATTCCCTATTTCGATTGCATACTACTGCCATATCTTATAGCTATACGTTGTAGCTAAGTGTTTTATTGATTTAGATGCAGTGGCAACATTTTCTATTATACAGGGTGGTTTATAATTAAACTTCCCCTATAAACAGCATCCTACAGCGCAAACGGTATACAACGAAATTTGGTATATAGACTATACACGAGAGGCGCTCATGGAATTTCGAAAAAAAAAATGTTCCAAAAGGTCCACTAGAGGGCGCCTTTCCCGGAAAAACATTAAATGTAACACAATAAACGGCCAAAACAGAATCCAGAAACAATAATAACATTCATTGACTATTTTCTGATCACTTTGTCATCGAACCACATTAAGTAAAGGTAAAGAAAAATAACAGTACGCTGTTTGAGAAAAAAAAAAGTTTTGTTTGCAGAAACAAGAACAGATTAGGACGAAATTGCACAAGAGGAACAGTTGTTAATCGTGTACAGCACGATGTAGGGAAAGATGTTCCATGTGACCACCCTCATTCACCTGCAAAATTCCAAGTCGATGGACAGAGTGTTCAACAGCTGTTCGTAACTGATCAGTTGTGATGCTTCGAACATGAAGTGTTATGGAATTCTTTAAGTCATTCAACGTCTCAGCACCTCCACGATACACCAGACTTTTTAAGTGGCCCCGTAACAAAAAATCGCATGGATTTAGATCCGGCGAACGTAGTGGCCATGGATTACGAAAGAAGCGACTTCGTCTGTGAAGTGTTGGAGCAATAGCGCCTTCACGGACTCATGGATATGTGGAGGGCGCACCAGCCTGCATGAAAATGGTTGAAGTAAGGACCCGCCTTTGCTGTAGTTGTGGCACAACAAACGTCTGCAGCATGTCATGGTACCGACGGCCCGTAATGGACCATGTGCAGTTTCCTCAAAGAAGAATAGCCCAAGGATGAATGTCGCCGTGAATCCACACCAGACAGTCACCTTTGGAGAATGTAGGGAATTTCATTGTGCATCCGCATATTTTCCTGGGACTTTACCCACGAATAGCAACAGCCATGTTTCTGCGGGAATATACCCTCCGAAAAAGACTGTTTATTGGACAAAGGGGAAGCAATGTTAAAATGTTCTTCACGCCTATTGGTGTTTTTCCTCTGTTTACCCGCGGCTGACGTCACATGGGTAAAGTCCATTGTGTGTGTTGACTGTCTCAGTGAGGTAGAAATAGCCTCGTTGTTCCACAAAATATTCCAAGGCCATGACAGATCAACAGTCATTCTGTCGAGAAAACTGACTGCGAATGAGAGACGTTGTGACTTCTCCCTATCCAACAGCTCTTGGGTATGGTGGTTCTTGTATGGAAAGTAGTGCATTGTGTTTCTGAGCTCTCTTCGGACGGTGCTGTAAGAATAGATTGTCTGTCGAGAAACTGCACGTGCGCTACTGCCCCCAAACTCTGATATCTGTGACTGTGCGGCAACAGCTGTCTTGACGGCATCAACAAGTACCGGTGTGACAGGTTTACGGCCTCTTCCAGGTTGAACTCCTAATTTCCCTGTCTCTTCAAATCTCTTAATCATGGCCCGGATACCGTTAATAGACATTGGCCCATGTGGTATTACAATTATATTAATGGTATTACAAATATATTATGGGCCATTAATTAAAGGAAAATAGTCATGAAGTTATTTTTAAAGAAAATTGCGTTGCGTTTTGCAGGACCCATTTCGTTCTTTGCGGTCAAACAGTTGTAAGAATAAAAATAATAGGAAACTTCTTACTTGAATAGTGGTATCTGTAAACAAATGATGAGGAGACTTTTGAGAACAAAATCAAACTTTATTAATCTTTATCTTAGAAGAGAAGAAAAACATTCTCCCGTTGGTCACCGTTTATTAAATTAATTCTTTGGCCTAAAAAATAATTACTCCACTTGAAGAAGATATTTCTTTAAAAATTAAAGTGCAGCATAAATCTAATTTTCTATTGATGAAAAGTACAATTAAAAACTTTTCCACGACGTCAGGAAATAAATCAAAAAGCTATTTAATAACGAAGACATCGTCTTCGGATATCGGTCACTAGACCCCGCATCCGTAGACCGGCAGGCCTGAGCCTGCGGCCCTGCAATCTTTTAAAACAAAAACTGTATCATGACAGCTTCACCAACTAAACAGATTCTGATTTAAAATTAGGGAAATTTTTAATTTATAGTAAGTAACGGGGTCAACAAAAGTATTGGGAAGAAAAGATTTAAATCTATTAGAGAATTAAAAAAAAATAGGCAATATCTTAATAAGCAAACCCGAAAGAATACATTTAAAAACTTTTATTTTTATTTGCTCTAGCGATCGCCAAATAAACACGACTCCGAAAGCGTGAGCGAGACATCGCTTCGATGACGTGTTTACAATACGTGCAGTCCGGAGAGAGACAGCCCATCAGCTAAGAGCGTGATGAAAAGGCGAAAATTGCCGATGTACGGCTGATACAAAATGCTCGTATAACAAGTAATATAAAAATTTTGTTTTTAAAGTCAATTCCTACTTAGGCCATCAAAGAAAAATTTAATATAATCAAGCTAATATGAGTTTTTGTTGCATTAAAATATCTCAATTTGTTGATTTTCTATAAGCAAGTAGGTTTACAATGGAACTCTATGGGAATTTGGCGAAATATTACGGATATCGCCAAGTTGGCGTCACTTTTGGCGACTCATTTTGGCCGCCAAATTTGGCGACAAACTTGGCGGTATTTGGCGACAGAACAGGTCCCCCCCCCTATGGTAACCCCTTATTGAAAATACTTTCATTGAACTTCAATAACCAATGGCCGCCATTTTGTTTCCCATGCAAAACTAACATTAATTAATTAAAATTTAATTAATTAATATTTGAAAAAACTTTATTAACATCAATTGTCATCCAGTACAAGTTTAAAAAAATTCATTTCAACCTGATAGGATGAATAATGAGTATCTTATTAACGATTGAAAATTTGTACAAGATAAATATATAAACATATAAATAAATATAGGGAGAGTGTGAGCTAATAGTAGGAATTGAAAAATAAATATGGATTTAAATTTAAACAATATCGATGTTTAAGACCAAAAGAAATAAAAAAATGTAACCTGATTTAAACACTGTGAGATGTCATCTCACAGTCCACGCCGTAGGTTCTTTACACGACTAAATTCACGAACTGCAGCAGAAGCATTCCTCTTGTTTTCGTAAAACAGCTTCACCAATAACGCACGTTCAACTAAAGATACCGTCATCATCACAGCCGGAAACATCGACATAAAACATGACAACGTCTGCAAACGTTTTATATCCTAAGCTTCCTCTTCTTCGCAAGCATGCAAATCTCGATATTCTTTTCCTAGAACTGACAGCTTTTCCTGGTTTTACATTTTATTACTCATAATTCTTGTTCTGGATTGTTAATACTATTTCTGTATTCCGTTTTGGTCGTTTATTGTGTTAAATGTTATGTATTTCCGGAAAAGGCGCCTTCTGGTGGACATTTTGGAACTATTTTTTTTTTTTTTTTTCAAAATTTCGCGAGCGCATCTCGTGATTAGTCTATATACCAAATTTCATTGCATTCCATTCACCCGTTTGCGCTGTAGGATGCTGTTTATAGGGGAAGTTTAATTATAACCACCGTGTATGTGCTATTCTTGCAGAAATGCATACAAACATTACGTAAGACTTATGAAATCATTTGTTGCAGTTACAGACCATTTTAAACTTTTTATTATACGAGGTGATTGCAAATATTTATTCTTTATTGAATTTATTGTTGGTACCCTATTTAAACTTCTGACTAACATGTGCGATTCCGAGGTTGGAGACAGAGAATGCCGTGGACATTTGTGTATCAATAAATTGCAGGCAGTAGATAAACATATGAAAGGCATAAAGCACAATTGCCAGGATAGTTTAGAGGCAACAAGCCTCAAATTTTAAATTACAATTTATAATCAGATAAATCACTACTGTGCAAGCAGTTCTGCGACGTTGTGGCTTTTTGCATTTTTCATCAGTTCAAATCCCTTACAATCTCTCACTTTTCGTAGCAAATTTATTCTTCCATTTTCGAAACGTAATTGAAAATAAATGTATAATTATTAAATATATGGAAAATATAAATGAAGTATATGTTTTTGCGTATACAGGGTGTCCCATCAAGACCACACAAAATATCCACAGCCAGATCCCTCGCTTGAGTGCATAAAAAATGTCCAAAGAACTATACCTCTACGACCCATAGTTTTCAAGAAAAATGCGAAAGAAAAGTATACTGGCATATCCTGTGCAAGAATTTTGTTTTTTATTGGAAACATGAACATCGGTATCTGTATAAGGTTGCAGGCGAAGATACGCAAAATGTCCACTGAGCATACCGAGACTGAGCATACGCGCGCAGTGGAATTAACGTCAAGGCCATCCGTCGTTTGAATCGTATTTAAAAGGTTGCATCCAGTAGCTATCAGTAATCTTCGCATCGTTATAATGTATTCTATTTGTGAATATTGCGACATGCGAGGTGGACATTTGGAACGTCTTCCTACGTAAACATATGCAAATACCGATGTTCATGTTTGCAATAAAGTTTTTTCCCTTGCACCGGGTATGATGTCATACTTTTCTTTCGCATTTTTCTCCAAAACTATGGGCCGTAGAGGAATAGTTCATTCCTTCCAAGAGAGGAATCTGGCTCTGCAGAGTTGGGCGATCTTGATGGGACACTCTGTATACGCAAAAACATCTTATATATTCCAGTTTTAACTATGAAATTTTACATGATAGATTTAATGAAAAAATTGTGTACCGAGTTTATATTTCTATAAATCATAAAAGTTTGACGCTTTTTAAAATTATTTATAGTTAAATGAATAAAATTATTTTTTTAATTATTGTTATTTTTTTTTTACAGCTAAATGCATAAAAATATTCTTATATAAAACTATAATATGCACTATTTTGAATTTTTCCGATTGTATTTTTCTAATAGCCTATTAATTTAAACAGTAAATGATTTTTTAACAACTGACTTTAAAATTTTGAATTTTTGATTTTTTATATTATTTACTAGGGGGGCTCCGCTCCCCTGCTCGCTACGCTCACCAACCCCCTGCGTAATTGTTTCCATTTCGGATCGCTTCGCGATCCCTTATTTTCTATGCATTCAATTTTTCGATTCGACTTGGTAAAAACGCGCTCCTCCCCATCTCCTGACAATTTTATTTCGTTATCTCCAAGCACATAATCATTGAAGCTTACAGAGTTTCATAATTATAAGAATTATTAAACATAAAATTATGTATATAGTGTTAAGAATATTATAAATAGTTAGTGTTTGTGCTTAAAAATAATGTAAATAGTTCAATTAAGCTCTATTCATAAACTAATATTATACTTATAACTAATATTATACTTATATAAACTAATATTATACTATATATACTTTCATAAACTAATTCATAAACTAATATGGTTCTGTTGCATTGAAATATCTCAATTTGTTGATTTTCTGCAAGCAAGTAAACCTTATTAGAAATCAATAGGTGTCTATGGAAATTTGGCGAAATACTGGAAATGGCGCCAAGTTGGCGCCACTTTTGGCGATTAATTTTAGTAGCCAAATTTGGCGGTATATCGCCAAGTTGGCTACAAACTTGGCGCAGAGCCTCCCGCTTGGTAATACGTATTAGCCCTTATAGCATATAAGGTATAGCTAGTACCCTTATAGCATCAGAAAGATCTGACCAATCAGATGCGTTTCGCGGTATCTACGCAGATTTTCATTGGTCCATTTCCAAACCGTTACTTTTTTTTTATATGTAGAAGGACTAGGGAGATCTGTCAGACTTTAAAAACATGGTAATGTGCCTTGTTTTAAAAATATTACCAAGTTACGTAAGATTGAATGATAATATCAATGACGAACAACGACCATTTTGTGCAATCATGTTGCCATACTTTTCCGTTTGAATGGGGCATTTTTCGATTACCATGGCCTCATCAACCGCTGTCACGACAGCTGACGGTTACTTTTGGAAATGATAAATAAAATCAGTTAAAGATTTAAAAATCCGCTTTTATAAAATAGTTAGGATTAAAATCTTGCTGCCTCTAAAGTTTTTATAACAATGCTATGGACAATATTCTTCCTTTGGGTTCGATGATTTAAAAAAAAAACTCCGCCGGCTTGGGATTAATATTTAGAACTACGGAAATGCACTAGCTGTGTTTTTAAATTTTACGTTTATGTTTTGATCGACTTTCAGATATTTTTAGTAACAGTTTCTAATTATTATCTCTATTTTAATGCGCCATCATGCATATTTTCGCTTTATTTTAAAAATGTAAATTGTTTATTTTAATTAATAAGTAATATACCAATTTTGTAATAAGTATTTATCGAATAATACTTCGTAGAAAATAAAGCGAAAAATTTTTGAGCAGGCATTTACCTCAATTTATTCTGCATCAAGGGATGAAATATTTAAACAAATTTGTTAGCCGCGCTACTTTTGCACCATTTGATTCCCAATGTGTCTTCATAGGAATAGTGTTCGTAAGAAAATCTTTTTAAATGTATAGTTTTAATATATGGCGTAATTTTCGCCTCAAATTTGCTTCGCGTGTAACAATTTAACCATTTTAAAGTTTTTTTTTTCTCTTTGAGATTTAGGTGTAAATATTTAATTCAATAATATTATTGTCATATTAATTTGTTTTAAATTTTAATAGCATTTCTCTAAGAACGCAACATTTTTCTCCTTGCTGCGAATGAAAGAGAGAAACGAGTAAATTATGTCATTTTCCCATTATCGATGTCATTTTCTCATTAAAATTGAAAAGAAAACAAAGTGGGGAAATTTTATTATGTTTGCATTAATTTGGACAACTATTATTTCATATACACTTTTCAGATATCTGAACAGTTCCAAAAGTCTCATAATAACTCTTAAAATTTCTATTAATATTTCTATCTAAAATTATTGAAATATTAATTTATTTTAAATTTTAATGGTATTTCTCTTAATAGCGTAAACAAATTTTCCCCTTGCTGTAGATGAGAGACAGAGAAAGGGGTAAATGACATAATTTTCGCATTATTTTTGTCATTTTCTCTTTAAAATTGAAAAGAAAACTAAGCAGAAAATTTTATCCTTCTTGAATTCAGTTGAACAATTATTATTTCATGTATTCGTTTCATATATCCGAATTAGTGTTTTAAATTCGATTCATAAATTCGTTTAATTAAGATTTTTTAAAAAAAATGACAAAATGGTATGAATAATAATAATTCCTATTAATTTCTTTTTTCCATTTCTTAAGCTTTTGCATAAATGACGTTATTTGAACGAATTTATTCAAAATATTTCAAGTTTATGAATTAAAATAAATGCTGAGAAAATTGTATTTTTCTCTCTAAACAATTTCGGTTTTAAGCGCCTTTGTGAACTGAAAAAACTGAAAAAAGCTACGATGGAATTATTATTTTTTTAAGTCAATGATGAAAATGACAGACGATTTTTGGTTTTCGAAAATAAACGGATTCCTGAAGATTGAATATGTAAAAATAAGTTATTTCTCCAAGTATTCTTGAAAAACGTAATTTATTCACAGTATTGACTTGATTGAAATAAAAGTTATTGATTGAAGTAAAAGATAATTCCAATTTAAATTTGAAAATGACGAAAATGAAGAAATCTAATGATCCCTGTGTTTTCCCCTTTTCTTTCTTTTTTCCTACAAAAGATGGAGTAATTTATTTGCCATCTTAGAGAAATGTCATTAAAATTAGAAAAAAAATTAATATCTCGAAAACTAATTCAAATTTTAAAATTCTAATACCACTTTTGAAACCTGTGGATCAATACGGATAATTGGTGTTAATTTTACCGCCAAACGTTCCACATTTTTGGAGAAATAGTTGTGAAACATAATCGGTCGTTTAATCAGTCGTTTCATAAAATTGCTTCACTAGGATTATATATATATAGGGTAGACATGTTTAATTCTTTATGGTTTTTGATTAGAATAACCATATAAGGGAGAGTTGTACAAAAACGGGTGACGCAGATTCCTCTATGATTCGAACTTTTATCTATCGGCCAACACGAATTGCTTGTCGGACGTCATTAGGACTTTTATAGCCTGAACGAAATGCTACTGTGTGCGGCTATTTTTTGTGTGAAGGATTTCGTTTGAATTGCGCTTAAAAATTGTTTTGTTTGTTTCTAGGTTTTACGCATATATTCACTGTTTGTCTGCATATTAAATATTGGTAAGTACTATATCTAATTCCTTGCTTTCCTGCTAGTATTTTAACATTTTTACTATAGGATTTAGAGTAGTGAGAGCATGTTTTTAATCTGTGTCATGTTGGGGGTAAAACCGGGCATACCCGGTTTTGTCCTACACTCATGGGATGATTTTTTAAAGATAGTTCATAATTCAGCATGGATCTTTAAATTGGATTTATAATGTTGTTAATCACTGTTAACCCTTTGATGTGTCATTCATAGCACCTCTAAGCGCATACTACGAACATAAGGCGAGGGAGTAGTTACTTTCCGATCCTGGGAGAAAATTATTCAAAGCTACATTTTTGAGAGCAGCAGTTGCAAATACTCCAATCAGACGGTTTGAAAAAACAGTCATTTTTCTCTATAACAACGATGTTGTTTTTTTTTTCAAACAAACTTTTTGCTCCTTCGGAAATGACAGAGAAACCCATCAAAGTCGGTGATAACACGCCGAGGTCCATGCAGTCACAGGTTAGCATAGCTGCATCAATAAATATTTCTGAAACATCACAGGATAATGAAGATCATCCTCCTATATCTAACAGTGTTGTCATCACACATTTAGCAGTTGAAGACATACAGCCATTTCCATCGACATCTCAGATTATGTAGCCCGGCAATCCGCATTTCTAAATTCACCCAAAATGTTATTACCCCCTCCCCAAGAAGAATTGAGAAAAGAACTGCCAAAAGAAAAGAAAAACTGTTATTTTGACTTCTTTGCCCTATAAATTAGAGCTGAAAACAAATATTAAAGAGAAAGAGGCCAAAACAACCTGCAAAACGAAAAAGGAAATTTCTTAAAAAGGGAAAAGAAATTAAGAATCAATAGAAAAAGAAACCAAAAAAGGTTGGGGAGACATCCTTAGAAGAGGAAGTAGATAATGAAGCCTGAATGTTTTACAACGAACTTTAGTCCAATTCCAAATCCAAAAAAGCTTGGATACATTGTTTGAAATGCCACGGATGGGCACACGAAGCATGCAGTATGCAGAAGAATATGATAACAAATGCATTTGTGATTTTTGCAGTTAAAATAACTAAGACTTTCAGTGTAAAGTAGGTAGGCATATACAATGTAGAAAATTTGACACAGACTTATTTTTGAGACATGGAAGAACACATGTGCAATTTCGTTTTGCTAAAAATAACAAAAATGTATTATTTACTATATTAAACCGAAATTGTTTTGACCAAAATAAGTTTGCCAGGAGTTTTATGGATACCCGGTTTTACCCAACCAGCGGGGTAAAATCGGATTTTGTCATATGTCTGAAAAGACCTATTTTTTTATATAATCAATTATACTTTTTTATCGAAATGAATATGCTTTATTATAGCCAAAGATTCATTTAATATAAAAAACGGTGTTCAGAGTTTCTTTTCCTATTCGATGCATTTGAGAACAGCAAACATTTATGGTACCCGATTTTGCCCCACCTTTCCCTGCGTACTTAAAATAAAGTTCTTCTGAAATGGTTTTGAATTGCTGAAAGTAATTGTTACGCAGATAGTTATTCTAACTTTAAAATCAAAAATACGAGATTAAAAAAATTATGGTCAAAACATGAAAGCAAAAAAAACCCCAAAAAAACCTTACACCTTTTGAAATATTTGGACAATGAGAAACAAAATAATTGGTATATTACAGTTTTGTATAATGTATTTTAATTTATTTCGTTGTAAAACAGTAGAAGTTTTTTCATGTAGTTGTAAATGTAAAAAGTAGCAAAATCTGATGGTTTATAAAAATACAAATTGCGTACATTCTGTTTCTGTTTTTTTCTTTACATTAAATCAACAAACATGTAAAATTTCATAGTTAAAACTGTATATACATGCGCAACAACTTAGATTTCATTTGTACTTTTTTGCAAGTTTCAATAACTATACATATATTTTCAATTGTGGTTTGAAAGTAATTGATGAATATTTTCGCTACAAAAAATAGAAGTTTGTTCTGGATTCGAACACATATGATTTAAGTTATCTGAAATGTACAAAATTATGTTAGGGACAAGCGGCATAGAAGTTGATAATTTTGATATCAGTATGTCTGTTGGGTACTTCACTCTCTCCTGTTGTGACTCTATTGACTCAATTGAGTCCTGTGACTACAGACTATTGACTAGACTATTGAGGTCTTCATATCTATTCAAATTTGAGCATGACATCTTTAAAAAAGGAACTGTTGGTGGTTTTATGTAATGTTTGCTTACAAATGTTCAATTAGAATTTTTTGTTCAATTCAATACGTACAAATTTATGTTAGAAGCAAACGACGCATCGCGATTTTGGTATCAGTAACTTCGTTGAATGCTTCTTTCTCACACTGTGTTCTTTTTCAATTTTTTAAATCCTGTGGTAATGACTATCAATGTTTTCACATTTGTTCCAGTAGGAGCATCATATATTTCCAATAGAAGCATCGCATCTTTACAATAATAGCATCACATATTCCTGATAGGGGCATCACATTTTCCCGATAGGTGCATCACCTCTTTCCAATAGGAGCATCACATCTTCCTGATAGGGGCATAAGATCTTCCCGATAGGTGCATCACCTCTTTCCAATAGGAACATCATAACTTTTCAATAGCAGTTGCTCGTAAATTTGTGTCATTTTTGCTTATAACTGAACATTTAGAACTCCTTATTCAATTCATCTAATATGAACAAATGTATGTTAGAAGCAAACGACGCATGGCGATTTTGATATCAGTAACTTCGCTGAGTGCTTCTTTCTTACACTGTGTTCGTTTTCAATGTTTTTAATACTGTGGTAAATGACTATCAATGTTTTCATATTTGTTCCAGTAGGAGCATCATATATTTCCAATAGAAGCATCGTATTTTTACAATAATAGCATCTCATCTTTCTAATGGGAGCATCACATCTTCCCGAGAGGGACATCACATCTTCCTGATAGGTGCATCACCTCTTTCCAATAGGAACATCATTTCTTTTCAATAGGAGTTGCTCGTAAATTTGTGTCATTTTTACTTATAATTGAACATTTAGAACTCCTTATTCAATTCATCTAATAAGTACAAATTTATGTTAGAAGCAAACGATGCATGGCGATTTTGATATCAGTAACTATATTGAATGCTTCTTTCTCAAACTGTGCTCATTTACAATGTTTTTAATGCTGTGGTAATGACTATCAATGTTTTCATATTTGTTCCAGTAGGAGCATCATATATTTCCAATAGAAGCATCGCATTTTTACAATAATAGCATCTCATCTTTCCAATGGGAGCATCACATCTTCCCGAGAGGGACATCACATCTTCCCGATAGGAGCATCACTTCTTTCCAATTAGGAATGTCATCCAATAGGAGCTGCTCCTAAATTTGTGCCTTTTTTGCTTATAATGGAGCATTTAGAACTCCTTATTCAATTCATCCAAGATTTAGAAATTTATGTTAGAACCAAATGACACAGGGGGATTTTGAACTCTGTACTTTCTTTGGGTATTTCTTACTCACACTGCGTTTGTTCTCATTCCTTTATATCCTGTGATATTGATTATTGATGTTTTCAAATTTGTTTCAATAAGAGCTGTTGCTGATTTTGAGTAATTGTTTTGGTTTTAAAGGATCATTTAGAAGTCCTAATTCAAATGGTCTAAGAAGTACAAATTTATATTAGCAGCAAATGACACATGACGATTTTCATATCAGTAAGTTCGTTGGGTACTTCGCTCTCGTACTCTGTTTCTTCTAATTTTTTTGGGTGCTGTGTTACTGACAATTGATGTCTTCACATCTGTAATTCTAATAAGCACCATTGACACCATTTCTAATAACTCACAAAAAGCCAACACTGAAAAACCTAACCAGAGGCTCAGGTATCCTCCTAAATGACTAAAGACTTCCACTAGCTGCAAAAGAGAAAAAAAAAATCATGAGACAATAGAAAATGTTCCTTATAACAAATAATAGGATCACTAAGCTCCCCATGTTGTTAGCGGACCACTTCACCCAAAACTGAAAACCCCCGATCGCTAAATCCCATGTTAATCTATGGGAAAACTTAAAAGCGCGATTACTCACTACCTAATATAATTATCGAAACACGATTTTCACCCTCCGAAAGTAGACATCAGATGCCAATGAAGGGCGTTTTTAAAAATTGTCTCTTTAAATTTTAGGTGGTTTTAAGAAGACGATAAAATTTCCTCAAATGTAAATTTCAATATTTATACGGATTTTTAAATACAGTAAACTCTGTCTAAGGCGGAATCGGTCGGGACGGAGAAAAGTTTCCGCAGTAGACAATATTCCGCTTTAGACAAATTTTACTCTATGTCTATGGATTCGTAGGGACTTGAAAATCTTTCCGAGTTAGACAGATTTCGTCTTACACAGAGTCCGCCTTACACAGAGTTTACTGTACTTAAAATTTAAGGAGACGATTTTTAATAAAGCATCTCATTGACATCTGACGTCTACTTTCTGATGGTGAAAATCCTGTTTCGATAATTATATTAGGTAATGAGTAATAGCGTTTTTTAGTTTTCTCGTAGATTAACATGGGATTTATCGATCGGGGAGTTTCAGTGAAGCGCCCCTTAAGATCATGTGAAGCGTTCACCAGTTAATGATATTTAAATCTTATACTATAAAAAACCGGAAAAAAATCTTAACATTCTTACAATAAATTTCTTTAAAAGTAACTGTTCGTAATTTTAAAAATATCCAGTCAGCTAAAGCAAAAATTACACCCATCTGCGTTAATATATTAGGTTGAGCAAAAAGTTCTGGGAAATTTTTAATCTAATAGTAACCAGAATTTGTATCGTATATAGGAGTAGTAGTGGTATATTTACAGGAGTTCAGGAACTTTGGCTAAAAAAAAAATTAACAGTATGATTTGCGTGTGTTGACCCGGCATTATTAGAGAAAAGGCCTAACGATTCTGAAAGCCGTCGATGAGATTAATGAGGATGAAACTGCTGGTAACGGCGAGAAACCTAGCCACCAAAACCGGAATCTTGCAGAACGGTGGCAGAAAGTCGTGGACTATGATGGTCTCTACTTTAAAGAATAGTCCTTGTTGCTTTTGTTGTTAATTTTCGCATAACAACGCAACTTTCACAAATTTCCCAGAACTTTTTGCTCAACCTAGTATATTTTTTAAAAGTGAAGGGTGTTCATTATTTTTTTCTATTTTTATAAGAAGAAAGCATTTGATTCATTAAAATTATCAGCTTCCGATTTTTGATAGATTTCTGCATTTTGGCACCGCCCCCTGAATACTAGGTGTGAGTGCTGGCACAAAAATGGCGGCTGTCATAGACGGATTTCTTAAGCGTTTGTATGGTCCCTTGAATTTACACACCAGTATTTTCTAAAAGTTTTTTTTTTTTTACTTGTTTAATCTCTGAAAAATAAAGCGGGAAAAACTTTTAAAAATTATTGATACGCAAATTCAAGGGACCGTACAAACGCCGAAAAAAAATCCGCCTATGACAACCGCCATTTTTGTGTCAGCGTTCAGGTCTAGTATTCAGGGGGCGTTGGTTCTGGGATGTCTTGAATACAATTTGACTATTTTTTGAAAATGCATTTCTGCTTCTCTATCTGATATTTTGGGACTGTCTGTGCGTTACATCAGACCTCAAGTAACACACGGAATTCTATAAAACTTCATATTTAGTCGAACCTAGGCATAATTGTGTGCCGATTATAGGTGCAGATTTTCAAAATTTTTATCCAGTCGCCACTTTGGCTCCTAACAAAAATCTAGTGGCCACATTGTGAAACAAACTCATAAAACAATAGTATTTATATGGAAAAAAATTAACAAAAAAACCCCTCTGGAATTCAAAATGAAAAATAGTTTAATTAATAAATACACATGTACAACAAAACACAGACTAATTACAACAAATGTGTATATTTAATTTAATCCTAAAATTCTTGAAACTTTGATATTAAAAAAGTATAATATAAATCTGGAAAAATCAGAAGATAAAGTCTTTGGACTGTCTCGTGAGCAGATCTGGAGTAAAGGAGTATTTATTTCAACTCTGGATTTCGGACGAAGGTGCTTGCTTTCGCTGGTGTCCAAAGGAGAACCTTTACCATTAGCGCGCTCATGTGCCGAACTTCGCAGCTGCTAAGCTTTGTAGTGGAGCGGACATGAGCAGAATTATATTCAAACATAATGTTCGGCAAGAAAGCAATACATCACAGGTGCAGCGTTCACGACGGTAACTGAGATCGCAAAAAAAAATCCCTGACTTTTTATCAAGGTCATACTTGATCTCGACCAGTGAAAAGAGCAGGTGCTTTTCTAATTACAAAAGAAAAAATCTATATATATATTACACTAACGTACGTGGCACAGAAATCGCGATTATTTGTTATTGTTTAATGGCAACGCCCGAGAAACGCATCTCATTGGTTACTGTGTAAAGTAATTTGGTAGGATTTAGGCGGAGGTAAATCCGGTTTATTTACGTTTTGCGTTTAGTTATTTACGCTCTCTCTTTCGCTGCAGTTATGGAGCGTCACAATATCGTTAGAAATGCCCGTAAAAGATTTCGGCGAATGCTTGAAAGTGAACAAGAAGCCGCATTAAGATGAGAAAGTCGAAATACTAGATTGGATCGAGAATGGCGTCAAACACACAGCATAAGCGATCGGCAAAATAGGCTTAATAACCGTCGCTTGGACGAACGCTAGCTTCTGAAATCCAAATTACTAATTTAAACGTTCCGGAGAATAACTGTGGATCTATAGTTATATTGGCGTGATGTGTATATGACATCTGTGCCAAATAAATATTATTCAGTGTTTTTATTATGAAGTCCACTCTCCAGTGATATATTTTTCAATGACAGTCTCGGCACAGTTTCAGCCCGGGCATCGCCGGGCGGGTCAGCTAGTATATACAAATTTCGTGACGGAGATTGGGAACACTGGAAATTGATCTCTGGCGACTAAGACACTGAAAGTTAGTCGCCACAGCAAAAACTTTAGCCACCACGTGGCGACTGGCGACCGTAAATCTGCACCTATAGTTCTGATGAGATTTTAGTGTATATCGCCCAACTCTAATCAGGTGGCTCTGCTATGGCACGTTCCGTGAGATGCTAATGGCTTATGTGTAAGATGAAATTGTACCAAATTTAATATGTATAAGGTGCTTATTATGAAAAACTATGCCGATTCAATTTTGGTTTTGACCACTTAACAGGGAGCTCTGCCATGCTCCACTTTTTGTGATTAACATTAGAGCTGTATATCATTTCTATTTGGAAGCCATGCACCAAATTTTACATTTGAAGTTCGTAATTAAAAATATATATGTTGATCTAATTTTCAATTTCAATACCATACAAGAGGAATTGTTATGCTTTTTTTGTATTCGCTAATGTCTGTAATTCCGGGTAAAATCCAAAGAAATGTACTTTACTTCATATTCATAATTGTTGGTGTGTAAATATGCTATTTAAATAAATGCATTAGAATAATATAAAAAGAAGTTTTGTTATGGCTGAAGCATATCGTTTTATGTTAATTTCTAGAAAGAATACCGCCAAAAATTCTATTTCATACGTACATTTCGACACAAATCGAGAATTTTATTTGGGTTGGTAAATTGTAAATTTAAGGGGATGGCGGACTTCAAAATGAGCAAAAATTGACCATGTTTTGTTAAAACTCGTTAAAAAAAATAATATAATGTCATATATTTTGCAGAATATGTGTTTTTTTATTTCCTTAAAGATACGCATTGAAAATAAAATAAAATCTATTGAAAATGCTTTTATTTTCAAAGAAAATTTTTTGCAGCGTATACAGCTTTAAAATTCTCCATGGGTTTTAATTTTTTGCCCAAAATTCTCACTATCACTAAGGGCTAAACTTGATACATAGTATAACAAATCCATACACTCGCTTTGGAATGATGCTTTAAGATCCTCAAATTAGCAATAAAGTCTATTAACATGTAATTTTTTTAAATAAAAAAGTCAGTTCCGTGACATTTTATTTTAAATTTATTATTATCTTTTTTATAACTCTCTGCCATATTAAAAAATGGTCGCACAATTTTTTTTCTTCAAATAAAGTCCTTGAAAGTAATAAAATGAAAAACAAAATGGAGGAAATATTTTGAATATCGGTAAGCATGGAGAATTGAAAAAGTAAGTTTAATAAATACAATTTAAAAAAATTAAATATTCAGTAAATATAACATACTAATAAAATTTAATATACAACTTTGTGTTTTTAAAATTAAGCATTTAGTAGATCCAGATAAATTCTTTTTTGAATTACTTACTGAAGTTATGATACAGAATACTTCTTTGAATCTCTTGTTGGAATAATATAAATTAGGAAAAATAACATTAAAAGTCCCCCGCCCTCTTAATCATAAAGAACCTCTTTAACACCAACCAGCACATACTAATTTCTCCATAGAGAGTACAGTTCTGTATTGGGCCGCGGGTTACTCGATTTTACCGGCCGCGACCTAATCCGAAGTTCGGGTCTAGTTGACTTTAAATGTTTCGATTTTGAGTTGAGTTTTAATCCTTTAGGGTTGGTTCAGGTTGACCCGATTTTTCAAGAAAATCCTGAATTTTGAAAACATGCTGTTGTATAGCTATCGATGAAGGATTCATAATTGAATCCGAAACGTCTGATTTTAATTGTATTTGCATGGAATTTTAGTATTTTATTAAATGCCTTAAGTTTTTTCAATTTAAACTTGTTAAAATCCTGAATATTTTTCAATTGAGAAAAGAAACCCCTATATAATTTGAATATTAATGAGTAATATATATTATGTTTATTTTTACACAAAAAGATATAGTTAATATTAGAGACATAGTTCTAGACTATTTTTTCATAATTTTATTAAAATATAGATTAACTTTGTTCCACTTCGGGTTCAGGTTTTAATATTTCGGTTTCGGGTTGAAGTGTGAGGTTGACAAAACTTTTTCTGTCGGGTTCGGGTTGACCTTATGCAAAAATTTCGGATACAATCCAATCCGTGCACAACTGTAATAGGAAGCGACCGGAAGCAAGTGTACAAGACAAAAAGTTCCAAATGGAGCCTTAAGGAGAAGAAGAAAAATTATAACGATTTCTGCCTTTGTGGCAACAATGATAAACGAAACATTTTAATAAAATTTAACGTACAATTTACTATTTTTAAGTATTTCCTAAATAAAAATTTCCGTTCTCTCTATTATAGACTGGGAGGTGGCAGTACACGGAAAAAACTATTTTGTTGAAACAATTAAATTTTGGTTAATATAGCTCTAACCAAATATTTTGGTTGGAATGATCAAATGTTTGTTAGACTGACCAAATGATTTTGTTAATTCAACAAATCATTTGATTAATTCAACCAAAATTTGGTCATTTCAACTAAAATATTTGGTTGGAGCTATATTAACCAAAATTTAGTTGTTTCAACAAAACAGTTTTTTCCGTGTACAGACAATCACATCATTGAGTTCACTGCTTTAATTCCAGAATTAGTTAAAACTCGATTCGCATAGTAAAACGCAAACGGTTTGCCAAATCATATCTTGGTCGAAAACACCGAAAAACTTGATTTTAGCGATTGACTCCTAGGTTTATTATTGTGCTTTCCTGCACGTAAAGGTATGAAAACATGGAGGACTGGGAGCAGAAAAGCACAATAGTAAACCTACGAGTCAACCACTAAAATCGGATTTTCAGGTGTTTTCCACCAAGATAGGACTTGGCAGACCGATTGCGTTTTAATATGCGAATCGAATTTTAACTAATTCTGGAATTTCAGCCGTGAACTTGATGAGGTGATTGTCTGTGCTGCCACCTCCCGGTCTATTAGTAACACCAGCTCACCGGAATGTACTCAACCTGTCATCGGAGCGTTCAAAACTGTTGGATTTTTTTTTGTTAATATCCTTTTTTTTTTTTAAACCCTCAGAGAAAGGTACACACAGAGCATTCTGATTTGTAGAAAATAGCCCAAACAGGTTTCGATCTTCGTCTTGTTTGTGACATATGCAACAGGTGTCGCCACTAACTGGCCAGTGCTTCGAATAACTTCAACAGAATAAGCTATCATCTGATAAACAAACATTACGTTAGACTGTTGACTGTTTTTTGACAGATGGCAGCATCACAGACTTTTGAAGTCGAACGTGTTTCTACTGAACTCCTACACGAAATGAAAGACAATTTGCAAAGCTCATCAACTTCTTCTTTGTCTAATTAAACTGCGAACTAAGAGACCGTGATTCAAGTTTTGAAAGCCTTCAATCTGGGCGTTGTTCTCTGAACCAGGAGGATTTATTAAATTTTCCTCCATTTTATATTCATTTTTAGGAAGCAATGCTTGCTCCTATTGAATGCTAATAACTATTTACTCAACAATTTTTATCATGTATATTTTATCAAATAATCAAGAAAGTGTGTAATTTAATAATAATTTCTATTTACATAAAGTTTAGATTGCGCCATCAAGCGTACGAGTCTCCGTGATTGAAGACAATTCACACACCAATTTTCTTAAATAAAATTATCGTTTTCAGCGTTCTACAGAATACAACGAAACTGGTGTGCCTCCGAAGTGCCAGCATTTACGTTCATACAGGTAAGAAGAAATTTTCTCTTACATATCTGAATAGAATTAAAAATTAACTTGAAAAAATAATTATATAAATGGTCTTTCAGAACTCACGAAATATAATATCTCTAAATATGATGTGTGTTTCGTGCTTTAATCTCGTTGGTGCCCCTATAAGCGTGGTATTCTAGGGCATTGTATTCACCACACCCCTTTTCACTTTATAAACAGTCACGAAAAATCACCAGAGCGTTTCACTAGAAGAATTTGGCCAGCCTTTTTTAACACTTCACAACATAATTGAAGAGTGCTTATGAATTGGGTTTGTCTGACCGTCTGTCTGACCGTCCGTGCTCTAACTCATAGAATATGGTATGCATAGCATTCGTCGTTTATTTACAGGGACACTCAAAACAAGTCCTTTACATGGCGGTCTCTAATAAAAAATCGTTTGAGATGTATTTTATCCATGTTACACTGTTTCAAACATATTGAAATGGATATATATCTCTAAGGTGCACTACTAGATACTTATTATGGAATATGTGTGCATAGCATTCATCGCTTATATACAGGGACACACGAAATAATTCGGGTACAATACTATCTATGAACAATAATTGCTGGAAGTGTGTTTTCCGTTGTGGTATGCGTTTAATTATTTAACATTTTTTTTTAAATTACTTAGTGTGTATAAATTCTAATGATCATATACAGGACTGCACAAAACATCTTGTTAGCTAATTAATCGGTTTTACTTGTCACTTATGGCTAATATGGGTTTAAAACTTTACATGAACTTATGTTTATTTAATAGGTTTTCACTCTGTATTTTAATGTTTAAAAGACTTCTTTATTTTAAAAGTAATATCTTCATTACCAGGAATATAATGTTAATTGTTTTCCAAAACATAAGTTAATTTAAAAGTTTCGTCATTAAACATTTGTGTTTTCATAGATGGCGTTAGCTGTTCCGTAATCGATCATTTCTGAGACCTACCTTTTTATATAGTGGAATCGTCCAGTTCAATTTCTTCAAAGGTATAAATGACTTTCGATAGTAAAACATAACTCTCTCTTCTTTTCGTTTCTTTCACGTTATCGTTACGATTTTAATATGCGTAAGTTTGTTTGAGTTTCCTAAGTTATAATAGGATATTTATTTTGAGATTTTACGATGTTCTAAATGAACGGTTTTAGCCATAATTTAAATTTAAGTTGTTTTTAAGAAGCTCCAGGTGTAATGAGGTTTAATCCTGTTTTTTATCAAATATAATTTTAATAATTTACTTAGCTATTTTAAACAAAGTTGGCTCTGAATATTATACAACTGAAAACTGTTTTGAAAATATTTCTAATGAAGTTTACATTGATTGAAATGAAGTTTAAATAAAAAACTGTCGTCAGCAATATTTGACTTTTCGATGTCTTATAAAATTCAACACAGTTTTTATTACAGGTATCTTCCAAAGCACGTTTATATTTTCTCTGCTAATGGCAGTATAAGTGCACATTAGACTTGTATTGATACAGGCTAAGAGAAGACATCTAAAGTACATTTTCGTTTTATGATGGAAGTTCATCAAATTATGTCTTAAAAATAAACAATTAAATTTAATATTTTAAAATCAAATTTGTTACGAATGCTTTATATTAAAATGCAAGTCTAAAGATTTTACTTACCTGATATTTCGGCTGATGTTCATACATCGTTATTTCCATTGTACGCAGATAAAGTTTAACTCGAACTAAGTTTTTTCTGAAAAGAAATAAAAATAGTTTAACCCTTAAATGCCTGATTTTTCAAAAATCATTGTAATAATGTTTTTCGGCTTTCATTTTTTAAATAAATCATGGGAAAAATACTTAAAAAAATCATATTTTGTTTTAAGTATGGTTTACGGCTAGAAAACTGTTTGTTACTAATCGGCAATACTGGTGTTTAGGGGCCGTTCAAATATTACGTAAGCACCTAAGGGGGGGGGGGGGTTAGCGATTTGCTTATTTTTGCTGACAAGGGGGGAGGGGGAGTTTGAATGATGCTTACGTAAGACATTTTCAAAATATCTTAACTTGTAAAAAAAAAAAAAAAAAAGAAAAAAAAACTATTAAAAATTTCAAATTGAAAAAAAGAAATAGCAAAAGAATACTTAACTTGCAGTTCTGATGTCAGCTATTTTGACCGCACAAGGAAAACATAAACAATCTCTTTTATCTAGAGGTGACTGTTCATGTTTGATGCATGAGCAGGGCTTAATTTCTAACAAAAAAAGTACCGTAGCCCTACTATTCTGCAGTACTGGTACTAACAGCCATACCGTCCCCCTCCCCTCCTGCCACTGCAATCTGCATATTTATATTTCATACATTATTTGCCAAAATGTAAAGTATTTTTTTCTATAGTAAAATAAAAAATTTAAATGTATCTATCAGCGTATACTTAGTTGTGAACTATTCCACTTTTAGCTATCACTCCTTCCGAATAGAATTCTTTGCCTAATTTTAATGTTGTTAATTGCAGAATTCTGCGATTAAATGTGGTAAGGATTATGATTCGGAAATAGTGTTAACACCAAAAAGGAATAGTTCGCAGCTATGCATTTTTATGAAAAAATGAATCAAATTTACAGAGATTTATATTTATATGCTGAAGAATGGAACAACGTTTTTCAATTTCCTATAAAAGGTGCATATCTTAAACTACAATCGATTCCTTCCGTATAACGATCTTTTGTGGTGAGCCCCTGAAAATCAGATTAAATTAAATATTTAACACCGTTATTGGAAGATTCGATGATTTTACAGAAAAAGGGGAAACCCTGCTCGACTGCTTTCTAGCCAAGACCACAAACTGATATAAAAATTGAATCCGTTTTATCTCCATCTCCTACGTGTGCGACACATTACGTCACATATAATTGTTTTGGTAAAAAAGAATGCAAAACTTGGAGATGGGAAGGAATGAAAGGGTAATTTAGGCTTCGTTTTTTCGGAAGCGTTGCTACACTGGGCTCCGGAGCCCTGTATTTATGAGCTCCGCTGAATTCCGACCAATATTTAAATATTTACTAAGAACGGAGAAGTACCCGAGCTGAGCTCCGGTCGGCTCCGGTGCAAACTAAGCCCTGTGCATGAGGGCTTATTATCTCTGAGAACTTACTACTACTTCCAATTGTGAGAATAGAATAGAATTTAATAGACGGATGCGATATGTTGTATTGTGACAATATGAGTCTTCCGGGAAAGCTTCCAAAACGTAAGTAAAATTCCATCTTTTTTGTTTCCACCCCTCCTCTGTCAAGTGGTTGAACCCCATAACCATAATGACCGACTCCTCTACTGTCTGGTGTCTCTTCAGTTTTGAAAACCTCTCAGTACTATAGTGTAGTGATGTTTAAAATAAATAAAATCAGAAATATGTCTTCATTTCGAGAAATCTTGTGTAAAAAACTTTTTGAAAGTTTCAAAAAGTCTGCATCAGATAAACCTTTGAAGGATATCCAATGTAAAACTAATGATGTGTGGCGGCAGTACAAAAAGTCTTCTAAAACTGACAAAGAGTTAGAGGTATTGGTGCTAAAAATAATTGAGGACGAACTGCGTAAGGCAACCAAAAAGAAATCAGTCTTTCTTGATTATTTTATAAAGGTAATTATAATCAATTTATTCTTAAAATTTTAAATA
This sequence comes from Maratus speciosus, assembly GCA_963932465.1. Lineage (NCBI taxonomy): Eukaryota > Metazoa > Arthropoda > Arachnida > Araneae > Salticidae > Maratus > Maratus speciosus. The sequence goes on from OZ010800.1 coordinate 335,913,842, forward strand.
TATTTTATCATAACTTTTAGTTTACATGATTACTTGTAAAAATTGAAAAAAAGATAGATAAAATAAAATGACCGTGTAGCCTTGGCGAAACATGGTCAGAATGGGGATAAATAAAGACCAAAGAAATGTCAAAAAATGAGTTATTACTTTTTAAATATGGCGTAGCCAAGCTAAACTTTATTTTTTCTTTTCAAAGAACTCGAAAATTAATGTATCCATGGGGGAAAAAATTAAAAAATATGTAAGTTTTGTAGCAGATAATCATCTGTTTTAAAATTTTGTACCTTACTAAAAATGAAATGTAATCCAGTTGAATTGAAACCAGTGTATCTCAAATTCAAAAACAGATAAATAAGATTTCCAATGATCTAAAAAAAGAAAAACAATCCTTAAAAAGGAAACGACAAAATGATGAACACCAAAGAAAACATCGAACCACCAAACGAACAAAGCTTGAAGAAATCTGCTATGATAATCCAGACATTAAAATAAAATTAGCTTTGAGGGAATCAGTAGGAAGACCAAGTTTAAATGTAGATCAACCATTATTGCTTAAGGCAATAGCAGACATAGCTATTATTGGAAGCGATGCAGATGCAAAAAGAAGAAGCGAGTCAATACGAAGTGTCAAAACTCTCGATAACTTGACTGTAGAACTGAAATGTTCTACATTTCAGTTGGTTTTTCAATAAGCATGAGTGGAACATATCTTCGTTTGCTTCCAAAAAATTCCTCAACCATCGAGGGTCGAAGACATGTCACCACAGTGCCGATAAAACTTTCTTGGGTTTAGACTGATTATTACCGATCTCACATTGATACCCAATTTGCAGTAACATTCATTCGCTATTTAGAAACTTTAGCTTCAATTCTTGGATCCATGCAAGTGTTTTTTCTTTCACAGGAGGACATAGTGCATGTACCTTAGAGAATTACAGCAGCCAATAAACAGTCCCCGATACTGATGCATATGGAGTATCGTGTATCCTTACCCGACCACGAGTGGGTCATCGCTGAACGTCACAAACTTATCCCATCTATTTACGCTGGTATTGTGATTGCTCCTGGCATGGAAGGTCAAAGTAAAGCCATAGGTTATTCTGGTCCAACGTTTATTGATATAAGAAGTGGGAAACACAGTTCTTCCACAGCAAATGCTCATGCTCAGGATTTTGAAACTATTAATCCTCAAAGACTTTGAAAAATTAGTGAAAACAAAAGAGGGTTTCATCAAACCTGTAATCATAGTTACGGTTGATGGAGCTCCAGACGAGAATCCCCGCTACCAGAAAGTTATATCATTTGCTATTAACCATTTCAAAAAGCATGATTTGGATGGAAATTTCACTGCGTGCAATGCTCCTGGAAGAAGTGCATATAACTGAGTAGAGAGGCGAATGGCACCAATCAGTCGAGAACTGTCTGGTCTTACACACCCTTCTGACCATTATGGTTCCCATCTCGATGAGAACGGTAGCACTATTGATGAAGAAATAGAGCAAAATAACTTTGCATATGCTGGTAAAACTCTCGCAGATATCTGGAACTCATTAAACATTGACGGTTACTGCCACATATGTTGATTCAGGCGAACCAGACTCTCTTGGTTATGACTTGGATTGGTATTCGAAGCACTTACAAGAAAATCAATACTTGCTGCAAATTATAAAATGCGAAGAAAAGAATTGTTGCTCTCCTGCACGTAGTGGATTATTTCGTATATTAAAAGGACGATTCATTCCTCCTCCAATTAAAATGATGCAATCGTCAAATGACATCATTACAAGTGAGAAGGGGGAATTTATAGATTTAAGTCTCCGCCTGGCCTTAAATCTCAATATTACAGCAAAGGGATTTTTAAAGATGCTGTATGATTATTTTTGCCCTTCCATAAAATTGCAATTATCCCCAAGAACTTGTGGAAGTTGTGGCCAATATCATGCATCTCAGAAGTGAGCAAACAGACATAAAAAAATTCAGCACAGTGAAAAAAGTGAGAAGGCCTGCCTTATACGACCATTGAAAATTGCTGCTCGTCGAGCAAATGAACTTATGTGCTTCGTAAAATTCGTGAAAGATACAGAAGATGCTGAGTGTATCAAGGAAGATGAAGTTGATCAAGATTGCATCCGAAAAGAAAGCGATGAAGATAATCAAGTAAAACTGGAAACCAATATCGTAACAGATATGGAAAAATGGCTTGAGCAGCCGTGGTCAGCATCGGAATAGATATGGGCATGTTCAAATTTAAATTTTTCAAATGGCTAAGTTCTTCTAAAATTGTGATCTAAGAAATTTTCTTAAATAGAATTAATTGTAAGGAAATAAAACAAGCATTTATTATTATTTTTTTTAAGTCGAGTAGAGTTTTTTTTTTTTTTTTTGTATTGTGTCCTATTTTTTTTAAGTGGAGGGGGGGGGGTTGCAATTTTCTTACGTAATTATTAAGGGGGGGGGGTTTGCGATTTGCTTATTTTTGCTGACAAGGGGGAGGGGGGGGGGGTCAAAAATTGTCAAAAACATGCTTACGTAATATTTGAACAGCCCCTTAATAGAAAAAATAATTTCCCTTGATAAAATTCTATAATATTAAGCACGCAAGAATTTTAGGAACTATAATAAGAAATAAATTTTACTTTCTCACTGTAGGTCAAAATAGGGTATTTCGCAAGCTCCCAAACAAAACAAAAAGAACAAGTAGCAACAATTGAAAAAAAAAATCTATCTTTATTCTTAAATAGCACAAGTGTTGCCATCTACATGTTGAAAATCGATTTAATAATATATTCAGAATGTATTTTATTGGCATCATTAGGCATTATAGCTTCAATATTATTCTAATGGTATTTTAGAGCCTAAATTGGATATGTTGCCGAAAAGCAACACCAGGCATTTAAGGGTTAATAGGGGATATATTTTGTAAGGCTTTAAGATCGTTGGGGTGGAGTGAGGGGATTTTCTAATAGAAAGAGTGTCTTTTTTTAAGCCTAGTAAATGACTATTTATGTGATTGAAAGTTTCAACCTAAAGTAACTTTTTTATATTCTGTATCTGTAGGTAATATCCCTATCAACAGTGACGCCTATGAAGACCACGTAACAAATTTCCGATTTGGGCTGCCCCACTGCTCTATTTTTGACAGCCTGCGTAAACGAAAGTGGGTTGGACGATCCCCGAGTCTCGGTATCACTGCATTTACTTTCTGAGCCACCTTATATTTACACAACTGCCTTTCAGATTAGACGACTACGCAAGAAGCCACAATTTATTAACATCAAATGGCGAATAATCTTAAAGAATTACGAAAACAAGTAAGAGTTTGTGAGTGCGCATGTTTAATTATGCCTTGTGTAAAATATAGCTTAGCTTTAGTTCAATCTATGCATCTCTATATCTATTACATAGATTTGAAAATTAGCATGAATAAAACGCAAAAAATCCACCACACCTTTTTTTTCAGTTTTATAAATATATGCAATGTTTTATGTAAACAGGACATCATTTTTTCGGATGGTAGCATTTCTCTTTTTCGAAATTAGGGCCTCAATCACAGTATCAGCGAAATTAAAATCATTATAATTTAAAAAAATCACGTCTTTTAAAGATTTGGAATCCTAATTTCAGAATGGCGGAACGCTTCCATTGGTAAAAAGTAACGTAACATTTTATAATACTATTTTGCTTTTTAAATAACTGCTCCAATTTTTGCTTAGCCAGTTCTGACACTAGGGCTTCTGGTTTGCAATTATGGAACTGGTAGAATTTAAAGTATGTGAAAATGACGTTATTATGACATGAGGAAATTACTAGGTTGAGCAAAAAGTTCTGGGAAATTCGTGAAAGTTGCGTTGTTATGCGCAAATTAACAACAAAAGCAACAAGGACTATTCTTCAAAGTAGAGGACATCATAGTCCACGATTTTCTGCCAACGTTCTGCCAGATTCCGGATTTGCTGGAAGTACCATGGTGGCTCCTTGGATTCGGAACCCTCTTGACATGCTTCTTCAACTTCATTAAAGGATTCAAATCGACAGCCCTTGAAAAAGTGTTGCACTGATCGAAAAAGGCCATAATAGGATGGAGCCACGCCTGGACTGTACCACTAGTACTCCTATATACGATACAAATTCTGGTAACTATTAGATTAAAAATTTCCCAGAACTTTTTGCTCAACCTAATATAAAAAATATATATCAATTTTCGGAATTAAAATCTAGTATAAATATAAATTGTTTTAAATGAGACAATGCATAGTTATAGCTTGTTGTAAATGAATAAATGCAAATTATTGTGCTCCAAAATAGACATCTCCAGAAAATAAGAAATAGAGTGTCTTTCGGAACAAAATTTAATATGAGACCAGCCTTGTTTTCGACGAAATACGGCGAGTCGACCAATATGTCCAACAAAAATTTCCTGAGTGTATCTATGGAAGTGAGGCGATTATTGAGACTGAAATTTATTTTTAACAAATCGATGCGTCAAAATCCCCCGCGACTTCGAAAAATACTTTTAGAAGTTCAATAATATGCTCCAAAAATTTCTTACAAACGAGGTACAGAAATGTATATATAGCTGATTTACTTAGCAGAAATACTAATAATAAAGATTCGTTACAGAAAAGTAACTACCAGATTCTGTTTTCAAGTTTTAAATTTTTTTAAAAGTTACACAGGTTTTAAAATTTTGCCTTTCAAATACAGATCCAGAACTTATATTACCGAAACAAGTGTTTCAATAATACATTTCTACTGGTTGGCCCCAAAACAAAGATACAATTCCAGATTCCTGTAACAGGCCTTTATCCTTTTTGGATGAACTCTCAGTCCAAAAAGATTTAATCTTAAAAGGCCTTAATATAAAATTTCCCGAGAAATACAGGCTCCCACTCGGTCCGTTTTTTGAACACCACTATTATTCAAGGAAAAAATTTCATTATAAATTTCTTAGAAACTTACATAACCGTCATTTTTCTTCCAATTGTTGCAGAATCTTTCCATGATTTTTTTTTCTGAAAATTTTCTGGTTTTCAAAAAGCGGATCAGTGGGAGTCCTGAATACGGGCCAAAGACGTTACAAAATTGGAACACAAGGGACATTTCAGCATGGCCATGAAAATCCCTGATCATGAATTTTGGATGCCAAAAATTTCACCAGTAATGCTATTTGCCTCCAAAAAGAAATTAATTTGTTCAATACATAAATTTCATAAAGAATTTACATAAAACAGATATTCATCCAAACTACGGAGCATTTAACGCAAGCTAGATTAAAAGAAAAATTCTACGACGATCTTCATTTGGAACCATCTTCCATAAAAATGTTCCGTTAAAACATTAAGGAATTGGACACAAGAAACAATAACCGCCTGAATCTTCTCCTAGATCCTATAATCTGATGACTCCTCGAGGGGAGTATAGACGGAACACTAGCCAAGCCATCGAATTGAAAGGAAAGGAAGTTACCTTTAGAAATAGAAAATCGACCTCCTATGGCTGACAACAAATCTCGCATTTTTACGGGAAAGAATATACGTGTACCTGCTCCCAGTATGACTGACAGCAAACCCATTGTTATCAGGTATGGAATAATTGTAAAATGTGTAAAGAAGCTTCATCTCTAAGAGAACTCAATTAATATTTTCGAAAGGGGAGTTAGTAATATAATTCTAACGATAACAACATAATTTTAACAGTAATTGTCTGAATCCGCTTCTAACTGTTTTAAGTTTCTGTGTGGTACTTGTCCTTATTAAAGATAACAATTTTTACGTGTGTCGCTTTTCTTTATTAAAGATTTATGTTATCTAACTTAAATGATTAGTAATTTCAACATATATTGTCACACATGACACATATTTATGCATCATCATATGTTTGATTTTGATTTCAACAGCACTAAGAGCACTTCACGAGGAAGCTCCGCCCTCTCACCCACCTCCCGAATTCTACTACTACTGTTTTTGACTTGCGAGGTTTGGTTCGTGCCCACAAGGTTGGGACTATGTGAAGATTTTTGTAATTCAATCAAATTTTCTCTCTTTAATGTATTTCTCCATAAAAGAAATTCAATATTAAGTTATCGAAATTCTTTGAAATTATGGCACGATAATATAATTATTTCACTCATTCTAAATATTGTGTGTCAGTTAACCGCCTTTGTACTTTTTCTGTTACAAAGGAAGCAATGCGGTGCCTGCACAAAATTAAGCTGAGTTAGTTAATTTGCAAACATTCATTTGATGTCGTCAGGCAGATATTGATAATTTCTAATTTTCAAATGGACATTTAGATTACTTTAGTTGTCGAAAAAAAGTTTGTCTTCGAGCATTTGAAAAACTCTACTTTTCATACTTGCACTGCTCCCTATGCTTACAGCGGCATTGTATATATTCCTGCCTACCTCTCAAAACCAATGCGATACAAGATGCTGGCATTGGAACAAACTAGTTTTACTTTCAACGCATGGACAATGAAATAATGGATCTCGGAATAACCCTAGCAAATAGTGAGGAATTCAGAAAGTGGATGAGGGGGGGGGCCCTTTTGGAGCATTAAAATGCTCTCTAACTCGAAAGACTTATGATTTAGTGCTCGGTAATTGTTTAATAGTGCAAATTCCTTCCCCAAATTCCACACTGCCCTCCCTGGAGCTGTAAAATTCCCTCTCGGAGAAAAGTGCCTGAGTTCAACATTCCGAGTAAGTGCTCGGTTGACTGTCATCTTCTCAACTTCCCTTCTTCCTAAGCGATAGCAAAGTTGCCATTAACACCATCCGATCTTTTGTTCAGAGTATTGAAACCGACAACATATCTGCAGTAGGTTCAGTAAAGTTCTTCGTTGTCAAAGATTTCGATCAACAGTAGGCAAGCCGGAAATTTTCATGGCCACCATCACCTTTTGTGATAACTTCTCAGCCAGCGAATCTATTGAGAGCTGTTTAAAGCGCGAAAAAACTTAAATTGAAAACCGCGCGCGTTTTAACGCCAAGCCTATGGTACTTAAGCTGTTTTAAAGCATAGAATACCTTACATTGAAACTCGCGGATGTTTTAACGTTAAGTTTATGAAGTTTATGATACTTATGATCTATAAATATTCTTCAATGACACGATTTATGTTAATTTTTTTTAACGCGAAATGTGCCTTGTCAGTTATCTCTGTGCTGAATATGGTAGTTATCAACCAAACAGCGTTATAGAGAAACCATTGGAGCTTCCTTTGCTTGGCTCAATTATTTAAAAAAAACAATTGATAAAATGATTTATACCTGATTTCAGAAAGGTTGCGATTATTCCACGAAGGTAAATTCACCATCTGAAAAAAAATAAGAAGCAGCCATTTGAACATAAAATAACACCGAATCCAACATAATTTAGTTTTGAGAATTAGTAGATGCAAATTCACATATACAATTTAAAATTGTATACAAATTCATATTTCCAAAAACAATACATTATATATTTTTTAAATGTATTACATTCCATATCAAGATGGTGCCATAACATCATTATTTATCGAAATTATGCTGTTAACATAAATAAAGGTGAAACAAGATCTGCCCTTAAGATTATTTTATGCTTTTGATTTTAAATGGTAATCAGGGCCTGATTAAGACACTTCGGAACCCTAAGAACAGCGTTCTCAAGGGGACCCCCTAATCACAACTAAGCTCGAAGCAGAGGATCTTTTTGAACTCGAAGCCTCAGTATCTCCCCCCCCCCCCTCCCCTCAACTTTCTCGTCTCCTAAAAGTAAGATTTGCAATAGAATGAATAATTTCAACGCTTATTTTAGGTAGATTTCGTAAGAAATACTACCTATTGCAGTCGTTACCATGGTGCGACTTTTGAAAAATTCCTTCATAAATTTTCATTATAGGACCCAGGAACCCAAAACCACCCCCACCTAAAAAGTTATATATATATATATATGTATATATATATGTATGTACTAAATTTTGCTCGCACGATAAAAGTCGCAATTATGCAGGGATCGTCTTCAAACTCGCCAACAACTTTGAGATGGCTAATATTTCGGCGGGGATTGAAAATGGGCAAAATCGGCCCAAGGGAATGGAAATGGGGAGGGTTCAAAATTTTGAATACCGTCTTAACATGATTCTAATAAAACCAGCTCTTACACAACAATGACAGGAAAAAATAAATATTTTTCGTTATAGCAGTTGCCAACAATAAAAAAAAAAGCAATAAAATTCTCACCACAACAATTGCTTTTCTATTGCAAGATTTTTCACGTGAAAAATTAAATAAAATAAATAGTTTGACGAATTGAAAACAAATTGAAAACAAATTGAATATTACGTCATAATTTTTTAGAGCAAGATTTCCGCACAAAAACTCAAAATGAAATAAATAGTTTGACGAATAAAAGAAAAAAAAAGAAAAATAAATAAATAAATAAATGCAATTTAACAAATTACAACGACCATTTGGAAAATGATTTTTTCAAAGACTAAAATTTAAGACATAAAAAATAGCAATGATCATGCATTACGTACGCCATGAATTAAACATTAATAGTGTTATCGCACGTAAAAATTGCAAGCGACAGAAATCGCCTGCGACTCGTACGTATTATCCACCTGAAACTTACGTATCCAAGCATTTCATTGGCTGTTCGGGAAAAGGCTTTTCCATCGTCAGATTTCCAAGAAATCTGACGGCCCATTTTAAATGAAATTTATTTCTTAAACTTGTAAACATTCCACAGTATTAATTTTTATATCGTCGTATAGAGAAAAAAATGTACTTTTAAATGCAATTTGTTTGAAATCTGTATCTCAATTTGTTTATGAGTTATTCAATTTTTTTGTAGTTTTTATTACTTTTTTGTCATAGTGGCAACACTCTGTTGTCTATCTCTGTTGAAAGTAAAGGGAAATACAGATTACTGTATAGACCCGAAAACGAATAAAATGATGATTAAACCAATAAAAACCTTCAGATATGCTTTTGATTTCCTACCCTGACGAGGACAATAGCCATTTTTCCAAATGGTTAAAAAATATTGCGTCATATTGGAAATAAAATGGACCCAAGCAGGTGAATATGTAAAGTCATGTAAATTTGAAGAAACGCATTAACACATGATAAAAACCCGACTATGGAAATATTAACTTATTTTAACACTTTGAGGTTCTCTGAATTTGCTTTAGCTATTTTTAAACCTATTCCATATACATGCGTGTGTTTATTCGTCTATATTAGAATTTTCACAAAATGTTTAGCTCCCTAGAGCGCATTCTTAGTGAAGGAACTGGGTTTATCTCTAATCTTAATTTAAGTTTTGTTGGTGAATTTAGTACTTAACTTCGAAATCTACCTCCGCCTGTAGACCCGAGCCGGCAGGGATTTAATTTTTATATATAAACGTGTGTGACACATCGATGGAAAGATAAAAGCTTAAACTATTTAATGATATAAAAAAGTAAAAATCGATTTTTTGGTTGAATTTTGCTTTCCCGGTCCCCTTAATTTGACTTTTGATTATTTTTGAGAAATTTATAATGGAGGCTTAGCCTCCCTTGCCTCCTTTGAGGAGCCACTCTTGGTGCCCAGTTCTCTGAACCTGCAGGACTATTCATTAAGCAAGTCCTGAAAAATGGAAGATACATATACCTAAGAAAATAAAAATATCCAAAATATGATTTGCGACGATTAAGAAAATAAATGTAAACGAAACATTTTAGTTATTGAAATAAAATATGACAACAGCCCTGTCGCTAGATATTAGGGAATGATGCAACGTCTTTATAGTGCCGTTATCGATTTTCAAATTGCAACACAGTTTTTTCTTACAATGAAATAATGACAATGCAAATATTCTATTGTTTGGATTGCATTAAACTCGTATCTCTACAGACACCGATAGGATAGTTATGCTATATAGTATATGGTCCATTAGATGTACTTCAATACAATATAATAATTAAAAGTGACAAATTGATATCTGGTCTATATTCTATTGTTTGGATTGCATTAAACTCGTATCTCTACAGACACCGATAGGATAGTTATGCTATATAGTATATGGTCCATTAGATGTACTTCAATACAATATAATAATTAAAAGTGACAAATTGATATCTGGTCTAGGTGATATAATATCTAACACTTACAATATATTAGTAACGCTTTCACCATTCCATTCTGTTTTATTGTGTACTTATTTGGCAGTTAAATACTTTTCATGCAAATCTATAAATATAAATATTTCTTTGTACCTGTCTTTTTCTAGGCCATGCTGAAGAATCCACTGAATCTTCAAAAGTTTTTCTTCTGTTAAAAAACAAAAAACAAAAACGGTTTGGTATATAAGATATAAAAACAAAATTAAATAGAAAAGGGAAATGTTACAATATAATCATTCGCACAGTTGCCTGTCCCCTAGATTATGGGTTTTAGCACAATATTTCTTTCAAATATATAAACTTTCAAAATATTAAAGTTTTATATGTTTCTTACATTCTTTTATTTAACTTGGTAAAGATGAAATTTAGTAATCGATTTTTCACTCCCTTCCTGATGTGCTATAATTAAAAAAAAAAAAAATCTGTAACACAGGTTGGTTTCCAACAACAATACACCATTTTAATATTCTTAAAGCTTAGTTGTAAATTAATAAAATAATTTAGCAAGAATAATTGTTCCTATCTCCCATCATCCTATGTCGTTAATAAAAGAATCCATTGAAATTTTAATAAAAAGCGATAAGGCTATTAATGATAATATCGCTCACCCGCAAGAAAACACACATCTCGCAAAAATTCATTTTGCGTTTTATTCCACTAATAACTCTGTCATAGGTGCGTCTTGCTACACAAAGAGTTTCATAAGTGTAGTTACACGGAAAATCACTTTATTACGCTATATGTTCATTTGTGATCACAGAAGAGGGGTGGATTGTGTGGGGAGGTAAAATGACCCAACACTCCAAACCTCATCCTATGTCTTCATTCTTAAGGGTGTATTCCGATTCAAACTGCTTATTTTCTGATTCATTTTTGCTCTCAAACGCATCAAACTGGGAAATTCTCTTTTTTAGAAACTATATAATGTGCCGTGCTTCTTAATTTTTTGATAAATGCAGAAAATACTGTAAAAAACGCTGTCAAAGTTGGCGTTTTCAACCGAATTTTCCGAAGCGGGCGATATGGGAATGAAAAAAATGGTCATACTGAGAAAATAATTGTTTAAAACTCAAATTCTAATTAATTGAGCTGAAAACGAAATCACACGGCATGTTAAACATGTCTTCAGAAATCACCCCAGCAAGTTTCATGTTTTTACTTTTAAAAATGAGTCTGAAAATGTCTCAGAAAATTTCGAGCTGTTGAGGGTGGAAAAATATTTTTTCGAATACACCCTTAAGGGTTTTATCCTTTTATGCACCTTTTTATTCTTGCATGCAGAGCTAAGTGCTGTATAATTTAATTTTATATTAAAATCATGCAAATTTTCTTTTGCCTCTCTTGTGGAATTTACTTTTGTCGAGATATGTCACTTTTCTTGCGGGTGAGCGATATGTCATATCCATCATTCCGGGTATATGGTTAAAGGTTTTAAAATAGGTGTATTGTTAAGCGTGGGTAGAAATTTTCAGTTTACTGCCTCCCCACCCTCTCCCCTCTCCACTGTACATTGGACTCACTTACTGTTCCCCTCCCTCCCCCTCCACTTTATATGAACTTACCTGGTTGTCCAGCCGATTACGGAATACGATTAGGAAGTGTCAGTATGCAATCAAAGCTGCCCTAATGATTATCAAGGTCTGATCAAAGCGCTCGGCGCAAAAATTGTGAAAGTTTTTAAGTTTTTAAAAACTGTATTATGTAATAACATCTTTTGTATTTGTGACACCTTTTATATTTGCGACATATTAAATGCATTTTTTAAACAAGTTTTTCTTTAACTTTATTTCGATAAAATAATTTTAACGCATTTTTCTTTAGGCGAACGCAGGTGATAAATCGCCAAATACTCTTTTAATCACATTGCACTCATTCCATTTAAAATACAAATCTTTCTGTTATTCCATATGAAATACATACATTAAATAAATTTAAAATAGATAACTTTCACTCATTTAATTAATTAAAAAAATCTATATTAATAATATATTTTTTGTTATCTTATGTTGAACGGAACGATTTGCTTATTTCCCGATCTTCCTAGTTCGCCGCCGATTTTGACCGACTCATAAAGGCAATCCAATTTCAATCTTTTGCCTGATTTGTTAAATTTGTCCTCTTTTTAGAAAAGTTTCTCCGGAATTCGTTCAGCAGTTTTTGAATTTTTTGCGATTTTTTTAAAAGTCTCCATTTAATCGAAAATGAGGAGGTTCTTTTTTATGAACCAAATTTCTATTTTAAACCTTATTCATCCACTCTTATATTTTATATCCATGTATGGAGCAGACTTTGTGGAATTAAATAAAAAATTATCAACAAATATGAAAAGTTTTTAAAAATTAATTACTAAAGAAAGTAAGGCCATCCATTTTTTCTTCAAAACGAAGAGAAGAAAGTGTAGGAAAAGCTCCAGCATTAATTTCCTAAGCAACCCCCTTTATAGGAAATTAATGCTGGAATCGGTTGTTTATGACGTTACTATGACGATGCACATGACCCCGTAGCTGGGAGCCTTTTTTAAATTCCGCTCGTGGAAAGACGTGAGGTTCGTTTGGAAAAACAAACTAGTGTAGCGAGATCGAGATATAGTAATACAGAGAAACGATAATATTATTTAGGTAAATTAAAGGTTATTTTTCTTGACTCATGTGGGTCTGCTAGTAAGTAATAATGTTATAAACCAAAAACATTTTATTTCAACACGAAAGCGTTGTTTATAATTTGCACACGTGAAAATAACTGCTGCTCTTGGCGAGGAAAAAAAATCAATATTGGCGAGATTTTCTCTCAGCTAACCGAAAAGTAACAATTTAATTAAATTTTGATTATATGTTGAGAAAACAATGTGGTCACAACTGCTTACGACCAGTGTTTTCGCTGGCTTTTGAGCAACATTAGCGATTTGGCGAATAAGAAATAAAAAACAGTAGCCAAATGAAAAGAAATGTTAGCAAAATAGATTCAGCGTGAAACACTGAAAAATGTATCTTTAACCCCTTATTGTATCCCCTTTTTTCCAAATGTTCTAAAATAACTTATTTTTTTGTAATTGCTTACAAAATAGAAATATGACTATCCGCTACAGAAACTATTAAAAATATGTATTCTAAATGTATCATAAACGTATAAAAATTTCTGACATCCTTTTAGCAGTCTAAATAAAAATTATAAGCAGCTATCTTTCATTTACCGTTGTGAAAACATACGCCAAAAATTGCTATGAGATTTCGACCGATAGAAAAAATTGACCGGCCAATGATACTTTACGTACAACTAATAAATAGTATGGTTAATTTCAACGTCACATTCCAGCAAAACTTTTCATTATTTGGCACTTGTTGCGAGTAATTTTGTTTATGTTTTTACCAGAGCAACGCCGGCGCATAGACAGTAATTAACTGACAGAAACTTATCGCATAATTCTTATTGTGTATTTGGCTGTTGCTAAACTGAATTGATATTGAGTCTGTATCTCCATAGAGCAATGTAAATGGCACGGTGCGATTGAACATGTAAAGCTACATCAATCGTTCAGAAACGCGGAAAAGTCTCGAGAGTACTGGCACACATAAACAGAGCAGAAATTGAGCACTCGCAATTTGGCGAGTCTGATTGTTAGTTTACTCGCCAAATGAAATATTTGGTCGCGATTTGGCGCAATGGCGAGCGACAGCGAGAATCCTGCTTACGCGTTACAAAAATGGAGTTATGTGCCAAACCAACTGTTGTGAAACTGCAATGAAATATTTTAAACACTAAAAAGTAGAAAATAAAATATAAATAAACAAGAAAGATAAACCATGTGTCATGCATAAATTATGGAACACTTTCCAACATTTCCAGACTACTTTAAAAAAATTTCGGCGTTTAGTAAGAAGATATATAAGTAAATGTCTCAGAAAACGCAGAACACATTAGAAGAGCAGATATAGTATCAGCAATTACCTACCATAGCTGAAAGGTACTCTTAATAGGTATTATTAATTCTTGTGTGTATGTATTCTACATACTATGCTGAAATTTAGTCTAGTAAGAAAACGCTTAACTCAATTGAAAATTCACCTTCAGCAATTTTTACCAATAGACGGAAACGTACTTGAATTCCTTTGTACAGCCTTGTGTATTATCTACAGGTCACATATTATATCAAACTTTAGTTCAGGGAAAAACACGCCAGAAACTACTAAAATTACACTTCCAGAAATAAACATCCATATAGACGGCCATGTTTCCAGTTTTTTACGTAAGTCTCAATGGTAAACCTCAATAACCTATATCAATTACAGTGCAATCCGGGTATATTTACGCGCACGGACAGTCAGAGGGCCCGACAAACCGAATTTTTGAACACTTTTCAACTATGTGGGAAAGTGTTAAAAATAAGAAGTTTATTATATATTTTTATACGCCTTAAATAATGGCATCTAATGTATTGTAAAGATGTGACCATATCATATAGTTTGTTTCTAAATATTTTGAAAATACTTTGCTGTATGGCATTCTTTCGTGTATTTATAAACGATATTTCTTGCAATTCGCCTAAACATTTTTACTAACGCTTTCCAACACAGTTGAAAAGTGTTTATGAATTCGGGTTGTCTGCCCGTGTTCTAACTTGCTTAAATATACTCGAATTGCCATGTAATTGATATATATTATTGGGGTTTACGATGGGATGCTCGGTATTGAAAACGAAATGTGTAACATTTATAGTTCGTTTACAGGGAACTCAAAATAATTCCGTTACATTTATGGATTATGGTGAAAAATCGTTTGCGGACCTGTTATCGATGTTAAGTTATTTCAAATATATTGAAATTGATATACATCAGTGAGGACATCATTTTTGACATTTTATTAACATATATCTGACCTGTGTTCTTGGCGTCAAGCGCCTGCTTATCAAAAGCCCCCTAGTATTTAATAAAATGTCAAATGTACCCTACAAGTGACAAACTATGTATATATACATAGTCTAATACATATATATATGTATATATACATAGACTAATAATAAGCTAGAAGTAGCTAGGAGTCGTTCGGTAGCTTCATCGCCCCGAGCCCAACCCTTCCTGCTTTTCGGTGTCTTTAATTTGTGTAATTTCCCTTTTAAATTTGTCCGGTTTCAATTTTTGATTTTTTTTTTCAATCTGGCTTTCGCTAGAGAGTCTTTCATTCGGGACGTGGCTGGGGACCTAAGAATCTTGCTTCCGCAAAAGAGTCGGACTAGAGTAGAAGAATAAAGGGCTGCGGACGAAGATTGGCCGCTCGCTGCGGCGGTTGCTACAAGATGCTTACTGTACAATATGGTGTGCATAACATTTATCGTTTATTTACAGGGACACACAAAAGGATTCGGTTGGAGTACTGTGAATGAGGGATAATACTGGAGGTGCGCTTTCAGTTGTAGTATGCGATTTTAAATTTAACTAATGCTTTTCACATTACTTGCTGTGTATAAATTATATCGATCATACATAGGGCTCCAAAAAAGAATTCGAGTAAATTTCCGAATATTGAGGTAAATTTTCAACTGTTTTATACTTTTCCTATAACTGAACTAAATTTTGATACACTGCGTGGTATATATATGTATATATATATATATCTATATATATGTAAATCTTTAGATCACTTACAGGATTGCACATGCACAGAATAATTCGGATACTTTTTCGACTGCAGGTGGTAATTGCACGAAATGGGTTTTTAAAGGCCAATGTGCTTTCCAAATTGTTCATTTGAGTATCATCTTTCATTTTATTAAACAACTAAGTTTAGTTACAGTATTCTGAATGTGTTGGAAAGTGTTTCCCAATCTATGCGTGACGCTTGATTTTTCTTTATTGTTTTTCTAATTGAAAAAAAAAATCATTCTGTACTTTTTCGGTGCATTTGTAATTGCATAAATAAGTAGAACCTACAGTTGTCGTCTGGTCTGTCCGCGTATAACAGCGCAAAAACTGCCCAACCGAATGGTTTGAAATTTAATATATATAATCGTTGCAGAATTTTGTCGAACCATTTCAAATTTTATGAAAATCTAATCGAAATTAAAAAATATATTAACAAATGTTTTCTTCATTCTATTAAATCCTATCATATGTCATTAATTCAACGATATCCCATGATAGGTCATGATTCTAGGTTGCTATAGTGATTACGTATTAAGTCCTATTATTTCCGTATTACTGAATCTAATATACAAGGTGCAATATTTAATTTCTCAACCGTTGGTCGTAGACATATAGTTCCAATTACAAAAACGTTTCAAATGACGTAAATATTCATGTTCTGTCATTATTTAAAGTAAAAAATCAATTTTGTAAAAAATACGAAATCTAACTTTTTATACGGTCCTCCAGTTCATATAGTTATATTTAGTAAAAGTTTACGCATATCATAACAGATATAACGCAAAAAGTTTGACATCTGTACTACAAAAATTGACACTTTAAATTTCAAAGTTTGAGATTTTTGCACCTGATTTTGTTTTTCATTGTATTGAGGGATCAGTTAAAAGATGAATTAAAGTAATACGAATTCAAAATCAGGGTGTAATGTCCTTTTTACGGCGAAACCAAACGGTTTTATCGATATCGCCAAATCGGGGTATCACCAAAGAGGGTTATTTCATCTAAAAATTTGAGCTGACTTTTAGGGGTCGTATACAAAGCGAAGAATGAAATATTGAAATTAAACAGAAAATAAATATCAATTTATTATAATATCATATAACGGTCCACTATAAAAAATGAATTCATCAGAAGCCGGAATTTACTAGAGATACTGCTCAGTATTCTCCATTGGTTGAATGCACAATTGAATGCGTGACAGTACTGAGTCCTGGACACGTTAGAGCATAGCAGGTGTGCAAACTGTGCGACAGAGTCAAGGATGATGCGCTACTTCAGATAAACCAGAGAAGTGGTCTCAGTCACATAGACCTATGCCTTGATGTAACCCCAGAGGTAGAAGTCCACGGGAGTCATTTCCGGCGAACGCGGTGGCCACTCTACCGGACCACCATATCCAAGGATCTGTTGACCGAATTCGGTGGCCAGATACGCCCGGACGTTTGATGTTTTATGCGGAGAGGGCCCCATCATGTTGAAACCACACCCAGCATGCATGTCGGAGAGGCAGCTCTTCATACTAGCCATGTACCGTGTTTTGTAGCAGATGCAGGTAACGATCGCCCGTTAAGGTCCCATCGTAGAAGATAGGTCCAACAATCTGGGTTCTCCATATATCGCACCACACGTGTCGTACTGTGCGGACGATGTGGAGGTTTTCCAGAGACCAGTAATGCACATTGTGCACGTTCACAATGCCACCCTGTGTAGACATTGACTCATCTGTCCAGAGAATGTCACAAAGGAACGACGGATTTTCCTCTAAGGTGTTGAGCATGAAATTACAATAATCAAATCGTCGTGCGTGGTCACCCAGCACCAGTGTCGGATGGTACGGATGCCCATAATGTGCATGTAGCAAATGCCAGACATGCTGACCACATGCCTCGCATATTACCGCTGTGCTCGGTTATGGAATTAAAAGGCCGTATGCCAGCACCTCCTCCGGTGTCACTCGAACATTACACCTTGCCCGTCTACTTGTTCTGGATCGTGGGGAAACAGAGCTGGTATCTCTAAGATGGTACAATGCATCATTTATTCATGTGTTGGATGTAGTTCCTTAGGGAAACGTTCTGAATAAACACTCGCAGCCTCTCTGGTATTCCTTTGACATTCACCATAAATAAGTATCATTTCGGCATATTGTATGAATGCGTAGCTTGCCATCACGATCTCAGCGCTCCCGAACGTGTGGCGCTGCGGTACTATTGTAATTTACATAATCTCAATTTTCATGCTCGTTATAGCTCGACTGGTCGTTTGCATTCCGCTGCCATTTGTCTAGTCCTTAGTGAGTGTGTTTTATTTTCCGGTTGACGATTCTACATACTTTGACGTTTTAATGTTGTTCGACCCATAAAAGTTAGCTCAAATTTTTAGATGGTGATTGGCTCGATTGGCTCTTTGGTGATTGCCCGATTTAGCGATACCGGCTATATGTGGTTTCGCCGTAAAAAGGACATTGTACCCTGATTTTGATCTTGAATTACTTTAATTCCTTTTTTAACTGATCCCTCAATGAAAGACAAAATCATGTGCAAAAATATCAAATTTTGAAATTTAATAACTGTGTCAATTTTTGTAGTACAGCTGTCAAACTTTTTGTATTATATCTGTTATGTGTAAACTTTTACTAAATATAACTATAGGGATAGGGGGGCCGTATAAAAAGTTAGATTTCATAATTTTTATAAAATTGATTTTTTACTTTAAATAATGTCACAACATGAATATTTACCTCATTTGAAACTTTTCTGTAATTAGAACTACATGTCTACGACCAACGGTTGAGAAATTAAAGGTCGGCGATAGGTAACATATTGCACCCTGTATATAATCGTAATAAATTTTGTAGTCATGCATATGTTTGACGTATGTACAGTTTCGAACTTGTCTGTTCTAAGCATGATTCCTCAAACTGATACTCTCGCGTTCAGTACGAGCAAAAGAGAAATAATAATTAAAAATTCTTCTTTTAGCGTGTTAGCTTTTTTCGCATTAAGTAGATACAGGGTGTCTCAAAAAGCATTTCCGAACTTTAAAATCCAATAATTCATTAATTATAATAACTGTAAAAGTGAAATTAGATGCATGTTTAGTGAATCTCATTTGGTTCTACTTTTTTCTCTCGCCAAATCAACACGTGAATGTTTGACAGACCTCCGTAAAAATAGTTGGAAAGTTGTGATCAAATAGTTTTAATAAAAATAGTTTAACACTTAACGGTCGAAAGGCCCTGCTATGAGAACATCACAATTTCACGGACGAGCGTCAACTACAGTTCTTTTATTTTTTTGGCACCACTTTTTCTGTCAAACAATTTTTGCAGGATTTAATTACTGAAGTTTTGAGATAAGGCGAAATTCTCTGATCAAAAATAATGGTGCATATCCTGAGACCCAAGCAAAATATAATGCATACATTTTTTTAAATATGAGTTTTTTTCAACAAATAGGCATAAAAAATGATGTTCTTAAAGAAATTAATAAATTTCGATTTTTTAATTTTGTTTTACAGCACATCCATCTAAATGGATGTTCAGTCCATAACTCGCTTTAAAATAATTTTAAAAAGGCTAAAAGTATGAGAAAGAATGGAATTTATTATAAAGAACATAAGGCAAGTATTAACATCTGCTATTAAAATTGCAAAAAAAAAAAAAAAAAAAAAAAAAAAAAAATAGTTTAAGCAAATTAAAATAACATAAAAACGAAACTTACCAGCAGAACGTAGAATTCCAACTTGACTCATTTATTACGCCATTTTGTAAACAAAGTACTTACCGTTGCGAAAATCCAAAAGCTGAATGTTGATTTTTGAAACATGCATTACCATGCCAAACTGGTTTTAGATTTCTACAACACTGCAAATAAGGGCGTCTTAAATTCAGACACATATGTGACTGAAAGAGTAATTCAGACACTTAAGTGTCTGAATATGGAATTTCAGACATCATAGGTGTCTGAAATTAAGACACTTAAGTGTCTTACTATATGATCATGGTATAAACACTGCAAACTGAAATGTCTGAAATTCAGACACATAAGTGTCTGAAACTGGAGTGTTCAATTTTCAGACATTTTAAAGTGTCTTAATTTTTAAGACACGTGTATATGTCTGAATTTAAGACATTTAAAACATCTGAATCGCATCCATTTTTGATCACCCTGCAAATTTTACTATAGGCAATCAATTGTTCACTGTTTTTTGTAAGCTTTATACACTGTAAAAAATAACCGTTACAATATGGAAATTATATTGCCAATTGGGACGCCAATTTACGTATTTTAATATAAATTTACTTCCGTAAATTCCAGAAAATTTTCCATTTTTTGCATATTTCTCCATTTAAAAGGTATAATATAATCTTTCAAGGACAAATCCACATATTTCGCAATCAGAATTTTCTAAACTCACGTATATTAGACATGATTTATTTATTTATATTCGAACTAGTGCATTGGCACACCTACTGGGGGAGTTAAGGGGGCTGAAGCCTCTCCCAGACTAGACTAGATATTATTATTTTTTTAATTATGAAAGAATATTATTATTTTTTAATAGATCCTTAAAAAATCGGAATTTTTAAAAAGATATTAATTTTGTCGCACATTTTTTTTTCTCTTTTTTAAATTTTATTATGAAATTCGAAATTATAGCATGTTTAAAATTTACTTAATTATAAACATTAATTACTTAATTATACTTAAGTAAACTAATTAATCGATGCTTTTAAAATTTACTTTAGAAAAAAAAAACTATTTACTTAATTATAAATTTAAGATCCAGTGCAACTTTTTGCACGCTTTAACCTTTATAATATTTTGATAATTTAATAATAAAACTTTAAATTGTTTGATTGCAAACACACTTTAAAATTATCGAAATACGGAAACACACCAAAAAAATCGCAAAAACAAAGGTATATATTAGTACAGTACAGTATTTCATTATTTAACATTTTAAAAGCATTCAGAATTACACCAACCAAAACTTTCCAGCTTGTTATGAGGCTTGCATTTTTTTTACAACTATAACACTGCCTCTAAAATATGCTAGTCCCCTCCAAATCGCAATTCTGGATGCACCACTGAATCTGTGTGGTATCCAAAGTGTATGCTGATTCTATTTCCCTCTGAAATTTAAAGAAACTGGAATATATCTCAAAACTGTGGCTCCATCTATATTGAATAAGAAATATCGAACTTATTATTAATTTGCGCATTTAAGTGTTTGATGGTGTTTTGAGAAGTTATTTTAGTTCGTTATAACTATTATTTTGGAATTATATGGAATATTTCTGAATTTTTTTACTACATAACGTTTTACCTAATGATTGAGTATTGATTTAATTCAGGAATGATCTCATTTCACCGTAAGAAAATTAGTCTCATCGAAAACTTTTAATCTGTATTTCGATCGAAAAAAAGGAAGATAAAAATTATTTGCGCAACTATAAAACACTGGTTTTTATTATTTTTGAAGAAAAATTATATACAATATTTATAACTGAGAAATTTTGTTCAGAATATATGGCATATGGAATATGGAATATATAGGAATTAATGAGTCCAATTAAAAAAAAATTGCCATATATTCAACCGATCTGAAAAAAAAAGAAAGAAAAATCAAAAAATAGAACACTATATTTCTTCACACACTTTTATATACACATACCTTCGCATTAACATTAAACACAGGCTTTGGGCAAAAATATATGCATTTTTTTTAATGAAAAATTGATTTTATTTTTAATAGGCGTTGAATTACGTCCCCCCCCCAAAACATGCAACTGAAACGGGGCAAGCCCGAATTAAATATATATAGATATTAATTAAATATATATATGTAATATATATACATATGCACTGTTAAAACATTTTAAATATTTTAATATTTCAAAAATAACGTCTGTCATCTGTATTAACAATAATATTTCTGTTCTGAAAATTTCTTCGGTAGAAGTAGAAAACCTTTTGCTAATCTTACATTGCAGGAAAAGCAAAATATTCAAAATTCTAGAGAGAAGATGTGTGAAATCTTTCAAAATTATAAGCAGATAGACAAAATATTTACCGTTTCCGCAAAATAAATTATGAGTCACAAGTAACTAACAATATTTGAACTTCCTAGCTATGAAATCGTGGCCGAGAGGGATTATCGCATAGTCTACAGACCATAAAGTCGTGAGTTCGTATCCCGCGACGGGTAGGTGCAATGATGTTAAGGTTTATGTTAAATACAATGTTGTTGTAAATTGAGTAAAAGTAGTTAATCATGTAAAATGTGCGAGACTTTGTATTGAAATACATGTGTACCCTTCTCTTTTTTTTTAAATACAGAAATTTCCCAATAAATAAATAAATAAATTTTTCCAGAAATTGAAGAAAATTTTCATTAAAATACGTAAATTGTACTGGCGTCTTGATTGGCGGTACAATTTTTATATTTTGAAGGATTTTTTTTCTGTGTATAAGGCTTTCCGAAAAAATGGCTGCTTTTGCAGAGAAATTAAATGTGGTCAAACATGGATGCATTTCAGACATTTGAAGTGTCTTAAATTTAGACACATACAAGCGTCTTAAAAATTTAGACACTTTAAAATGTCTGAAAATTGAACACTCTGTTTCAGACACTTATGTGTCTGAATTTCAGACATTTCAATTTACAGTGAATGAAATTTAACGCTATAGAAGGCGAAAGAAAAACATCCATTTAAATAGATGCCAGGTCTCAGGAGGATACGGTGTTGTCTAGAGTGCACAAAATCCTTGAATTTGGACACCAGTGTTTTTGAACAGAAATTTCGCCTTATCTAATTTCAAAATTTAAGCAATTAAATGATGCAAAAAAAAAAAAAAAGCTTGTGAGAATAAGTGGTGTCAATAAATAAATAAAAGAAGTCTGATTGACGCTCGTCGTGAAAGTGTGATGTCCCGTAAGCGGGACCTTTCGACCGTCAGTGTGTTACAAAATCAAAACTCTCTTGAAAATATTTTATGTTAAGAAAATCAAAAACCTTTTTGTATAGTAATAAAAGAAGTGTAATTGATGCTCGTCGTGAAAGTGTGATGTCCCGTAGCGGGACCTTTCGACCGTAAGCGTGGATACAAATTCAAAACTCTCACGAAAATATTTTATGTTAAGAAAATCAAAAACCTTTTGTATAGTAATGTAAGAAGTGTAATTGATACTCGTCGTGAAAGTGTGATGTCCCCGTAGCGGGACTTTTCGACCGTTAGCGTGATACAAAATCAAAACTCTCATAAAGATATTTTATGTTAAGAAAATCAAAAACCTTTTTGTATAGTAATAAAAGAAGTGTAATTGATGCTCGTCGTGAAAGTGTGATGTCCCGTAGCGGGACCTTTCGACCGTAAGCGTGGATACGAATTCAAAACTCTCACGAAAATATTTTATGTTAAGAAAATCAAAAACCTTTTGTATAGTAATGTAAGAAGTGTAATTGATACTCGTCGTGAAAGTGTGATGTCCCCGTAGCGGGACTTTTCGACCGTTAGCGTGATACAAAATCAAAACTTTCATAAAGATATTTTATGTTAAGAAAATCAAAAACCTTTTTGTATAGTAATAAAAGAAGTGTAATTGATGCTCGTCGTGAAAGTGTGACGTAAGCGGGATATAAATTCAAAACTCACACGAAAATATTTTATGTTAAGAAAATCAAAAACCTTTTTGCATAGCAGTCTAATACATTATGGCAGAGGTTCCCAAACTGTGCTCCGCGTGAACTTTCGAGGGACTCCGCCGCACTTTAGGAAAATAATGAAAATTTCAACGAAACCAACGCATTTAAAGCAAGGGTTTTTTATTTATTTTATTTTTTTCAAAAATGGGAACATATTCTTTTGCTACGAAAGTATTTATACATTGATGATAACTATCTGAAATAATCTGAGCTCTTTTAATTAACTAAATTTTATTTTCTTTAAAATTTTTGGTTCGAATATTAATTTACTGTCTAAAATTTTACGTTTTCCGCTCAAAAATGCGGTAAATGGAGAAACAAATGTATATTTACTGTAAGAAAGCCGGAAATTGTATTCTGAAGGAAAATTTGGATATTTGAATTTCCCAACTCCTCCTCTCAGTGTGACTTGCGGTGAAGTGTTATCCAATGACTCCACGTTTCATGCTCAACTACGTCACCATTCCGAAAGAAATTAGTCTGATTTGAAAGATAAACCGCCTGATTTTTTTCAATATGAAGGGCAAAGTGATATATGCATGCTTCAAAAGAAAATATCACAACACTTGTTAAAACAAATATGAAATGTCCTGGGCATAGGTGCAGACTTCACGGATGCGAAATAGGCAATAAAATATACTTCTACAACTAATTTCAATTTTTCCTTTTGTCCTGTTTAATCACTGTGATTAATTAGAACAAAAACAATGTTCTATAATTAGTGATAGAAGTTGGCTTTATTAGACCCCGTCACCCCTGTTAAGTCGGCGCTTACCTGATATTTTAACGAGTCGCTTGAGTTTTTGAAGATCATATAATTGCAAAAACTCTTGATGAACCTCGTAAAATTGATATTGTCATGAATTTGCTTTATGAAAAAGTTGTTAATTTAGTGTCAATATTTCCTTGTCAAATAGATCATTTTTAAAAAATTAACTCTATAACAGGTGGCGTAAAAGAGCACTTAAGAGCATCTTCAAATGTACAAATTTTATACTACAAATGAATGAATCTATTGTCGTCACTATATTAGCAGTATTGTTAGTTTTTTTCAATTACATATACTAATATCCCGTTCAGACCAGGGAAGTTAAGAGTCCTAACTGACTTTTTTTGAAACGGGCACCCGGAACTTAACTTGACTTTTCTATTATTACGGTGTTTGAGAATATTAACTTGATTAAAATTAAGCGCCTTACTAACGCCAGTCTGAAAGGGGTTTCACAAAGCTATCAGGATATATTTTGCAGATCACTACAAAACAACGCACTAAGGAACAAAATATTTTTTGACCAATACATAGGAAGACACATATGATGCGAAAGCAACGATGGGTCATAATGCCATTGCAAAAATTAAAGAGATGATAAAGCACCGTAGCATCACCTATTGCGTTCTTTATAGATACACGCTAACCCCGGGAAAATGTCTTTTGAACTTATGAAAAGGTTAAATGTTGCTATAGAAATAATAAACTATGTACAATCACGAACTTTGAAAAGCAAACTTCTTAAGTTTATGTCTGAAGTTATTGGATGCCGGCATCCGCCCCTCCGACTTGCATACTGAAGTAAGATAGTATTTATTGTCTATGAAGAGCGTTTACACGATTGTTGCAACTGCAGAGGTGATATCAGAAGAACCATCACACTAAACTGGCAAAACTTTGAACTAATGAAGATTATGAATTATTTTTCCGATATGTTTAGCGAAATGAAATAAATGTATCTATCATTGCAATGAAAATCTGTCACAATTTCCGATTCATTTACCAAACTTGTCTTCTTTTAACCCATTAACCGCCAAAACTATAAGGTTGAAATTTTTAGTGTAACTTTTTAGCGGAACGTTGTTTGCCACCACAAACTCTGAATGATAATTTTCGCTTTATATGATCTTAAAATGTTATGACTTTAAGTAAGGCCGATTTTTAAATTAAAAAATAGTGATGGGTATGTAAATAACTTAAATATGTGCATTTATTTTGACCGTTGCGTGAACGCAACACCAGCGGGTAATGGGTTAAGATAAAACGTGGATTGGTCGGATTCTGAGTCAAACGATGATATCGATTAGGTTCCTCTTGTTAAAAAGGAATGCAAACAACACCAGATAAATAAAAGTATGCAAATAAATATTCCGGGTCATCCTACAGCTTTAAAAAACTCTTTCAAACAACATTTTTTCAACAGCTGAATAGAAAAGGATTTGGACGACTCTAAATATGTTCAGCGTTATAAAAAAAAGAAAAAACCCTAGCTTAACATACCTCCAGTGAAACACCGAGTCAAGAAATCGTTGGTCCTCGTTGATTTGACATCTTATAGCTAGTTACACTAAATATACCAACAACAACAACCGGTTATTTGGTGGTACCAAATGAAAATATTTCGATTTGAACAAGAAAATTTTCATAAAATAAATATAAATCAAACAGAAATAAGTTACATAAAAGAGTTAAATAATTTTAAATAAAAATTATTGGTCTGAAATAATTTTATAAAACTTGAGTAAAATTCCTGGTATATGTAGTAGTGTTAGAGATCTTACTTTAAAACCAAATCGAAATACAGAAGTCTTTTAAATGCAGAACCAAACATTCGCCTGTAATTACTATCAACTGGAACTGAATTCAGACATTTGTGCAAAACAATCCAATCACATTAGCGTTTATGCGTTATTGTTCGTCACTCTAATAATGTAAAATTTATTGTAAAGCAAAAGTTTCGATTTCTTGAGTTCTGGAGGGTTTTTTTGCTGTAAGTTTGTAAACTTTTGACAATTCCATCTGTACTGATGACAATTGAAAATAAACTAAGTATTACAATAACAGTTTCAAAATATAATTTTATTTCTGGGATAATGCACAATTGTTTAGATTACTATTCATTCCTACTTCCTGTGCTCAGTAGCAATGCATTTAAAAAACGTTATCTAGTAACATAGGGTACGCTTCAGGGGCTCCGCCACTCAAAAAGTTTGGGAACCACTGAATTATGGTATCACAGTACTACATTAAAGTTCTATTACTAAGATTAAACAAAAAATAAGGACAAGTGCCAGACACCCTGAGGGTTCCGTACCGTTAAGTTATACTATCGTTACAAAAATTTCCGTTACAATGCATTAATTTGGAATTAGTACCGATTATGCAAATTTATGAGTTTGTTCGTAATAAATCGACATAGATTTATTAATTAATGATTTTTGGATTTTTTCCTTTACGTGTGCTATAAGATCTTCCTTCATGCCAAATTTCAAGCTTCTGTGGTCGACCAGAAGTATCCTAGGTTTTACTAAAAGGTTTTACTCTCAAATTTTATAGGGTACTTCCGATTGACCTAGATTCTTGAAATTTGGCACGAAGGAAGGTCGTATAGAACATGTAAAAAATCAAATCTGAAAACATTAATTTATAATTCTATGTCAATTTATGCTATTTTCAATAATCGGAATTTCCAAAGCGAGACTGTAAGTATTCCGTTGTTTTCCTTTTGAACTGCGGAACCCTAAAAATGAAAAAAAATGATTGCTTGAAAATAAGATTGGGAACCAGAAAAGTTGTACAAGAAAAATGTAACTTACCCAAAAAAATTTTACTTTTGTAAATACTTACAGGCATGGAACTCTACAGAGAGTTCGACAGTAGTCTGTAGTATTCTTTTCAACATCTTCAGCGCAGAAAGCTGAAAGTAAACGTGCTTTAATATTTCCTGTTAACCAATAGTTCTAAAAATGTATTTTTGCATTCTAAATATTAGCTTTCGTAAAACAATTTATGTTTTGTGTTATCGCCTTATATTTTGCTTACGTAGAATAAGGTAACGGAATAAACTTTAATCGATGGTATAAGGAATAAACTATTCGAGTGTCCGAAAAGAAACTGAAGATGCAAATTTCAGCTGCGTATAGGTCTTTTTATCGTTTGAAATGTGAAAATCAATTTTCAGCATAATGATAAAATAGAAAATCTACGAAAATAATTGTACCAGCGTTTATCGAGATCAGTGTAGTTATATATATATAAATATATTTATAAATTCAAAATTTTTTTCACATGTGCCCCATCGGCGGGATAGTTGTGAACACACGTGGGACACATGTGAACACAAGGAAAAAATATCCTTTGACATGCTTTTTATTCTGTTATTCATTTGTCATCATAATAATTAGTTATATTATCTGTTAAATTCACCAAAAAGAAAAAAAAATATGTATATATATTTCTCTAGTTTATGTGTGATATGTTAAAGCAGAAGATTATAAAATGAAAACAAGTAGATTGATTAAATATTGTTGCAATAAAATAAAAAATAAAGAAGTAAATTTGAAAAAAAAAATTAAAGCTTTTAAATTTTGTTTAGGGGTTTTTGTTTAGGAGAGATTTTAGAGAGGGGGCATTTAGATAATATTTATCAGTATCTTCCGAAATACGAAAGATTCTCACACCCTTTTTTACGTCTAAATTAATGATAAAGGAGGAATTTTTATGATTTAAAAAAATCTCTATTATAACCCCCCCCCCCACCTAAATTTAACTTCTTTTACTTTTGAAAGAGGGGGGCTTACAATCGGCATTTTACGGTAGTTATTAGTTTAAAAATTTTACTTTCTTAAAATATTACTGATATCTATCTCCAGTCAAAGCATCATACACATAGCTGTTTTAGAGATGGATGTAAACCATCATTGCAAGTTTGGGACAAAAAAAAATAGAAAAATTTGCAAAGTTGTTTAACTTAATACTTTTTGTATTAACAATGCATAAAAAATATTGTTGTAAACTGTTTAGTAAAATAATACATAACACTGATTTCATTTTAGAAAATATTAAATTTATTTAAATTACAATTGAAAACGAGCCTGTTGCTCTTCATGTACTTGCTGACAGATGCGTTTGTGGAAGTTTCATTACAAAATCAACATTGTATGACGGAAATGCCTTCTATTTCAGGAAAATTATAGATATTGGAGCTGACATTATTTCTCATGAAGTTGACTAAAAGAAACAGAATCACAGAATGATTATTGGGGCACTTATGAAGTGTTTGCTCCAACTAGTCCGTTCACAAGTGCCCCACATCCACATCGCTGCTAGAGTTAAATTGATAAATCATTAACATTTTTCAATTTTAAAAGAAATTTTTTTTATCAAAAATACTTATTAGTATTCATAGTATATGTTAAAACATTAAAATTCAAATAAATGAATAAATAAATAAAGTTATTCGCTTATCAAGTTGAAAATGATATTTTACTTTTGAGATCTATAAACAGTGTTTTGGCTACTGAGGACAAACAAAATGTCAAAGTACTTCAAAATTTTTTTACCATATGTCTACAGGTGCTGCCATCTTTGGAATTTTCTTAAAAAAATTACATAATAACTATTGAAAATTTGTGATGTTAACATCTGCCCCATGTTCACATGTGCCTCCTTCTCCCCTATAGACAGAATAGAGATGAGTTCGAGTTCTCTTTGCGGAGCTCGAGACCCAAAAATTTGGTGTCACCATGTCCCGTCCTGTAAATATGGGGCATTCCCACAATCTTTTGACTTTTATGTCCCTGAATATTAATTTTCATTTTAATACATTTTTTTTTTAAATTTTATATACTGGGGAACATCCCATTGCATGATTGCATAACAATATTAACGAGATAAATAAGTTTTGGACGATGTTGGGGGTCCAAATACCAGGAAAATTCCTATACCGTCCCGTGTCCCTGATGCTGATTTTTAAGTTTGGAGCAGTCTGTATAAAATTGTTTCAATAAAAGTAATTCGATGTAATTTTTTTTCCAAAACTCGGACAATTGTTTTATATAAATATGTAGCAAAAAATTAACCTGCACGCATTTTTACGGTTGATATTATTTTTTGAACTCTGTCCCTGCGTTTTACATCCTTACCGTCCTTCTTGCTAAATTTATACAGAAAATCACTTCAGATGCAGCCAGAGAATTTTTTTTCATGCAGAAGTATGCTAGAGAAAGAATGTCTAAAATTCTTTGACAGGAAATTTACTGCAGAATTTAAATCAGCATTTAAATATCAATTACAAGATCGTGGCTTTATTGGTAGTCTTACCGTCCCCAAGGTTTATTCCTGCACTTTTCGAGGTAAATAATAATAAAAGAAATTAATTTAATTCAATGTTAACAACTGTTTCTAAAAATCAATGAATATTGTGGCTATCACTTAGTCTTAACATGATTTTCCTAAAAATAGGTGGTAATTTTCCTTACCGTTCCATCCTTACCGTCCCCTTTTTTCCCATTTCGTCCCATTTTTTCCTATACCGTTCCCTTTTTTTACCTTACCGTCTCTTCTTTAACACCCCTTTAAGACAATGTTATACAAAAATTCTGTATTAAGAGTACTACATTTTTATTATTTCTTATTTGAATGTCCTGTGGGCACTATGCAAATTCATTATAAATAAAAATTTAGAAGAAAATAAAAAGTTATAGTGGTAAAATGGTAAGGAAAATTAAACTCGCAAGTTTAACTTAAACCTCAGTTAAATAAAAAGTTTTTCGCTGCTGACCATTTTTTCTTTATTTTGAATCATTAAGGCATTCGTCTATCAGATTAAAATGTTATTTTAGCAAGTTTAATTTCATCAGATTTTTATTCCCGAAAGTCAAAAGGTTGTGAGAATGCCCCATATACACACATACGCACGTGCAGTTTGGGGGCCCATACTGTCTAATGTCTAATAGAACTCACCTAAAAATTGGAAAAACTGACAATTTTGCCACTTGCCAGTCTGCCAAGGTATATAAGATATTCCATGTGGGTGATACAAAGATGTATTTTAACAACATGCTGTTATCTCTCTATTCTAAAAAAAAGTAACTAACGCTGTCACAGCCACTGACAATGAATTTTTTGTACCTGAGGTCTTTCTTCGTTAATATTAAGAAAAATACTGCATATAAAAATATGAAAATTGGTGGTATTATTGAATAATGTTTGCTAAATACGCGGATGCAGGCAGTTTTCAAATCGAAGAATTATTTAAAGAGATATTTAATGTTAAAGTTGGTCAAAATAGTTCCATTAAAAAAGTTTTACAGGAGCAAAAACTATACATAGGAATTGAATTATTTTTATATCATTTTGTACATTAAAAGGTGTCCTGACTGTATTTATTTTTTTTAATTTGATTCATTTTTTGAGGTTTTATTTCCATTTTAAATTTAAATTTTCAGCATTTCGAGAGATATTTTTTACATATTTTAGAAAAGGGTATTATTTTAAATTGTTGCCAGTTTAAAAAACAGGACGAATAATAATATTTCCTTCAAATAAAAAAAAAATATTTACGCATGGCTATTATAAACAGAAAAAAACCTTTCAAATTAGAATTAAATGATTGCATGTTAAAAGTAGTAAAATATTGAAAATTACGTCATAAGAACTATATATACACTTGAATTTTAAAAGAGAAATAAAATTTTAAAATAAAAAAATCATTATTATGCGTTAAAAGTCGTAAATGGAAGAAATTACGTCATATTTAAAATGGCCAAATAATAATGCAAAACAGTTTAAATTTAAAAATACATTTGCGCGAGACATTTATTTCATATTTAGAGATAATCGTTTTAACTATTGTTGTGAATTCTAAGACAGCGCAAATAATATTTCCTTTCTAACAACAAAAGTATTTTCACTTGAATATTAATAAGAGAAAGAAAATTTTGGTGAAAATTACGTCAAATTTAAAACGATACATTTAAAATGACTTATATTTAAAAGAATTTTCTTATAGCGGTGTTAAAAAATACCGGAGACAATGACTGTGTTTACTTAATTCATTTTACATTAGCTCATTTTCAAATTTTCAACTATTTTTTTTAACCAAAGACGAAAACAGCTATTGTATCTCTATCCAGCAGCTGATTTGGTCTTAAAAATTCCCAATCAAAGGGAAATGAATGGAAACCTGTTTACAAGGAGATCGCCATTGCTTTTTAAATTATAATTTAATCTTTCGAAATCTTTTTAAAGCCGATCAAATTAGCGTCCTAGAGTCTGTGGTGCCTGAACGGGGGTTGGCAAGTGTAGCTCGTAGGGGGCAGAGCCCCACAGTTACTGAAAAAAATGTAATTCTGCGTAATTTTTCTTAATCATTTGTGCAGTCTATAAAAATAATATTTTAAGTGAATTAAAAGCTTGGTAGCAGTTTGCGGAAATATAAATTGGAAATTTTAGTATGTAACATGAAAAACGATGTAGACGACGTATTGCATTGAATTAAGATGATAAAAAAATAATAATAACACAAAACCGATCCCTTAATACTTAGCAGAGTTTGTGAAAAAACTTGGTACAGATCAATAACATTTACTAAAACTGGGATATGTTTTTCAATGCGTTATTTGTGTATCCCACAAAGTGTCAAAGGAAAACTACCAGGGTTGGCAATTTTCTTCAAAAGTGGAAGCAAAAAATCTTGAAAAAACCAGCCGGAAGAAATAAAAGAAACTGTTATTCTTTGGGAATTTAGATACAATTTGTAAAATACAATAAATACAGTTTTCTTAAAGATAAAAATAAATAAATTTAATTAGAGCTATAAAAATTTAAATTATATGGTAAATTAATAATTATATCAGTTTTTTTAGCAAGAGTACACACCTGACTCACCTTCGATCACTAGATACCCGAAGAAAAGAAATTTTATCCAAAATACACAAAATCCATTAAAAGTTATCCATTTCAATTTTACCCGCATATATTTTTTATTATTTAAACTTCTTCAACTGGTAGTAAGTATGAATCATTTACCTACTGTAGGATGAAATTTATTTTGCAGATTATTTAAATAAAAGACAGTGTTTTTAATTTACATCCACTTTACTAAGGATCTAATATGAGGAGAAGATAATAACGTGCAAGTAATGTAAGGTAAGTTGCATTTTTTTTTTTTTTTTTTTTTTTTTTTTACAGAAATGTCATAAACAATGAAAAACCTTGAATTACCTCTAAAGTTGTAAAAACCATCACATGTAAACACCTGCCAAACCGGAAGTTTGTTATTAAAAAATAGCTTATTTTAAAAAAAATAATATTTTTAAATATTAATTAAGTTTTCCACATTAGATTTCATATAATTAATTATGATATGAGTGCAATTCTTTTACATAGTTAATACATTTTAATTTTGAACAACTGCTTTATTTTCTGTTGGTTTCTTCCATTTCTTCCAATTACTTCCTGTTTTTTCCAGTTTCTCCCTCTGTCCTTGAAGAAACAGTTTCTTCCAGAAGAAACACAACTCTGAAAACTACATGGATCACTATTCAGTATGCAACATGCCCCTGCCTGTGAAATTTCGCAAACCCCTTCCTCTCTCGAGCAATCAGCCAGACCTGCTTAGGCGCCAGTGATCCCAGATCACGTGGTCTGACTAGAGAATTAATATTTAAAAAACATTTTTTCCTTCTTGTTCCTTTTTCAGTTTAGTTTTATTGTGAATGTGAATCTTGAACGCAGCAGGTAATAAGCTGCGTATAGGTTTTTTGTCATGGTCTTTATAGGAGAAATGATGTTTTGATTTTAAAAAGGAAAATTTATTTTCGAATCTGAAATCATGCTATTTTCTTGGCTTCTTTATAGAAGAACATAATTGCTGATATTTTAATATGATTATCTTGGATTCCCAGTGAGGAATAACAAATATTATCCAAATGTTTTAGTTGTAAATACTGTACATATTTAAAAGTGTAAATAGAATTTCCAAGTTTTTTATCATCATGTGCGTGCTCTTTTATTGAACAACACCTGCGCCACTTTCAACGTGAAATATGCGTGATTATTTTAATGTGATTTTACATGAATCGTGAATTTTTCATCTAAGCTCTCCCAACTTTGATTTAAATTAAGAATAACGTGAAGCTCTTGAATTTCATGAAGATTATTCTTTATTCTTTGGTGCCTCAACAACCCGGAAAAAAGGTAAGAAATACCTTTATTATTCTGCATGACTGTTGATTTCTTGAAAATATACATTTTTCATGATAATTTATTTTGAAAATTGAAATAAATTTTAAACGTGGATAAGACAGATAAACTTAAAAGCAAAAGAGCTACTGTTCGCGCAGCAGTTACAAAATTAATCACAAAATGTGATACATTATTATCTGTTGATATTGATAAGACTGATTGCGACTCATTAATGGAATCATTTGAGCTCGTAAATGAAAAGGAAGCTCTACTTAAGGAATTAGATTCCGAAATAGATGAGCTAATTCAGGAAAAAAACTGAATATGAAAAAGAACTAAAATCGGTAGAAGAATATTCTGAAAAAATATCAAGTTTGAAATTTAAAATTAAGATGAGGCTTAAAAAATGTAAAATCGAAACTGAACCAAAAGTTTTACTAGAATCAAGTAACGGTTCAAAAATCGGTAGTAAGCCAGTTTCGGCAGTGAAGCTGCCTAAATTAAACATAGAAAAATTTTCTGGTGATGCAAGTTAGTTCTTAGAATTTTTTAATTTATTTACTAGTGCGATAGATTCAAACGAATCGTTATCAAAAATTGAAAAATTCCAATATCTTAAATCCTTGTTGTCTGGATCTGCATATAATATTGTAGCTGGTTTTGAGCTGACAGATCAAAATTATTCAACGTGTTTAAAATTGTTAGAAGAAAGGTATGGGAAGCGAGAAAATATAATAATTTGTTACATGAATAAAATTCTAAATCTTGAACCAGTGAAATCCACTAACAATGTTACTTCTTTAAGAAAGTTGTATGATAATATCGAAACTAGTATAAGAAATCTTGATGCGTTAGAAGTAACATCAGGCTCCTACGGCCATTTATTACTACCCATATTATTAAGGTTATTACCCGAAAATTTGATACTAGATTTCCATCGAAAACGTGATCCCGATAAGGACTGTGAAGTCACCGATTTAATAAATTTTATTAAAATGGAACTAAGATGCCGGGAAGCTACTAATTTAGTAAATAATTCCTAAAGCAAGGCTTATGAAAATTCTAAAACCAAATATGAAAATTCTTCAAGTAAATACTAAAATTTTCCTCAATCGAAAAATATACCTTCGGCTGCTGCTTTAAATACATCTACAAAACAGTTTTGCATGTTTTGCAAGTCTTCTGATCATGTAGGACTAAATTGTTCGATAATTGTTCGATAAAAAAGCGATATAAATTAAAGAAAGAAGGTCGCTGTTACAAATGCTTTTACAAGTCGCATTTATCTGTAAATTGTAGAACAAAAATTAATCCTTGTTCCAAATGTGGTAACGACACCCATAGTCATTTGTTTTGTTTTAAAGAAACAACAAAAGAAAATCCTGAAAAAGAAAAGAAAGGTGCAATTGTATCTATGATGTCGGAACAAAAATATAAACAAAATAAAGCAACATTATTGCAGACTTGTACAGTTTCTGTGTCTGCTGGTAAACAATGCTTGTTGGCTCGCGTTTTATGTGATAGTGGTTCAGAAAAATGCTTCGTGAAGAGATATCTTGTACAAAAATTAAAATTGAAGCCATTGCGAAGAGAAAATTTATTAGTTTATCCTTTTGGGAGGAGACGCCCTTATGAATCTTGTTATGAAGTTGTTGCTCTTAAATTATCCAGTGTTGTGCAACCTATTAACTCGATAAAGATCGAAGCTCTTGTGGTTGATAATATAACTGGAGCTTCTGAAAAAACCCTAGAACCAGAACTCCTAGACATAATGAGAACAAGAGGCTTTAAGCCTGCTGATACAGGTCTTGAACAGGAAATAAATATTTTGCTAGGGTCTGACTTTTTGTGGAAAATATTAAAGGGAATCGAGGGAAAATTGACAAAAGAATTATACGTTGCAGAAACTATTTTCGGTCATACGGTGCAAGGGCAGATAGAGTCGAATAAAAAAGAAGTAGCTTGTTTGCGTGTTTCAGTTGAAAATATAAATACCCAACTGAAAGCATTTTGGGATCTGGAAGCTATTGGCATTGCTGAAAGCAATGAAAAGAACATTACCGATCATGAGGTAATAAAAGAATTTAAAGAAAATTTAAAATTCGTAAATGGGCGTTATGAAACAAAATTATTGTGGAAAAATTCTCGTGAATTGCTTAGAAATAATCTTGAAGTAGCAAAGAAGCGGTTTTCTAGTTTAGAAAATAAATTCTTGAAAAACGATTCTTTATTTAACGAATATAACTCCATTTTGCTAGAGCAGTTTAATGAGGGTGTAATAGAATTGTGCACCGAGAAACATTCTAATAATTCCTATTACATGCCACACAGACCTGCTATCCGTGACGATAAAACTACAACAAAAATGCGCATAGTCTATGATGCTTCTTCCAAATATGGTGATTCTCTATCATTAAACGAATGTTTGAATCACGGCCCTAACTTAAATCCTAATGTTTTAGACATAATTTTGAAATTCCGTTTACATAAAATTGCCTTTTCGGCTGATTTTGAAAAAGCTTTTCTGCAAATATCTGTAGCCGAGGAAGATCGCGATTATCTTAGATTCTTATATTATGAAGATTTTGATAAGAATAAAAACATAATACCCTATAGAATGACCAGAGCTACTTTTGGTATCACCTGCAGTCCCTTTATCCTTGCTTGTACTATTAAGCTCCATATTAATAAATATAAAAGCTCTCATAATAAAACATTTGAAATCCTAAATTCTTTTTTTTTATGTTGATGATTTGTTTTCAGGAGAAAACGATGTTCTAAAAGCCTTTAATTTAACTAAAGAAGCTGTTGATATTTTGAAAGAAGGGGGATGAAGTTAAGAAAATTTGAAAGCAATTCTCATTAACTTAGGAAAAAATGGCTTGATAAAAACATTCCTGTTTGCATACTTCCTTGAAAATTTTAGGATTGATCTGGAACAATACAGAAGATAAATTTGCATTAGAATTACGATCCTTGTTAGAAAAATTAAATAATGATTCTTCTTCTACACGCAATGTTTTGAAAATTGCAACTATGTTACTTGATCCAGCCGGATATATTGCCCCTTTTGTTATTCGCATCAAATGCCTCTTACAATATTTATGGGTAATGGTAATATCATGGAATGAAAGTTTTTCTGGTGAACTAGAAAATGATTGGCAAAATTGGCTTTCAGAAATCCCGGCTCTCTCTCACTTGAAAATTCCCTGGCAGTATTTTAGCAACCTGATCATGGAAAAGGAGCATCTCCAATTGCGTATTTTTACTGATGCTAACCCTAATGCGTATGGTACAGTGGCATACTTACGGTATCCAATTTCTAAAGATAAATTTAAAACTAGTTTTATAATGTCTAAGTCTAGGGTTGCTCCCTTGAAGAAGTTAACTCTTCCTCGTCTTGAGCTCATGGGAGCACTTATTGGTGCCAGAATGGCAAAGTTTATCATGAACATTATCCAAGTAAATAATACTATTTTCTGGTCAGATTCAGAAATTGTTCTTCATTGGCTTAAAGGGCCAAAAGAAAATGGAAACCATTTGTTAGTAATAGAATAGCTGAAATTCATAATTTATCTAATCCTAGTTTATGGAGACATTGTGACGGCAAACTTAATCCCGCAGATTTAATAACGAGAGGTTGTTCTGTGAAGCATTTAATAAATTCTCAAAAATGGTGGTATGGTCCGGAATTTCTTTCCCTTTCCGAAGATCAGTGGTCTAGTGTTAAAATTGCTGCATCTCGATTACCTGATGTTTCTGAAGAGAAGTCTAAAAAAGCAGCCACCATCTCTTGTGTTGTTCAAACAAATAAATCTGATAAAATTCCCATTTTTAATCTTGAAAAGTATAGCTCCCTAAAGAAATTGTATCGAGTAACTGCATGGGTATTTAGATTTATTTCTAATATAAAATTAAAGGTAGAAAAAAGAAAATTTTCAGAATTATCAGCTGAGGAAATGTTACATGTTGAAAATTTTTGGTTAAAGCTAGTGCAGGAAGAAAGTTTTCCTGAAGTTACAAAATACTTGAAATGTGACAAGAGTATCCCTAAAGAATCGAATCTTCTACAGTTAAATCCTATGTTGTCAGATGAAGTTTTGCTGTTGGTACGAGGACGGTTACAAAAGTCTGATTCCTCATTTTATGAAAATCATCCCGTTGTGATTCCTGCAAAACATAAATTAACTGAATTAATCGTGAAAGATGCACATGAAAAAGTTTTTAATTCAGGAGTGTCCAGTACATTAGTACAAATTCGTGAAAAGTTTTGGATTTTAAAATCTAGACAGTGCATAAAATCAATCCTAAACAAACGTGCAATCTCCAAGAAATTTAGCGTTCGCCCTGGTCAACTAGTTATAGCAACTCTAAAGCATATCTTGTGTTTACCTGCAACCAAGAAATCCTTAGTGAAACGCTTCCGTTTGCGCGGGACTCTTCTGAATCATTTTTGGAAGCGCTTGAAAAATGAATGCCTTCTCAACTTACAATCTGCTCACTACACGGACCAGAATAAGACTTCTGACTTTGAAATATATGATGTGATTCTTATGCATATGAACATGTATCAAGAACTTTCTGGAAGTTGGGTATTTGTGGACAGAGATTTAAAAAAAAAAAAGAGGTCTTATGAACTGAAGACAAATAATTCCATCATTAAAAGACCTATTAATTTTTTGCATAACTTAGAACAAACAAACTGAAAAAAAAAATCTCCGAACTGATTTTAAGATACTCAAAAAAACTCTCATTGACATTTGACTTATAAAAAAAAATCGTGAACTATTTTTTGATATTGACTTTAAAAAACTTTTTATTTTTTTTTTCACTTAAAAAAAAAAAAAAATGTTTCTTGTTTGATAATATTTCTAATTTTTAGTTTAATTTTTGTATTGAATATCCCAGAAAAAGTTGTATAGATTTAAATTGTTCTTTCTATTTTTAGTAGCAGAAAGCTGTCAACCAAATTTTTTAAATTGTTTTAATTATTTTATTGAAGTCCAGTATGTAAGTATATATTTTGATTTTTATTGTATTTATGTATACTGTAACTAATGATCTTTTAGAATATTTTTTTTCTACTTTAATTATTTTGAATCCCATTTTTGATGAACCCTTGTTCATCGGGGGGGGGGGGGGGGAGTTTGTGAAATTTCGCAAACCCCTTCCTCTCTCGAGCAATCAGCCAGACCTGCTTAGGCGCCAGTGATGATCACGGGTCTGACTAGAGAATTAATATTTAAAAAACATTTTTTCTTTCTTGTTCCTTTTTTAGTTCAGTTTTATTGTGAATGTGAATCTTGAACGCAGCAGGTAATAAGCTGCGTATAGGTTTTTTGTCATGGTCTTTATAGAAGAAATGATGTTTTGATTTTAAAAAGGAAAATTTATTTTCGAATCTGAAATCATGCTATTTTCTTGGCTTCTTTATAGAAGAACATAATTGCTGATATTTTAATATGATTATCTTGGATTCCCAGTGAGGAATAACAAATATTATCCAAATGTTTTAGTTGTAAATACTGTACATATTTAAAAGTGTAAATAGAATTTTCAAGTTTTTTATCATCACGTGCTCTTTTATTGAACAACACCTGCGCCACTTTCAACCGGAAATATGCTTGATTATTTTAATGTGATTTTACATGAATCATGAATTTTTCATCTAAGCTCTCCCAACTTTGATTTAAATTAAGAATAACGTGAAGCTCTTGAATTTTATGAAGATTATTCTTTACTGCCCTTACTTATTTATTTAATTATTTTTCACCCTTTCCTTTGATTGGTTTTAATGAAAAAGGAGCAACTTTCTCTGACACGGTTTAACAATATTATTTGAAAAACTGCAGGATATACTATTGGTCATTTTATTTAACCATACTGGTATTCCAAACATTTTCCCCTTACAAATGCGTTCTAAGTGATTGAATGTAATACAATTATTATTAATATTTTCATCTATCGAATTCG
This sequence comes from Maratus speciosus, assembly GCA_963932465.1. NCBI lineage: Eukaryota > Metazoa > Arthropoda > Arachnida > Araneae > Salticidae > Maratus > Maratus speciosus. The sequence continues at coordinate 335,953,271 of OZ010800.1, forward strand.
AAATCTATTGTGATTTTGAAAGATAAGATATTTACTTTTCTTTAAAAGAAAAAAAAAAATCATATCTGAAATTACTTTTATTAAAAACTTCTGAAATAAATAATTTATTCTTCAAAATTTATTAAAAGCAACTGATTCATACATAACCAATTGACTAGAGCACTGTTAAAACTGAGTTCTTATAGCTGAGACATAATTGTTTATTTTGATGTATGACGAGCATCCAGAAAGCAAGTTTCCCACGGCCCGTAAAAAGAAACAAAACGTAATTACCTGGAAAGCTTTATTGCAAAAGATACAGAAATGTTTCAGCTACTTCTCAACATAAGAGCCACTGGAATTATAACACCTGTCATAAGCGTGGGATAAGTTTTTGTAGTCCAGTGTCAAAGAAGTCTGCCGGCTGGGAATGGAGCCAGCTTGTCACAGTTGTCAACCCACGTCTCATCACCCGTTACGTTCCTCGTTGCCCTTATCGTGGTATCGCTGCAGAAAAGATCGGCGATGCATGATCGGCGTACATCATGCGCTCAGAATAGTTCTAAAACTAAACTGTTTAAATTTAAAAACATATGTTCTTACTTTTGAGATATATTCTCTTCTGAAATGTAATTCAGCATGTGCTCATTTTTTTATATTCAAAATTCGGCAAGAATTATGTAAAAATCTAGAAATAGGCTTTAATAGTCTAAGAAGAAAAAAAAAAAAACATCAGCCAGCGAACTATGTTAACATGTTAACAAAGACTATGCTTTCTACACTGTAAAAAAAATCCATGGACTTTCCGTTTTGGAAAAGTCAACTAGTTGCCTTTTCTGAAACGAATAGACTCTTTTGAGAATGAAAAGTTTTAATTTACAATACAATTAGTTTCACATCTGCAATGAAAGTAATCTTTTTGGTAATGAAAGATGTCACTTTCATTGCAGATGTGAAACTAATAGTGTTGTAAATTAAAACTTTTCATTCTCAAAAGGAATCTATTCCGTTTTGGAAAAGGAAACTAGTTGCCTTTTCCAAATCGTAAAGTCCATGGATTTTTTTTTACAGTGTATCCCGAAGCAGTTGAAATTTCTATAAATTAAGATGCATGTAACTTTACAATTACAAATATTCAACAACTAACAAAAGGTGCAGCCATTTGCTCAGACGCGAAAAGCTCATAATAAAAACAACAACCAGCTGGGAAAAACTGTTTAATTTCAAATGACTTGTTTATAATGAAGACGCTTACGTAGGTGGGCGAAAACGTTACCGTATTAAACTTCTTTAATGTTATTTTAATGAATTTTATTATAAATAAGCAACACCACTTTTTATATATCTTTAACATTTTCCAGTTCTGTAACTTTGTAAGTTTTAAGTTTGTATCGGTAATTAAAACAGTGAACAGCGTGTACTTCCTTTCAAGTCAAGATTACATTGAAAAAATAAGCAGGTCTATGTTCTCATTTTTAAGAACATTTTTTATGGTTCCGTACTCAAAAGGAAAAAAACGGAACCCTTATAGGATCGCTTTGTTGTCCGTCTGTCTGTTAAAACCATTTTATTTCAGGAACAACTGGGGGCATCAAGTTGAAATTGACAGGGCCGGTGCACAGTCGTGAGGGGCCCTGGCAAAGCAGTCAGCGGGGCCCAACGTATACTGCAATACTGAACTAATGAATAATATATAATATGTATAACAAAATATGTGAAAAACACCACTAACTTCACACTTAATCTGCATAATTATCTTTCGCAAAATCTTCTATCCTTTGCAATATTTTAAATTTTTATTTTTTGCGTCCACGGTTACTGTCGGGATCGTCGAATCTATGTATTCCCTGACAATTATATCAACTGTGCATATAAGAAATAAAGTTAATACTCACCTTTTGCTCGCGAAGAAACTTTTAAAAACAAATCTAGAGCCAAAATATTGTTATTTTATACAGATGAAACGTTATTTTGAATTATATAGAGAGACTCAGGGCCACTAGCGAGACCCCAACTGGCGCGGGGCCCGTTTACCTTATGACTTTTCCGGCACTGGAAATTGGTCCAATTGTTGTGTAAAAATTTTGAAATTCTAACTTAATGCAAATAAAAAGTTATGACCTTAAAATAACTTTTTTTTTCTTCATATAAACTCACTCTCAAAATGTATAGGGTACTCCCCATTGGCCTACAATCTTGAAATTTGGCACGAAGGAAAGTCTTATAGCACATATAAAGAAACTTATGTAACGAAACTAATTATTTATGATTCTATGTCGATTTATTACGTGACAAACACGTCTGACCACCTGTCTGTCAAGACCGTTATTTTCAGGAACGGCTGAAAGTACACTATATGGCCAATGATGATTGGTTGATTGCGATTTTAGACGTTTCGTTAAATATCTAGAAAAATACATGAGAAATTATCCTTAAACTCCAGGTTTATACACAGAATAGTATAGCTCATACATTTCCGCGAAGATTTTTTCCTGAAGCCCCATAGGGGACCGTCAGCAAATTGAAAAAGAACGAATATCTTTTGGATAACCCTGTAAAAACTAATGTAGCAAAAGCGTTCAAACTGTAGAACATGATTAAGAGGCTTATTGCAATAAACTGTGTTCATTTTCATGAGGATAGCATGTATACTCGTAGAGAAATTAAGGTTTTTATAAAAGCAGTCCCAAATTTTGCCATGTTTTTTGCTTATAATTTGCAGAGTTCTTAATGTAAAAAAAAAGTTCTTTTCAGAAAATATGACAAACAACATTGTACACAATACCCTGCAATCAGAACTAAAAAATAATAAAAATCGGATGAAAAATGAGCAGGTTTACTAAAAAATGTTTCACTCGCATGCGCGAATGCAATCAAAATATAATGTGCATAGTATTATACATTTAGCATTAGCTAAATGTATAGAGACTTTTGTGAAAGTTTCAAAAACATAGCTTGAAAATTCTGAAAATTATCATCGATAGAATAAGCTCGAAATCAGTTATTCCCAAAAGGAAGGAAAAAGATGAGGAGCTGTATCCAAATACCTATTGATTAGTGGCAAGATAGCGTATACAATATTGTGTACGTGCAGTAAGGTACGTGAGGGGGTATATTTGGATACACCCCCTCATCTTTTGCAATCATCATTGGCCATATAGTGTATCAAGCTGAAATAAGTATAAAATAATAAGGATCTACGTCCCCATCATTTTCTAAAATTATGTGCTTCTAACATAATGCAATAAAAAGTTGCGGCTTTAAAACAACGTTTTTCGATATTTGAATTTTCCATAATCGGGATCCATGAAAATTAATGTATTACAGAAGAAATTTGTTTATATTTCTCTCCGATAGGCATGCAGAAATTAAAAAGCGAAAGTACTGCTAGGATAGTTAAAGACAGTGTCTTTTCTAACTTTGACATAATACATTCTTTCTGCAGCAGGGCTCGAAATGTACCGGAACAAACCGGAACGATGTTCCGGTTCGTGAAATTGTGACAAATATTGTTCCGCTTCGTGAAAGTATGGAAAATATTGTTCCGGTTCGTGGAATTATTAAAAAACATTATTACAGTTTCATACTTATAGCTTATTATGATCTCTGTAACGTTTTTTCCCCCAATTATTTAGAATCTTGAATGCATTTTTTTAAATTGTTTTTTCTACATTTAGATATAATTTTGCTATACAGTAAAGTTACGATTATCCGAGTTAATATGGACCAAGCTTACCTCGGATAAGCAAAATACTTATATAAACCGGATTGACACAAATCGCCACTTACTAAGGAGATGAAATATAAATTTTCACCTAATTCATTCATTTTTATGGTACTAGTAACATTTTTTTATGTACATTTTTTACATTTCCGTTACTTTTAATAAATACGGGGAATAAAATTGTTTATTTGAAAAAGCCCTTAAAATTTTTTTGTTTCCTAAATGTCAATTTTGCTGCAGTTTTTTTTGGCTGCAGTATTACGCTACTGCATAGCTACCAATTTCTAAGTTTTTTTTTCTTACCTCTAAAACTTACAGTGAATTTTTACTAATTTAATCGCCGAAATCTAACAATTGTTAGCGGTTAAATATAGCAAAAATTGGTATTCAATTTTAGAGGTAACAAAACCGTACAAATTGACAGCTAAATGATTCTATTACTGTCATGAAAATTGCAGGTGCAGTCTGCTCAAAATATTAAATCGTTTTTTCAATCGAACTTATACCTTTGGAATGGATCATTTTCTTCCGATGGGCTGAAAAAAAATTATTGCCATTCACCCCCCCCCCCCCTTCTGACCAGAAAATCGGAGTTCTAACCTTTTTACGGCTGCTCTTTCATCTACACCTAACACTTCATTTATAATGGCTGTTTCATAATAATGGAAACACTCCAGTTCATCGGAAGAAAATAACTCGGTTAAAGCTGGAACTCAATTAAACGGGACTCGGATAATCGGGACTTTACTGTTCTTAAAAAAAAAAAAAAATTGGTCGACATTAATTATCAAATAGCGTTCCGGTTCGTGTCACAAACAAATCCGCTTAAGATTTAATAGATAATTCAATAAATTACAGCTTTATGATGCAGCAATTACAAGAAACCTTGCCTTCCCCGATCAACGTATATATATGTAAGTTTGAATGAATGTTACCTTTTTTGCCTTCACAAGAGGCATCTTCGTACACCAGAGTAAGATTGGATGATATGCATTTACATGCTTTTAGTTGAAGAGACCTCGAGCATTCCTGGGTGCACATCTGAAAAAAAAATAAAGAAAAGTAATCTGTGAGCAGGGATTTTCATACAGTTGTAAATTTCAGCTATGAAATTCGCCTAAACTATTGGAAATGAACAATTTCTAGAAAGTGATCGACAGACACCATTACAATTTAATGTTCGGATTCGTGTAAGGTAACTGTACCTATAGTGGCCACTAATTTTTAAAGTTTAAAAACAAACCCAAAATGCATTTCTGAAAAACGACTGAAAGAAATCTGATTGACTAACATCCTTAAATGTTAACTTTCCATAAACTGTTTGCAATAATTGTTTTTTCTGCTGGCATGTTTGTTTATTTTCTAGAGTGTCTTCAAAAACAGATTTTTTGGCAAATTTTTAGAGAGCTCATTAAGAGATAAGTTTTTATTTAAAACATCCTTTCTTTAATATTATGTTTTATTTTAAATTAAATTGCTGTTGATGTACCCTATTAAATTGTAAATAATTTGTTGGATAAGACGAAAATTTAAAGATTCATGCATCAGAAATTGACTAGGCCCACTCCTGGAACATAGAGGAAGAAAATTTTTTTATTTTTCATTTTTGAAAGAATATATTTTGAAACTTCGAACGTTTATTCTGATACGAAGGTTCGGACTAGGCTAAAAAATATAGGGGAGAGTAGTACATAGCGAGACGTGGTACACAGTGAGACAGCAGTCACTTTGATATATAATTGTAATTTTTTCTCCTAGCTGGCACTAACACATAACTACCCCATCTTATGCAACACGTGGTAGTTTCGGCACTTCGGTTACTCGAGTAACCGAAGTGCCGAAACTTTTCTGTACGTCTATTTTAGAGTTTATTTCCTTCATTATGGCATTTATTTACTTAACCAAATATAGCTATATCTAATAGTAGACTATTTC